>QCXZ01000003.1:65542569-66742569 GCA_025024175.1 Rhyzopertha dominica | reverse complement strand
GAACCTGTGGACTTCTTCGCGCAAGAAGCTGTCGGAATCTTGCATTTCTTTGACAACTTTTTCAGAAAGGGGCTGAATTTTCACTTCTTCCTCTGGTTTTTTAGTCTTTTTGCCAAACAAACCGAGAACACCGCTTTTCTTCTTATCGTCTCCCTCCTCTTTGGTACCTAGCTTAGATTTGTCACTGTCTGTTGCTGGCGAGGTGAGTGTTTGGTGTACAACTTCTACAGTTTGTGGTGTCACTGCAGCAATAGGTCGGGCATCGTGATATCTGTCAACTTCCTCTTTAATGAAAGCTGAAGTATCATCCATGTCCCGTATTACCTCATCAGAAAGCTGTGGAGGCTTTTTCTCTTCGTGTTTCTTTGATTTCTTTCCGAAGAGCCCAAAGAATCCTGTGGATTCGCTTTCATCTTCGGATTCAACAGTACTTTTTCGTCCTGACTTGGGGGTCGCTTTTTTCTGGGTAGCTTTTTCAGAAACGACTCGCTCTTCGGTAGCGGGTTGCTCTTTGGTTTCCTCGACACTTTTAGCTACAGGCTGGGGTATTTCCTTTACATCGTGATAGTTGTCTACTTCAGTTTGTAAGAACGCATCGCTTTGCTGCATGTGTTGCTTTACTTCTTCGGACAATTCGATCTGGGACAAGGAAGGCGTTTCATCGACTTCTTTGATTTCATCCACTTTATGCTTTTTGCCAAAGAGACCGAGAAAACCGCCTTCTTTCTTTTTCTCAGACGAGCTTTCCCTGTCTTGCTTTTCGATAATTTCGTGCTTTTGACTGTCGTCTTCAGAATCACTTGACTCTTTTGATTGCTTCTTCGACAGGAACGAAAACAAACCTTTCTCTTTGCGTTTAAGTTTGGTAGGCTCTGCGGCTTGCTGGGGCTCTTGGTCAACCCATCCTTGGAATTGCATCTCATTTTGTATCAAATCTGTGGTTGCTTTCTTTACATCGTCTATGGGTTTAGTAACTGCAGGTTCCTCGATGTCTTCGTAGACATGGTGCTTGAATCGGGGTGGTCTTACGGGCTTATCGATATCATCTACCAATGGTTTCTTTATGCTCTCTTCGGGAATGATCGGAGACTTTTCTAGTATCTCTTTTTCGATTTTATCTATGCCATCGCCAATACTAATTGTGATGGTTTCTTTAGATTCCTTCTCAGGCTCTTTTCTAGTAGGATCCACTACGATGGAAAAATCAGCTTCTTGTATGACAACTGGTTGGAAGGTTTTAGTGACTTCTTCCACTACGGTAACTTTAGTACTTTTGACTTTCGGAGCAGGTTTAGGCTGAGCATCGATTACTTCATCGAGATCTGTTACTGGTATGGAAGCACTTGTTTGGTATTGTGCATGAGACTCGACTTCTACAGCTTCCACGAAGGGAATGTCTGCAAATTCTTTCCTTTCTTCTGTTGGAGTTGGTAGCTTTGGTTTCCTGGGTGGTCTAACGGGTATCTCAGGTGGAATACCTTCAGGGGAAGACTTACCTTTCTTCTTCCGCCTCTCTCTCTTTTTCTTTTCCTTCTTCGGGGATTTCTCAGAATCTGAGTCGGAGTAGTCTAACGATTTTTTACTAACGAATGTTTTTAACGTACCAAAGAAACCTTTTTTAGGCTTTTTGTCTTCCTCTTTACTAACGTCTTCTTTACTTGAACCGTGACTTAATAATTCTTTGCCTTTAGAATCTATTACATCTGAATCTCTTAAAACGCTATCATTATCTGGAACTACAAAAGCATTTTCTACTTCGTGGGGTGGTACTTCGTTTGTAACAAAACGTTTTTCAGTCGGTGTCGGTTTTCCTGTAAGAACACGCCGATTTTCCAACAAACTATTCTATCTACCAAACTTTTAAGCCTGTATCTGAAAATATCCTTACTCCAGCTAAATACTTACATTGTTCTAAGTGGGCAATATTAGTTCAAAAACTACAAATTCAAGAAATCCAAGCGGATCAGTTTAGCACGGGAACATATTTTACAGCATTATTACCTCTAATATGATCGTCCGCCGAAAGCCAATCGCAATAGGCTTGATTAGGTTCAGTGAAAGGATTGGAGTATATTAAACTAGAGGTATCTGAGGAGTCTAGGTCGTAACATGGGTAGAAGGGAGTGTTAGCGTAAAGGTCTACGTCATCGGTATGTGTGCTTGGATCGTACTGTAGAGGATAAATATTCGTTGGAGCAGATACTAATTCCGTACGACTTCTAGACTTGTCCTTGGTTTGATCATTTCCAAACGTTTTAATAGTTTCCGAGTCTGGAGTTCTGATAAATAGACGCTGAAGGGTAAATACCGGTTTTTCAGGAATTGTTTCCTTACTATCAAATTCCGTATTGGTATCGCTAAGAAACGAATATGACTGTGAAGATTTTTTACTATTAGCTAAAATACTCGACACCTTGTTAGTTAAGTTGTTGAATTTGCTAGATAACTTAGCTGGTAGGGTTTGTGACCTAGCAACACGTTTACTTTCCTTCGTTTTCTTTTTAGTGTCGTCGCGTGAAGTATTATCTAAAAATTCACGTACGGATCTAATTTCAATTTCGTCTTTACCTCTGTCGGAAGTTTTGACTAGGATTTTAACTTCTGCCTTTACTACTTTATCAGCGACATCATAATCACTATCGTCAGTACTTTTGGATTTAGAAGTGTCGGTGTAACAGTCATCGTTCGATGTCTCCTTTATCGAAGTAGTAGAGGAGTACCTATTTTCGCTTTCAGAAGATTTTTGAGTCACATATTTGGGGGTGTAATTTCTATTGGAGTATATGCTACCGAGAAGACTCAAGTTCTCCTCATCCTCCTCTGGTACTATGCTTAAATTTCTATAGGTCCCCTCCCACCAGATATAATCAGGATTTTCGTATAACTGATACGGATAGTCACGAGGATTTGAACTAGAAACAATTGGTTCATAATCAAACTGGCAAGGCTCATCGGACTTATTTGACAAATCGCTCAAACTTTCGGACTGTGCTTTTTTAAAGTACATTGGGTATTTATACTCATTTTTCTCGAGATAATCGTCGTCTACTATACTATCTAGCAAACGGACGCATTCTTCCGCTTCAGCTTGCAACGCATCTAAAGAAACAGGTTGTTTTTCTTCAAAATTGATTAAGTCATAATCGTGAACATCAGTTTGCTTGGAGGGGCCAGAAAAATTAACGTATTCATAATTGTTGGAGTCGTCTAAAACGATTTCTTTACTGGCTTCGTAAGTTTTAGTTCTCTTCCGAATTGGAATTTCTATTAAAGCATCGGTGGATGGTTCAAGGACCAAACTATTAACGCAAACATCATTATCCTCTACGAGGTCTAGATCTAAGCCAAACAACTTGTCCTGTTCTTCTACTTCGGATAACATTCTCTCTAGCATCAAGTCTATCTGTGCGTAGGAAGTGACTTTTTGGGATTCGGGGACAATAATTGGGACATTGCGATTGGTGGTTAACAGCACGCTTTCGTACGTCACTGGTTGAAGATCTGGCAACAAATTTAGTTGATAAGTACAGTTGCTGTAGTAAGAATATTTAGAGACAATCGAGTAAACTATCCACGCGTTATTCTTTTTAATTCTATGGTGCAATGATGATGATGAGTGATCGACACTGTCTAGAAAGCAAAGCCCAAGCCTCTCGAAGCAATTTTAATGAAGCGTGTGATCAGCTCCATTGTGGCGATTGTGATCCTTCCCTCATCGTTAGTTCTGACTTCATGCAATAGTGGCATTAGTGGCTCCTTTCCATGCATAACTAAATAAAACCTAAAAATTAAGCTACCTACAAGCCTTTATGCCAACTGTGCATATATTCTCGTTATTCCCTTTTTGTTTCTTGTGTTAATAGTGTTAGTGTTCGATGTGTTACGCAGACATAGCATTCTCTGGCCTTTGTTAAAAAAAATAAACGTAAACGAAAGTAAATGGAATCGAAATTAAATTAATGGATACGCCAATAATGCATTGACTAGTTGTGGGAAGTTATATAACATGAAAAAATGGGTATGCTCCTGCCTTGATCAACAATGCTGACACACCGTTGGCCTCGCCAAATTAGTAATACATTAGTACACTGATGATGTGATGAAGTAAAACGAGTGAACTTACCTTGATGTGCTGCGTCCTTTACTCCTGCTTCTCCAACGGCGGGTCTTGCTTGCGAGGCTTCCCAATCTGAAGACAAAACAACAAAGTTACAATCCTGCGCATAGGGACATTTACAAGGACGTGCAGCATAAGCTTACCAACTGATATTGTGTTTTCAAGCCCATTATATACGTGTAGACTGTATTTATAAGCAAAATACTCTACCTTTTCTACGGATCACGCTACAAAAATGACTTCTACACTATACCGGGTGTCCCAAAAGTATGATAACCCTAGAGTAACTCGCTAGGAATACGTTTCGGGGAAAAAACCTTAAATGACCATATCTATGACCTTCGCTGGTCATGGAGAGGGAAATGCATGAGGTCATTCGAAGTCATAAAATAAGTCATTATAAAGGTTATATTCTGACGTAAAAGTTTCTCTTTCTTTACAAAACCGCAAAAAATAAATGTTCCCATCTTGATCTTAACCTTGATACGGCCTTCATTGTCGCGACCAAGGTCAAATCGAGGTCATCGGTAAAGCTTTCCCAAAGCGTTTCCCCCAACGGGTTATTCTAGCATTGCCACACTTTTGGAACACCCCGTATAATTACTATTGGTAGGTATACCCCAAATTCCGAAAGAGAACGAGCAGTTCTTCAATTTGAATGCTGGTCCGCTGCTAAATTGCTTCACAATGACCTTTATCTTGTCATCAGCGAGTTCCAGGCTCAGTCTCCTTCGATTTTTCAAGAAATATGAACACTCTCTGTCCGAAACGTTGACATCTTCCACGTCAGTATGTAGACCGCCGGTATTACCTCCTTTTAAGTACATCATCTCACGAGGGGAGCTCAGATCTATCTTCTTGATGTGTTCCTCATGCACCTTTGTGGCGCTCATCTTCTCCAGTTCGCTATAAACAGCCTGTGGCGTAGCAGTCTCAGCTCTGGAGTAATTAGTGGTCAAATCATCTGGTGCGAAATCGAAGTCTTCGACGTCCGTCAATACGGGACTTTTAGGTCGTTTAATCTTAGGAGCTACAGATAAGTATTTACGTGGTTTTTTAGTGACAGCTTCGTCATCAGATGCCTCCAAATCCTCAACATCTGTTTTATTTGGATCAGGTCTGGTTCGATCTTCATCGCTAGTTCCTATATATTCAACATCCGTGCCTCTTTGAACAATTTTGACAGGAACCAATAGTTTGCTCTTTGGTTTATGCCTTTTCCTAACCTCCGAATCCAGGAAAATTTCCTCCGTGTCCGTCAGTGGTGCTGCATCTTTGCTAGTTGCCAAGAGCTTAGATTTGACCGGCTTGACGTTTTCTGAATGTTTTATCACTCCAGCATCAAGCTGCCGTATTTCAGGCGTAACTGGTCTTTTGTAACCTTCACTGATCCCTTCAAAATCACTCAGGTATTCTTGATCAGTTACACCACCGTCAACATCAGATACGCTTAGCTTAGAAGAACTACGACTTTTGTTGTAATGCGTGGTCGGCAAAGAGCACTGATGCTGCCTACTTCGCTTTTTCTTGCAACCTGATGTAGTCTGGCAGTTTGCTTTTGGAGAACCGTGTTCTTCTTCTGAAGCAGATACAGAGTGCTGACCCCTGCGTCTACGCCTCTTTACTTTATACTTCTTTGTAGAGCCAATGCTGGTGGTATCCCCGCTTAGCATTTCCACATCTGTCACATCATTTTCCATGTTTTGAACTCCCAAGTGACTGGTTTCTATTTTTGAACCTACCGCGTTCATCTTGCTTTTCTCTGAAACCGTTTGCTGGTAAAAATCTGAGTCTAGGTTTACGTCAGGTATGCTGGGTTCATCCTCCTCGTCACTCGTATAGAGATCTTCGACGTCTGTAAGACCAGTTTTAACTTCAGCTACACCAAGTAAAGAGGGCTTTCTGTTTTCTATTCGCATCGCTGAAAGGCCACAGGCTAGCTTATCAGTGTTATAATTTTTCATCCCGATTCTATGAATTTCGCTATCAACGCCGATCTGTATATTTTCAATATCTGGTGATTCAGACTCCCTGCTTATATCATCTTCTACATCTGAGGCATCAAAATCTTCATAATCCGTAGCCACTGGATTAAAGAGTTTGATCTTCAGTCTAGGCTTTGTGTAAACCTTGCTTTTGGCCGTCTGATCTGCCTCTAATTCTTCCACATCAGTAAGCGCTTCCTCGAAGGTCAACAGTTTATCGTCTTGATGGTGTTCTGAAGTCTCTTGAGTCACAGCTATCTTGGGCACCTTCACGTTGAGTCGCGACATTTCACCACCTATAGTACGCTCATGTTACAATAGTGATAAAATTGAACCATGTACCCTGTACTCCAATTAGACCAAAAGTTGGCCGCAGATTTAGTATAGCACATCTAACCACGGAAAGTGTGTTTAAGTACCCTCGAATATAAATACTTATGAATCTATAGGGGAAAAAAGTCGAATACAATGCAAAAATTTCTTACGATTTTGCGCATCTTTACCAAAATACATTTTCCTTGGTTGCTATCTTACATTTCCGGGATTAACTTTAGTTGCACTTACTTACCACAAGAGCTGAAGAAGAGCTGATAAAACGACCCACGCTACAGCTAATCATGCAAGATTGGTATTACTAACAAAATGTGTACGCCTATCCTAAGCTACACCAAATTATACCTCTTGGGGTGATTCTATTCGGCAAGCCATGCTGTGAGGGGACACAACTCTCGCCTCTGGCAACACAGACGTTGGGATACCTGAGCTCGAGTCCGCTTGCCCCTCCTCGGCATAACCGAACTTATGTTTGCTTCTCGGCGGTACGACAGTTCGGACGCTCAATATGGGAGACAAGCGGTGTTCGGTGCTCGCGATTACCTCCGAACTCGGCTGGGAGATTTCCGTCAGTTTGACGGATTGTTTAGAGACGCTTTCTTCGTGCAGCTTTCTCGGCAAATCGACGAAGCTTTCTTCGCCGATCGACTTACGCGGACCTTCTTCGAACATTACTAAATCAGAGACTCGATGATTGCCTTCGGAGATTGACTCCAACGACCTTCGCGATGGAGATTTCGTCTTTCCGTTGGCATCGGAGCTAACATCATGGTCCGAAGGGGAACTGGGTAGAGCTACTGATTCTGACAAGCTGGAATCTGTGGTGTCTACCACAGACAGTTCATTTTCTCCCTTTCCCGCCGTTGCGAGCATCTTCTTGCAGTTCTCTTGAGGTTGCTTATAAATCACTTCTATAGAACCATTGTAATCATGAGTTCTGGTAAAAACTTCGGAAGTTAAGACTTTCGTACCTCCGTTGGCCGATCTCACGCGAATTGGGCTTCCTGGTAACGAAGTTGGAGTAACGCTTCGCTCCATCAACTTTCCATCGCTGGCTTTTTCAACATAAGTAGTAGGTATAACTGATTGGCTACGGATTCTGTCGGAATGTTGGACGGTTTGGTCTGAAATCGGGGACGGCTTCTTTCCCTCTTCAGCCAGTCTTGCAAATGGTTCGGATTGGATCGGGGGGCGTTTGACTTTTGTTGGCGAGGCTGACGGTTTTGGACTTTTGATGCGGGGAATTCCCTCGATTGTTTTGGCCTTGATGGAATCTGTTTCTGCGCAGATTACGCTAGGTTTTCCGTCTGTAACCCTAATGACGGCTTTGGATGCGGACACTCGGACCATGCTAGTTTCTTGTTCCTTAACTGTAGAGTCACCTGTTGTTCGCGACTTGGAGACCACAACAGCTTTGACTGATTTTTGTTTGGAATCCTTGAGCACGTCAACACCAATAGAGTGTGCCTCTACAGTAGATGTCGTAGTTGTGTACTTAGTACCTTCCTTGCTGGAAAATCTTCGTTCTTTAGATACTTCAAGCGATGACGAATCTATCTCGGACTTTATTCTTCTTCTAGTTTCGTGCTTCACCGGAGTACCTTCCCTAGACGAAACACCAGAATCTGATTTTATTTTATCTCTTCCTCTCATCTTTACGGGTGTACCATCACGGGAATGGACTTTGCTTTCCGACGCTATGGTTGCCTTTTCGTATGCATGTTTAGGAGTTTCTGGTTTAGTCTTCATTTCCACTTCTGGCGATTTTTCTACACCTTTCGATTTCATCTTAGTGGTTTCATTTATTTTATCGGTTTGTTTCTTATCCTTTACTTTGGTAGCATGTTCGGAATGTGGCTTCACGCTATCTTTAGAATGTTTCTCAATCTTCATATCTCGTGATACAGTGGACTGCATATACCCATAAACACGACCATCATATTTCTTGACAATGTGCTGGGTACTCTCCGCACTCGACTCTTTCAATTTCGTTCGTTTTCTGAGGTATTCGTGCTTTTTAACTGTAGTTTCTGTTGAAGTACTATCACTACTCGACATCCTTGCCGTTGATTTCTTGGCAAGCTTCGGTATATTGCTCACAGGGTGCGATTTTCTAAGACGATCTCGTTTATCTTTTGCCTCCTCTTCAGAACTTGCATCTACATCAGGTTTATGCACCTTGACCCTCGATCTAGTAGCTTGTGCGGAATCCTGAACCTTTGTTTTCTTAGATCTCGAAACTCTCGCAACCTTAGACTTAGTAGCATCTTGCTTTTCCTCAGAAACGAATTTCACATGATACGGAACACCCGAAAGATCGCTTTCGAGGCTTGTCTCCCCCTCTAGGGTGATTTCAATGACGTCACCGTTCATTTCGATGCCACCAACCTTACGCTCGGTTTGAGTTTCAACAATCGAATCCATGTGAGATTCGCTCGGTTCTGTACACTCACTGAAGGGTGATATCACGTCATAGGCGTCGCTTCCTTTCCTGGATCTGACAGAACCGCTCCTGTCAGATGCTGTGTGTATATCAACTTTACACGACGAGTCTGTTTCAGATGACGCAGGTTCAACATCTGTTTCAGACAACTTCATTGAATCGCTGTGGTGCAACGAACTTACTAAGGAGAATTCGTCGGAGGTTGGATATTCCTCAGTTTCATTTCTTACGGCAAACTTCACGCAATCTTTGGCTGAACTGTCCAATCTGATGGAGTCTCTTCGGGGACTCCTAGAAGGGGTGATAAAGTGTACAGATTTCTCGCTTTCTATAGAACACGATCGTTCATCTTTCTTGTGGATACCGCTTTGAATAATTCCTGTTTGTTTTGATATTTCATCTGTAGGCGTAACATGAACCCTTGAAGAAGTATCCTGTTCTTTATCTGATAATTCCTGAGCAAGCTTGCTTGATTCATGACATTCTACCTGCTCACCAATTTTTTCTAACGGCAGTTCAATAGCTGAAGAGGGTAAAACAGTTACTAACTGGCCCTCTGGTGTAGGCGTGAGGTCTGGCTTAAGCTCTTTAACATCTTTCCTAATCTGCTGGCTGGCTTCGAGCACTTCAGACATCAGTTTTTGTACGTCTTCCACAGAAAATTTAAACTCCTCCTTTTCTCGCTTGACGTCAAGATTCAGAGGCTTCCTGGGTGATTTTTCAGGGGTTGAAGTACACGTTTCTAACTTCTTATCATCAACAGTGACACTGACTGAAGAAACGGAGCCTTCAGTTACGTAAGAAGTAGATTTTGTTAATTCCTCTTGTTCGCATGGCTTAACGGATTCTTCCTGTTTCTCAGGAGTCGCAAGCCTAATAGGTACTTCCTTAACTCCAGTCGATAAATCGGTGACTCTGCTCACTGATTCAGGACTTAAACTCTCATCTACAACCTTCTGTTCTTGCTTCTTATCGTCTTCCACTGGCGTCTCTTTCTCTAACACAGCGGGCTTTGATCGTGCATTTTCTGCACCTTCATGATCAACGCTCTTTACTTCGCTTTCCAAAAACAATTGACAAGCAGCAATGTCTTCTGATGCTAGCCTTTTAGGACCTAGTTTTATTGTTACTATACCATCGTTGGATGTTACTTCCGATTTCTCCGGTAATTCAGTTCGCGCTAATGAAATTTTACATTCAGAAGAATCTAGAGCCGTCTCTTCCTCTACATGCGCTTGCTCTTTAATCGTAGTAAGAAGTGCTACTCCATCAGCAATACTTTGTTCTCTAGACTGATCTATCACCTCCGCGAATTGCATAACCGGTTTAGGTGGAACAACTCTTTTTACAATAATTTTTTCACATACTGGTTCAACACAAGGTTCGTCGTCTTTTTTGAGCGGTGTTGTAGTTATGTGATCCACAACATCTTGCAACTCTTTGTGCCGCTCAGTTTTGACAGTTTCTTTTATTAACTGATCTTCAATATCAGCTATCCTTTTCTGCATTTCAGCTTCACTACACTGAATTTCTTCTTGTGGTGGAACTTTAACAGAATGTGAAGGAGGTGCTCCTAATTTTGGATGAGTAGTGGCTGTTGCAGTTAACTCAATATCATCTAGTTCACCCTTCTGTACCGTTTTAACAGCAACCTGTTCTTTCGTATCTTCCACTGTATCAGACAACGGTTTTTCTTCTGCTTTTGCGCTGTACCGCTCCACTGTTTCTGTAACAAGCTTTGTCTCCTTTGTTGTTTTGGGATGTGCTTCAGAATCAACTCTTTTAATTTCTCGTACCACAGAAGCTTCCTCGTCTTCATCTTCTGATGATTTATCTGTAGATGTTTGCCTTGCAGGTTCTTCAAAGCTAGAAGTCTCCTTCCTCTCCTGTTCTACTAGAATTATCTCTTTCTGGAATTTCTTGTCAGTATCGTCTGATTCTGATGTCATATTTTCTTTATCGGCAGTTTTAACAAATTCTTTTTTGACTGTTACAGCTTCCACTGATGTTTCTTTTGAAGAAATCTTTTTGTCTCCCTCCACCTTCTTTTCATGGGTTTCTGTTCGTAATTCTCTTTCCTGTGCCTCTACAATACTGAAAATCTTTCCTACTAGAAGTTTTCCTTCATCTAAATCTGCTTCAGACTTCCCGTCGGTTTTCCTTGAGTCTTCCAGTTCTTTCTTTATTATTTCTAAAGACGCTTTCGGCTCTGTTGCGGTGGCAGTTTGTTCAGGCGACTTGGGCTCCCCATCTAATGTCTTTGATAACGATTGTCCTTCGTCGTATGTATCCATAACTGAAATTGGTTGGCTTTCCATTTTCTCTTGCACAACAAACTTTTCAATTACATCTGTTGCTAATCCTGTCTGCACGGATATAATCGATGAATGTTTAGTTTCCATTAAACTAACAGCATCACTGTGAGACACAGGTGCGGCTGTTGTTTCTTGTGTCTTAATCGGAGATTTCTCCTCCTTGGCTTTTACAGTACAAACCCCTTTATCAATAGATTTCGCGATGTCTTCCTCTAATTCCACAGCCGTTTCTTTACCTAAAGATGATCTTTCTTTATGTATCTCCGCCATATTTGTCATTTGTTTATCTCTTGTAACTTGAGTCTCTTTTATTAAACTAGTTTTAACAGCTTCGGATAAAAATTCATCTTCAACTGCTCTGACTTCTTCTTCTTGTACAACTACCCACTCTTTGTCTATCATCTCTTCCAACAATTTATCTTCATCTTTTTCTGCAACAGGAGTACTTTCGTCCACCTTTACTATATCCTCCTTTACTTCTGACAATATGATTGTTTTTTCCTCTTTTCCTTCCGAAAGTTCATGGTCAAAGGCTTCTGGTAATAACTTCCTTTCTTGTGTTACTTCCCGAAGGTCCTCTTTTGGAATTCTTGATGTCTCTGGAGGCAGTCTCTCCTCACGACGTTCAAATTCAAGAAACAATTCTGTTTCATGTATTCCTTTTGTGCCTTGCACCATTGTCTTGTCCTCGACCTCACCTTTGTCAACTGTAACAGTCTTCTTATCTAAATCCGATGCAGAACCTTTTCTCTCAGACTTGACATCAGTAACTACCTGCTTTTCTGCTGCATATGTCTCTTTTTCTTCTGACACTTTAGCCGGTTCATCAAACTTATAATCGGATTCTTTGGTTGCTGACTTACTTATATCTTCTTTTAAGCTAGAGGGCTTATCCCGAGATACTTCTTCGGCTACAAACGCTGTATCAATAACTTCTTGCAAATACGAGTACTGCTTTTGTTGTGTATCTGAATAATCTGTTTCAATGTGTGTAACTTCGTCTTCTACTGCCTTTGTCGGTTTTCTCAGCAACTTTTGCTCCTCAGGGCTGTCTTTACTTTTTTCTCCAGGCAAATCTGTCGCAGTATCTCTTTTATCGATGTCTGCTTTATGCTCCATCTGCTCAGTACTCTTGACGAATGATACAGTTTCCGCAACCTCTTTCGAGCTATCCTTTACATCCGACACCACCTTAACAGCTTCTGATGGATCTTCCTTCCGTTCATCCACAGCATCCTTTTCTTTAACGAACATTTCCGTTGGTGACTTTAATTGCACTTCTTGCTTAAGGCTGGGAACTTCTTTGGAGGTTCCCTCTTGATCGGTTCCCGAGACCAAATCTGCTATCATTGCACTTGCAGTTTTCTCTGTTGATGTAGTTTCAGAAACGTCATCTCTAGCAGAACCTATTAGTGATGATTTTATATCCTTGTTGTCCATAGAGGTGGACGCATTTTCCTCCCCTGATATTGCTTGAAAAACGTCCGAAGTTTGTTCGTCTGAAGCTCCAGTTAGTGATTTCTTTTCAGAAGAGGTACTAATTTCGTCCTTATCTGATTCTTTTGAGCTACGTATTTCAGCTCTATCTTCCCCTGCTACTTTAATCCCTTTGGCCTTGTCTTCTACTACCGTAGAAAACTTGCTTTCCTCAATTTCTTTTAAATTGGTAGACGGGTCTTTGGCAGACGTCCTATCATCAACAACAGCTTGCCCCATGATAGTCATTAATGATTCCGCTTCTATATTTAGAAAGCTAGCGATCTGCGCGACAAGCGCTTGTTTCTCTAATGCATCATCCACTACCCCAGAATGAACGGTTTTTCCTTCATCCTTGGCAATGTCTAGCTCAGATACAGTTACAGTTACTTCTGTTACAGATTCGAGCTCCTTCTTATCATCCTTCACAACAGGGGATAGTTGCTCTTTATCCGGTGATTTGCGTGCATCCTCGTCCACCTTAAAATCTTTAGCAACCACTGGAGATAATTCTTCTTTCTCCGGTGATTTGCGTTTTACCACCTTAACAATTTCTGTTACAGATTCCACCACCTTCCTATCATCTTTCGCAACAACAGGAGATAGTTTCTCATCCTCCGGTGATCTGTGTTCGTCTGTTTTAGTTACTTCTGTTATAGAAACCACGCCCTCCTTAATATCTTTAGCAAGCATGGGAGATGGTCCTTCTTTCTCCGGTGATTTGCGACCGTCCGCCTTAATAATTTCTGTTACAGATTCAACCTCCTTCTTATCATCTTTCCCAACAACAGGAGATAGTCTCTCTTCCTCCGGTGATATGCGTCCATCCACCTTAATAATTTCTGTTACAGATTCGGCCTCATTCTTATCGTCTTTCGCAACAACCTGAGATATATTCTCTTTCTCCGGTGATTTGCTTTCGTCCGCCCTAGCTATTTCTGTTATAGATTCGACCTCCTTATCATCTTTCACAGCAATAGGAGATAGTTTCTCTTTCTTCGGTGATTTGTATTCGTCTATTTTAATTACTTCTGTTACAGACACCACGTCCACCTTAACACCCTCAGCAACTAAGGGAGATAGTTCTTCTTTCTCCGGGGATTTGCGTTTGTCCACCTTAATAATTTCTGTTACAGATTCCACCTCCTTCTCATCATCTTTCGCAACAGGAGATAGTTTCTCTTCCTCCGGTGATCTGTGTTCGTCTATTTTAGGTACTTCTGTTACAGACACCACATCCTCCTTAATATCCTTACCAACTATTGGAGATAGCTCTCCTTTCTCCGGTGATTTGCGTCCGTCCACCTCAATAATTTCTGTTACAGATTCCACCTCCTGCTTATCATCTTTCACAACAACTGGAGATACTTTCTCTTTCTCGGGTGWTTTGCGTTTGTCCATCTTAGCTATTTCTGTTATAKATTCGACCTCCTTCTTATCATCTTTCGCAACAGGAGATAGTTTCTCTTCCTCGGGTGATCTGTGTTCGTCTATTTTAGGTACTTCTGTCACAGACACCACATCCTCCTTAATATCCTTACCAACTATTGGAGATAGTTCTCCTTTCTCCGGTGATTTGCGTCCGTCCACCTCAATAATTTCTGTTACAGATTCCACCTCCTTCTTATCATCTTTCGCAACAACTGGAGATATTTTCTCTTTCTCGGGTGATTTGCGTTCGTCCATCTTAGCTATTTCTGTTATAGATTCGACTTCCTTCTTATCATCTTTCGCAACAACACGAGATAGTTTCTTTTCCTCCGGTGATCTGTGTTCGTCTATTTTAGTTACTTCTGTTACAGACACCACGCCCTCCTTAATACCTTTAGCAACCACGGGAGATAGTTTTTCTTTCTCCGGTGATTTGCGTTCTTCCACCTTAATAATTTCTGTTACAGATTCCACCTCCTTCTTATCATCTTTCGCAACAACAGGAGATAGTTTCATTTCCTCCGGTGATCTGTGTTCGTCTATTTTAGTTAYTTCTGTTACAGACACCACGCCCTCCTTAATACCTTTAGCAACCACGGGAGATAGTTTTTCTTTCTCCGGTGATTTGCGTTCTTCCACCTTAATAATTTCTGTTACAGATTCCACCTCCTTCTTATCATCTTTCGCAACAACAGGAGATAGTTTAGCAACCACGGGAGATAGTTTTTCTTTCTCCGGTGATTTGCGTTCTTCCAGCTTAATAATTTCTGTTACAGATTCCACCTCCTTCTTATCATCTTTCGCAACAACAGGAGATAGTTTCATTTCCTCCGGTGATCTGTGTTCGTTTATTTTAGTTACTTCTGTTACAGACACCACGCCCTCCTTAATACCTTTAGCAACCACGGGAGATAGTTTTTCTTTCTCCGGTGATTTGCGTTCTTCCACCTTAATAATTTCTGTTACAGATTCCACCTCCTTCTTATCATCTTTCGCAACAACAGGAGATAGTTTCATTTCCTCCGGTGATCTGTGTTCGTCTATTTTAGTTACTTCTGTTACAGACACCACGCCCTCCTTAATACCTTTAGCAACCACGGGAGATAGTTTTTCTTTCTCCGGTGATTTGCGTTCTTCCACCTTAATAATTTCTGTTACAGATTCCACCTCCTTCTTATCATCTTTCGCAACAACAGGAGATAGTTTAGCAACCACGGGAGATAGTTTTTCTTTCTCCGGTGATTTGCGTTCTTCCAGCTTAATAATTTCTGTTACAGATTCCACCTCCTTCTTATCATCTTTCGCAACAACAGGAGATAGTTTCATTTCCTCCGGTGATCTGTGTTCGTTTATTTTAGTTACTTCTGTTACAGACACCACGCCCTCCTTAATACCTTTAGCAACCACGGGAGATAGTTTTTCTTTCTCCGGTGATTTGCGTTCTTCCACCTTAATAATTTCTGTTACAGATTCCACCTCCTTCTTATCATCTTTCGCAACATCAGGAGATAGTTTCATTTCCTCCGGTGATCTGTGTTCGTCTATTTTAGTTACTTCTGTTACAGACACCACGCCCTCCTTAATACCTTTAGCAACCACGGGAGATAGTTTTTCTTTCTCCGGTGATTTGCGTTCTTCCACCTTAATAATTTCTGTTACAGATTCCACCTCCTTCTTATCATCTTTCGCAACARCAGGAGATAGTTTCATTTCCTCCGGTGATCTGTGTTCGTTTATTTTAGTTACTTCTGTTACAGACACCACGCCCTCCTTAATACCTTTAGCAACCACGGGAGATAGTTTTTCTTTCTCCGGTGATTTGCGTTCTTCAACCTTAATAATTTCTGTTACAGATTCCACCTCCTTCTTATCATCTTTCACAACGACAGGAGATAGTTTCATTTCCTCCGGTGATCTGTGTTCGCCTATTTTAGTTACTTCTGTTACAGACACCACACCCTCCTTAATATCTTTAGCAACCACGGGAGATAGTTTTTCTTTCTCCGGTGATTTGCGTTCTTCCACCTTAATAATTTCTGTTACAGATTCCACCTCCTTCTTATCATCTTTCGCAACAACAGGAGATAGTTTCATTTCCTCCGGTGATCTGTGTTCGTCTATTTTAGTTACTTCTGTTACAGACACCACGCCCTCCTTAATACCTTTAGCAACCACGGGAGATAGTTTTTCTTTCTCCGGTGATTTGCGTTCTTCCACCTTAATAATTTCTGTTACAGATTCCACCTCCTTCTTATCATCTTTCACAACGACAGGAGATAGTTTCATTTCCTCCGGTGATCTGTGTTCGCCTATTTTAGTTACTTCTGTTACAGACACCGCACCCTCCTTAATACCTTTAGCAACCACGGGAGATAGTTTTTCTTTCTCCGGTGATTTGCGTTCTTCCACCTTAATAATTTCTGTTACAGATTCCACCTCCTTCTTATCATCTTTCGCAACWACAGGAGATAGTTTCATTTCCTCCGGTGATCTGTGTTCGTCTATTTTAGTTACTTCTGTTACAGACACCACGCCCTCCTTAATATCTTTAGCAACCACGGGAGATAGTTTTTCTTTCTCCGGTGATTTGCGCTCTTCCACCTTAATAATTTCTGTTACAGATTCCACCTCCTTCTTATCATCTTTCGCAACAACAGGAGATAGTTTCATTTCCTCCGGTGATCTGTGTTCGTCTATTTTAGTTACTTCTGTTACAGACACCACGCCCTCCTTAATACCTTTAGCAACCACGGGAGATAGTTTTTCTTTCTCCGGCGATTTGCGTTCTTCCACCTTAATAATTTCTGTTACAGATTCCACCTCCTTCTTATCATCTTTCGCAACGACAGGAGATAGTTTCATTTCCTCCGGTGATCTGTGTTCGTCTATTTTAGTTACTTCTGTTACAGACACCACACCCTCCTTAATAGCTTTAGCAACCACGGGAGATAGTTTTTCTTTCTCCGGTGATTTGCGTTCTTCCACCTTAATAATTTCTGTTACAGATTCCACCTCCTTCTTATCATCTTTCGCAACAACAGGAGATAGTTTCATTTCCTCCGGTGATCTGTGTTCGTCTATTTTAGTTACTTCTGTTACAGACACCACACCCTCCTTAATATCTTTAGCAACCACGGGAGATAGTTTTTCTTTCTCCGGTGATTTGCGTTCTTCCACCTTAATAATTTCTGTTACAGATTCCACCTCGTTCTTATCATCTTTCGCAACAACAGGAGATAGTTTCATTTCCTCCGGTAATCTGTGTTCGTCTATTTTAGTTACTTCTGTTACAGACACCACACCCTCCTTAATATCTTTAGCAACCTCGGGAGATAGTTTTTCTTTCTCCGGTGGTTTGCGTTCTTCCACCTTAATAATTTCTGTTACAGATTCCACCTCCTTCTTATCATCTTTCGCAACAACAGGAGATAGTTTCATTTCCTCCGGTGATCTGTGTTCGTCTATTTTAGTTACTTCTGTTACAGACACCACGCCCKCCTTAATACCTTTAGCAACCACGGGAGATAGTTTTTCTTTCTCCGGTGATTTGCGTTCTTCCACCTTAATAATTTCTGTTACAGATTCCACCTCCTTCTTATCATCTTTCGCAACAACAGGAGATAGTTTCATTTCCTCCGGTGATCTGTGTTCGTCTATTTTAGTTACTTCTGTTACAGACACCACACCCTCCTTAATATCTTTAGCAACCACGGGAGATAGTTTTTCTTTCTCCGGCGATTTGCGTTCTTGCACCTTAATAATTTCTGTTACAGATTCCACCTCCTTCTTATCATCTTTCGCAACAACAGGAGATAGTTTCATTTCCTCCGGTGATCTGTGTTCGTCTATTTTAGTTACTTCTGTTACAGACACCACGCCCTCCTTAATACCTTTAGCAACCACGGGAGATAGTTTTTCTTTCTCCGGTGATTTGCGTTCTTCCACCTTAATAATTTCTGTTACAGATTCCACCTCCTTCTTATCATCTTTCGCAACAACAGGAGATAGTTTCATTTCCTCCGGTGATCTGTGTTCGTCTATTTTAGTTACTTCTGTTACAGACACCACACCCTCCTTAATACCTTTAGCAACCACGGGAGATAGTTTTTCTTTCTCCGGTGATTTGCGTTCTTCCACCTTAATAATTTCTGTTACAGATTCCACCTCCTTCTTATCATCTTTCGCAACAACAGGAGATAGTTTCATTTCCTCCGGTGATCTGTGTTCGTCTATTTTAGTTACTTCTGTTACAGACACCACGCCCTCCTTAATACCTTTAGCAACCACGGGAGATAGTTTTTCTTTCTCCGGTGATTTGCGTTCTTCCACCTTAATAATTTCTGTTACAGATTCCACCTCCTTCTTATCATCTTTCGCAACAACAGGAGATAGTTTCATTTCCTCCGGTGATCTGTGTTCGTCTATTTTAGTTACTTCTGTTACAGACACCACACCCTCCTTAATACCTTTAGCAACCACGGGAGATAGTTTTTCTTTCTCCGGTGATTTGCGTTCTTCCACCTTAATAATTTCTGTTACAGGTTCCACCTCCTTCTTATCATCTTTCGCAACAACAGGAGATAGTTTCATTTCCTCCGGTGATCTGTGTTCGTCTATTTTAGTTACTTCTGTTACAGACACCACACCCTCCTTAATACCTTTAGCAACCACGGGAGATAGTTTTTCTTTCTCCGGTGATTTGCGTTCTTCCACCTTAATAATTTCTGTTACAGATTCCACCTCCTTCTTATCATCTTTCGCAACAACAGGAGATAGTTTCATTTCCTCCGGTGATCTGTGTTCGTCTATTTTAGTTACTTCTGTTACAGACACCACACCCTCCTTAATAGCTTTAGCAACCACGGGAGATAGTTTTTCTTTCTCCGGTGATTTGCGTTCTTCCACCTTAATAATTTCTGTTACAGATTCCACCTCCTTCTTATCATCTTTCGCAACAACAGGAGATAGTTTCATTTCCTCCGGTGATCTGTGTTCGTCTATTTTAGTTACTTCTGTTACAGACACCACACCCTCCTTAATATCTTTAGCAACCACGGGAGATAGTTTTTCTTTCTCCGGTGATTTGCGTTCTTCCACCTTAATAATTTCTGTTACAGATTCCACCTCCTTCTTATCATCTTTCGCAACAACAGGAGATAGTTTCATTTCCTCCGGTGATCTGTGTTCGTCTATTTTAGTTACTTCTGTTACAGACACCACACCCTCCTTAATATCTTTAGCAACCACGGGAGATAGTTTTTCTTTCTCCGGTGATTTGCGTTCTTCCACCTTAATAATTTCTGTTACAGATTCCACCTCCTTCTTATCATCTTTCGCAACAACAGGAGATAGTTTCATTTCCTCCGGTGATCTGTGTTCGTCTATTTTAGTTACTTCTGTTACAGACACCACGCCCTCCTTAATACCTTTAGCAACCACGGGAGATAGTTTTTCTTTCTCCGGTGATTTGCGTTCTTCCACCTTAATAATTTCTGTTACAGATTCCACCTCCTTCTTATCATCTTTCGCAACAACAGGAGATAGTTTCATTTCCTCCGGTGATCTGTGTTCGTCTATTTTAGTTACTTCTGTTACAGACACCACACCCTCCTTAATATCTTTAGCAACCACGGGAGATAGTTTTTCTTTCTCCGGCGATTTGCGTTCTTCCACCTTAATAATTTCTGTTACAGATTCCACCTCCTTCTTATCATCTTTCGCAACAACAGGAGATAGTTTCATTTCCTCCGGTGATCTGTGTTCGTCTATTTTAGTTACTTCTGTTACAGACACCACGCCCTCCTTAATACCTTTAGCAACCACGGGAGATAGTTTTTCTTTCTCCGGTGATTTGCGTTCTTCCACCTTAATAATTTCTGTTACAGATTCCACCTCCTTCTTATCATCTTTCGCAACAACAGGAGATAGTTTCATTTCCTCCGGTGATCTGTGTTCGTCTATTTTAGTTACTTCTGTTACAGACACCACACCCTCCTTAATATCTTTAGCAACCACGGGAGATAGTTTTTCTTTCTCCGGCGATTTGCGTTCTTGCACCTTAATAATTTCTGTTACAGATTCCACCTCCTTCTTATCATCTTTCGCAACAACAGGAGATAGTTTCATTTCCTCCGGTGATCTGTGTTCGTCTATTTTAGTTACTTCTGTTACAGACACCACGCCCTCCTTAATACCTTTAGCAACCACGGGAGATAGTTTTTCTTTCTCCGGTGATTTGCGTTCTTCCACCTTAATAATTTCTGTTACAGATTCCACCTCCTTCTTATCATCTTTCGCAACAACAGGAGATAGTTTCATTTCCTCCGGTGATCTGTGTTCGTCTATTTTAGTTACTTCTGTTACAGACACCACACCCTCCTTAATACCTTTAGCAACCACGGGAGATAGTTTTTCTTTCTCCGGTGATTTGCGTTCTTCCACCTTAATAATTTCTGTTACAGATTCCACCTCCTTCTTATCATCTTTCGCAACAACTGGAGATAGTTTCATTTCCTCCGGTGATCTGTGTTCGTCTATTTTAGTTACTTCTGTTACAGACACCACGCCCTCCTTAATACCTTTAGCAACCACGGGAGATAGTTTTTCTTTCTCCGGTGATTTGCGTTCTTCCACCTTAATAATTTCTGTTACAGATTCCACCTCCTTCTTATCATCTTTCACAACAACAGGAGATAGTTTCATTTCCTCCGGTGATCTGTGTTCGTCTATTTTAGTTACTTCTGTTACAGACACCACACCCTCCTTAATATCTTTAGCAACCACGGGAGATAGTTTTTCTTTCTCCGGCGATTTGCGTTCTTGCCCCTTAATAATTTCTGTTACAGATTCCACCTCCTTCTTATCATCTTTCGCAACAACAGGAGATAGTTTCATTTCCTCCGGTGATCTGTGTTCGTCTATTTTAGTTACTTCTGTTACAGACACCACGCCCTCCTTAATACCTTTAGCAACCACGGGAGATAGTTTTTCTTTCTCCGGTGATTTGCGTTCTTCCACCTTAATAATTTCTGTTACAGATTCCACCTCCTTCTTATCATCTTTCGCAACAACAGGAGATAGTTTCATTTCCTCCGGTGATCTGTGTTCGTCTATTTTAGTTACTTCTGTTACAGACACCACACCCTCCTTAATACCTTTAGCAACCACGGGAGATAGTTTTTCTTTCTCCGGTGATTTGCGTTCTTCCACCTTAATAATTTCTGTTACAGATTCCACCTCCTTCTTATCATCTTTCGCAACAACAGGAGATAGTTTCATTTCCTCCGGTGATCTGTGTTCGTCTATTTTAGTTACTTCTGTTACAGACACCACACCCTCCTTAATACCTTTAGCAACCACGGGAGATAGTTTTTCTTTCTCCGGTGATTTGCGTTCTTCCACCTTAATAATTTCTGTTACAGATTCCACCTCCTTCTTATCATCTTTCGCAACAACAGGAGATAGTTTCATTTCCTCCGGTGATCTGTGTTCGTCTATTTTAGTTACTTCTGTTACAGACACCACGCCCTCCTTAATACCTTTAGCAACCACGGGAGATAGTTTTCCTTTCTCCGGTGATTTGCGTTCTTCCACCTTAATAATTTCTGTTACAGATTCCACCTCCTTCTTATCATCTTTCACAACGACAGGAGATAGTTTCATTTCCTCCGGTGATCTGTGTTCGCCTATTTTAGTTACTTCTGTTACAGACACCACACCCTCCTTAATATCTTTAGCAACCACGGGAGATAGTTTTTCTTTCTCCGGTGATTTGCGTTCTTCCACCTTAATAATTTCTGTTACAGATTCCACCTCCTTCTTATCATCTTTCGCAACAACAGGAGATAGTTTCATTTCCTCCGGTGATCTGTGTTCGTCTATTTTAGTTACTTCTGTTACAGACACCACACCCTCCTTAATACCTTTAGCAACCACGGGAGATAGTTTTTCTTTCTCCGGTGATTTGCGTTCTTCCACCTTAATAATTTCTGTTACAGATTCCACCTCCTTCTTATCATCTTTCGCAACAACAGGAGATAGTTTCATTTCCTCCGGTGATCTGTGTTCGTCTATTTTAGTTACTTCTGTTACAGACACCACGCCCTCCTTAATACCTTTAGCAACCACGGGAGATAGTTTTTCTTTCTCCGGTGATTTGCGTTCTTCCACCTTAATAATTTCTGTTACAGATTCCACCTCCTTCTTATCATCTTTCACAACGACAGGAGATAGTTTCATTTCCTCCGGTGATCTGTGTTCGCCTATTTTAGTTACTTCTGTTACAGACACCACACCCTCCTTAATATCTTTAGCAACCACGGGAGATAGTTTTTCTTTCTCCGGTGATTTGCGTTCTTCCACCTTAATAATTTCTGTTACAGATTCCACCTCCTTCTTATCATCTTTCACAACGACAGGAGATAGTTTCATTTCCTCCGGTGATCTGTGTTCGCCTATTTTAGTTACTTCTGTTACAGACACCACACCCTCCTTAATACCTTTAGCAACCACGGGAGATAGTTTTTCTTTCTCCGGTGATTTGCGTTCTTCCACCTTAATAATTTCTGTTACAGATTCCACCTCCTTCTTATCATCTTTCACAACGACAGGAGATAGTTTCATTTCCTCCGGTGATCTGTGTTCGCCTATTTTAGTTACTTCTGTTACAGACACCACACCCTCCTTAATATCTTTAGCAACCACGGGAGATAGTTTTTCTTTCTCCGGTGATTTGCGTTCTTCCACCTTAATAATTTCTGTTACAGATTCCACCTCCTTCTTATCATCTTTCACAACGACAGGAGATAGTTTCATTTCCTCCGGTGATCTGTGTTCGCCTATTTTAGTTACTTCTGTTACAGACACCACACCCTCCTTAATACCTTTAGCAACCACGGGAGATAGTTTTTCTTTCTCCGGTGATTTGCGTTCTTCCACCTTAATAATTTCTGTTACAGATTCCACCTCCTTCTTATCATCTTTCACAACGACAGGAGATAGTTTCATTTCCTCCGGTGATCTGTGTTCGCCTATTTTAGTTACTTCTGTTACAGACACCACACCCTCCTTAATACCTTTAGCAACCACGGGAGATAGTTTTTCTTTCTCCGGTGATTTGCGTTCTTCCACCTTAATAATTTCTGTTACAGATTCCACCTCCTTCTTATCATCTTTCACAACGACAGGAGATAGTTTCATTTCCTCCGGTGATCTGTGTTCGCCTATTTTAGTTACTTCTGTTACAGACACCACACCCTCCTTAATATCTTTAGCAACCACGGGAGATAGTTTTTCTTTCTCCGGTGATTTGCGTTCTTCCACCTTAATAATTTCTGTTACAGATTCCACCTCCTTCTTATCATCTTTCACAACGACAGGAGATAGTTTCATTTCCTCCGGTGATCTGTGTTCGCCTATTTTAGTTACTTCTGTTACAGACACCACACCCTCCTTAATATCTTTAGCAACCACGGGAGATAGTTTTTCTTTCTCCGGTGATTTGCGTTCTTCCACCTTAATAATTTCTGTTACAGATTCCACCTCCTTCTTATCATCTTTCACAACGACAGGAGATAGTTTCATTTCCTCCGGTGATCTGTGTTCGCCTATTTTAGTTACTTCTGTTACAGACACCACACCCTCCTTAATACCTTTAGCAACCACGGGAGATAGTTTTTCTTTCTCCGGTGATTTGCGTTCTTCCACCTTAATAATTTCTGTTACAGATTCCACCTCCTTCTTATCATCTTTCACAACGACAGGAGATAGTTTCATTTCCTCCGGTGATCTGTGTTCGCCTATTTTAGTTACTTCTGTTACAGACACCACACCCTCCTTAATACCTTTAGCAACCACGGGAGATAGTTTTTCTTTCTCCGGTGATTTGCGTTCTTCCACCTTAATAATTTCTGTTACAGATTCCACCTCCTTCTTATCATCTTTCACAACGACAGGAGATAGTTTCATTTCCTCCGGTGATCTGTGTTCGCCTATTTTAGTTACTTCTGTTACAGACACCACACCCTCCTTAATACCTTTAGCAACCACGGGAGATAGTTTTTCTTTCTCCGGTGATTTGCGTTCTTCCACCTTAATAATTTCTGTTACAGATTCCACCTCCTTCTTATCATCTTTCACAACGACAGGAGATAGTTTCATTTCCTCCGGTGATCTGTGTTCGCCTATTTTAGTTACTTCTGTTACAGACACCACACCCTCCTTAATATCTTTAGCAACCACGGGAGATAGTTTTTCTTTCTCCGGTGATTTGCGTTCTTCCACCTTAATAATTTCTGTTACAGATTCCACCTCCTTCTTATCATCTTTCACAACGACAGGAGATAGTTTCATTTCCTCCGGTGATCTGTGTTCGCCTATTTTAGTTACTTCTGTTACAGACACCACACCCTCCTTAATACCTTTAGCAACCACGGGAGATAGTTTTTCTTTCTCCGGTGATTTGCGTTCTTCCACCTTAATAATTTCTGTTACAGATTCCACCTCCTTCTTATCATCTTTCACAACGACAGGAGATAGTTTCATTTCCTCCGGTGATCTGTGTTCGCCTATTTTAGTTACTTCTGTTACAGACACCACACCCTCCTTAATATCTTTAGCAACCACGGGAGATAGTTTTTCTTTCTCCGGTGATTTGCGTTCTTCCACCTTAATAATTTCTGTTACAGATTCCACCTCCTTCTTATCATCTTTCACAACGACAGGAGATAGTTTCATTTCCTCCGGTGATCTGTGTTCGCCTATTTTAGTTACTTCTGTTACAGACACCACACCCTCCTTAATATCTTTAGCAACCACGGGAGATAGTTTTTCTTTCTCCGGTGATTTGCGTTCTTCCACCTTAATAATTTCTGTTACAGATTCCACCTCCTTATTATCATCTTTCGCAACAACAGGAGATAGTTTCTTTTCCTCCGGTAATCTGTGTTCGTCTATTTTAGTTACTTCTGTTACAGACACCACGCCTCCTTAATATCTTCAGCCACCACGGGAGATAGTTTTTCTTTCTCCGGTGATTTGCGTTCTTCCACCTTAATAATTTCTGTTACAGATTCCACCTCCTTCTTATCACCTTTCGCAACAACAGGAGATAGCTTCTCTTTTCCGGTGATTTGGCGTTTGTCTACTTTAGTACTTCTATTACAGACACCAAGTCCTCCCTAACATCTTTAGCAACCACGGGAGATAGTTCTTCTTTCTTGCGGTGATTTGCGTCCGTCCACCTCAATAAATTCTGTTACAGACACAACCTCCTTCTTAGCATCTTTGTTCAACATAGGAGATAATTTTTCTTCGTCTTGGCGACTTGTGTTCGTCTGCCCCTCGCTGTTTCTGTTAGCAGCATCCACTTCCTTCTTAACATCTTTAACAACTACGGAGATAATTTCTTCTTTCTCAGGTGATTTGTGTTCGTCCACTTTGGTTATCTCTGTTGCAGATACCAGCTCCTTCTTAGCATCTTTGTCAAACATAGGAGATAATTTTTCTTTCTCTGGCGACTTATGTTCGTCTGTTCTCGCTGTTTCTGTTACAGGCACCACTTCCTTGGTTAACATCTTTAGCAACTACGGGAGATAATTTCTCTTTCTCAGGTGATTTGTGTTCGTCCAATTTAGGTTATCTCTGTTGCAGATACCAGCTCCTTCTTAGCATCTTGTCAAACATAGGAGATATTTCTTCTTTCTCTGGCGACTTGTGTTCGATCTGCTCTCGCTGTTTCTGTTACAGGCTCCACTTCCTCCTTAACATCTTTAGCAACTACGGGAGATAATTTCTCTTTCTCAGGTGATTTGTGTTCGTCCACTTTAGTTATCTCTGTTGCAGATACCAGCTCCTTCTTAGCATCTTCGTCAAACATAGGAGATATTTCTTCTTTCTCTGGCGACTTGTGTTCGACTGTTCTCGCTGTTTCTGTTACAGGCTCCACTTCCTTCTTAACATCTTTAGCAACTACAGGAGATAATTTCTCTTTCTCAGGTGATTTGTGTTCGTCCACTTTAGTTATCTCTGTTGCAGATACCAGCTCCTTCTTAGCATCTTCGTCAAACATAGGAGATATTTCTTCTTTCTCTGGCGACTTGTGTTCGACTGTTCTCGCTGTTTCTGTTACGGGCTCCACTTCCTTCTTAACATCTTTAGCAACTACAGGAGATAATTTCTCTTTCTCAGGTGATTTGTGTTCGTCCACTTTAGTTATCTCTGTTGCAGATACCAGCTCCTTCTTAGCATCTTCGTCAAACATAGGAGATATTTCTTCTTTCTCTGGCGACTTGTGTTCGACTGTTCTCGCTGTTTCTGTTACGGGCTCCACTTCCTTCTTAACATCTTTAGCAACTACAGGAGATAATTTCTCTTTCTCAGGTGATTTGTGTTCGTCCACTTTAGTTATCTCTGTTGCAGATACCAGCTCCTTCTTAGCATCTTCGTCAAACATAGGAGATATTTCTTCTTTCTCTGGCGACTTGTGTTCGACTGTTCTCGCTGTTTCTGTTACAGGCTCCACTTCCTTCTTAACATCTTTAGCAACTACAGGAGATAATTTCTCTTTCTCAGGTGATTTGTGTTCGTCCACTTTAGTTATCTCTGTTGCAGATACCAGCTCCTTCTTAGCATCTTCGTCAAACATAGGAGATATTTCTTCTTTCTCTGGCGACTTGTGTTCGACTGTTCTCGCTGTTTCTGTTACGGGCTCCACTTCCTTCTTAACATCTTTAGCAACTACAGGAGATAATTTCTCTTTCTCAGGTGATTTGTGTTCGTCCACTTTAGTTATCTCTGTTGCAGATACCAGCTCCTTCTTAGCATCTTCGTCAAACATAGGAGATATTTCTTCTTTCTCTGGCGACTTGTGTTCGACTGTTCTCGCTGTTTCTGTTACAGGCTCCACTTCCTTCTTAACATCTTTAGCAACTACAGGAGATAATTTCTCTTTCTCAGGTGATTTGTGTTCGTCCACTTTAGTTATCTCTGTTGCAGATACCAGCTCCTTCTTAGCATCTTCGTCAAACATAGGAGATATTTCTTCTTTCTCTGGCGACTTGTGTTCGACTGTTCTCGCTGTTTCTGTTACGGGCTCCACTTCCTTCTTAACATCTTTAGCAACTACAGGAGATAATTTCTCTTTCTCAGGTGATTTGTGTTCGTCCACTTTAGTTATCTCTGTTGCAGATACCAGCTCCTTCTTAGCATCTTCGTCAAACATAGGAGATATTTCTTCTTTCTCTGGCGACTTGTGTTCGACTGTTCTCGCTGTTTCTGTTACGGGCTCCACTTCCTTCTTAACATCTTTAGCAACTACAGGAGATAATTTCTCTTTCTCAGGTGATTTGTGTTCGTCCACTTTAGTTATCTCTGTTGCAGATACCAGCTCCTTCTTAGCATCTTCGTCAAACATAGGAGATATTTCTTCTTTCTCTGGCGACTTGTGTTCGACTGTTCTCGCTGTTTCTGTTACGGGCTCCACTTCCTTCTTAACATCTTTAGCAACTACAGGAGATAATTTCTCTTTCTCAGGTGATTTGTGTTCGTCCACTTTAGTTATCTCTGTTGCAGATACCAGCTCCTTCTTAGCATCTTTCGTCAAACATAGGAGATATTTCTTCTTTCTCTGGCGACTGTGTTCGACTGTTCTCGCTGTTTCTGTTACGGGCTCCACTTCCTTCTTAACATCTTTAGCAACTACAGGAGATAATTTCTCTTTCTCAGGTGATTTGTGTTCGTCCACTTTAGTTATCTCTGTTGCAGATACCAGCTCCCTTCTTAGCATCTTTGTCAAACATAGGAGATAATTTTTCTTTCTCTGGCGAACTTGTGTTTCGCTGTTCTCGCTGTTTCTGTTACAGGCTCCACTTCCTTCTTAACATCTTTAGCAACTACGGGAGATAATTTCTCTTTCTCAGGTGATTTGTGTTCGTCCACTTTAGTTATCTCTGCTGCAGATACCAGCTCCTTCTTAGCATCTTTGTCAAACATAGGAGATAATTTTTCTTTCTGGCGACTTGTGTTCGACTGTTCTCGCTGTTTCTGTTACGGGGCTCCACTTCCCTTCTTAACATCTTTAGCAACTACAGGAGATAATTCTCTTTCTCAGGTGATTTGTGTTCGTCCACTTTAGTTATCTCTGTTGCAGATACCAGCTCCTTCTTAGCATCTTCGTCAAACATAGGAGATATTTCTTCTTTCTCTGGCGACTTGTGTTCGACTGTTCTCGCTGTTTCTGTTACGGGCTCCACTTCCTTCTTAACATCTTTAGCAACTACAGGGAGATAATTTCTCTTTCTCAGGTGATTTGTGTTCGTCCACTTTAGTTATCTCTGTTGCAGATACCAGCTCCTTCTTAGCATCTTTGTCAAACATAGGAGATAATTTTTCTTTCTCTGGCGACTTGTGTTCGTCTGTTCTCGCTGTTTCTGTTACAGGCTCCACTTCCTTCTTAACATCTTTAGCAACTACGGGAGATAATTTCTCTTTCTCAGGTGATTTGTGTTCGTCCACTTTAGTTATCTCTGTTGCAGATACCAGCTCCTTCTTAGCATCTTTGTCAAACATAGGAGATAATTTTTCTTTCTCTGCGAACTTGTGTTCGTCTGTTCTCGCTGTTTCTGTTACAGGCTCCACTTCCTTCTTAACATCTTTAGCAACTACGGGAGATAATTTCTCTTTCTCAGGTGATTTGTGTTCGTCCACTTTAGTTATCTCTGTTGCAGATACCAGCTCCTTCTTAGCATCTTTGTCAAACATAGGAGATAATTTTTCTTTCTCTGGCGACTTGTGTTCGTCTGTTCTCGCTGTTTCTGTTACAGGCTCCACTTCCTTCTTAACATCTTTAGCAACTACAGGAGATAATTTCTCTTTCTCAGGTGATTTGTGTTCGTCCACTTTAGTTATCTCTGTTGCAGATACCAGCTCCTTCTTAGCATCTTCGTCAAACATAGGAGATATTTCTTCTTTCTCTGGCGACTTGTGTTCGACTGTTCTCGCTGTTTCTGTTACGGGCTCCACTTCCTTCTTAACATCTTTAGCAACTACAGGAGATAATTTCTCTTTCTCAGGTGATTTGTGTTCGTCCACTTTAGTTATCTCTGTTGCAGATACCAGCTCCTTCTTAGCATCTTTGTCAAACATAGGAGATAATTTTTCTTTCTCTGCGAACTTGTGTTCGTCTGTTCTCGCTGTTTCTGTTACAGGCTCCACTTCCTTCTTAACATCTTTAGCAACTACGGGAGATAATTTCTCTTTCTCAGGTGATTTGTGTTCGTCCACTTTAGTTATCTCTGTTGCAGATATCAGCTCCTTCTTAGCATCTTTGTCAAACATAGGAGATAATTTTTCTTTCTCTGGCGACTTGTGTTCGTCTGTTCTCGCTGTTTCTGTTACAGGCTCCACTTCCTTCTTAACATCTTTAGCAACTACGGGAGATAATTTCTCTTTCTCAGGTGATTTGTGTTCGTCCACTTTAGTTATCTCTGTTGCAGATACCAGCTCCTTCTTAGCATCTTCGTCAAACAAAGGAGATATTTCTTCTTTCTCTGGCGACTTGTGTTCGACTGTTCTCGCTGTTTCTGTTACAGGCTCCACTTCCTTCTTAACATCTTTAGCAACTACAGGAGATAATTTCTCTTTCTCAGGTGATTTGTGTTCGTCCACTTTAGTTATCTCTGTTGCAGATACCAGCTCCTTCTTAGCATCTTCGTCAAACATAGGAGATATTTCTTCTTTCTCTGGCGACTTGCGTTCGACTGTTCTCGCTGTTTCTGTTACAGGCTCCCCTTCCTTCTTAACATATTTAGCAACTACAGGAGATAATTTCTCTTTCTCTGGTGATTTGTGTTCGTCCACTTTAGTTATCTCTGTTGCAGATACCAGCTCCTTCTTAGCATCTTCGTCAAACATAGGAGATATTTCTTCTTTCTCTGGCGACTTGTGTTCGACTGTTCTCGCTGTTTCTGTTACAGGCTCCACTTCCTTCTTAACATCTTTAGCAACTACAGGAGATAATTTCTCTTTCTCAGGTGATTTGTGTTCGTCCACTTTAGTTATCTCTGTTGCAGATACCAGCTCCTTCTTAGCATCTTYGTCAAACATAGGAGATAWTTCTTCCTTCTCTGGCGACTTGTGCTCGACTGTTCTCGCTGTTTCTGTTACAGGCTCCACTTCCTTCTTAACATCTTTAGCAACTACAGGAGATAATTTCTCTTTCTCAGGTGATTTGTGTTCGTCCACTTTAGTTATCTCTGTTGCAGATACCAGCTCCTTCTTAGCACCTTTGTCAAACATAGGAGATAATTTTTCTTTCTCTGGCGACTTGTGTTCGTCTGTTCTCGCTGTTTCTGTTACAGGCTCCACTTCCTTCTTAACATCTTTAGCAACTACGGGAGATAATTTCTCTTTCTCAGGTGATTTGTGTTCGTCCACTTTAGTTATCTCTGTTGCAGATACCAGCTCCTTCTTAGCATCCTTGTCAAACATAGGAGATAGTTTTTCTTTCTCTGGCGACTTGTGTTCGTCTGTTCTCGCTGTTTCTGTTACAGGCTCCACTTCCTTCTTAACTTCTTTAGCAACTACAGGAGATAATTTCTCTTTCTCAGGTGATTTGTGTTCGTCCACTTCGGTTATCTCTGTTGCAGATACCAGCTCCTTCTTAGCATCTTCGTCAAACATAGGAGATATTTCTTCTTTCTCTGGCGACTTGTGTTCGACTGTTCTCGCTGTTTCTGTTACAGGCTCCACTTCCTTCTTMACATCTTTMGCAACTACAGGAGATAMTTTCTCTTTCTCAGGTGATTTGTGTTCGTCCACCTTAGTTATCTCTGTTGCAGATACCAGCTCCTTCTTAGCATCTTCGTCAAACATAGGAGATATTTCTTCTTTCTCTGGCGACTTGTGTTCGACTGTTCTCGCTGTTTCTGTTACAGGCTCCACTTCCTTCTTAACATCTTTAGCAACTACAGGAGATAATTTCTCTTTCTCAGGTGATTTGTGTTCGTCCACTTTAGTTATCTCTGTTGCAGATACCAGCTCCTTCTTAGCATCTTCGTCAAACAAAGGAGATAATTTTTCTTTCTCTGGCGACTTGTGTTCGACTGTTCTCGCTGTTTCTGTTACAGGCTCCACTTCCTTCTTAACATCTTTAGCAACTACAGGAGATAATTTCTCTTTCTCAGGTGATTTGTGTTCGTCCACTTTAGTTATCTCTGTTGCAGATACCAGCTCCTTCTTAGCATCTTCGTCAAACAAAGGAGATAATTTTTCTTTCTCTGGCGACTTGTGTTCGTCTGTTCTCGCTGTTTCTGTTACAGGCCCCACTTCCTTCTTAACATCTTTAGCAACTACAGGAGATAATTTCTCTTTCTCAGGTGATTTGTGTTCGTCCACCTTAGTTATCTCTGTTGCAGATACCAGCTCCTTCTTAGCATCTTCGTCAAACATAGGAGATATTTCTTCTTTCTCTKGCGACTTGTGTTCGWCTGTTCTCGCTGTTTCTGTTACAGGCTCCACTTCCTTCTTAACATCTTTAGCAACTACAGGAGATAATTTCTCTTTCTCAGGTGATTTGTGTTCGTCCACCTTAGTTATCTCTGTTGCAGATACCAGCTCCTTCTTAGCATCTTCGTCAAACATAGGAGATATTTCTTCTTTCTCTGGCGACTTGTGTTCGACTGTTCTCGCTGTTTCTGTTACAGGCTCCACTTCCTTCTTAACATCTTTAGCAACTACAGGAGATAATTTCTCTTTCTCAGGTGATTTGTGTTCGTCCACTTTAGTTATCTCTGTTGCAGATACCAGCTCCTTCTTAGCATCTTCGTCAAACAAAGGAGATAATTTTTCTTTCTCTGGCGACTTGTGTTCGTCTGTTCTCGCTGTTTCTGTTACAGGCTCCACTTCCTTCTTAACATCTTTAGCAACTACAGGAGATAATTTCTCTTTCTCAGGTGATTTGTGTTCGTCCACTTTAGTTATCTCTGTTGCAGATACCAGCTCCTTCTTAGCATCTTTGTCAAACATAGGAGATATTTCTTCTTTCTCTGGCGACTTGTGTTCGACTGTTCTCGCTGTTTCTGTTACAGGCTCCACTTCCTTCTTAACATCTTTAGCAACTACAGGAGATAATTTCTCTTTCTCAGGTGATTTGTGTTCGTCCACCTTAGTTATCTCTGTTGCAGATACCAGCTCCTTCTTAGCATCTTCGTCAAACATAGGAGATATTTCTTCTTTCTCTGGCGACTTGTGTTCGACTGTTCTCGCTGTTTCTGTTACAGGCTCCACTTCCTTCTTAACATCTTTAGCAACTACAGGAGATAATTTCTCTTTCTCAGGTGATTTGTGTTCGTCCACCTTAGTTATCTCTGTTGCAGATACCAGCTCCTTCTTAGCATCTTCGTCAAACATAGGAGATATTTCTTCTTTCTCTGGCGACTTGTGTTCGACTGTTCTCGCTGTTTCTGTTACAGGCTCCACTTCCTTCTTAACATCTTTAGCAACTACAGGAGATAATTTCTCTTTCTCAGGTGATTTGTGTTCGTCCACTTTAGTTATCTCTGTTGCAGATACCAGCTCCTTCTTAGCATCTTCGTCAAACAAAGGAGATAATTTTTCTTTCTCTGGCGACTTGTGTTCATCTGCTCTCGCTGTTTCTGTAACAGGCTCCACTTCCTTCTTAAGATCTTTAGCAACTAGGGGAGATAAATTCTCCTTCTCAGGTGATTTGTGCTCGTCCACTTTGGTTATATCTGTTGCAGATACCAGCTCCTTCTTAGCATCTTTGTCCAACATAGGAGATAATTTTTCTTCGTCTGGCGACTTGTGTTCGTCCACTTTGGTTATCTCTGTTGCAGATACCAGCTCCTTCTTAGCATCTTTGTCAAGCATTGGAGATAATTCTTCTTTCTCTGGCGACTTGTGTTCGACTGTTCCCGCTGTTCCTGTTACAGGCCCCACTTCCTTCTTAACATCTTTAGCAACTACAGGAGATAATTTCTCTTTCTCAGGTGATTTGTGTTCGTCCACTTTAGTTATCTCTGTTGCAGATACCAGCTCCTTCTTAGCATCTTCGTCAAACAAAGGAGATAATTTTTCTTTCTCTGGCGACTTGTGTTCGTCTGTTCTCGCTGTTTCTGTTACAGGCTCCACTTCCTTCTTAACATCTTTAGCAACTACAGGAGATAATTTCTCTTTCTCAGGTGATTTGTGTTCGTCCACTTTAGTTATCTCTGTTGCAGATACCAGCTCCTTCTTAGCATCTTTGTCAAACATAGGAGATAATTTTTCTTTCTCTGGCGACTTGTGTTCGTCTGTTCTCGCTGTTTCTGTTACAGGCTCCACTTCCTTCTTAACTTCTTTAGCAACTACGGGAGATAATTTCTCCTTGTCAGGAGATTTGTGTTCCTCCACTTTGGTTTTCTCTGTTGCAGATACCAGCTCCTTCTTAGCATCTTTGTCCAACATAGGAGATAATTTTTCTTTCTCTAGCGACTTGTGTTCATCTGCTCTCGCTGTTTCTGTAACAGGCTCCACTTCCTTCTTAAGATCTTTAGCAACTAGGGGAGATAAATTCTCCTTCTCAGGTGATTTGTGCTCGTCCACTTTGGTTATATCTGTTGCAGATACCAGCTCCTTCTTAGCATCTTTGTCCAACATAGGAGATAATTTTTCTTCGTCTGGCGACTTGTGTTCGTCCACTTTGGTTATCTCTGTTGCAGATACCAGCTCCTTCTTAGCATCTTTGTCAAGCATTGGAGATAATTCTTCTTTCTCTGGCGACTTGTGTTCGACTGTTCCCGCTGTTCCTGTTACAGGCCCCACTTCCTTCTTAACATCTTTAGCAACTACAGGAGATAATTTCTCTTTCTCAGGTGATTTGTGTTCGTCCACTTTAGTTATCTCTGTTGCAGATACCAGCTCCTTCTTAGCATCTTCGTCAAACAAAGGAGATAATTTTTCTTTCTCTGGCGACTTGTGTTCGTCTGTTCTCGCTGTTTCTGTTACAGGCTCCACTTCCTTCTTAACATCTTTAGCAACTACAGGAGATAATTTCTCTTTCTCAGGTGATTTGTGTTCGTCCACTTTAGTTATCTCTGTTGCAGATACCAGCTCCTTCTTAGCATCTTTGTCAAACATAGGAGATAATTTTTCTTTCTCTGGCGACTTGTGTTCGTCTGTTCTCGCTGTTTCTGTTACAGGCTCCACTTCCTTCTTAACTTCTTTAGCAACTACGGGAGATAATTTCTCCTTGTCAGGAGATTTGTGTTCCTCCACTTTGGTTTTCTCTGTTGCAGATACCAGCTCCTTCTTAGCATCTTTGTCCAACATAGGAGATAATTTTTCTTTCTCTAGCGACTTGTGTTCATCTGCTCTCGCTGTTTCTGTAACAGGCTCCACTTCCTTCTTAAGATCTTTAGCAACTAGGGGAGATAAATTCTCCTTCTCAGGTGATTTGTGCTCGTCCACTTTGGTTATATCTGTTGCAGATACCAGCTCCTTCTTAGCATCTTTGTCCAACATAGGAGATAATTTTTCTTCGTCTGGCGACTTGTGTTCGTCCACTTTGGTTATCTCTGTTGCAGATACCAGCTCCTTCTTAGCATCTTTGTCAAGCATTGGAGATAATTCTTCTTTCTCTGGCGACTTGTGTTCGACTGTTCCCGCTGTTCCTGTTACAGGCCCCACTTCCTTCTTAACATCTTTAGCAACTACAGGAGGTAATTTCTCTTTCTCTGGAGATTTGTGTTCGTCCACTTTGGTTACTTCTGCTGCAGATTCCGCTGCAGATTGAACCTCCTTTTCAACTTCCTTGAGAGCTTCCGGAGGCATTTCTATTTCTTCGGGTAAATTATGCTCGTCCTTCTTAGTTACTTCTGCAACAGACTTAATCTGCTTTTCAACTTCTTTGACATCTTCCGTGGATACCTTAATTTCTTGATGTAATTTATGCTCCTCCTTTTTTATCACTTCTGTAACAGATTCAATTTCTTCCTTAACTTCCTTGATATCTTTAGGTGACAATTTAATTTCTTCAGGTAATTTATGCTCGTCTTTCTTGGTTGCTTCTGTAACAGATTCGACTTCCTTAACTTCCTTGATATCTTTAGGTGACACTTTAATTTCTTCAGTTAATTTGTGCTCGTCCTTCATTACTGCTTCTGCAACAGACTCAATCTCCTTTTCAACTTCTTTCACTTCTTCCGTCGATACCTTAATTTCTTGATTTAATTTATGCTCCTCCTTTTTGATCACTTCTGTAACAGATCCAATTTCTTCCTTAACTTCCTTGATATCTCTAGGTGACAGTTTAATTTCTTCAGGTGATTTATGCTCGTCTTTCTTGGTTGCTTCTATAACAGATTCGACTTCCTTAACTTCCTTGATATCTTTAGGTGACACTTTAATTTCTTCAGTTAATTTATGCTCGTCCTTCTTTATTGCTTTTGCAACAGACTCAATCTCCTTTTCAGCTTCTTTCACTTCTTCCGTCGATACCTTAATTTCTTGATGTAATTTATGCTCCTCCTTTTTGACCACTTCTGTAACAGATTCAATTTCTTCCTTAACTTCCTTGATATCTTTAGGTGACAATTTGATTTCTTCAGGTAATTTATGCTCGTCTTTCTTGGTTGCTTCTGTAACAGATTCGACTTCCTTAACTTCCTTGATATCTTTAGGTGACACTTTAATTTCTTCAGTTAATTTGTGCTCGTCCTTCATTACTGCTTCTGCAACAGACTCAATCTCCTTTTCAACTTCTTTCACTTCTTCCGTCGATACCTTAATTTCTTGATTTAATTTATGCTCCTCCTTTTTGATCACTTCTGTAACAGATCCAATTTCTTCCTTAACTTCCTTGATATCTCTAGGTGACAGTTTAATTTCTTCAGGTGATTTATGCTCGTCTTTCTTGGTTGCTTCTATAACAGATTCGACTTCCTTAACTTCCTTGATATCTTTAGGTGACACTTTAATTTCTTCAGTTAATTTATGCTCGTCCTTCATTATTGCTTTTGCAACAGACTCAATCTCCTTTTCAGCTTCTTTCACTTCTTCCGTCGATACCTTAATTTCTTGATGTAATTTATGCTCCTCCTTTTTGACCACTTCTGTAACAGGTCCAATTTCTTCCTTAACTTCCTTGATATCTTTAGGTGACAGTTTAATTTCTTCAGGTAATTTATGCTCGTCTTTCTTGGTTGCTTCTRTAACAGATTCGACTTCCTTAACTTCCTTGATAKCTTTAGGTGACACTTTAATTTCTTCAGKTARTTTATGCTCGTCCTTCATTATTGCTTTTGCAATAGACTCAATCTCCTTTTCAACTTCTTTCACTTCTTCCGTCGATACCTTAATTTCTTGATGTAATTTATGCTCCTCCTTTTTGATCGCTTCTGTAACAGATCCTATTTCTTCCTTAACTTCCTTGATATCTTTAGGTGACAGTTTAATTTCTTCAGGTAATTTATGCTCGTCTTTCTTGATTGCTTCTATAACAGATTCGACTTCCTTAACTTCCTCGATAGCTTTAGGTGACACTTTAATTTCTTCGGGTAGTTTAAGCTCGCCCTTCATAACTGCTTCTGCAACTGATTCAATCTCCTTTTCAACTTCTTTGACATCTTCCGTCGATACCTTAGTTTCTTGATATAATTTAAGCTCCTCCTGTTTTATCACTTCTGTAACAGATTCAAATTCTTCCTTAACTTCCTTGATATCTTTAGGTGACAGTTTAATTTCTTCAGGTAATTTATGCTCGTCTTTCTTGATTGCTTCTATAACAGATTCGACTTCCTTAACTTCATCGATATCTTTAGGTGACACTTTAATTTCTTCGGGTAATTTATGCTCGTCCTTCATAACTGCTTCTGCAACAGACTCAATCTCCTTTTCAACTTCTTTGACATCTTCCGTCGATATCTTAATTTCTTGATGTAATTTATGCTCCTCCTGTTTGATCACCTCTGTAACAGATTCAATTTCTTCCTTAACTTCCTTGATATCTTTAGGTGACACTTTAATTTCTTCAGGTAATTTATGCTCGTCCTTCATAACTGCTTCTGGAACAGACTCAATCTCCGTTTCAACTTCTTTCACTTGTTCCGTCGATACCTTAATTTCTTGATGTAATTTATGCTCCTCCTTTTTGATCAATTCTGTAACATATTCGACTTCCTTAACTTCCTTGATATCTTTAGGTGACAGTTTAATTTCTTCAGGTAATTTATGCTCGTCTTTCTTGTTTGCTTCTATAACAGATTCGACTTCCTTAACTTCCTCGATATCTTTAGGTGACACTTTAATTTCTTCGGGTAATTTAAGCTCGCCCTTCATAACTGCTTCTGCAACTAACTCAATCTCCTTTCCAACTTCTTTGACATCTTGCGTCGATACCTTAATTCCTTGATGTAATTTATGCTCCTCCTGTTTGATCACTTCTGTAATAGATTCGACTTCCTTAATTTGCTTGATATCTTTAGGTGACACTTCAGCTAATTTATGCTCGTCTTTCATAACTGCTTCTGGAACAGACTCAATCTCCTTTTCAACTTCTTTCACTTCTTCCGTCGATACCATAATTTCTTGATGTAATTTATGCTCCTCCTTTTTGATCACTTCTGTAACAGATCCAATTTCTTCCTTAACTTCCTTGATATCTTTAGGTGACACTTTAATTTCTTCAGTTAATTTATGCTCGTCCTTCATTATTGCTTCTGCAACAGACTMMATCTCCTTTTCAACTTCTTTCACTTCTTCCGTCGATACCTTAATTTCTTGATGTAATTTATGCTCCTCCTTTTTGATCACTTCTGTAACAGATCCAATTTCTTCCTTAACTTCCTTGATATCTTTAGGTGACACTTTAATTTCTTCGGGTAATTTAAGCTCGTCTTTCTTGATTGCTTCTATAACAGATTCGACTTCCTTAACTTCCTCGATATCTTTAGGTGACACTTTAATTTCTTCAGGTAATTTAAGCTCGTCTTTCTTGATTGCTTCTATAACAGATTCGACTTCCTTAACTTCCTCGATATCTTTAGGTGACACTTTAATTTCTTCAGGTAATTTATGCTCGTCTTTCTTGATTGCTTCTATAACAGATTCGACTTCCTTAACTTCCTCGATATCTTTAGGTGACAGTTTAATTTCTTCAGGTAATTTATGCTCGTCTTTCTTGATTGCTTCTATAACAGATTCGACTTCCTTAACTTCCTCGATATCTTTAGGTGACACTTTAATTTCTTCAGGTAATTTAAGCTCGCCCTTCATAACTGCTTCTGSAACAGACTCAATCTCCKTTTCAACTTCTTTCACTTSTTCCGTCGATACCTTAATTTCTTGATGTAATTTATGCTCCTCCTTTTTGATCACTTCTSTWMCAGATTCGACTTCCTTAACTTCCTTGATATCTTTAGGTGACAGTTTAATTTCTTCAGGTAATTTATGCTCGTCTTTCTTGATTGCTTCTATAACAGATTCGACTTCCTTAACTTCCTCGATATCTTTAGGTGACACTTTAATTTCTTCGGGTAATTTAAGCTCGCCCTTCATAACTGCTTCTGCAACTGACTCAATCTCCTTTTCAACTTCTTTGACATCTTCCGTCGATACCTTAATTTCTTGATGTAATTTATGCTCCTCCTTTTTGATCACTTCTGTAACAGATCCAATTTCTTCCTTAACTTCCTTGATATCTTTAGGTGACAGTTTAATTTCTTCAGGTAMTTTATGCTCGTCTTTCTTGGTTGCTTCWGTAACAGATTCGACTTCCTTAACTTCCTTGATATGTTTAGGTGACACTTTAATTTCTTCAGTTAATTTATGCTCGTCCTTCATTATTGCTTTTGCAACAGACTCAATCTCCTTTTCAACTTCTTTCACTTCTTCCGTCGATACCTTAATTTCTTGATGTAATTTATGCTCCTCCTTTTTGATCACTTCTGTAACAGATCCTATTTCTTCCTTAACTTCCTTGATATCTTTAGGTGACAGTTTAATTTCTTCAGGTAATTTATGCTCGTCTTTCTTGATTGCTTCTATAACAGATTCGACTTCCTTAACTTCCTCGATATCTTTAGGTGACACTTTAATTTCTTCGGGTAGTTGAAGCTCGCCCTTCATAACTGCTTCTGCAACTGACTCAATCTCCTTTTCAACTTCTTTGACATCTTCCGTCGATACCTTAATTTCTTGATATAATTTATGCTCCTCCTGTTTTATCACTTCTGTAACAGATTCAAATTCTTCCTTAACTACCTTGATATCTTTAGGTGACAGTTTAATTTCTTCAGGTAATTTATGCTCGTCTTTCTTGATTGCTTCTATAACAGATTCGACTTCCTTAACTTCCTCGATATCTTTAGGTGACACTTTAATTTCTTCGGGTAGTTTAAGCTCGCCCTTCATAACTGCTTCTGCAACTGACTCAATCTCCTTTTCAACTTCTTTGACATCTTCCGTCGATACCTTAATTTCTTGATATAATTTATGCTCCTCCYGTTTTATCACTTCTGTAACAGATTCAAATTCTTCCTTAACTTCCTTGATATCTTTAGGTGACAGTTTAATTTCTTCAGGTAATTTATGCTCGTCTTTCTTGATTGCTTCTGTAACAGATTCGACTTCCTTAACTTCCTCGATATCTTTAGGTGACACTTTAATTTCTTCAGTTAATTTATGCTCGCCCTTCATAACTGCTTCTGCAACTAACTCAATCCCCTTTCCAACTTCTTTGACATCTTCCGTCGATACCTTWWTTTCTTGATGTAATTTATGCTCCCCCTGTTTGATCACTTCTGTAACAGATTCGACTTCCTTAATTTCCTTGATATCTTTAGGTGACACTTCAGCTAATTTATGCTCGTCTTTCATAACTGCTTCTGGAACAGACTCAATCTCCTTTTCAACTTCTTTCACTTCTTCCGTCGATACCTTAATTTCTTGATGTAATTTATGCTCCTCCTGTTTTATCACTTCTGCAACAGATTCAAATTCTTCCTTAACTTCCTTGATATCTTTAGGTGACAGTTTAATTTCTTCAGGTAATTTATGCTCGTCTTTCTTGGTTGCTTCCGTAACAGATTCGACTTCCTTAACTTCCTTGATATCTTTAGGTGACACTTTAATTTCTTCAGTTAATTTATGCTCGTCCTTCATTATTGCTTCTGCAACAGACTCAATCTCCTTTTCAACTTCTTTCACTTCTTCCGTCGATACCTTAATTTCTTGATGTAATTTATGCTCCTCCTTTTTGATCACTTCTCCAATTTCTTCCTTAACTTCCTTGATATCTTTAGGTGACAATTTAATTTCTTCAGGTAATTTATGCTCGTCTTTCTTGATTGCTTCTATAACAGATTCGACTTCCTTAACTTCCTCGATATCTTTAGGTGACACTTTAATTTCTTCGGGTAATTTAAGCTCGCCCTTCATAACTGCTTCTGCAACTGACTCAATCTCCTTTTCAACTTCTTTGACATCTTCCGTCGATACCTTAATTTCTTGATGTAATTTATGCTCCTCCTGTTTTATCACTTCTGTAACAGATTCAAATTCTTCCTTAACTTCCTTGATATCTTTAGGTGACAGTTTAATTTCTTCAGGTATTTTATGCTCGTCTTTCTTGATGGCTTCTATAACAGATTCGACTTCCTTAACTTCCTCGATATCTTTAGGTGACACTTTAATTTCTTCGGGTAATTTATGCTCGTCCTTCATAACTGCTTCTGCAACAGACTCAATCTCCTTTTCAACTTCTTTCACTTCTTCCGTCGATACCTTAATTTCTTGATGTAATTTATGCTCCTCCTGTTTGATCACTTCTGTAACAGATTCAATTTCTTCCTTAACTTCCTTGATATATTTAGGTGACAGTTTAATTTCTTCAGGTAATTTATGGTCGTCTTTCTTGATTGCTTCTGTAACAGATTCGACTTCCTTAACTTCCTTGATATATTTAGGTAACACTTTAATTTCTTCAGGTAATTTATGCTCGTCCTTCATAACTGCTTCTGGAACAGACTCAATCTCCTTTTCAACTTCTTTCACTTCTTCCGTCGATACCTTAATTTCTTGATGTAATTTATGCTCCTCCTTTTTGATCACTTCTGTAACAGATTCGACTTCCTTAACTTCCTTGATATCTTTAGGTGACAATTTAATTTCTTCAGGYAATTTATGCTCGTCTTTCTTGATTGCTTCTGTAACAGATTCGACTTCCTTAACTTCCTTGATATCTTTAGGTGACACTTTAATTTCTTCGGGTAATTTAAGCTCGCCCTTCATAACTGCTTCTGCAACTGACTCAATCTCCTTCTCAACTTCTTTGACATCTTCCGTCGATACCTTAATTTCTTGATGTAATTTATGCTCCTCCTGTTTGATCACTTCTGTAACAGATTCGATATCTTCCTTAACTTCCTTGATATCTTTAGGTGACAGTTTAATTTCTTCAGGTAATTTATGATCGTCTTTCTTGATTGCTTCTGTAACAGATTCGACTTCCTTAATTTCCTTGATATCTTTAGGTGACACTTCAGGTAATTTATGCTCGTCTTTCATAACTGCTTCTGCAACTGACTCAATCTCCTTCTCAACTTCTTTGACATCTTCCGTCGATACCTTAATTTCTTGATGTAATTTATGCTCCTCCTTTTTGATCACTTCTGTAACTGATTCGATTTCTTCCTTAACTTCCTTGATATCTTTAGGTGACACTTTAATTTCTTCAGGTAATTTATGCTCGTCCTTCATAACTGCTTCTGGAACAGACTCTATCTCCTTTTCAACTTCTTTGACATCTTCCGTCGATACCTTAATTTCTTGATGTAATTTATGCTCCTCCTGTTTGATCACTTCTGTAACGGATTCGATATCTTCCTTAGCTTCCTTGATATCTTTAGGTGACAGTTTAATTTCTTCAGGTAATTTATGATCGTCTTTCTTGATTGCTTCTGTAACAGATTCGACTTCCTTAATTTCCTTGATATCTTTAGGTGACACTTCAGGTAATTTATGCTCGTCTTTCATAACTGCTTCTGCAACAGACTCAATCTCCTTTTCGACTTCTTTGACATCTTCCGTCGATAGCTTAATTTCTTGATGTAATTTATGCTCCTCCTTTTTGATCACTTCTGTAACTGATTCGATTTCTTCCTTAACTTCCTTGATATCTTTAGGTGACACTTTAATTTCTTCAGGTAATTTATGCTCGCCCTTCATAACTGCGTCTGCAACAGACACAATCTCCTTTTCAACTTCTTTGACAGCTTCCGTCGATACCTTAGTCTCTTGGTGTAATTTATGCTCCTCCTTTTTGATCACTTCTGTAACTGATTCAATTTCTTCCTTAACTTCCTTGATATCTTTAGGTGACAATTTAATTTCTTCAGGTAATTTATGCTCGTCTTTCTTGATTGCTTCTGTAACAGATTCGACATCCCTAACTTCCTTGATATCTTTAGGTGACACTTTAATTTCTTCAGGTAATTTATGCTCGTCCTTCATAACTGCTTCTGCAACAGACTCAATCTCCTTTTCAACTTCTTTGACATCTTCCGTCAATACCTTAATTTCTTGATGTAATTTATGCTCCTCCTTTTTGATCACTTCTGTAACAGGTTCAATTTCTTCCTTAACTTCCTTGATATCTTTAGGTGACAATTTAATTTCTTCAGGTAATTCATGCTCGTCTTTCTTGATTGCTTCTGTAACAGATTCAACTTCCTTAACTTCCTTGATATCTTTAGGTGACACTTTAATTTCTTCAGGTAATTTATGCTCGTCCTTCATAACTACTTCTGCAACAGACTCAATCTCCTTTTCAATTTCTTTGACATCTTCCGTCGATACCTTAATTTCTAGATGTAATTTATGCTCCTCCTTTTTGATCACTTCTGTAACAGATTCCATTTCTTCCTTAACTTCCTTGATATCTTTAGGTGACAGTTTAATTTCTTCAGGTAATTTATGCTCGTCCTTCATAACTACTTCTGCGACAGACTCAATCTCCTTTTCACCTTCTTTGACATCTTCCGTCGATACCTTAATTTCTTGATGTAATTTATGCTCCTCCTTTTTGATCACTTCTGTAACAGATTCAATTTCTTCTTTAACTTCCTTGATATCTTTAGGTGACACTTTAATTTCTTCAGATAATTTATGCTCGTCCTTCATAACTGCTTCTGCAACAGACTCAATCTCCTTTTCACCTTTTTTGACATCTTCCGTCGATACCTTAATTTCTTTATGTAATTTATGCTCCTCCTTTTTGATCACTTCTGTAACAGATTCAATTTCTTCCTTAACTTCCTTCATATCTTTAGGTGACACTTTAATTTCTTCAGGTAATTTATGCTCGTCCTTCATTACAGCTTCTGCAACAGGCTCAATCTCCTTTTCAACTTCTTTGACATCTTCCGTCGATATCTTAATATCTTGATGTAATTTATGCTCCTCCTTTTGGATCACTTCTGTAACAGATTCAATTTCTTCCTTAACTTCCTTGATATCTTTAGGTGACAATTTAATTTCTTCAGGTAATTTATGCTCGTCTTTCTTGATTGCTTCTGTAACAGTTTCGACTCCCTTAACTTCCTTGATATCTTTAGGTGACACTTTAATTTCTTCAGGTAATCTATGCTCGTCTTTCATAACTACTTCTGCAACAGACTCAATCTCCTTTTTAATTTCCTTGGCAGCTTCCGGCAATATCTTAATTTCTTCATGTAATTTATGCTCGTCTTTCTTGATTACTTCTGTAACAGATTCAATTTCTTTCTTGACTTTCTTGATATCTTTAGGTGACACTTTAATTTCTTCAGGTAATTTATGCTCGTCCTTCTTAGCTGCTTCTGCAACAGGCTCAATCTCCTTTTTAACTATCTTGACAGCTTCAGGCAATATCTTAGTTTCTTCATGTAGTTTATGCTCGTCTTTTTTAATTACTTCTGTAACAGATTCAATCTCTTTAACTTCCTTGATAACTTTAAATGATACTTTAATTTCTTCAGGTGATCTATGTTCGTCCTTCTTAGCTGATTCTATAACAGACTCAATCTCCTTGGCAGCTTCCGGTGATATCTTATTTTCTTGATGTAATTTATGTTCGTCCTTCTTGATTTCTTCTGTAATAGATTCAATTTCCTTGATATCTTCCGGCGATACTTTAATTTCCTCATGTAATTTATGCATGTCTTTCTCGATATGTTCTGGGACAGAACTTTTTTCTTGCTTAGTAGTTTCTTTTGTACCTACTATTTCTTTCAGTGGTAACTTTTCTGTTATCCTTTCTAAAAGAGTCATTTTTTCTGGGAAATATTCCTTATCTGCAAATTTCTCCTTCAGGATATTTGTGAGTGATATTTTGTCATCTACCGTTATCAAGCTTCTAGTTTCTTCGACAGATTTGGTTTGAACTGATTCGGTTTCGTTCACTGTTTGTATAAGTCTTTCGTTAATTTCTTGTTTCAGCTTTTCGTCTAGAATTTCTGTAGTTTCTACTTGTGTAGACTCTCTATCTTGTAATATGTTTTCTGTCTCTGTCGTTTTAGTAAATTCAGGATTGATGATAGTTTCGTGTTTACTTGAGGAGGCTTCCAAATGATCAGTTTGTTCCTTCTTTTCTTCCGATGTCTTCTCAATTATCTTTTCTCGTACTTCTTTCGTGACACCTATTTCGTGGAATGTTATCTGTTCTATTTCCTTTACATACAAGTCACCTTCTTCGACTTTAACAGAAACAGATGCCTTCTGGATGATTTTGCCTCCGGGAACATCTTTTTCAGTTATTTCTAATCTCTCTTCTTTGGTTTCTTTCTTTCTTGGAATATCTGAATCTTTATCTGCATGCTGTTTGTCTTCTGCAACAGTTTCTTGTTCAAGTATTGTCTTTTCCTTCTCTGCAACATGTTCATCCTTGTATTCAATAATCGGATGCCCTGTTGTATCAATATCTTGGGTTATTTGGAGGATATCATCGGCATCTTGAGCAACATGCGAAACTACGACTTTTGCGCAAACAGGTTCCTCACACGGACTTTCCAAAGATCGGCGCTCCACAACTATGTGCGGTTCTTCTACCTTATCACCTTCTACAGATTCCTTGACTATTTGCTCTTCGAGTTGCGCTATCCTCTTTTGGATTTCGATCTCGTTCAGCTCCAGATCTACGTGTGGTTTCGGTTTTACAACCTTTGAAGGAATGGCTTCATATTCTTTAATGTTCAGCTTAGCTATGGGCCTATCGATGGGTTTCTTTTCTGGGGTGCTTTCGGCAGACTTCATAATCAGTTCTTCGAAATGCTTTTTGGTGTCTTGGACGGTCTTGAATTCTGGCGAAGGTTTCTCAGGAGCTTCAGTAGTCGTTGGTTGAATAATGACTTCGGCTTTTATGGGTTCTTCATGCTTGACTGGTTTTGGTAACTTACGTTTTCTAGATACTGATTCTTCGTCACTGTCGTCAACATCTAATGATTTGGAGAATATTTTTTGTAGTTCAGCTACTTTCGGACCTATGTATTTATTAGCAGAAATTTCTTTAACTTCTTTTTCAACGGGAAGTTCTTGTTTTGAGACTTCTTCAACTTCATCCTTCAAACTAGGCATTTCATCTTCCGAATCCACGTATTCTTGCTTCTTTCTTAGATAGTCGACTTTGTGACCTATGTGCTCTTCCAACATTTTTATCTTTGCCTTGACATCGCCAGATCCTCTTCTTCGTAACAGTACTTCTGCATCGTCTTGAAAAGTTTTCTTTTCTAAAGCCGGGAGGACTTCTTCGACTCTTATCGGACTGTTGGACGCGTCTTTAGTGTCAATGTTGTCAGTTAGAGTAGCAGCATCAGAGGTGTCAATGCGAGAATCACACATGTCAATAGGACTAGTGGCAGTTTCTGTAAGATGAACTCCTTCATCGGGAATCTGAATGTCGTCTGCCTGAATTGGACTCAGGCCTGCATCTGTGAGCTCCAGCTCTTCTTGTTCTTGATCTATAGTAGCGTCAGATATTATTCCAGTCGTCTGCAGGCCTTGAAGAAGGCCAGTGGGTTGCCTGCTGGGAGTTGTCACAGTATCTGTTATGGTACCTCTGGTTAGGGATATACCGGTGTCTGTAACGTGGTGTGATATGCTCTCTTCCGTCATTGGAGATTCTGCCCTTGAGTCGTCTTTCTCAGAATGGTCATAGGTGTATATTTCTTTCGTACGGCTAAAATTGACAGTTTCTTCTCGTTTCTTCGGGATTATTTCTTCCACCAAGTCTGAAGGAGGAATTATAAACTCGTCTTTCTTCGAGTCTTCTTCAGGAGCATGCTGATCGCCAGTTTCTGCTGTGGCCGTCATACCAACGTCGACTCTTTCAGAAGTTTCTTTACCGGAGGTATCTCTGGTTGTTGTAGTGACTGATATGTGGGATTGTGAGCGTATGGAAATTTCCACATCCTTTGTTCCGTACAAAGTCAGTCTGCTCTCGGCAAGGGCAGATGTTTCTTTAGTCCGCACCTCTTTGCGACCTATTACCAGCTCAAGAGTAGGTGTGCTTTTCGCTTGAGCTGTAGAAGTCAATGGGGACGGGTCGGGAGAAGCTGTTATTTCTTTCTTATCTAAAGGGGACGTACTCCTTGTCACGAAAACGCCGTTTTTAACATCGTTGTTATAAATAACGTACCCAGTTTGCGCAAACTCAACGTCGTCGCTTTTAGTTACGGTTCCTTTACTCAACATGTCTATCGCTGTGTCGGATCCGTCTTGGAACTTATCCGTCGTCATTTGTATGTCTTTAGTAACTTTTCTTTCTGGGGTTGTTTTAAGKTAARCTTTATCATCACGAGGAGATGKTTTCTCATCACCAGCTCCCCCATGCAGTCTTTCTACTCTCCTTTGTTCTTTCCTCTCCCGGTCTTCGGGTTTCTTGGAATCTTTAGCACCTTTTTCTTCAGGAGACGTGAAGCTTACAATCTTCAAAGCTCCAGGCCTAGCGGGATCACATTCTATCACTTTATACTCGTCTAGAGAAACGCGTACTAAACCAGTTAATTCTTTGGAAGGCAACTGTGAGGTAGATACATCACTAAACGGGGTTAACACAGCTTCGTTTTCTAAATCCTCGGTGGACGCTAAACGCTTTCGTGGATACTTAAATAATTTCCCCTGCTGGGTATAATACTCGTCGATGTTGTCGTAAGCCCTAATGTCTTGAGAATCGATATCGTATTCGTACTGTTCAAGAAAAGCGGTCTTTTCTTGAAGTGCTTCGTTCGGAGTCGGAGTCTCGAGGAGACATTGGCCTTCGCGGAAGCCGTCCGTATCCAAAGAGTCATCGTCATCCTGAGGTGACGCAGTGGCTGTTGACCAAAGGACAAAACAACAAGGATAGGTAAGAATACATTGCGTGTTCACGTTTGTGTCTAGTGTGAGATTACATCGGCCAATTGATCTAGTCAGAAAATAAATCATGGGACGGTTCAACACTCTCTCACAAAATAACCAAAAGTGTATGAAAGATGGAGAACACAAGGATAACTGCGGGAAAAAGAGGAAGTCGACAGCCATAATACTTTAGGTACGTATGTATAAAGCGGCTAACATTCCACAGATCCGTTAAGCCTCTACGTTTTATTTATATAATATATAGCGGTAGCCGCGCAGTAATACCCAATCTTGCATAAAGAAAACAAAGTTGCCGTAAAACTGACCTTAACGTAGCCTTTGCTACTTGTCGCCCAAGGCCCGGTAGTGACCCAAACGGAAATTCGTCCATTCCACACTTATCTCGCTGTGGTTATTTACAATTTACAAATGTACAAGGAAATAAGTGTGGATTGTGAATCCCCCCATGCAGTCGACATATAAAATATATTTATTTCCCCTAACAATGGAGTTTGCAAACCGGTTTGTTTTTTAAGCACATCGTGCCTTTGACTGAACGAAAGGGAGACATTTAGTGGACCTTGAATTCAAAACTGCTCGATATTTACAAGTGAGGTACGCAATTTTGAATTCAAAGTGTGTCTGTATGTGCTTTGTGTTTTATATATGACAATGTACAGAAGCATGTTGATATTAGTTGTATTAGACTGTTTCAACTCCAAGTTGGTTTTCCAGCATAGTATTTCCCTAAGGAATGATTTAATACGACATATGTTGCCCAATTTTCTCTGAGAGCTACTAATTTTTCTTTCATGGAACATCCTGAATGTTTAAAATGCATGTCTATGCTATGGTGTCTGCACCGCAACCACCACCAACTACAGATAGATCTAATTCGCCATCATTTCAGCTCATCGGTGTAGTTTAGTTCTAATGCAGACAGCATGGCATAGAACTGGTTTTGCCTATATACCAAAGTGCCGTGGGGGCCTGCTGTCATGTATGCAGGTTCATGCCAACTTGTCAGATTACAGGTCACTTCCTTTAGGAAGTAGTACCCATTAAGGCAGCTAGGTGACTCTGTCACTGTGCCAGTTCATTGCTGACAGATGGCATTGCCATCTATAATATCAAAGACATAATGGACGTGGTAATTTCATTTTACGTATTTGCCAAATATCTTTAAACGCTAACACTTTTGATGTAATTTAGTGCGGAGAAAATATGTTATCGTTTATGTTAGCATTATAAAGCATTCCTTGTAGTCTAGTTTTATATTGTTTTGTTTTGTATTCGGTTCAAAATTTTTTGTATGTCATCGATTGATTGATGTCACTTTTCATTTTAGTTGGTATATTAATGAGTTTATTTGTTAAACTATGGAACACGGAATCTTTAGTCTGTAAGGATTGATTTGAGCATGCCAGCATTATTACATCTGACTATGACAATGGGATCTTTTTGCTTACAGCATTTAAGTATAATTATCTGTCAATTCCCATACGAATATTATGAAACGCCATCAACAGATCTGGTCCAGAATTATACATTCKCCATGGTGTTGTTTTGTGTTGAAAATTTAGCTAAAGACTTTAGGCAAAGGTAAACCCACTGGCAGTCCATCATTTGCTTGTAAAATGTGTCATTMAGCATAAAATAACTTTGATAGGTATATACATATTTCCACAATATTTAATAGTTGAGCTATTCGGTTTTTGGTATAGCAGAGTCATTTAATTTATTTTCGAGGATAATTCATCACACAGGAGCAGCATTATTTGGTGTTGATAATAATTTTACCTTGTTCGGGAAATTTACGAAAAACTTCACGTTGCATTTGGATTTTCATTCAGTTGATCGTGTTAAAATGTTGCTGGTGACTTATACGATGAAGCACTATCATAAGGAAAGACGATCTTTCTCAAAGGTGTTTTACTTTTGCCAATTTTTAATAATCTATTAGAGCTCATGGGCCCTTGATTTCTATTTTTCATCGTTTAACATCAAGTATTTCGAATTTTTTGAATACCAGTAACGCCTTTCTGGAACTGGAAATAAAATAAAAGCAATTGATTGTATCGCAGCATTTAACGTCTTCATATTGTGAGAAGAACCGAAAGGTTAGAAACAGGTGTGTAAGTAATTATTAAATACTATAAAACAAAGTGCTTTAATTTTTTTGTGATAGCTTATAAAAGCGTTTGTGTTTAATACATTATTTAGTTTAGCCTGGTCCGTTTTTAAAATAGGCTTTATCAGCCTTACAAAAGAGTTAATTTCGAGATATGTCGAAAGAAATTGTCCCCTACCATTTCTTTACCTTTTTAGGCCGAGTTGCAAATTTGAACTTCCCACAATTTATGTGTGCTAAATGCAGTACTATGTAAGCTGTACACCAAAGATTTTCTTAATTTTTATCCTTAACCATTTTAAGGAAATAAACTCTCTTTGTAAATACGAGGCATGTTTTTTAAGTAAGTACCGTTTTGCGATTCCGCCGCCGCAGCGCTACGGCCGGCGTTCCGCGCATGCGCGCTGGTTACCTACATCTCTTGTCTACGCACTGACGCCATTACAGTTTGATTCTTCATTGTATACGTTGTTTACTGAGTGTTTAAGATGCCTCCGACAATCGTGAGTCCCGCCGATTGTGAAGTACGGGCTGTTATACGATTTCTTAGTGCTAAAGGCGTTAAACCGATCGATATTCATCGTGAGATCTGTGAAGTTTGCGGACAAAACATTATGAGTGATGGAATGGTAAGAAAATGGGTGAGAGCATTTAAAGATGGCCGCACAAATGTGCATGAAGAAGAACGGAGTGGGCGTCCTTCGGTCGTTAATGAAGATTTGGTGCAGAAAGTGAACGAAAAGGTGAGAGAAAAAAGACGCTTTACAATTTCATCATTGTGCGACTGCTTTCCTCAATATTCTCGTAGTGTTTTGTATCGCATTGTGACCGAGAACTTGAATTACCGGAAATTGTGTTCACGTTGGGTTCCGAAAATGTTGACGGATTTGCACAAAACCCAACGTTTAGGCAGTGCATTGACTTTCCTTGAGCGGTACCACAATGAAGGTGAAGATTTTTTAGACCAAATTGTTACTGGTGACGAAACATGGGTGGCCTACGTCACACCAGAATCGAAACAACAATCCATGGAATGGCGACATTCATCATCACCCAAAAAAGTGAAGTTTAAGCAAACAATTTCTGCCCGGAAAATCATGTGCACAGTTTTTTGGGACAGAAAAGGAGTATTGCTAGTGGAGTTTCAGCCTCGTAATGAGACAATCAATGCAGCGGCTTATTGTAAGACATTGAGCAATCTGCGTCGTGCAATCCAGAACAAAAGACGTGGCAAGTTGAGTAAGGGTATCGTTTTGCTGCATGACAATGCCCGTCCACATGTGGCTAATCGGATCAAAGATCTCATCAAATCTTTTAAATGGGAAACTCTAGATCATCCTCCATACAGCCCTGATCTGGCGCCCAGCGACTACCATTTGTTCCTGCACTTGAAGAAACACCTGGGTGGTCAGCGTCTTCCAGACGATAACGAAGTCGAAACATTTGTGATACAGTGGTTAACAAGTCAGGCGGCAGAATTTTATGAGAAGGGTATTCAAAAACTGGTGCCACGTTATGACAAGTGCCTCAATATTCACGGAAATTATGTAGAAAAGTAGATTAAGGTACAGGCTTTCATGTAAGATAAAATTATTGCGATATCTTTGCACGTCTTTTTTTAATTCCAAAACGGTACTTACTTAAAAAACATGCCTCGTAGCTACAAAAGAAGGAAAACCAGTTATTGAATAATGTTCAAAGTACGTACTTATTAGAGTACACCTTAAACGAGCTTCTGTCTTAATACAACTAATACTTTTATGGTAGATGTTGGTTACATACAGGTGAGAAATAAACACATCGAAAAGGGAAAACGATGATTAACTGAATAAAAATTAACTCACACATTATCACAATCACGACATCAAAAGGAAGGAGTATCCAACTATTTGCAGCAGCCTATAAGTAGTAAATAAGCGAGCCATGCTTAAAAAAAGAACCAAGGAAGCACAAAACAACGATGCTGAAAAGCGTGTGTGCTTCTATCAGACTGAACGACAGTGTAGCCAAGCTCTACGAGAAAAAGATCAATCAATGTCGATTAAAGCTTCTTTTACTGAAGAAACTACCGGTCGATTCACGCACGGATGATTTATTTTCTGTTAGTAATTGTTAGCTTACTCAATTTAATGGGTACAGGTTTAGATTTTTAGGCTTAAGCTTATTTAATTCATTTGGCAAAAAGCTGCAATAATCTTTGCTCATTCAGTGTGTTTGGTATTGTAGTTCGATAAGTAAAACAAAAGCTGCGTTTTGTTTTACCTATGGTGTGGCACAGTATAAAGGGTGGGCACATTACAGAGTAAAGGCAAAATAACATCAAATGTTTATTAACAAACCACTTGTTCATGACGAGTTTTTTACATGAAAAATCAGATACCAAAGATCACAAACAAGTGGTACATCTAAAAAGTTCGTGAATAAACCCGATGCAAACCCCATTTAATGTGGCATATCAATAAGGGTACATGGTTCAGCAAAAATATAAAATATAAGTTCAAAAACTCACCTGAATACACGCGACGAAAAACCCGCAAGAGTATGACACAGTTCTCAACGAACACTGAACACAGTTTTATCGGTAGCCAATTGCAGACAAGCTAATCTTGTTAGGAAGCCCCTGAAGTAACAAATACCAAAGAAAAAGGACGCCTGTCTAACCTCGCCTTTTACAAAATGCTTGCTCAAGAAAGCTTCAAAATGCTTGGTCATACTAAACACGCGTACAAAATTACTAATCCGATTATACAAAAAAAAATCTTACAACCTTGACACGAAAAATCTCGATGTCTTAACACAATTAACTCGGGGAGAAATAGTTATTGATTGATATGCCACATTGCGCACCAAAAATACACTTTGCACGTACATACGCACACCAATCTGCTGCGTTGTTAGCACAGTGCATTCTTGGTGTTGTAGACTATAAGCGAGAAGATTAGAAAAATCCTACCTTGAATACTGGCTGCCTGTTCGCGTAGTATAAAATCTGCTGGGCTGGGTGGTGGTGTTTTGGAAAACTTCGGCGATTTGGGATCTGCAAGAAAATCAATAAAAGTATACAGTGGCGTGCAAAAAAAGCGGACACTAAGTGAAATTTTTTCTTGAACGTTCGATAACACGTGAATGAAGTTACCAATTGACACTGGATCTTTTGCTCTTTGATTCTCATTTTCTGGTTAACATTTCCAATAAATATCGTTGAGATTGTTTCACTGTATTAAAAAATACACTATTGCATAGTTCACATTTTCAGAAATCTCTAGAGAAGATTACCCCAAATCATTACGTTTCTACTTGATAATGGGGACTTGATAAGGGTGGTGGAAGCATTTTCCGTCCTGCCGGCGCACGAACCGAATGCCGTCCGAAGATACCAAATTAAATTTACTCTCATGCGACCACAAGAATTCGACCATCCGAAACGGTTCGAAAATTTTGTGGTCGGATGCGAGTAAATTTAATTTGGTATCTTCGGACGGCATTCGGTACGTGCGCCGGCCGGTCGGAAAACGCTTCGAACACCGTTGTAAAGTCTCCATTATCAGGCACGGTGGTGGAAACGTAATGATTCGATGGTAATCTTTCCTAAAAATTTCTGAGAGTGTGAACTATGCTATAATGTATCTTTCGGGCTGCTTCAATCTTGGTCGGTCCGCTGTGACGTGTGGACGGCAAGATGAACGCCAACCAAATCGGAAAATATTGGAAGAGTTTATGCTTCCGCACGCCACCAAAAAAAAATGTACAGTGCCCAGCACAGTCGCCGGACCTCATTCCGATCGAGCACTTGTTGGAAGAGCTTGAAAAGCGCGTCCGCGTCTGAAAATTTAAGAAAGCGGACGACTTGATGGCAGTGCTGGAGGCGGAACAGAAGAAAATTCTCCTCAAGAAAATCATCAGTTTGGTCGGCTCCGTGCTGTCCCGTTGTGCTGCTGTGATTGCCGTAAAGAGTTTTGCGACTAAATATTAATCCATAGTTTGCACGGTTAGATTTTGATATGCATTGAAACGTGATACCATAACTTTTCATATACTGAAACAATCTATACGAAATTTATTGGAAATGTCAACAAAAAAATGAGAATCAAACAGTAAAAAACCCCGTGCCATTTGGTCATTCACGAGTTATCGACGTTCAAAGAAAATTTCACTTGGTGTCCGGTTTTTCTTGCACGCTACTGTATAATAAAACGCCTAAATTTTTCTGGTATCAGTAAAGCACTGAACGTCATAGTGGATGTTTGAAGATTATTAGCACTGTCTATACAAACGTATGCAATTAATTCTAGTTTCCTCAGGGATGAATTCTGGAATTGAATTATTGAAACATTTTTCATGTAAAGTCGTCACTGGGTGGGCACGATAAATTCCTTAGAAAGATTAGTTTTTTATTAATTGTTTAAAAGAACACTACTAACTGGCATAATATTATATCAAGTACCAAATTTGTCATGGAACAAAAGCTTATTTACTTTGTTATCTGTCATTTAAAAAAGTCCAAAGACGATTTATTTATTCTTTGAAGTATTTCTGTATTGTGATATCGTGATAGTGACTATTACATACGTTGGAAACTACTTTTAATTTTGAAAATCATGAATGATTTTACGAACAGCAAGTTAGCAGACATACACTTCATTTATGGACTGTGTGTTCATTAATCTGAAAAACAAGTTACATATTTGTCTATGAAGGTTTCAAAGTTATAATACCTCAAAAATAAACTTCTAAAGTCGTCAAATTTCAAATTTGCATTTGAATAGTATTTTTCAGCTCTTTAAACTTCAGCGAACCTCATCGTTTTTTATCTATTTCAGTTTTAAATATACTTCCTTTTTTCGCAAGTATTGCACTTTTTTCGTAAAATCGAGAGTGTGTTAATAATGGTAATGTATTTTAGATTGTATATAGGTTTGTATTTCATACGGAATGGAAACGGCTACGGTCAAATACCGACTTTTTTGCACGTTATTTATCAGGACCTGGACTTTTCTGCAGAGCCAAAATTCTTTGACATCTAATTCTCAATGTAGCATTTTACCAGATTTTGCAGGAGCAAAAATAGGGTATTCTACTAAAAATTTCAAAATGATTTTAGTTTATGGTACTCAAACATACAAAGCAATAATTTTTTCCATATACGTTTCCATATGCGTTTATTTAAGTCTTTACGATACTTTTTAGTGCTAAAAACATTATAGTTAGGGAAGAGTGATATCAATTTAAGTCTGTACGAAAGGTAATCATTGTAAATGGAAATCATAGAGCTCTCTAGTTTTCGAAACAACTTAAGAAATAAATTCAAATCACCATTCAACGTATCAGTAGAAATCTTACCTTCTGTTCCAATCAACTTTGCTACAGGCTTCTTGCTTTCCAAAATATGCGTCACCCCCTCCAGCAGATCAGAATCCCTCCTGTCTGTGGTCACGGTTTCCGTCMTTTTGTGCGTTATCCTCTCCTTGGTGTCGGGTCTGATTTCCGTGTACGAGTCACTGATGACTGTCGTKACTTTGGTCGTGGTTTTTTCGTCACTCGGTGCTTTCCCGGTGTCCGAAGCCGCGCGCTCTGATGGTAGTGTGGTTTTTGGTGCGCCGGCGGCTTTGGAATCCGGTGCTGGCGTTGCTTTCTGTTCCACTTCCATTATCTTGTCTTCGACGAGACCCTGTTCCTTTATAGAGCTTATTTCCTGGACAATTTCAACGCGCTGTGAAGATGCTGGAATAGCTCTGTCTACGGAGAGTCGTTTCTCGATTTGCTGACGACGTTCCGTCACTGATTTGTTGAAGTCTTCCTCGTCCGATGTTTCTTCCACTGCTTTCTCTTCGGCGGAGTACTTATCGAAGCTATCGGGCTTTTTGGATTTTTCTGTAAAAATATATTAAGAATCAGCCACGTAGCTACTGAAAGGAATGCTTGCTACGAGGCGGGCTACCGGTAGGTAATGGTCTCCGCTAGAGACGGGTACCTATAGATAACAGATGCCAGATCTGTGCCGTGATGTCTGCATTGGGACTACAGCCGTGCTAATATGGCTTATCAAGCTGACACATCTATCCACGCTTCACTGTTCTGATGCAGACAGCATGACATATTGTCAAATTCGTACTAGACTTACCATCGACATCCTTTTTCACTCTATAAGTTCCAAGATCCTCCTTCTGTATCCTACTTTGTATACCCTGGTCAACATTCAGGCACTGTGGCAATATGTCTTCCCTCCCTATCCTACGCAGTGCGTTTTCTAAGGCATCCCCTTGGGCTTTGTTTCCAGACTGCGAGATCCACATCCGCAGCATGGACTGGGCCTGCTTGGCCACGCTGTCGGGATACTCAGACTTTATGACGTTAATTTCGGACATGGTGAGCCCCAGTTGGGTGGCAAGCGGCACCCAGTCCTCCCCTAGAAGATTGCTCATGTCCGCGAGCCGTGGATCCGGTCGGCAGTAGTCGAAGTTCTCTTTGAAGAAGTTGTATTTCTTCAGGGAGTCCGTGTCGGTCAGGGACACTGTTTCGGAGACTATGTCGTCGGGCAGGACTATATTCAGGATGCATATCGGTTGTTGGGGCGGTTCTCCCTTAGGAACCTGCGAATGGTAATAATGTAGACGTTTCGATGTAGTTACACGTCTTCAGCAGGGTTTAAATCTGGGCAAAGACGGCAATGGAGAAAACTTGTCTGTTTTCTTTGCGGATTTGAAGACAAGGGGTATGAAGAAGGATGTTCCTGATTATTACTGAGTTAATAAAAGAGGTGGAAGAACACATTATTTAATAGAATAATCTACGCAAATTTTTTAATATTGCAACAGCTTTAATAGGGATGACGAAGATCACCTTTCAAATGGCAATATTGTAGTTTCTTTTTTAATACATAATTAGTGTATATCTAGTAGATAAGTATTCTTTAACCGGTCGGCTTAAATTTTATTATCATTTAATCGAATAATCGATAAGAAACAGTGTTTTTAGGATGATTGTTAAATTTTATAGTATGATGGGCAGGATTACGCTTCAAATTCATGAAGCTTCTAATTACCAAGAAACCATTTCCTTAAAAAAGCTGAAAATATGTTGCTTACCTTTGGTTCCCTCATGAACAGTGCTCTGCCTATTGCTTCGGCGTGCTGGTCCTTCACTCTAACAGAAAAAGGCAAACGGTTTTCCCTAAAGGCTCTAAACGAGAACTGTAACTGTTCTCCACTCTTCGTGATTGGTACTAGGTTGCCGGCAAATTCTATGAACTGAGCTTTGCCTTCAAGAACCTGCCAAAAAAATGAATTAACTGAAGTCAAGGACACTGCAGTTCTTTTAACGTACTTCTACGTCCCTGCTCTTMGCAACCYCTGTAAAATGCTCTTGGTGTTCTAAAGTCTTATCTTCCTTATCATCAGTCATGCAAAACACCCTTAGTCGAGCCTCTAAGGGATCGACCCGTTTAGCAAAGACCACGAATTTCGCCATGAAAGGAACGTGAATGACCTCCCTGCAATTAAAGCGGGTTATTTTTTACGAAAATGAAGATATAAAATATGTTCGCACCTATATAATTCAGTGGCCATTTTGGTAGCATCCCCTATATTTCTACAGTCCATTAACCAAAACCTTGCTGACACAGTCGTTGTGAAGGACACGCAATCGTTAACGAAAGTGAGTGGAGTTGAACCAGTTACATCCTCCCATTGTGCCCTTGACGTTCCACCTTTTGGAAAAATCGAAATGTTCGTTATGAGAGTGAAGATTGTCGTAGCTACGAACTTTACAGATATGTAACATTCATCTCACGGGAGAACGAAGAAACCAGTCAATGGAAATTTAACGATGCTCATGCTCGTAATGACCATATCAGATCTCGATTATTAACGTGGTCAGGTCAGGTCAGGTCAGGTCAGGTCAGGTCATATCAGATCTTGGTTATTAACGTGGTCACATCCTGATTTTGCAGTTTGTTCTAAACGTTTAATAAATAAAAATTATAATCGCGATATTTGTAATGAAGTTTTGTGTATTTGAAAATGTATAGAGTTATATTGAAATCTTAGTCTTTTTGACTTAGACAGCCTCTGATTTTGGAAGGTCGATATTTCACTCGCACTTGTAGAGGGCTTCATTAAGACAGGAAGGAGCATCATGTCAGTGTAATGCTGACCCACGGGCATTTCCATCTAAATTCTTTCTAAAGCAATTTGTTCAAAGGCTTCCATGAATATGTTTGCTACTACTGGTGACAATGGAGAACCCATAGGTGTGCCAGAAATTTGTCGGTAGAACTGACTATCTATCTATCAAGTCTGCGAACTTTTGTAAACAAGGACCCGACGTCAGAACTGACCAGAATGTCCCCCGGGTCGAGGGTGAGTTCCGATAGAATACTTACAAAGTGTTTGGAATTGAGAACATGTGATTCCTTTAGAGCTATGGATTTGGTTCAGTTTGGACATGTTTCTCACGTTAGGCTTGTACCATGTTCCATACTCTTTATTCCTGTCCTGATAAAGGCCCTTACAAATGCGGGGGAAACAGCGACCTTATTCTAATTGATTGCTATCGATTTGACATTTTCGAGATGTTTTTGAGAATAATTGGTGGTGACCAAAAGAGCTTAATTAAAAGTTTATTATGATATTATGAACGATTTGCTTCTGTAGAAATGTGACCAAGTTATTATAACGAATATTAAACCCAATTATACAGGGTGTGATCTGAAAGATCGGAGATACACAGTGTTAAAAGTTCAATTTGCTTCTAGTATTTCATATTTTTTTAATATGTATTGTGCAACTTCATTTTCATTGAAAAATGTGGAGCGTCTTTTGCCTAAATAAAAGTACCTACACCTGGTGAGAGTTGTAATTTGAGCAGCCATTTTTAAGATTTTCGGATGAAGTGAATGCGTTACTAATAAATTAACTGTTACTAGAAACTGACGTGTCAAATCGAATCTAAAACCATTCAAGCATTATAAAGGTATTTTGATCAGAAGAAGATGACTTACGGTCCGTCTTTTGGCTGGTGAAATTCCTGAAAGGCCTCTAATTGTGAGTGGGTTTGTTGTTAATGTCTTTAGTACATTGTCCAAATATTTCAAAAACGGCTGCTATAGTCGCAACCCTTACTAGGTGTACTATAATTTATGTAAAAAACATTGAAGAATAGTGAGATATAGTGTGGCTCAATAAAGTTATTTCGTTTTAAATGTGTGGCGCACTCTACATCTTTCGATGAAAATGACAGCACACAATACATAATTAAAAATGTTTATGAAAAACTAAAAGCGAATTGAATTACTAAAATTTTATGTTATCCTTGCAATCTGGCAACCCGCACCGGCCTTGGTGCGCGTGCGCGTTGCGTCGTCCTCCCGTGAAACGGACAGTACTTTCTCATGCGTGCTTCGTCCCTGCTCGACAGTATGCTAAGCGGACTTTGCATGGCACAAGCAACAAGTTTCTACAGCTTTCGTTAGCGTGAGAAGCGAATGCGGTGTTTGGGAAGCGGCATCAAGCGAATATAGCACGATCGTTCGAATAGTTTCAGAAAAGACCAGTCGCGGGGCAACTAACTTTACCGGTAAAACAAAATCCATCTCGTCAACGACTGATCCGGCGTACACATTTTTGTAAATAAAAATGCAGCAAATCTAATACATGGTGATGTTGCAATTTGTGTTTGAGTGAATCATAATTTATCTCAATAAAACAAAGTATATCAAAATAAATTACTAAAAGGCGTAAATAATTTCATGTATGAGGAAAACGAAGAAGTGAAAATACACAGTTCAATTTCATGACGTGAGGGATCGAACCAGGCTCGGGCCCTCAGCCGAAAAAGAAACAAAAATTCAGCCCTGTTGTACAAAAACCAACTGCGTACGTTCAATTCCAATAGTAACTGAACAAAAATTTAAATCATAAAATAGATAGATACATTCTAAGAGGGGGCAGCCCACAAGTTGTTAGTTACCTTTGAGAGATCTTTTCCGAAACACCCCTGGTCGCGGTCAATGAAAATCATCAAGTAGCGCATTAGTTTCAAATCTAGAGAGGGTAGGTGACGCCGTTGTGACGTATCAGATGATTAGGTATCTTAATGAGCACAGGAGGCCAAGTTATAGAGGCTGCAAGCCTTCACACGCCATAACGGAGTCTTTGTTAGTAAGCCGAAGGCTGGCAAACCTTGTTTAGCCTTGAACATGATGTGTTTGGATTGTATTTTTTTTATGAATGAATGACGCGTAATTGTATCTGCATTGAGTGTGTACGACTCTACAGCATTTTAATTCATGCTCAAATGACCCAACAAATACGACTTTTCAAGAACGTGTTTGCTAAAAGAGCCTCAACATTTGAACGCTTCTGTAAAAATCTACGCAGTAGACAACTTTCTAAGACAGTTTTCTTGTGTTAACCACCGATTTTCGTTTGTCTCTAAGTTATTAACATGTACCAGAGAAATCAMTAACAATATTTTGACATCACGTTACAGATAAACACAAATAAAWCCAAGATTTGCCGATKTTAGGTAGAATCTCTGTTTATTTACCTATAAGTTTAGTTAAATATTCTTTCTCTGGTTGCCATGGTAACGTCACTACAAAGCACAAAAGAAAATTGAAAAGTAGTGGCTGTAACCTTTTTATTTATTAAGATAAATAGATCATAGCCAACTATATCTCAAAAAATGTTTGCAATATCAAAAAAATGATTATGTCATTTGATTCTAAGTAAAAAATCTATAAGTAACCATATTTAAAAATTTAGTAATTAGGTACTATATCTCAAAAACTAAAAAGGTAATAAAATCTATTTTTCCTTACTAATTCATCTCAAAACAGTAGAACAGGCTCGCAAAAACCGCAACCCTCTAGCTTTATTAATAACCTCTCTTGTTTAATATACAAATACGGTTCCACTCTATATAGGATGTTTCACGAACGATAATGACCCTGACGAAATTAAAAATACAACCCAAAATACATTTGCAGAGGTAATATTGATAATTGTTCATCGTCCTCAAAAATATAAAACGTAGAGAGCTGTATAAATTCGTAAATTTTGACATAAACTTCAATCATTTGCTTTAAGTAAATTCGGTATTGTAAAACAAATTTTATTTTTGAAAAATGTTTATTCAATAACATTAATGTAATAAATGTTCAAAATGTCGCCTTCCGCTCTTTTCACAAACTTGAATTCGTGCCCAAAACGATCTTTTAACATGCATTAACATTTATGGAGTGATGGATCTACATGCCTCACTTGCTCTTTTACCATTCCCCACAAAAAAAAAATCCAAAGCGGTAGTAAGGTCCGGGCTTCTCGGTGGGCAAGGATTAATTGAATCTCTTCCTATCCATCGGTTAGCCAAAACCAAATCAAGATAATTTCGCACTATTCTATGATAATGCGCAGGTGCCCCATCTTGTTGGAACCATAGATCTTGTCTTACTTGTAAATTTACATTTTGGAGACGTACCGGTAAAATGTTTCTTGAAAAATTTAGATAAGTATTGCCGTTTAAACTATCGCGAAAAAAATAAGGCCCAACAATTTGATTCCCCAATATTCCGCACCAGACATTCGTCGAGTAGATAGTTTGAAAATGTCCTTCTCGAATCCAACGTGGATTTTCTTGCGCGTAGTAATGCATGTTATATTTGTTAACTCCACTATTATTAGAAAATGTTCCCGAAAAAAACTACAAAAAGCCTGTCTTTTAGGATAATCTGTCTCCTTTAAGGCCTGAACCAATTGCAAGTGATACGGATGAAATTGATTGCCTTTAATTATTCGGTGTACTGAAGACAGACTAATAACGGTTGCTCTTAAGACTACTCTTTAACTAACCTTTCTCTTGACTTTTTCAGTGGTGGCCAGTTTGTCCTTAAAGTTAATTCATGTCTCTTGAAAATTGTATCGGCAGGAGTACTTATATTTGGAAAACGTCTGTATAAACGGGCAGCAGCGGAAGCATTTTTCTTGCATTCACCATAAATCAAAATCATATCTGTTTTTTCATCATATGAATACATCTTGTCTTTTAATAAATACAGTGACAGGAACGATAGCGCATAGCCGTCATGGGTTCCCAATTTATTTTTAAAATAATACCATTATGTATAATAAGCACATTGGCTATGAGAATGTATTTCGTCAGGGTCATTATCATTCGTGAAACATCCGGTATAAACAAACAATATGCTTATTACCAAATCTATAGAAGCAGGTATCTACATCTACCAGGTATTTTTCTTTAAAATTCAAATTGCTTACGAGCAAAATATTATTCCAGAACTAATCTAATTGATAATTAGCTATTCTACAAAATTTGTCACTTTTCAAGCCTAACACAGTAACTTCCTATAAAGGTTCTAGGATCTACGAATTTTTCACTTACAGTTTACTCCTGGAGGTTCTAGAAAAGGTTTCGTATTTAAAAATAACCATTTAAGTCAAGATTTGTTTAATATAAATATAAAAGTATTCAAATTCAAAAGTGAAAATGTATTAAGATCAGGCGCTTGCATTTTAATTTCTATCATTTAGAAACCAAGTTGCATCTTATTGAAACAACATGAAAGATATTGCAGTAATCGGAGTATCAGGTAAGAATACCTTCATTTGTTCTCTCAAGTCTGTCACTTAAGAATGAAAGGCTTTTCAGTCTCTTAATAACGATAACTATAAAGGCTCATGAAGCAATTATAGTGATTAAACACTAGCCTGCTTTGGAAGTCAACATCAGTTGATTGTTGATCACGATGAATTCGGTAGGGATATTATTTCTGATGTTTGTAATATGATTATACCTGGCTGATCTTGTAAAAAACTGCAGAAGATTGGAAAAAGCAAAGTGTTTAGGACCCTATCAAGTAAGAATATTGTCTTCAGGAAAAAGAGGAAAGCTCCAAAATACATAGAAGCTTAATTAGAGAGAATTCTGAGACGTTGTCGCGCGTTGAAATGAATGATTTTCGACGAAAAGTAACTTTCTGATTTCTGGATGAACTAAACATTTGTGGATACCTGATTTTTTTGAGATCTATACTACAAATTTGTATATATTTTCGTACTGCTATAAAAGTAACTTTACTAGATACTTAAATCTTAAAGCTGTTTATATGAGCTATATACGGAGTTAAAATAAAAGGGTTTTCTTCAACAAGGATTATTTTTAAGATTCCAGCAAGAATAGAATTGAATCATTGTACACAATGTTTAAGCTTTTATAATTGTTTGTAGATTTTCACTTAAAACGTTAAAGATAACATTGGCTGACAAGGTCGTATAGCATCTAAAACGAAGCACACTAAAAACTTAAAAATAAACCCCAACTTCAAGTTTATGAAGCTACGATTTTAAGAGTTTAAGAAAGTGGAGATCTACAGATCCAGCAACTATGTATGTATGTTTCATCTCTCTAAACATCAAGACGCCAGCATTAGAGGCAGAACTTTTAGCAAACCCCGTATCGTCGAAATCATTAAAATACCTACTGAGCTACTCTTACTAAAAAAAGTTTTGTACAACTCTATTCTAAACAAAAATTCCTCCTTTCAGGTTAAGTACTACATCTAACTACGGTCTCTATAGCAAAATAAAGCTTGCCAACCTCTCAGAAATACAAAAAACAATGTACAAAATACAAGGGCACAACACAACATCGAAAACAACTTAGTCGAGTTACTTTCGAAACCAAAAACAGAAAAACTCCAAAAATTTACATCTCACGAAATAAAGTAATTGTTCCATAATATATCCACCGTCACCGACTCCGTGTGACGGTGGAATCAACTAACAAACCTCATCGACACATATTTCCACCCGTAACTTACCTGTTATCGAACACAGAAGCCGTAGGGTCGGTGCGGATCCTGAATACTGATTTATCATGCCCTGCGAGTGGGCCCTCGGCGCCGGCATGCTCAGCGTGATCGCCTTGTGGAACTTTCTTCGGCGTGGTTCCACTGTCACCACCGGGGAAACAGCTACCCCGTGACCCAGGAGTTTCGCTGTTAGCTCCGGGTCTATTGGCTGCGCCTGTAGCAATTAAAGCAGCTACAGAAACCGCCTCTCGTTTTTTATAGTAATCTACCATAATAACGCATAATCATTTTATAAAATAAGTTACCCCACTCCTGGAAAATTGCGTGTGTAACAAAACTGTATAAAAAGGGTGGCGAACTAAACTCAAAAAATTATAAACCGATAAGCTTAAAAGAACAAATGCTAGAACATCTTCTCGTGAAGAACGTCCTTCCCATAAATCGACATGGCTTCATACCCGGTAGATCAGTTATTACTGATATGCTGCATTGTGTTATTGATTGATCAAGGTCATTGATGAAAAAGAACCTGTAGACATTTTATATTTAGATTTTGCTAAGGCTTTCGATACGGTGTCTAAAGGTAGGCTTTTATATAAAATGGAAAATGCTGGCATCAGAAGTCAACTATTACTGTGGACTTTCTAAGTGGCCATTCAACAAAATGTTTTTGATTTGGAACGGATTGCCGGATGCAGTAGTTGACTCAACAAAAATTAATATATTTAAAACAAATATGATATGTTAAATTTAATCTGAATATGTACTATGCAATAGCTACTTTACAAGCTACACAGGTTTTACCTCGGCCCTTTCCTGCAATAATAATAATAATAAACTCTATAAAAGCACCGGTAGAATGTATTACCTATGACCTCAGTCAATATCTCGAGAACCTTTATTTTAAAACGGCATTACTTTCACCAATCATGAATTTAAGGAAGAAAAAACGTTTGGAGAAGACTACCAATAAAAATGACTTGAGAATTGCGTTCCATTTACAATGAACCGCCCCGTATAATTCTGTAAATGTTCTGTTCTCGAAAAAAATCCTGAAACACGTCAATTTTGATTCGATCGTAATAGATACTGTCTAACTCAAGTGGTAGCACACTACAATAGACACACACTTAAATGTAAATGCTGATTCGCCAGAAGGAGTGACGCAACATTAGCCGGTGTTTTGATAAGCAGCTAAGTCTTAGTATAATTGTATATGACAGGCACATAATTTATCTCAGACGAACAGTAAAAACCTTCCAAATTCAAAATCAGATATATCTTTCTTCCTTTAGAATAAATGTAGCAGAATCCTAAAAATTTTGGCTCTCGCGTTGTCTAGTGGCAAATAGTACACCCTTAACAGGRCGACAGAAKGGCTCCACTTMAAAGAAACCTTTTTTGAGTAACAGCGTGGGCCGGAGATAGCAAGATGTTTAACATTCGGGAGGGTAAAACGCAGAGAAACTAGCATTTCCAAAAATAGGTCAAATGCAACTACACTGACCTCTTTCGAGCGCGATAATAGACCTCCAGGAAACTCACAAAGTCTCTTACAGTAACAACGAATCAACGAAAAAAGACAGTAAGATGGATGTATACGGCAACGTATATAAGCCCAAAAATTAATATAGCTTGCGATTAGGATCGGCGACACACTGAACAATTGCTATTAACTCTTAGATCTCTTCATAATATATTCCAGTATTGTCGATATTGTTAGTGTCGTTACAATGAAGTAGTTCATACGGGGATAACATTACCCAGCAAGAGCACAAAAACCGAGCAAGAAAAATAAGAAGAAACGCTGGAAGAAGAATCATAATGACAAGAACAGAAAGAAGCGGTAAGTAAGAAAGCAGCGGAGAACCAGGAAAACATGAAAATTATAGGAAGAATAATATCGCCCCATCTAGAGATCCAGCAAGCGAATGGATAGGCACATACGAAATCACTCATAGCATCGATACCATCAAGAAGCAGCAACATAAACAAGAATCAAACATTTTTTTAATTCTAAGGTTTTAAGTTAATAATGTGTTCTACTGCTACATTCTTGCGTTTACACTGTTATTGTGAAGTACTCTCGTGTATATCCAAACAAGTGTATACAAGAAATCACAATCGAGGTACAAAAAATCCAGCAAAACGGAAACCGCTAAATATATGTTGTGAACAGCAACACAAACTCCCTGTAAGGGAAATAAGAAGATAAGCTGCAAATTACATTAGAGAGAACATATGCTAGAAAAGGACTTTGGAAGAAACTATTCAAGAGCCACGATCAAAATACAAATGCACACATACAAGAAATACGCGAAAAAATGGAGGTATGATTCGCTACTCAAAAACTGCACATATGTTCAAGTACTTATCTGGTGTTATGGCTTTCATCAAAAATTTGTTTTTTTTATATTTCAAAGAAAGCAGTCAACTGGCACCATAGCTGGGCCAAGCATGTGAGTCTCCAAAACCATCGATTTTACAGCATATGATGTATAGTCTTCCAGTACGTATAGGGTTATAGTTGGGGTCCCCTTATGTAAAAATAAATCACCTCACAATGAGTTTACTGCAGATCTGTGACCCTAGATATGAATTTGAACTGGGCCAAGCATGTGAGTCTCCAAAACCATCGATTTTACAGTATATGATGTATAGTCTTCCAGTACGTTATATGGTTATAGTGGGGGTCCCTTTATGTAAAAATCAATCGCCTCACAATGAGTTTACTGCAGATCTGTGACCCTAGATATGAATTTGAATAATATTCCTGTACACATGTTTGCTTATCAGGATTTACCCAGAATTTATAATTTACAAACAAATTTAGTTAGCTTACAACCCATCGTCTTGCTTGAGTGACGTGATTTGTTTGTGCTTCTGCACTAATTCGAAGTGAACTTGTTTCTTCATCATGTTTCGTCCATGGGAAAATGTAGAAATAAAGTGGATAGAAAAAATATTACGTAATTGAGTGAAAATTACAAAATTAAATATTGTGACGAAACATTGAACTGACACGAACGCCTGCAATATAGGCAATTGTATGCTAAATTCCGGCAAAACATGCGTTTGTTTTATGACACGTAATTTTTTTACTATTCCTCGTAATTCATATTTCGAAGCAACTCTGCAATCTAAAAGATTCTGTCCAGGGAGGTATGTAGCCGTATTTAACCTTTTGCTTTTCGTTTACTAGAACGCAGCTGTCGAAGTTAGACTATATTTGGCCAATTATAAAAAAATAATTAAACAAAATTTTCAAAAAACAGCTACGTACCCCGCTGGAGCAACCCTTTATCTACATAACAAAACTTAGTTCGTTGAAGTATGAGCAAAATCGGGTCCGTGAGATGTATTTTCCCAAACCTCTACAAATCAGTACGCGAATTCGGACACAGATTAATCAAAATTTGACTTGTGTTCTTTAGAGTTTTTTTGGGTCCGACCCTGGAGTTTTGCCTGCTTTAGGGCGCGTGCCGTTTTACAATAAACAAATCGGACCCATTGTTTGGAACCGACCCCCAATAAACTCACTAATAACTGTGGTGAACCATAAAATTTTATTCGGTGACAGCGAAAGTGTCTTTACTATACAACCTCATACTGACTAATATTGTTTCTATTATTAAGGGTACAATTATTAACGCTATTAAGGGTACAAAAATTTTAACAGCTCACATTTTGGAAAAATGCAGTACTTTGCGTAACTTCCTCCAGTAGCATGCAGCAGCATTAGAAACAAAACTGGTACTTACCTCAGCAAGGGGATAAGGGAGCAGGAAACTGAACACAAAGCAAGGTTCGACAGCGACAGGACACAAACAAAGCAGTCGTATGGTGCAAAACAAGCAGCATGAACGATGAAGGGATGAACGATGCAAGAAGCAAGTTGAGCAGAGCGCCCAATAAACTTAAGTGTTCTTTATTATACCTAGCTAATTCGAACCGTGCTTTGTAGTTCTGATAAATTTTTGGCCACTCCGGTCGCATTTCAGTGGTACGCGCCCAAAAATTTATTCATGTTAGCGGTGTGTTAATGAAAAATTAGTATGTTAGTGTAACTAAAATTTATTGGGCACTCATACTCTATTACAATCGTCTTTGTGCAAGGATGATGAGACATACACAAAACAATACATTGTTAGGGTTAGTGATCGAGTTTTATAGTTATAGACTTGTTTAGTTTATAGTTAATAAGTTAGCACAGCTTTGGCAATAAAGGTATTCTGTTAGATATGTTTGGCGAATGGAGCATTTACAGTAGCGAGCAAAAAAACCGGACACCGAGTGAATTTTGTTTTGAACGTCCATAACTCTTGAATGAAGTTACCAATTGACACGGGGTTTTTTACTGTTTGATTCTCATTTTCTTGTTGGCATTTCCAATAAATATCATTGAGATTGTTTCAGTATATGAAAAGTTATGGTATCAGGTTTCAATGCATATCAAAATCTAACTGTGCAAAAAAAATCGGACAGTCACAAATTTATAGTAAAACATAAAATTTATTTAAGAACCACAAAATTAACATTTATCCGACACAACTATGGATTAATATTTAGTCGCAATACTCTTTACGGCAATCACAGCAGCACAACGGGACGGCACGGAGTCGACCAAACTGATGATTTTCTTGAGGAGAATTTTCTTCTATTCCGCATCCAGCACTGCCATCAAGTCGTCCGCTTTCTTAAATTTTCATACGCGGACGCGCTTTTCAAGCTCTTCCCATAAGTGCTCGATCGGATTGAGGTCCGGCGACTGTGCTGGGCACTGCACATTTTTTTGGTGGCGTGCGGAAGCATAAACTCTTTCAATATCTTCCGATATTGGTTTGCGTTCATCTTGCCTTCCACACGGCACAGCGGACCGACCAAGGCTATGAAGCAGCCTGGAAAATACACTATAGCATAGTTCACACTCTCAGAAATTTTTAGGAGAGATTACCATCGAATCATTACGTTTCCACCACCGTGCTTGATAGTGGAGACTTTATAACGGTATTCGAAGCGTTTTACTCACATCCGACCACAAGATTTTCGAACCGTTTCGAATGGTCGAATTCTTGTGGTCGCATGAGAGTAAATTTAATTTGGTATTTTCGGGCGGCATTCGGTTCGTGCGCCGGCCGGGCGGAAAATGCTTCGACCACCCTTATCAAGTCCCCACTATCAAACACGGTGGTAGAAACGTAATGATTTGCGGTAATCTTCTCTAGAAATTTCTGAAAATGTGAACTATGCTATAGCGTATTTTTCAGGCCGCTTCAGTTGTGACTTGGTCGGTCTGGTGAGACCTGTGGACGGCAAGATGAACGCCTCCGAGAAAATGTGCAGTGTCCAGCACAGTCACCGGACCTCAATCCGATCGAGCACTTGTGGAAAGAGCCAGGAAGGCGCGTCCGCGTCCGAAAATTTAAGAAAGCGGACGACTTGATGGCAGCGCTGGAAGCGGAATAGAGGAAAATTATCAGTTTGGTCGACTCCGCTGTGCTGCTGTGATTGCTGTAAAGGGTTATGCGACTAAATATTGATCCATAGTTCTGTGAGATAAATGTTAATTTTGTGGTTCTATAAATAAATTTTGTGTTTTACTAAATTTGTGGAAGTGTCCGTTTTTTTTGCACGTTTAGATTTTGATATGCATTGAAACGTGATACCATAACTTTTCATACAGTGAAACAATCTCAACTATATTTATTGGAAATGTTAACAAGAAAATAAGAATCAAACAGCAAAAAACCCCGTGTCAATTGGTAACTTCATTCACGAGTTATCATCCGACGTTCAAAAACATTTCACTCAGTGTCCGATTTTTTTGCACGCTACTGTATAAAAGAGGGCTATAAACATCTACAATGTACCTGTAAGCGAATATAAACTGAAGTATTAATATACTAGTTCTAAAAAGACCGAATACAAATAATCAGCTGTATAGATAAATTGTAGAAGCTTACAACCCTATTTTGATACAAAGACTGTTTCACAAAGCAAATTAATCTGTTTCATTACAGATGGACTTAATCTTAAAAAATCAAGAAGCTTTTTGAAACGCCTCGTATACGCAACAAGAATAACGATGACTCCTCTGAAAATATGACAGTGACTACTATGGATGAGAACTACTAACCAGCTAATTTCATCAACAATATAAATTTTCGATCATTAAAGTAACATAATGGTATCAGAATGAAAGCATTTCCTATACTACCATAGATTTTTTTATACACGCCTTCATCCTGACTAACCATTTTTCTATGATTATATTGTCTATCGTATGTTAACTTCAACGTACAAAATTATGCTGCATCCACATAAAAGTATGAAAATACTTCGTCGTTTAAAAATAGGTACTTTTTGCATTTGTCTGGTTAGCATAGATTCCTACTCTATGGAAACCGTAACTGTGTACTTTGTACTAAATCCTTACTCTTTTCTCTTACATAAATAGGCCATTCAAAAATATCCTACTCTAAAATGTTTGAGAAAACAAACATTTTTTTGGCATGATGCGTGCAGGTGCATATTCAAACGGCTAGTCGTGAAATAAACTACAAGCTGCTGGAAATCTGTGTAAATCAAACTGTACTCAAAAGTTTTTCTTTTCTTATTTCAAATTTTGCAGCAGTTTAACTGACTAATAATAATAATCAAAAGAAGGAACACGAGTTCTTGTGTGCACATAATAAAACCCTCAAATCCTTTCCTTCCTGAGCTGCTGACTACACAGTACGTTCATATACACTATTGTCTACAGAGATAGCAGTAAAAATATAAGAAGGTACTAGACAAAAAATGTGTAAAATGTCATCCAGTAGTCAAATTAAGGGGTACAAAATCTGTTTACTGACGAATAAACAGATGTTAATGAAATAACAATGACAGTGTTATGGAAATTGGCAAATTATGCAAAGGTAGATTTAGTTTTTTAGTAGAAGAGATTTCGATGACACCTGCGTGGTTTCGAATTTAAAACTGACAGCACTGCAATTTTGTGGCTAAAATGAGGAAGCCTTAGACACGTGAACCACATAAATCAAAATGGACTCAATATTATTCAGAGTGATTTGAGATTTATATAAAATGTGTATACTACCTTCACAAATTAAAGCTGATTTAATATCTTTTTCCGTGCTAAAATATTATGGTTTTCGCGAAATAAACGCATCTGCTCTACAGATATTATTTTTCCAATAGGGAACCATGATAAATGGTGATATGCCACTCACAGCTTATTTTAATAGAACTGTTGGTGTTTTATTATTAAACTTGTCTTAAAACAAACATAAATAATAATTCAAACGAAGATTTTATGAAATCACTTGGCCTATTTGTGAACAGGTCGTAGTAGAACAATACTGAGGTTTTAATAAGATGTATCTTTGTTTACCAAAAAAGTAAAAAAGGTGGGACGATGAAAACGAATTTTGTTGAGGTAAAATTTATAAAAACTAAATTTTCTCATTCAACTAACTAATTCTCAACATTGCTCTATAGAAGAAAAATCCAAGGGTGTGATGTCAGGTAATGTAGCAGTTTCGTGATTTCTTGAGAGTCAAACTTTCAGTGAAAGTTGGGATCTACTTGAATACGAATATAAGAGTCACAAAAATGAGTCCCTTATTCTTGCTTCAAGATTTGAACCGTGGTAAATTGGAAACGACGCATACTATATTGTTTCAGGATTATTCAAATTGCAAGTTGAAATATACTGATACATTAATGATATTTTTTCTCATCTGAAGTCACTGGTTTTGGCAATGTTGTATCTCTCTTCAGAGTTCTGCAAATCTTCGCTATGACTTGTTCACATTGTCCATATTCATATGAATTTTATTTAAATTACTATTTTCATTCATTGTTCTTTTATTTGTGAAGAAAATATACAAGGTGTTTTATTTGAAAAATGCGTTATTAAAAGCAGCATAAACGGTAAAAATTCGTATAATTTTGACTCAATTTATCGATAAAATTCAGGTACCTAAAGCTTCCTCATCTTACCCATGTAATTTTAATACTGTGGCCGTTTTGAGTTCGAGGTTCGATTTGAACAATGTCCTGGTGCGAAACGAAAAGTAGAAAATAGTCAAAAGCTCAAAAACTGTTTTAGATAGATGGGAATATGTTAATAAAAGAGTTTTCGAAATCGACAAAAGTGTTTAGATTGTCTCGTTAAAAAATAACAAAGTTGAACAAACCAGAAAACCTAGATAGCCAAATTTTTAGGGGAATCCTACGATCTGAAATCACTAAATATCTGCAAGAGTCGTGCAAGATTGATCCCCAAAATATTTCCCTAAAAAATGGCTTGTGGATAACCGACTATTTTTGAAAACAATAACAGTGACATAAATTGTACATGTACATCACTTCGAATCCGAAAAGAACATCAAAATAAAGTGGTAAGAGTTTTTGATCTCCTTTTTTTAATTCCTGATATAAATCCCGATGACTAGCTTTTATTATATAATTTTATCATTTAGAAATTCAATATAGATGAGTTTTTGCAGAACAGATGGCTCTAGAGCGTTGAAATTAAGAGTGTTTATGTTGAAAGATAAAATTATTACCGTGACATATAACCTACTGGAGCTGCTATAACAAGTACATCACACTACAGCCAAAAAACTGTCTGTCCTCTCCACCTTTTTTGACTAGCATCAAATACTTTACATCTAAACGGGAAAACCCCAAACCTGGAATGTCACACAACGTATTACGACCTACAACCTAATAACATATGTACAAGACTCGACATGGCTCGGAATTTATCCTCACCAAATCAGCGACCACCGTTTTTTCTTTGGAATATGATTGACAGTGATTCTTCTCAGCTTTTCGACGGGAACTCCCTTCCTCGGTTTAAAAAGATTTACCTGTAAGCCCACTTTGATCTTCTTCGTCAACGCCCCCTGAGGAAAGACGGCCTGAACTTGTGGCACCACTGTGCTGGACACCATGCCACCCTCTGGTCCTATCGCGTGGACCTCCTGTCGTATGCGCGAGACCACGGCAAAGTATTGAGGGAAATCTTGCGTCACGATCCTCGTGATCCTGCCCGAGGATATGTCTTCCATTTGGCTCAGGTCTGAAAAGCAGTCTTGTGTGAGTATAGTATTAAAGGGTAGCTGTGTTTTTTTACAACAAAAAACGTACTGCACTGAGAGTGCAGTGCAACAAAATTTTATTTTTTCGGTATTTTGTTTGATTTATGCATCTGTAAAAATGAGCAATTTCAGATTCAAAGTGGTTAGGATGATGTATGACAACTATAAATTCCAGTATTTGCCTTGCAAAAACTATACAGGGGTCAGCAAATATTTATGTACGAGGCATGTTTTTTAAGTAAGTACCGTTTTGCTATTCCGCCGCCGCAGCGCTACGGTCGGCGTTCCGCGCATGCGCGCTGGTTACCTACATCTCTTGTCTACGCACTGACGCCATTMCAGTTTGATTCTTCATTGTACACGTTGTTTACTGAGTGTTTAAGATGCCTCCGACAATCGTGAGTCCCGCCGATTGTGAAGTACGGGCTGTTATACGATTTCTTAGTGCTAAAGGCGTAAACCGATCGATATTCATCGTGAGATCTGTGAAGTTTACGGACAAAACATTATGAGTGATGGAATGGTAAGGAAATGGGTGAGAGCATTTAAAGATGGCCGCACAAATGTGCATGATGAAGAACGGAGTGGGCGTCCTTCGGACGTTAATGAAGATTTGATGCAGAAAGTCTACGAAAAGGTGAGAGAAAACAGACGCTTTACAATTTCGTCATTGTGCGACTGCTTTCCTCAATATTCTCGTAGTGTTTTGTATCGCATTGTGACCAAGAACTTGAATTACCGGAAATTGTGTTCACGTTGGGCTCCGAAAATGTTGACGGATTTGCACAAAACCCAACGTTTAGGCAGTGCATTGACTTTCCTTGAGCGGTACCACAATGAAGGTGAAGATTTTTTAGACCAAATTGTCTGGAATGGCGACATTCATCMTCACCCAAAARAGTGAAGTTTAAGCAAACAATTTCTGCCCGGAATATCATGTGCACAGTTTTTTGGGACAGAAAAGGAGTATTGCTAGTGGAGTTTCTGCTTCGTAATGAGACAATCAATGCAGCGTCTTATTGTAAGACATTGAACAATCTGCGTCGTGCAATCCAGGCGGCAGAATTTTATGAGGAGGGTATTCAAAAACTGGTGCCACGTTATGACAAGTGCCTCAATATTCACTGAAATTATATAGAAAGGTAGATTAAGGTACAGGCTTTCATGTAAGATAAAATTATTGCGATATCTTTGCACGTCTTTTTTTAATTCCAAAACGGTACTTACTTAAAAACTCACTTAACAAAATTCAAACATGCAGATTAGATTAGATTCGATTTTAATCTCGCTTCCATCAGCATAGTCGTCGTCATATTTCCATCTTTACTAATCAAACGTATTACTTTTTTTAATTTTGTTATCTCCTCTTTCCTTTCTAGCTTTTCAGTTGCCAGGGCCCATTTCCATTTCTGTCTATCAATAATTATGTACTGGTACATCCCATTTTGACTTTTGTATTCTTTGTTTCCATAATCACTTTTACTTTCTCTTTAAGCAGCAATGAAAGCTACTTGCGGTTTAGTTGTTTAACTGTACTCTGAATGCTCCGATTTAACAACAGACATATTAGTGTATATGTCTCTTTAAGTTAATGTTAGTCAATAAAGTCTCTTAATTTTATTACATATTTTCTTAACGGGTTGCATCTAGCAAAATCGTAACCAAAGCTGTCTTATACTTACCATCGGCTTCAAAACTGTCGTGCAGAACATCATTCAAGATTTCATCCGCCTGTTCAACGGTGTGCTCCTTCCACGACTCTCCATTGTCAGAACGAAGTATCACAATTTCACGCTCTTTTCCGCGAAGAGCAGCAAAATGAGGTACCTCGATGATGACAGGTCTGCAATACAATAATTAATGTATAGCACAAGAATCTGCCTCGATTTGCGGTGCTTACCCCAAAAATTTTGCTCCAACTGGTCCCAGCTCCAAAACCCTGCTCGCCAACGCCTCTCCTTCCATCAGGGGCGGAGGATGTGGCGTCCTCTGAGGACGCACATAACGGCAGGTTATGCGTGTTGGACTTGCGGCACACCTGGGCGGAACTATCACACGGACACCAGAATGTCTGCATCCTCGCATTGCTCCTCCTCTCGCGTCGACGAGAAACGATACCAAGAAGCTGCAAATGGCGGGAAATGTTTGTAGGGTATAGATAACGCTTTCAGCACAACACCAAGCAACAGCTACTACTACTACTGTCATCATTTTTATTCAGTGATGGTTACCACTTTTATTGTAAGAATTGTAGTTAAACCAAACAATAATTGTAAATAAAGTACACAATTATTGGACATTGCAATATCTATATTGGACAGAGGATTTTATGTAAGGACCCTGAACTCATATTTTTATTGTATATACAGGGTGATCTTTTGAAAACTTCACACCTTAAATAACTTTAAATATAGCAAAAATTTAAAAATTTGCAAAAACAGGTAAACTTTTTTTTGCAGGGGACAACTCTTGAGATAAGTTTTTAATGGATAGCGCTTATTCTCTGAGCAGGGTAGACACCCCTTTAAAAATTTTAAATGGAACTATCCATCTTGTGATACATCATTTGAAAGCTTATTTCACAAAGAGTCTGGCCATGTAATTAGCTTTACCACGTTTAACTTATTGACGGGGTAATAGATTAATAGTGCCTACGAAACAGGTTGCTTATTAAATTGAATATTTTGGACTCTTTTTAACAAAATGTATTTTATTTTAGAGCGGAAATAAAATTTGTCCTTACGAGAACCCAAAATTTAAACAAACAACTTGTAAAAAATATGACACTTAAAAAAACTCCCAGAATACTGAAAATTTTCTTTTAACATTATTATTAACATTAAAGTATTTATCATGTAATTTTTTAGAAAGTCCATGTCCACGAAAAAGAAAAATTATTTATTTGTAACTCCAAAAACAGTGTGAACAAAACCACAGAAATTCAAACCTTACAATAGATTCTCAAAATGTGCACCACCTCTTTCCATACAATAATACAGACGGTTCTCGAACTCCTGCTGCACTTTTCCGAAAGTTTCAGGTGGAATCCTCCTGCACTCGTTAATAATTCTTTCTCGCAGATCGTCCAGGCTAGTAGGTTGTGTTTTGTAAACCACAGATTTTAAATGACCCTATAGAAAGAAATCTAAAGCAGTTAAATCAGGTGATCGTGGCGGGCATTCAATTGTTCCACGCCTACCAATCCAGTGAAGAGGAAATCTATGATTTAACCAATTTCGCACATTAATGGCGTAATGCGATGGGGCTCCATCATGTTGGTAAAACAATTCGTATTCATCCAACATTGGATTTCCTTCAGGGTCACGTTGGTTTTCTAATTGCTTTGTGATTAAAGGATCAATAACGTTATCAAGTAATTCTAAATACATTCCCCCATTTAGCGTCCCATCAATAAAAATTGGATCTACAATTGCGTTTCCAAGTATTCCAGCCCAGACGTTCAGCTTCTGAGGAACTTGTGTATGACCTTCTCGAAAAATATAAGGATTTTCGTCACTCCAGTACCTGACGTTATGTTTATTTACAGAGCCGTTCAAAAAAATGTACATTCATCACTGAAGCAGATATTTTTTATTAGATTTGGATTTACTATAATCTTTTCTGTCATAATTTCGCAAAATTGCAGTCTTCTGACGAAGTCATCTTCGCCGAGTTCCTGGAGAGTTTTCATCTTATAGGGATGGAATTTGTGCAGTTTTGTAACTTTCCTTACAGATGAATAAGAAAGTCCAGTGGCTGTAGAAATGTTACGCAAAGAGCTAGTTGGATCCATTGCAAAATGACCAAGTACTTCAAGTTGGGCCATTTCATCAACGACTCTATTCCCTGCCCTTTTTTTGTTTACTACAGATCCAGTGTCTTGAAATTTCTGCACGAGATCGAGAATGTACCTAGCGTCAACATTTTTATCGGGGTGTCGTTCGTTAAACACCCTTGCTGACGCACGAGCACAGCTCAGCAGCGTAAATAAAAATTATTTCTACCCTTTCGGCAGTTGAATAAACCATTATCACTTGGACTCTCAATTCAGTATAAACTGTCGAGTTGCAATATCAAGTAATGTCGAAAGAAAATTTTAAGTATTTCTGGCATTTTGCTTAGGTGTAACAATTATTTTTAACAAGTTTTTTTAGGCTTAAGTAAGGACAATTTTTATTGTAACTGCAAGACAATAAATTTTGTTAAAAAAAGTCCAAAATATTCCATTTTATAAGCCACTTGCTACAATGCACTTTTTGACCCACTACCCCGTCAATGGGTAAAAAATAGTAAAACTAATTACATGGCAAGACTCCTTGTGTAATAAGCTTTTAAATGATGTATCGTAAGATGGGTAATTTCATTTAAAATTTTTGAAGGGGTATCTACCCCGCTAAGAGGGTAAGCGCTATCCATTAAAAACTTTTCTCAAAAGTTGTCCCCCTGCAAACAAAAGTTTACCTGTTTTTGCAAAATTTTAAATTTTTCCTCTATTTAAAGTTATTTAAGGTGTGAAGTTTTAAAAAAATCACCCTGTATATAATCAGTTTCCTTTTTTGCCAGTAGGGTGTAAAGGTATGCAGTGTCCCTCACTCGTTTACTGTCTTTTGTACTATTTTCTTCCACTTAGTCCTGTCCTTTGCTATTGTTCTAGCTTCGTCCCAGGTGAGGTTTCTCTTCTTCAAGGCCTCGGCCAAGCTTTACTAGACTTGCGATTCGATGAAAAGGGATAGGAGAATTGCGATTAAGAAAAAATCTCTGACCTTGCGATGCTTACGATGAGCTGTGCAGGTTTCACCTGGTGCTGCTTCGATGTTGTGACTTTTCGATTGGGTTGCGCTCCTTGCTGTCGCTGGCGATGATCGTTGAAACACTCCGAATCACGATGGCTGTTTATAACTGTTTTTCGTTAATTACACACGTTATGTATCGAAGGACCAAGACTGTATCCATCCGGCTCGTTAGGACCACATGTGCGTTCTTTAAAAAAAAAGCTGCAGTCCGTTTTCGCTGGTCTATTTATTCACGTACGGTACAACTCAACACGACGCTCGGTATAAAACGTTAAAGCTCTTTTTTTGACTGACTCCTCCGCTGGCGAATGTTGCACGTCGACGTCGAATGCTGAATTTCAAATGCCCCTCCCGGAAAAAATGCCACATCTAATAAACACACTGGAGAGAAGGAGTTTTCTTTGGCAGTAGCCGCTGAAGGGTTGCCGACAAGCGACGTTACAATTTATGACCTATTTTATTGGGCCGACAAAGGGGGCCGGCACGCTTTTTGGCCACCTGCAACGCGATAAGCCGATACATGCAAAATGTACCCGTACAGTAGTAATAATGAATGAGTTTTTAAGGCTGTTTATACGTACTACTCTACATGGTTTATGCAGGATAAAATCAGTATTTTTCATCATATCGATTTGAGATTTTTTTATCTGAGCGCTTAAATTATTTCTCTCGGGAGTTGTCATCGAACTTTTTTGCCAAAAAAAATAAAAAGGTGCAAGAAAAAAATTAAGATTAAAACAAACAAAAAAATAAGACGAGAGCACCAGAGAAAATTTAATTTTGATACGCAAAACATTTATTCGTTTCTTTATCGCAGCAAAAATAATGAATTTTTGTTGCATCAAATTTGAACAATTTTAGCACCGAGGGAGTTAACCTTTAATGCTTTGCTGGGCGGAGCTTCGCGCTCGTAAACTATGCAGATGTACCCCTTGTTGCAATCCTTTTATAATTTGCAGATGGATCATTGTGGTCGTAAATTATCTGTATGTATTGTCTCTTCTTAAAACTGTCATCACTTTTGTTTTCATCACTAGGGAAATCTTAGATGCTACTCGAAGGTTTTAATTTTGAATACACACGCGGAAACAGTACTTTTGAGGGTTAAAACAGGCAAATTGCAATACATAGGTGTGTGAAATAAATTTTGCATCAATTGTGCAAAGGCAGAAAACAATCCCAGTGCAGAGCACAGATGCACAAAAAATTGGGAAGGAATACCTACTTGAATGGAATCCGATATAATTGCCGAAAGTTTCAAAGTATTGATATGCACGGACTGAAGTATGTAAAACTGGTAGGTGACAGCGACAGACTTGTGACCGCAAAAACTTACGGACCACAACTAGTTCGCCAAATGCACAAACCATCTGCTGAAAAACTGTCTCGGAATTGCATCAAATGGCAAAAAATAAGGTTTACCTGTGAAGCTGCGGAAAAGTTTGAAATCTAACATAGAGCGAATGAGAGGAGCAATAAAGAAAGCCCTAAACTTCAGGAAAACAGAGGATGTTTTGTTTGATGAACAATTGGCAGGATTATCTAGAGACACTAAAAATTGCCCAAGGCATGTATTTGGTGATCATAAAAATTGTGAAAATTACTTTTGCACAGTACCAAAACCAAACGAAGAGAACTTCATTTCTGAGATGGACGAATGTGGTTTGCTTGGCGATTAACTGACATGCTCTAAAAGATTAGTGCAAAATGTTCATAACCTTTTATTAAACACTAGCAACGCAACAGGGACAAATAATTCGTCGAAAAATTCCCAAACGAACCCCCGGAAAATTTACAAAAAAAAAGATMTKTGCCGTATTCCTAAGCGGAAACGACATAAAGCTTGTAGAAGACTTTTCGCAGATGATCACCCACAAAAAAAAAACAAGTCTGTTCGTCCCGATTCAAATCATGGCCAAGTCAACAGTGAATCTGATGAAGAAGATGTCATCGATGATGACTATAAAGAGCAGCAAATGGGGGAACTGCTTCCAAAAACTTCAATAGGACTTGATGAAATAGAAAAAGATAGCATAGGTCAATATGCTAATCCGAGGTGGTTCCAAGAACGATCATATATATTAACTGCTTGCAATGTTGGTCGTGTTGTATTTCGCCGGAATCCCAATTCTGCTACCAGGAGGCGTGGCAACGCACTAAAAGTGCATGGAAAGGGTCCTTGCTAAAATGGTATTGAGCACATCCAGGAGAATTATTAAATAAATTTAATAAATGGTGGTAGCACCAAACCCGAAAGTCTCATTGTGGCAAATAAAAAAAGTATTGTTTTAGAAAGCGAAGAAGCGCCAAAAATGATAGTAATTACTACAGCAACAATACAGAAATCAACAACAGACGTTAACAATACAGTGCAAGAAAAGTAGAGCCTTTTACTTACTTCATCGTAAAAATATCGCATGATAATTTGAAGGAGAGACAAAAACTAAAATAAAGAGTACCGAAAAATGAAACTCGACAAACTCTGACAGCGATATGTCATCTCTCCTATAGGGCAGAAGAGGAGGAGGGAAAAGTTGATGGAAAGCATCTAGATCAAGATGGCAAGAGTGATGGAGATGATTTATATGACATAGAATTTTGCTAATATAAATCCTCGTCCAATAACTGTAGTATAGTAATGCMACTCTCTTACCGTTATTACAACCCTGCAATAAAATTTATCTTTCATCTCGAACAGCTGGCGGCCCCTCACAAGTAACCGCAAATAAACGGATTACCATAAATTTAGGTCCGATTTTCGGAAGATGGTTAAGCAGGGTCGGATTATTTTAAGTTCACTACCGGTCAAACCAAAACTAGCATTCAGTCTTAGTATTTCTGTGCGCGAAACAAGAGAAGCGAGAAATGTTCCGTCCTTGGGAAAGAGCTGCTTCAAGTACATACCGCTCAGAATGAAGTTGCTGACGCTGACATGGAAGTGCAAATTGAAGAAAACGGGAGGAATCGTCGTTACCTTACCCAAGATGCCAAAGAAATCATAAAAAAAATGTTTGCATTTTTTTAAGAGTGCACTGCTCCGTTAAAAGTGATAAGTGAAATGGTCGGTGTCCCCCGACTGTGAGAGATATTATTGAAAATAAAGGCAATGCAAGAAAATCACGCAATTCGGAGAAATTTCTAAATATATCAAAAGAGCTTGGGATAGAAATTAAAAAAAGTGATTTACCAAATGTATAAGGAAAATAAAGTTCCAACTACGGCAAGTCTGAAATTAAAACTTGGAACTTTAGGAAATGACATAAGTTATTGCGAAGAGTGGTTCAGAAAATACTTGAGCAGCATCGGTTTTAATTGTAGTACATTAAACCAACGTTTGTCCATAATGGAATCAACCTGACTAAAAAGAATGAGATAGGATTATATAAACGAAATCAGAAGGTACCGCCGAGAAAATTGTAATGTCGTATATTTGGATGAACCGTGGTACGACACCCACGACTTGATCAAAAAAAGGTCTGACAGATGGGACAAATAACTGCGTTCTGCAAGCACCACCTTCGAGAGGAAAAAGAATTATAATTCTTCATGCGGGAGGAAGTGGTGGATGGGTGGAAAATGACTTATTAGTGTCAGCAAAACAGATCCAAAATTGTTCTGCTGACTACCATTGCGACATGGACTCTGCACTTTTTGAAACTTGGTTTCAGCAGCAGTTACTGCCAGGGCTACCACCAGGATCTGTTATAGTCATGGATAACGCGAGTTATCATTCAAAATTAATGAACAAGGCGTCAACATCAGCTACAAAAAAATGGAAATAATTGATTACATGAAAAAGAATAAAATTACAATTCCCCATGGAAAAGTTACCAAAAAAGATCTGTTGACAATAATAAAAAATCAACATCAACAGCATCGAGTTGATGAACTAGCGAAAGGACATGGACATATAGTTATGCGTTTGCCACCGTATTATTGCGTCCTAAACGCAATTGAATTAGTGTGGAGTACGCTTAAAAAAGGAATACGAAGAAACAATACATGTCCGAGTTTAAGTTCGGGAGTTGTAGATTTAGTGCGTAGAGAGATAAGTAGTATAACGAAAGAACTGTGGAAAAGCTGTATTAAGCATGTTATTGAAATTGAAAATAGCTATGTATCCCCAAATTTTTAAAATTTTATAATACATGTTAATGATAATGCTAGCAGTGATTCAGAATTTGACAGTAGTGATGATGATAATAATTAATATATTTAAGTTATGTCGGTGTAAACTTGTTAGACTTTTTTTGTAAAAATATGATATATGTATGGAATTATTTTTTGTATTTAGAGCTTTAGATAAAAAAATATATATTCTTATTATTTTCTTTTAAAATACTTGTCTTTTATGTACATATTTAGTTTCCAATAGTTAAAAGATTGTAAAAATATTAAAATGTATTGTTATGACAACTAGATATACTTTGTTTGTGCAAAATAATGTTGCTACTCATCTAAAGCTACGTACAATTCGTTTTGAGACGTAAATAAAAACGATCGATGTAAAACCTCTTATTAACCGAATGATTAAAAACTACTTAGAATAATATACACTACACAAACAAAAAAAGAGTTTTAAAACTGCTTAAAGCCGGCACTGGAAATTCGCAAAATCACAAAAAGAGGGTTTGATTTATGAGGGGTCGCGTGCCGTTCCAACTGTGCCTGTAAATGAAAGGTAAATAGTATTGCAGGGTTGTAAAAACGGTAAGAGAGTTGCATTACTATACCTGCGTCCGATAACTGTTCGACTTGTGCAATAACTATGGTTTTGCACTCAGTGAATACAAATAGTATTTAAAAAAGTTAAGGACTTATTCTATAGTGATTAACACATTTCAATCTTTAGTCTAGAATCGTGCAACCACCTGTATCTTTATATTGAAAGCGGTCGTGATTTTTTCAGTTAAAACTATTCAATAACTGAGTACAAAAAAGCTAATTAGCTTATGCTCTTATACTAAGTCAACCTAGTGAATACATAAAAAAATATAACACATCTACATCCACAACAAATACTATTGACTTACTTCTTCCAATGCAGCTTGCTGCAGCAAGATTAGAAAGAAAACATTTCGCAATTAGTGTTATCCACGCAATTATCGTCAAACAAAAAAAAGGTTATTAAGTCATACGTACCCGATGTTAATCGGATGCCTCGCGATGTCTACGTTGTCTGGAGTGTATTTCTTGATGTATTCAACGTAATTCTGGTGGATGTGTTCGGGACTGAAGCTTTCCTCGATGGTCTGAGGTGGCAGCATGTTGCTATCCCCACTGCTGACCATTCTGTTGGAATCTATCCTCTCATCCCTGGTGACATCAATAGGAAGTGAGTCATCTCCAAGTGACTTCATTTCGTCGGCCGTCAGATATCTGTAGGTGTGGTCGGCCAGTCCAGTGTCTTCTCCTGAAGAAACCAGACTCAATCATGATGGAATAACGTAATTTGTTGTGCGTTACTGTGCAACATTGACATGCAAAAGAGGTGGAAGTGCAGCCACAAACACAGTGATGCGAATGAATGAGCAATGATATTTGATCTCGATTTGCCAGGTTTTCTGGATTTCATGGTCCACTACAACTTCTCTCACTTACTAGTCAAAGTAGTACCCTTGAAATATGGCAGATAGATGTGTTGTTCATGGAGTGCTGTGATGCCATCCAAACTATCCCCTCCTTTTTTTCGTAGTGTAGCAAAACGAATAAGAATTTCACCAGATGAAGTCATTATTGTTATAATTCTTTTCATGTGTGTATGAAGGATGATTAAAGAAGCGACATGCTTTTAACAAATCTAGATTTATGCAAGTAGTACTGGAGTGTTAACATGCCAAGTGTAGTGTGAAGTCGACTTACCTCCTTCTTCTTCGGAGTCTGACATGAAAGTTTCGTGCATTCCTTCTGGTGCTACGACGCGGTACTTCTCTTCCGTCGTTGTCACTGTTGTGATTGTTGTTGTTTCCGTCACAACCTTTAATGTTTCTATCACGCTTATGTAACCCAGCTTCTGGGCTATGTGTAAGGGAGTTTGGCCATTCTGGAAAGAAGAGAGTGTGGATGTTATATATCTTATATCAACGTTAATATTACCTGCAAAAAAAACAGCAGGTTTATCTCGACAAAACATGTTTGGATTCGCATGAAATTGTAAAAAAGGTCTTACTGATGGTACAATAATATGCTCTTTAAACACACGCGGATGGAAGTAATGGATCGACTCAAAACGGACTTCTTTTGTCAGCAAGGAATATAAAAAATTGTTCTGCTGACTACCATCAGGACATGGATGCTACACCGAAGTAGCAAAGGTCACCAAAAAGGACTTGTTGAATAAAATTAAAAATCTTAATATCCCTGATCAATTGTAGGTTAATTTTCAAAAATTGTTGTTATTTAAACTGTATCGGGATTGAGGTCATTGCTGGTAGCTCTTCGTGTAAAACACGTCCGTTTATCTTCTGGTTGACGAATTCAAGGTGTAGTCTTATCATCTAGACGTCTTTCTTCTGGCGCTGGAAAGTTCGAGAAAAATCTTCCGCAAGGCATTCTGTTTCCGTTGTCGGAATAGTTCACGTCATTTGACGGATCTGTGTCATAATTAAGCCACTAATTATCTGCAAATTTTTGGTTGCAATAAATTATAGTGTAGTTGTTTATTGAACCGAGCCATTGAGGGATTTCGTAGAAGCTTGAAATTTCACCGTTTTCTCAGCTATAAACAGAGCTGAATCACCTCGTCAGGCTCTTCTACACCTAAAGGTACGCTTTCAGATATGCTCACTTTCCAGGCTAATGTTCGGTTTCTCATAATTTTAGGCCTTTTGACGTACTTGTCATCGTAATTCTTGTATTGTTGCTCTTGAGTTCTGGTTGCGTAAAAACAAGCCATCAGGCTCCCGTATCAAGGTCCTTCCAGAATCGAGTTGACCTTTGATCTTCGTATCTACCCCATCGTTCTTAGAGGGTTGGACTACCATCCATCTACCCACCACCAAGGTCTAGGGGGTACTAGACTTATATAATTCGCCGTTAAGTCGACCTGGATTTTTACAGGGGCGGAGACGTCATTCTACACCCGCCGTGGAGCAGCCCATCACAAAAACAGATAGGAATTTCACATAATATTCTCTTGTTTATGTTTATTTCATTACCATACGATTTCGCGACGTAAGGGTAATCCCCTAGAAGTCACGTCACACAATACAGGATTAATGCAATCGCGAAGAAAGAAGGACACACCGTGTTGAGACTACCTCCTTACTACTGTGTTCTCAATCCAATTGTGAACTAATTTGGAGTGATCTAAAACGAGGAATTATAAGACACAATAATGAACGTTATTAGGAACGAAGTTGACAAGATTAGTGCTGATTCGGACAGTGACAGCGAATTTTTCGAAAACATTTGTGATAGTGATTTAGAATAATTATAAAATTATTCTCCTTGTGGGAACATTTTAATGTGCTAGTCCGGTCCTGAAGCGATGCCTGTTCACCGTCTTTGTTAATGAATTATGAGCTCATTATTGGAGTTAAAATCTTTTACTGAGACCATAAAACTTTAGGAAACTCGGAATACAATGCATAAATTTACTTACCATCGTTACAGCATTGGGTTGAGCAGAATTTTCTAACAATATATTCACTATGTTCGTATGTCCTTGCTGGGCAGCTTGATGTAAGGGTGTATAACCAATAGAAGTCGTCGATTTAACATTTGCCCCATGAGACAGCAGAAACTTGACCATGTTGGCTTGTCCATAATGACTGGCTATGTGAAGCGGTGTGTATCCCTCTCTGGTAGCGGCATCAATTTCAGCACCATTTTTGACTAGGATTTCTGCAACAGGTACTCGGTCTTCTTGGGCACATAAGTGTAGTGGGGTCAGGCCATTCTGGAAATAGACGATAAAGTTTGAAACCTGTACATATAAAACGATGTAATTTACCAAAACAAAAGGTTTAGATAGCAACAAAGTAAAGTTCTTAAGCCCAAACTTAAGTAACAACGCACAGCTTCATAGTTATACGCAGTTTTATTGAAGTGAGATAAATATTGAACAGCTATCAAGGACAATGATGGAATTAAATTCTGCTATCATTGTTTTTTAATATCTGCAAACGATTCTATGCTATACCTGCACCTAGTGTAGAAAAAAGCAATTATATCACTACAAGCTTACCCTGGCTTGATGATTCGTATCAGCCTGATGCTCAATTAGCAAAGACGTCATATCCGTATGTCCCTCTTGGGCGCTCAGATGCAGAGGAGTAAATCCAGCTTTACTTTCCGCATTCGGATGCGCACCATACTCAAGCAGAGTGTTCGCAATGTCCATCTGGTTCTTTCTAGCCGCTATATGCAGGGGCGTGTGCCCGTTCTTCGCCGTAGCATGAGGAGACGCTCCTTTATCCAGGAGCAACAAAGCCACATTCTGGTGATCGTAATGGGAAGCAACGTGGAGGGGTGTGACTCCATTCTTTCCTTGAGCGTCCACCGGTGCCTCTTTTTGAAGAAGCAGTTTCGCTACCTTGATGTTTCCGTATTTGGCAGCCAGGTGGAGAGGCGTGAAACCTTTCTTGCTGGTTGCATTTAGTGATGCTCCATTGTCGATTAGGACGCCAGCCACCTGTTAATTGTTATATAAATGCAGGTGTCAGGGGCATAATGAGGGCATACATACCTAAGTACATTTAGGTGCAAAGACAGGACAACAAATAAAGCTCTGTGAAAGTAAAGGGGTGCAAAGGAAAAGCTATAAGATTTGGTGCGATGATAGAGTGGATTCTTATAGATTTTCCCTTTCAGAAAAATAAAAAGAAAAATGTAAAGTTAACAACTTTATTAAATTATTGTTTGAATACAAACGGTGGAAGGGAATATCTACAAGAACTGTCAACAATAAATAATGGTCCTTGTTATCACTGGTAGTGAGGTAGAACAAAGCAAGCTTTGAAATTATAGCTTACTTCTGGTGGAACATAACAATCTTATGCAACTAGGGTAACAATTAACAATCAAGCTCTTGGAACTCTGGCACATCATGTAACACAAATACTCTTTTCTGTGGTTTACGTAAGTTTCATAAAACTAGCAACTAGCACATGTCAAAAACAAGAGAACTAAGGTCATTTACTGTCCTTTAATATAAAGAACAAAATGACTATGTGGAGGTATTTATTACAAAGAACGATCACAAGCTTAGCAATCTTCCCAACAATTCTTATTAGGTTCTACTGCATTGGATCGATAGTTTTGTTTAAATGCAAACTTCTTTCATTATAGAGGGTTTTTGTATACATTGTAATACGTAATACCTGATTTCAAAGGGATGCATATTATATCTACTTAGACAGCTGAATCAATGAATACACGGGCGAATAAAAATTGAAGTCATGGAAGCATGGGCGTACCGAAGGGGGGCAAGGGGGTGGGCAGCTGCCCCCCCCTGGACCTGGTTTGCCAACTCTTGGCCCTTCCAATTTCCCATACATTTAGCTGGTTAATTATGTGTCTACACCTAAAAATCTTCTTATTTACAAAATTGTAAATACAGTCAAATTTATAGGCAAGTGTATTTCACAATTTTCATCCAGAACTCATATTCGACCCTTGCAAATGACCTCTGATAAATCGTTGTCAAATGCTGTCCAAGCATAATCGATGCCATGTTCGTTTTGAAGTTGTAACTGCAACATTCTTGTTGTTAGGAATCATTGTCTTAGGGCGGATATAGCTTTAAAAGACTATCTTGGTCAGGATGAGTCATAACACGATTTCTGCTTAGTTCAGCTCTTCTACCTTTTCCTATAAAGATTGTTCAACTTACTACTGTTATATGGAATCACATCAGAATCTGTCATATATTCGGTGATAACCCCAGCTTTTGTACCAAATTTCTAAATTCACATTACACTTTAAGAATTAATACAAAAAAAATTAAAAACCCATCTGAACTCACGTTTATGAAAGTCAATTTATTTAATATAAGTTTTAGGAATCCAGTGAAAGCATTATCAGCACGAATTAAAACCCGGTGTGTTGTTAAGAATGCAATTAAATATATTTCAGTTTATTTAAATGAAGCTTAATTTTAATTAAAATATTAAGTAGTTGGTTAATTTTTGAGAGCAATGCACTGGCGATCAAAGAAGGTTGGCTTGACGCATATGCTGAGGCATTTGTCATTCTGAGTTTTAATAATGTTAGTTATCCATCGAGTCTCTTTCCCTGGAGAGTAAAAATTACTTTAATTGTATCTTTAGCACCTATACATATGAACTCACAGCTTAAATTTCTAAAGCTTCTAGTGTGAGAAGTTGAAACTGTACTAAAAGCGCATCGGTTAATGCATTAGTCTTTGATATGTGTTAATTCTGAATCAAAAATCGTGTTCCTATTTCCATTATACATTATGTGGATCACGGATCTTTATTTTCCCAAATAAAATGTATCAACTTATCTTTTGTTAAACGCGAGAGCGATGCCACTGAATGCGCCTCACCTGAGTTCATTAATAACTGAATTAGTAATTAATTAAGGGGCTTTGTATGATCAGCGTACATAGAAAACATATAAATAATTTGAGTCTTTATTTCACAGAAGATGTTCCTGCTTTGCCCCCCTAGACCAAAAGCCTGGTACCCCCATGCATGAAAGTATCATCACAAAATTTACCAATCTTTTGAAATGGAGTTCCATTTGTTGTTTAAGGTTTTGCATAACCTTTCAATCGCACAGCGTTGTAAGAAAGATCGAACTAATATGCAGTTAAAAAATAACCATATATTTCCTATGTTTTTGACATATGTTTTAGGAACAAATTAAGTTGGAAGTATTCCTACGTCTAATCAAGAAGGTTCTGCACCCTAAAAATAAGTGTAAAGACGCAAAGGTAAGCATGAAGTGGACACAAAATAATCAATGCAATGCTAAAAGACAACACTAATAATCACGAGAACTGAACGTTACCAACAAAAATAAAAACAAATAATTATGATGCAAGCAGTACACCTAAATGAAAACCTCTTTGTGCCTTAACCAAAACACCTCCATCAGGTTAACACTGTCTATGTGATCCATCAGCCTGCGTGCAACTAATCTCTTTACCTCGTCTTGTCCCTCCTTGGCAGCGATGTGCAGCGCTGTGTACATGTCCTTCGTCGTCGTGTCGACTTTAGCACCGTGTTGCAGCAGCAGCATGACAATGTCGACATTGCCGAGGCGGGATGCTATGTGTAAAGGAGTTTGTTGTTCCCTGGCTCTGGCATCAACTTGGGCACCGTTGCGGAGCAGTATTCTTATGATGTCGGTCTGGAAATGTGAAAGGTAAATATTTAGACGGGCAGTGAAGTGTTTAGAGAAGAAAACATATACAGAAGTWTATTAGAACATGAGAGGTTKGAAGGGTTTATTATAGAGATGTTAAGAAAAGTCACGGGTCTTATTGTCGTAACAGCAAGTTGGCGGTGAGCCTTTAGTTTTTCAGCCACTTCCTGAAAAAGGATTCGTCTTTCTTCTCAAGGTCCGTCGTCAAGTCTTTTACAGCGTGTACTTCAAGGTGATTTATCAGATTTCAGATTGTGGTTATTACAGACGGTTGAACAGCAGTTGCTGATCGTTCTTCTTCCTTCAGTTTCGTCTCCTATCGGAGGTTGGAAATCATCATTGCAATTTTTACTTTGTTAACCGCGGCTTTAAATAGTTCATTTGAACTGCAGTTGTACCAATCCCTTAAATTACACAGCCAGGAAATTCTTCTACGTCCTACGTTTCTCTTCCCCCTGATCTTCCCTTGCATAATAAGCCTCGGCAACCCGTACTTCTCACCCCTCATTATATGGCCCAGGTATTCTAATTTTCTTCTTTTAATATTTTCAATTACTTCGCATTCTTTTCCCATTCTTAAAAGTACATCTCTGTTAGTTACTTTCTGCGTCCATGATATTTTCCACATTCTATTGTAGCACCACATTTGAAACGCTTGAATGTTTTTAATGTTGGTCTTTTTCAAGGTCCATGCCTCCATACCGTATAATAATGTGGAGAATACATAACAACGTAGCATACGCACTCTAAGCTTTAAATCAATATCTCGGCAACATCGGAATCCTTTCATTTTTATAAATACTTGTCGAGCTATTTCTATTCTTGCTTTGATCTCTCTGGTTTGCTCGTTTGTTTCAGTGATCCATGCTCCTAGATATTTGTATGACGTGACTCTTTCAATCTGTATGTTAGAGATTGTTATATCAGCAGGTACGTTCTGCTTTTTTGTGACAACCATTAATTTGGTCTTTTTAAGATTTAGTTTCAGGACGTAATTACTACTATAGGTGTTAACATTTTCGAGTAACTGCTGTAACTTAGTTGCAAGAAGAGTGTCGTCAGCATAACGTATGTTATTAATAATTTCACCGTTAATAGTAATTCCAGCCCTTTGCCCTATTAAAGCTTCTTGACATGTGGCCTCACTGTACACATTACATAAGAGCCGAGAAAGAACACAACCCTGACGTACGACTCGGCAAATTTTAATTTGTTCAGTTAGTTCATTTTCAACTTTCACTTTGGCTGTTTGATTCCAGTACAAATTGGTTATTATGTTAATATCTCGACTGTTAATATCTTTATTTTTAAGAATTTAACACAACTTCTCATGTTGGACCTTATCAAATGCTTTTTCAAAATCAATAAAGCACACATAAAGGTGCTGATTAACATCTAGACACCTTTGCATCAACACACTTATACCAAACAGAGCTTCCCTTGTTCCTAACCCACTCCTAAATCCTAGTTGTGTGGAACTTATGTCTTCTTCAAGTTTATAAAAAATCCGTTAATGGATTCAAGGTGCGACTCGTTAATGTTCAGAACATTCTTTAGCATTGTTCTTCTTTGGGAGTGGCACAAGTGTTGATTGAAGCCACACTGTTGGGATTATACCTGCTCTGTAAATTGCGTTAAAAAGGTTCACCATTACATCAATTGTGTCGTCATCTATAAGTTTCAACAATTCTACTGGAATGTCATCCGGTCCTACCGCCTTCCCTTTCTTTGTGTTTCGAATGGCATACTCTACTTCACTTTTTAGAATTTCCGGCCCCGTATCTTCTGTTGTGACTTCATTGTTGATCTTTAAATAGTTCTTCTACGTATTTTTGTACATATTAAAACTGTCAAACCTACTTTCATATTCTTCTACTTCTTTACAGTTTTCAAGTATCCATTTTTCTTTGGCTTCCTTAATACTTCTATTAATTTTTTGATGGAGTTCTTTGTATTTGACCTTATTCTTGGCTTTATAGTCGCGTCTTTCTTCCATCATATTTAGAATTTCCTCTGTCATCCAGTCTTTTCTCTTAACGGTTATTGGAGGTAAGGTGTCCTTTCCAGCTGTTAATAATGCTGTACCTATCTTTTTCCATTTTTCATTCACATCTTTTAAGTTGTTAGTTTCCTCCCTAATACTCCTGAGGTTATGATTGACTTTTTCTTTTGTATTTTTTAATATTTCAGCTGATCGTTATCCAATAGCTAATTTATATGATTTTGTTTATAAGCTTGTAGCGCAATGATCTGCTCCAAACTGACTATCAGAGACCAAGAGGTCTCTACAGAAATGATTACTTGCTCGAAAGCAATTTTGCTGGGGGTAATAGCAAAATTGGGGCCCTTGACAAGCTAAAAAAGAGGGTGGGAAAACAAACTAACCACTGTCTTGGGTTTGGCATACATAACTGCATTTTAAGTGGAACTAGAGAGTGGATTATAAATTTCAAGGGTTCTTATTTGGGCTTGTAAAAAAGTAATTTGGTCAAAAAATAACCAATCAATTTCTGTGAGGGTATTGGACAATGGGGTCGTCCCACAATTTTTATTTATTTTACATTTAAAATGTACATAAAAATTGAAGCACAATGACATTTTTTTCGATTTTTTCCGGTTTCTTCTTTGCCGAGAAAAAAAAGCGAAGGTATGGATTTTTCAATATTCGTTTCAAATGCCTCGATATTCCTCCACGGAGATGACGTAAAAGGTTCGCATGCTGACGAAAGCGAGAAACACCAATAATAGCCAGTGCTCTAGCGGCATTGCAAGTAATATTTGTTTACATTCTTTTTGAGCTGCGTCGCGTTGCCAATGTGGGCAAATTTTCGCGATATCATGAGGAATGTACTCGTAAACTGGCATTGTGGCATTGATACCTAGGTCAACTTAAGGCGTATTTGTGAAAATAACTTAAATCATCCTTCAGTCAATTTATTCTATAATGAACAGTTCAATATAATAAGCGCATTCACTGGCCTTTTGCTAAAATATGAAAGCACTTTAATGATCAAACCTGATTTGAACTAATGTTTTTATTATGAGGAATTAAACGACGTTTGAAGCTTGATAATGTTTAGTTTGTATACTTTAGCATGACAACGATATGATAAATTTTGAAACTGTCAGGACGATCTCTGGCTGTCGTTAGGAAGAAAACGGTAAAGTACCGCTGACAACATCGCACGTTCGCACGTGCTGCATGTGTCACATGTGTAACGAATAACCCTAACAACTCTAGCCATGCGTTTTTGTTTACATAGTTTGGTCAAACTTTCGAGTTTCGTATTTGTCMGATTAAGTAGTGGAGCAAGATGTTGTCGAAGTATTTGGGTAATCTGTTGTTTTTTTAAATGTCAGAATGGCTTACGTTAAGAAGTGTTTTGTTCCGTGTTGTAAGAATACTACTGCTGATGAACAGTTACAGGTTATTCCTATGTTTACATTATAATATTAACGTTGACGGTTATACGTATACCTTCGCCCCTCTCTCTCTCTCACACACTCCCATTGCATTGTTTGTATTTCTCTGGCTATTTATAAAACTGACAACAGTGAGCACCTAGTTACTTAGGCAGCTGTAACAGTGCGCATGACGGAAATTAGGAAACTTTTGCGTAGTTGTTGGCGGATTTAAGAAAATGTTTGAAATAGGGTAATTTTTCTACCGTCGTTTGTAACGAGTTGAATTAATCTGAAAGCAAAATAGATGCGAGGCACTAGTATTTATGATGTAAGCAATAAAAGGCATAGGTTAAAGCTATCAAATTTTAATGTGCCGGACGACCCTATTCAGGATGAAGTTTTAATATTTGTTCTACATTCTCCATTACCTTTCAAACATCTACAACGATTTGATACAAGAAGTGTTTACCTGATTTGCCCTGGCAGCCAAATGCAAAGGAGTCTCCCCTCTGACAGTTGGCACATCAGGATTCGCGTCATGTTGCAACAGGTAGATGACAATATTCATGCATCCCATGAAACTGGCCACATGTAACGGCGTCAATCCGCTCTCAGTAGTAGCACTTATGCTAGCACCGTGCTTCAGCAACAACTCCACCACCTTGATGCGGTTCTTCTTGCACGCTATGTGAAGAGGTGTGAATCCATTCAAAGCTCTAGCGTTCGCGTCTGCTCCTCGGTCCAGAAGGAGCTTGGCCACTCTGACGTGCCCACAGTGGGCTGCTACATGGAGAGCGGTGAGATAATCCACCGTCACTTCGTCTACCGGCGCCCGATGACTTAGGAGCTTCCTTGCGGCTTCCACGTGGTCGCCCTGGGCTGCCATGTGMAAGGGGGCTAAMCCATTCTGAAAATATGAAAGGGGTTAGTTAGCTTTGAAAGGGGAATCGAACATTTTGTAATTATACTGCAGGCTTTTTGGTTCCATGATGTAATAGAATACTTAATAATTGTACTGTAAATTTCACTCCTTCTAGTAAACAAATTTTCATTCAAGAGATGTTGGAAATGAAATTTTTACCTGCCTGGCCACTCTCCTTCCTAAAATTAGGATGAGAAATCTACTTTCTAGAAGCAAAATTTGTTGATTTTGTGTAACAGCTACATTTCGAATCGTCTTGTACGAGGGGGGATCATTTTTTACGGTCCCTGATATAGTAGGCGTTGACTGACAGTGAAATTTTTTGACATAATAAAAGTTTATTTATTTGTTGTGACACTTATTCAATACCAGTCTTCTCATTCGTTGTATGTTGAAAAAATTTAGAATTTACACCAAGGTATTTGAATAATTTTCAACAATGGAAAAATCTGAGATACGCGCAGTTATAAAATATTTGCAAAAGAAAAGGTTGTCCCCAAAAGAAATTCATGAAGATATGGTGGGTGTATTAGGGGAGAGTGCTCCTTCTTACCAAGTGGTAAAAAATTTGTCTCTATTCAGGAAAATGTTAATCGTGTACATGACATGGTAAAGCAGATAGGCGAATGACCATTCGTCGGATAGCTGAAATTACAGACTTTTCATATGGCACAATAAAAGGAATATTAACAGATATTTTAGGCCTTAAAAAGTTATCTGCGCGCTGGGTCCCCAGAATGTCGACGCCTGATCAGAAACGTTCGAAAGTCCGGCATTCTGAAGCCAGTCTGGCAAAGTTTTCAGCACACCCGCATGAGTTTCTCTCTCGATTTGTAACTGCTGATGGAACATGGGTTCACTATTTTGACCCAGTGTCAAAACAGCAGAATATGGAGTGGCATCACAAAGTGTAACGCTATAATTTAGAAAAAGTTATATTTAGTCCTTTTTTACATTTATTCAATCATTCATTGGTATATGTATTGGTTTAATAGAACAGGTCGTTGCTTCGCGTACTTCATGGTTTACCTCGACCGGTCCTGCTCGAGAGTTTCTTGCTCCATTCTTTTTTTGTATCTTGATAAGAATCGCGTTCTCAGCTGGAAAAATCTATCATTAAACGGCGATACGTTCTCGTGTTAACTTAGAAATAAATCACAATCGAGTAAAAGCTTCGTAGCTAGGTTCCATTTTGAGTGGTTATAGTGTACTCACCGATTTTCGGGATTATTTGGACTAGTTACACGTATATTTGCTAAAATTTCGCACGTTAGTTTGGTTTTTGTGCGTTAGCAAATGTTGCCCGAGCTAGGGGATCCGGAAGCCTATTCGATCGTTTGTGTGGAAGTTTAATCACATTTTCTACGCCGATTCTGCATTGTGATTTGACCCTCGACCGGCTGAGGTTACTTGTAAGTTTCATTTAAAATGCTCTCTGGCTAAAGAACCTGATATTCTAGGGTTTTACTGTCGGTTATAATAGTGCCGAATAGTATTTACAACGCTGAGGTACTGTCGTTCTTTGTCGAGGAGTTTCTTCAAGGGCCTGTTATCTCTGGTGATATCGCGGGGCACGGGATTTCATATACAGCCGTTCACTGTTAGCCTTAGCCTAAGGGAGCCTATCGTCATCGCACCTATTTACTTTTGATGTTCACCAGTTCCTTGTGACCTGAAGAGATCGCCCCGAACTTAAGCTATGTATACTACTTGTTATTTGAATATTTCGTTCTGATTCACGTTCATTTATTGTATATAAATCAATTCAGTTTATATTGTACTTTCAAATCTCTTTCTCATTGTCAAGTAATTGAGTATTATTTCACATTAACTTCAATCTTTTGACTAGTTTCGTTAGTATTTTGCATTAATGTTTTGCCTTTATAGTTCTGTGTCTATTACAACGGTAGAGTTTTGCTTTGATTGTTCAATAGTGTTATAATTTTTAAATTCAATTCGTTTGGGGTCACGATACCCGAAACAGCCTTTTTGTTATACGTATACCGAGGACACCGCTGGATGCATGTAAGTACTTGGGTTGTATTTTTGTTAAATAGAATTTGTTGAACAATCGTTGGATTTTTTTGTTGAGATATTCCTGTTAGATCACAGAATTTTTGACATCTTTCACCCGCGGTTCGTGATTGGCGGATATTCGCTTAGCGGTTCAATCACGTGGCGCCCTTGTTTTTTTACTATCAGTTAATACCCCGCCCATCTCCACTAAAGCTGGCAGCCCGCTTAAGCGCACATATTAATTGATCTTTCGGGTTATATTTTTCATTAATTGTCACTTAGTTTGTTTTCTTGATTTTTTTTCCTTGTTTTGAAAAAAACGCCACAAAAGGTTCTCCTCCACCACGCAAATTGCCAATGCAACAACCTGTTTCAAAATTTGAACCATCTTTCTTTGAAGACACTTTGTTAATTATTGTAAAAGGAAGCAAAAGTTGTTATGTAAACACAATTTAATTTAACAAATGTGCTACTGAAAATGCCCACCTAAAACTTCCATGCAATAGTACAATCGGTTTTAAAAACTTGTCTCTTGCTATTTAAAGTTTTTTGTGCAGGTGGCTCTGGGCACCAACTTTCAAACAGAGATAGAATTTAGTTACTATTTAAGATTAAATTAACATGCTTCATTTTCCAAATTTGAGCAAATTCGTTATTCTTTAAACCCCTGCGTATAGCATAAACACAACTAAATAGCACTATACCAAATATATTCACTCTTGATTGATATATTTATTTACCAGTCTTCAGTTCAGTATTTCAAATTTACCTCGATCGTGACCTTTGGTAGGGGGAACACTTTCTCTTCCGAAGACGAGCGTGGCTTATGCCTCGTGATGTTTTTAAAACACTTTTTCATTTCTCGTATAACTGCGCTGCACTTTCAACAATAGAGGGAACAAGACTAACTGTGTAGGTAAACACATTACTATGCTAAGTATGACTTCAGCAATGCGAAATCTCTATGGTGTTGCATCATCACCTTTTTAAATCCTGATGTCACGGAATTACCTATTCGACATTGGATTCTGAGTGGGTGGGAACCTATTTGTTTTGCTGGAACTGTGTCAGACATTGACCTATGGCTCTTTAAACGACTACAGACAGGTATCTAATTGAAGCAGCACAGACGTATAACGTAACAGTTATATTACTCACTTTCGTTTTTGAACTAATCGGAGCGCCCCTCTCCAGAAGCATGTCAACAACTTGCTCATGTCCGCTTCTTGCAGCACAATGCAGCGGCGTCAGTCCATCTCGTGTCTTCGACTCTATGTTTGCCCCTTTGTCCAGCAGTAATGATACCATGTTGACCTTCCCCCATTTAGCTGCCACGTGCAAAGGTGTGATATTGTGTTTGGCAGCATAGTTGACATCGGCACCCTTTTGTATTAGAAGATTTGCTACGGCTTCGTTGCCATAATGTGATGCTATATGTAGTGGAGTGAAGGCGGACTTCGATGTTACATCTGGATTGTGGTCGTTCTAGAAGAAAACAAAAATAAGACTTTTGCGTAATCTAATTTGTTCTAATGTTCTAGATTAGTTCCATTTAGAGTGAGGGTTGGTTAACATTAAGTGTGACCAATGAGTTTTTCAGGATTTATACTAACATTGATTATCTTTTTGTTACAAATAAATTAAGATAGTGTTAAGGGTGTAGGATAGCCCGTTTCTGCTCATGCTATTACATGTAAAACGATTTTACGTTCAGAGAAGCCAATTTTAAAGCCACTGCTCCAATTTTTGATATGTTGTTCTGTATTGCGTATTTTTAATTGTTTTGTAAAATTTTTGTTAGAAAAGCGACTTTTGTTTTAGCGTAATCTGCGTATATTTCGGTTCATCAATAAAATTTTGGAAAATAAAATGCAGCGCCCTTGGAATTGAACACAAGAATTTATAGACGTAAAATCAATTTTGTATGTCTTGTAGGAGTTAAATCCAAAAAATGTAAGAAAAATGCAAAATTTCGCGCCCCACACAGGTAACCCCCCTTAGTAATACCTAATTGCCTGTCGTAAAGTAGATTTCGTCCTATCCTGAGAGGTCTGCAAAGTACTTGACCCGAGTCGTTCTCTCATTGGTGAATGATAAGATTTACTGCACTATACGAAGAATAAGGCGCTTTAAATTGACAATAAAAGTAAAAAAACACAGAACGTTAATGTGGTGACCTAGGGTCCAAATAAGGAATCACTTGTTTCACTCAATAGTATATTTTCCCACTTTACAAGTCCGCACTCGGCGGTGATAGATTCGCAACTACCTCAACTATTTTAACAGCATAATTCATTGTATCAAAACATAATACGTAACAAAGAAACCCCATAATAATATTATACAACATCAGCGGCGGCCGGTCTCCACAGTTAATAACACGTCGCGTCGTCTAGCACACCTAATTGACGAAATTATTGTACCTACTATTTGTAAAAACGTTATAAAAAATTGTCTGACTGTGTCGTATGGATTTTTCTAGGGTAAACTTTGATATAGATTACAGGTGTGACCGAAACGTCAGTGCCATTTTTACAACGTTTTTACCGGTAAGTTTTATATAGTTAATAATTATTGAATGTTTACCGTTATTGCTATTATCTTTATCTTTACAACCCTTTTCTAAATGAAATAATTATTGCCTTCCGAGAAACTTCTAATACATTGTCGATGATTATCCCCGAAAGGACAAAATTCTGCAAATCTTTTGAGCGGCATCAAATATTTGTATTATTTGAGTATTACGAATGTGTCTCGGGATGTCAGTTTATTTGGCCCAAGGATCAGTGCAATAAAAGCCAGGTAGCCCCAGCCCGTATAGCAGTTCTAAGTTACGTTATTGTTACCATTACTTTTTGCAATTCTATATGCTCCAGTAACACACTTAAAAATTTTATGGAACAAGAGAACACACCATGTAAGGAACAACAAATACAAATCCTACAAAACACAACTTCATCATGAGCTGAATAAGGATGATACGATTTTGTGCAGTGGTGATGGACATGGCCAGAAATAAACAATAAACATTTTGTAAACAGACATAACTGCTTCTACTGATCTAGTGAAAATCCTCACTGGATGATGAGGTAGTGTATTTAATACCTTCGGTAAATAATGTGTGGGCTGGTATTACTGGGCAACACATTATCGGTCCATACCTTGTGAATGGAAATGTAACAACAAATATCTACTTGAACCTGATAATATCATACCTCAGATTGTATTATCGTGACCATTAAGAATAAAACGACATAGGATGGACAATTATCAGGATTCCTAGCAAAACTCTTAGGGTTGGCAGCAAACGTTTGAAAACTTTTTGAAGTTAATCTTCCCATGTATCTGGATAATGTCATTCCAGGTAGATTGATAAAATCAGAATGACTTACTGGGTCACCTGATTTAAGTCCAATGAATTGTTTCTCTGAGGTCATTAAAAATCAGGTGTGCAAAAGAAATACAAAATTTGCAAGTCCTGGAAGCCATAATCAAAAACGGAAAGGGCAATACTTACATCTAAAAGTAACTTTGCAGCTTTTATGTCATCTTTCTTTGCTGCTATGTGCAGCGCTGGCAACCTGACCTTTCCCCTGCTATCATTCTCTAGTAAAACAGCTACCACCTTGTCATGTCCTTGCTGCATTGCAACTGCCACTGGAGTGAAACCATCCTGCAAACAACGTTTATCATGTCAATGCTGTCTAAATAAAACATCTGCAATCTTGATAATTGATTACTTGCACAAGCACCGTCTGTAGATTTCACTGTTTCGATGTCACACACCTCATCAGCAGGCTTGAGTCTGAATTTTCCAGGTGAATTTAGCGCTTACCTCAGTGGCCAAGCTCTGGTTGGCCCCGTTGGCCAGCAGGTATCTGACAACGTTGTCGTGGTTTTCCTGTGCCGCCATGTACAGGGGAGTGAAGCCATTTTGGCTCTGGACGTTGACCGAAGCTCCATGCTGAACCAGGAGCTTGACGACTTCTTCTTGGCCAGCTAGTGACGCTATGTGCAACGCTGTGTTGCCTTTTTTCGTCGCTGCATCGACTACTGCACCTCTTTTCAGTAGCTCTTCGACTACTTCAACGTGTCCATCTTTGGAGGCTAAGTGCAGAGCGTTTAGTCCATTCTGAGAAGAAAAGAGAAGATGGTCATTTTAAACGGATCTGGGTAAGAAAGAGTTCCGTTTTGGCTTGGAAATGGTTGTAATCATCGATTTATGGAATTTACTTTGTTTGCAGTACTGTTATTTTGATATAGTTAGTGCGTTAATCTTAATGTGACTAACGTACAAGGCTGCAAAACGAGTTGATATCCTAGAATACTGGATCAGATGTCGTTATCAGGTCCTTTGTAAAAATCCGTTTATAACGACAAACCATTCAAAATGGCATAAATGAAATGGACTTGACGTTGTTTGTATCTTTATTTGGTTAAACAAAAAATTGTACAACTTGATCATTTGTATTTGAGACACAAATAGATACATTCCCGTTTAAATTAGTATTAGACATATTTCCATGTGGATACTCAATCTATTGCATTTTTATAAAACACCAGTTTCTTCAAAATTTTCMAGTCAGTTTCGATGTTAATTAGTTTTGGATTAGTTTCCACTAATATCTCTATTTTACACAAGTCAAAACAAAAAGAGTATACATTTTACATAGGTAATTAGCCAGTAATACAATATACGAGGCATGTTTCTTAAGTAAGTACCGTTTTGGAATTAAAAAAAGATATCGCAATAATTTTATCTTACATGAAAGCCTGTACCCTAATCTACTTTTCTACATAATTTCCGTGAATATTGAGGCACTTGTCATAACGTGGCACCAGTTTTTGAATACCCTCCTCATAAAATTCTGCCGCCTGACTTGTTAACCACTGTATCACAAATGTTTCGACTTCGTTATCGTCTTGAAGACGCTGACCACCCAGGTGTTTCTTCAAGTGCAGGAACAAATGGTAGTCGCTGGGCGCCAGATCAGGGCTGTATGGAGGATGATCTAGAGTTTCCCATTTAAAAGATTTGATGAGATCTTTGGTCCGATTAGCCACATGTGGACGGGCATTGTCATGCAGCAAAACGATACCCTTACCCAACTTGCCACGTCTTTTGTTCTGGATTGCACGACGCAGATTGTTCAATGTCTTACAATAAGACGCTGCATTGATTGTCTCATTACAAGGCAGAAACTCCACTACCAATACTCCTTTTCTGTCCCAAAAAACTGTGCACATGATTTTCCGGGCAGAAATTGTTTGCTTAAACTTCACTTTTTTGGGTGATGATGAATGTCGCCATTTCATGGATTGTTGTTTCGATTCTGGTGTGACGTAGGCCACCCATGTTTCGTCACCAGTAACAATTTGGTCTAAAAAATCTTCACCTTCATTGTGGTACCGCTCAAGGAAAGTCAATGCACTGCCTAAACGTTGGGTTTTGTGCAAATCCGTCAACATTTTCGGAACCCAACGTGAACACAATTTCCGGTAATTCAAGTTCTCGGTCACAATGCGATACAAAACACTACGAGAATATTGAGGAAAGCAGTCGCACAATGATGAAATTGTAAAGCGTCTGTTTTCTCTCACCTTTTCGTTCACTTTCTGCACCAAATCTTCATTAACGACCAAAGGACGCCCACTCCGTTCTTCATCATGCACATTTGTGCGGCCATCTTTAAATGCTCTCACCCATTTCCTTACCATTCCATCACTCATAATGTTTTGTCCGTAAACTTCACAGATCTCACGATGAATATCGATCGGTTTTACGCCTTTACCACTAAGAAATCGTATAACAGCCCGTACTTCACAATCGGCGGTACTCACGGTTGTCGGAGGCATCTTAAACACTCAGTAAACAACGTATACAATGAAGAATCAAACTGTAATGGCGTCAGTGCGTAGACAAGAGATGTAGGTAACCAGCGCGCATGCGCGGAACGCCGACCGTAGCGCTGCGTCAGCGGAATCGCAAAACGGTACTTACTTAAAAAACATGCCTCGTAAGTTTAAATCCACATACATATACAATTATCAAGTATTACAACTGCGTATCGCTGAAATCATCATTCAGGAGTATTCTTTTATTATTCTTATAAATAAAAAAAGTAGAAGGCACGTTTCTTATGTTATTAGGCAATACATTAGAAAATTTTTTACAGTAATAGTTGGTTCCTCGTCTAGTTCTGTTAGGCTACGTAAACATATCATAGTTTCCCTAGTATTATACTCATGAAATGAATTTAGCGCTCTAAAGTGATTAATATTTCTTCGGATATAGGTTAAACATCTGAATATAAATAAACAAGGGAGGGTAAGAATATTTAATGAATAGAAATATGACCTGCAATCTTCCTGATATCCAGTCCAAGGTAAAATTCTCATAGCTCTTCTTTGTAATTTAAACAATTGCTATGCTGAACCAGCATGTCCCCACAAAATAATATAGTATTAAAAATGAGCTTGTATAAGCGCAAAAAAGGCAGCTCTAATAACTTTACGAGACAAACAGTTAGCCAAATTACGTATTAAGTAAACATTTTTACAAAGTTTGTTAGAATCAATGAACACGCCAAGAAATTTATACAGTTTACGGAGTCAGCGCCTCCCCTAATTGCTAAAGTTACCTTAACTGTTTTATCTTTATTTAAGTGTAATCTACCACTCTATTTTCTATTTTCTTGTTGAAAACAAGTCGAAGAACAACTGCTACAACCTACAGTAATATCATCAGCATAGAGAACTACATATTGTGTGGTAGATCATTAATGTATATAAAAAATAGCAGAGGACCCAGAATTGAGTCCTGTGGTACACCATGAGCAGCACTACGCTCATCCGACAATGTTCCACTAATAACAACTTTTTGCACCCGATTCGATAAGTGGGATCCAATAAGGTTTATACTATTTTCACAAAAGTTATAAAACTGTAGTTTATTAAATATAAAATCAAGCGACACAGTGTCGAACGCTCTACTCAAATCAAGGAAAACACAAAACTTGATGACTTGACTTGATTTGTTAAAATGTTGGGGGGGGAGGTCCTGGTTAGAACCCGTCCCAAGATCCGTGAGGTTACATGGTTTTTAAAGCATAAAAAACGCGAAAATAAAAATAATTTTATTTTCTTTTTTTCTTAATATTTTTCACCCCCATCCCTATCCGTAGGCAAGTAGTAACGCCCCGCCACAGCCAAAACTTTTTGTCAAGCCACTGGTAGTAAGCATTCAACTAATACATAATTTTAGATCATTTTTTCTCGAAAGGAAAAATACCTCAAATTGTTTGCTCATTTTTGTTTGAGCGAACGTAAAAACAGAAAAATGTTCTCGGTTTATTAACTATATAGGAAACATTAGCGATAAAGTTTTAGAATATTTGTCAAATAAAAAAAACAATCACCCAATATGAATAATGTAGGTGCATTGTTATGAACAATAAAGGCAGACCAGACAAAATTAACACATCTTTAAAAAATAAACAGCAACGATAGTGAAATTTAAAACTTAAAAGGTTTGGAATAATTGTAATTTAACTGTTTTTTGGAATCATTTCATAGTGAAAATAACTTCAAAATTTTACATAATGTTCAAAAAAGGACATGCTTGAATTGAATAAAATAAACAAATTAGAATTCCCCATAATTTTTTTGGAGGCGGCTATAGCAAATAAATAAAAACAAACACTAATTAGTCTGAATAAATAAGATGGAAAATATCGGTATTCTGAATAACAAAATAAATACTAGCTGCGTGCACAAATTATTAAGTAGGCAAGTTTAAATAAGTGGACCTTTGAATATATTCAAAGATGTGAACACAGTAAGGAAATACTTAAACTGCTAAGTGACTTGATAACCATTACACTTTTAAGTGAATGGCATTTTAACCATTATCTTCTCAACGTTTATAATAAAGAAATCAATCCATTATATCAACATCGTATTATGGTACATAAAACTTTTATTGTGTGTATAAAACCGAGAAAACTTGACCTCCTTAACTGTTTTTATACAAACATAAATTAGTAATAAAAAAGACCTTTGACGATAAACAAGTTAATCCGTTTAGCACCGAACTGCGTATTTTTGGAACCATTGTATAACGAACTATAGCAGCCATGCTATCACGCATGTAGCCGCGCAGTTATGTTTACTATATGATGCGGTATTTTTAGAATGTACTACAAATTCGCGGAGGTCATGATCAACACCGATAAATGGCTTAACTGAACGTGTGTCGAAATTACCAAAAGCGGATAACTCATAGGTACTCGAAGGTCGCTCGATTTTATACTGCTTGAGAGTAAACAGAGTCGCGCAGAATAAACTAATTTCCATAATTCTCAAGCAACAAACACTGCGTTTCAAGGGAACGTAACGCATCATAGTCGCAGAGGCTGAAAACATGATCAGGAACTTGAAAACGCTCCAAGTAATCAAGAACGAAAACAAGGAAGGCGTACATAAAGCACTACATTCCGGGTGAACGTTAATTTGATCTACTTTGAAGTTTACGAGTTGAACGTGGCAAATGTTAAGTATTGGAGTAAACTGTGGTGGTAGTATTTCCTGCGAAATGTACTTGCTTTTTGCGTCTGTAACCTTTGGGTCTGTTGACGAAAACATACCAAAATGTCACCGTCCTTAATTTCCTGATACATCGCTGGGCCATCCGTTGTTTAAAAGCAGATTTTCCTCTTCGAATCTCTCTTTAGATTTTTTTGCGGGCAAAACCGTTACAAATGGAATTATACAATTTTAATATTTTTGTTTAGTTTTTTCCATGGAAACAAGAAAACATGATCCTATTATTATTGTTACTATTAAAAGTTTTTTCTGGCTGGGTAGTAGGAAAAGTTATACGTATTAGACTGGAAGAAAGTGTCTTTTCCTTCCTTGTAATACAAATAACTATAAGTTATAGCTTATATCTAATAATAAAGAAACAAGTTTAAATGATCCAGTCTCTACAAGCTAAGTTCATGAATATATCTTTCAAATATTTACATATATACAGTATTTTATCGCACCGATTGGCCACCCTGTATAACGTCACAAATATATAACTTGTAATTTAACTTAGGTACTTATTTCATCCATTTATATTACAGATAAGTCTTTTTTCTAGCAGTCTGTTAATAGTCTGTTTTGTTTATTACATATACGAGTAAGCATTTTCCATAAACTTCATATTTATTAATTTTCCAGCCAACAACAATTTCAAAAACCTTTCAAATTACAAACAGGTAACAGAGCATAAGTATGTGGTCCAAGTAATAACAACAGTCTGGTAATAGCCAAACAATTTGCTGCTGGTAGTTTCCACATATTCAAATAACGGTTATCTAACTAACTTTTCCTCATTTGTTTTTAGAGAGACTAAAATTATATTTTCTATAAAAATACTTTATCATAATTAATTGTAAAACCTGTTGTATTATGCTATTTTTTGTTTACAACAAAGTATGGAACCAGCAGGATATTTCAGGTTCTGTTCGACCGATTTTTCTGAAATTGTGCATGCGCCTATAGGTAATTAAAATGCATTTTCCGTGTCAGCTCTCGTTTCCGAAATATGGGCACAAGTTGCATTTTTTTAGTGTGTAGGCGGGTCATAAGGCACATGGATATTTTTTCCTGATTTCAAAAATGTATCACACTTGTACAATTTATTGCTTCTGAGTTGAGAAAAGTGTAAATACAATAATAATTGAGCCTAACAACGAACGAAAAGAATGAAACCAACCTTCTTTATCGCTAAAATGGACAAAAAGCCAGGTATTACCATTTTTTTGACTGGTGATAATTTTCGTCTAGTTTGATCAATTTATTGCGAATCGTGTACCCAAAAAATAAAAAATAAAAATGTGATTACGTGAAAAATACAGTATTACATATGCAGTACCATTACGTCGAACAGAACCTGAAATATCCTGCTGATTCCATACTTTCTAGCGACCCTGTATAAACGATTACTCTAAATGCAGTGGAAATGCTTGTTAAAGAAATAAAAAAATTTATTGGTTGGCCAGTGACTGCATTGAAATGCATGTATTGATATCTGGTTGTAGCAATATTGTCAGTATTGAGAGTATCAAGGAGAAGGACACAAAAGTCTCTAAACAGTACTGATTGGTATTTATTTTCTCATAAACTTCTGTGCATATTTATAAATGCAACTCACTCCGAAAGCGTTTGAGAGGACTATGACCTCGTACACTGTCTTAAATGTCAATCCAAATGTCTGGCATTGAATAATAGAACAAAAATCAACGACCAACTCTATATTTAATTGTCGTCATCTCCAAGCCAAAATTCTCCGACTTTGACCGCGTACCAAAACTGTTTTCAAACACTCGCTCATTCATCCAAAGCTACTCACCGCATTGCTGGTATTGATGTCGATATTCTGTTTGAGGTACTCCAAAACCTTGTCGAGATTGCCCGCCCTTGCTGCTCTGAGAAATGAAGTGTTTCCGTCCGACTGCAAAAAAAATAATGTTATTATTATTTTCTATTGATTTTCTACCTACTCCCAAAGATACGTGTTATGGACCAGTCATGTTCAGAAATATTCCTCTAATTTAAGCTCTCCCTAAAAGCTTGGTTTAGCTGATTTTAAATGTTTACATACAAGTGGCCGAATGGTACGTTTGATTTGAATACACACCATAGCACTTAATTAACTTATACAGGGTGTTTACGGTAATACTCTACAATAGCTAACTCTTATATTTTACATCGTAGAAGAGTGGTTTAAATGGGGAAGTTCTATGAATTTTTCATAAGAATATCGTGGTGTTTGCAAAAAAATTGAATTGTTTTAAACAATTAAGTACTAAGGTCCCCTTGGCAAATACATAAGCAATTTAGAAAGAAAACCACCGGGCTATGAAAGAACACACATGGTGTGAACAACACTCATTTCTTTCAAAGTTTTTTCAACTGTATCGTTCCGTCAAAACTACTTTTTTGGAAGGTATAAAGCAACAATTTTTGTAAGAATTGGGTGTTTTCACATTTTTTAGAAATCATGCCATGTGTATATTTGGAGCACCCTTGTTACGTCCTAAAAATTTCAAAATTTTTCTAACACCAGTTGTCGAAAAAAAACCCTTCTGAAGTTCAAATATAAAAATTGACCACACAAACGCAGTGTCCCGGGATGGAGACGGTGTGACGTAGCACCTCATGTAAACAAAGAATATAGGTTATGTTACCTACGTGCCTTTGCTTGTGCCGAGTGAAACGAGTTGTTTTCTTGCTTTTAACGGACTCCTCCTAACAACTGGAAGAATGTTTAAGCATGTACAAACCAGAAGCTAACAGCAGATGGTGCTTTGTGCCAGTGTTCAAATTTCAAATACATCCGTCAATAGTCTCAACAAAATATTCGTAAGTGTACCCGGAGACTACGAACGCAAACGGAGATGGTTTAAAGCAGCCAGAAGGGGAATGACCAAGACAAAGTCTACATTTTACTGTTGTGAGACTTGGAGTAACTGCATAATTTTTTGCACGAACTTTGTGKTCCGGGCATATCTTGGACTGCAGTATACATATAGGCCCCTCTCGCTTCACCTGAAAATAACCTATAGCTGCWTCTCCGTGTTGCTCACGACTTGCACTAGACAAAAGATGCATTTCGTTCAAAATATCAATGAACCATAATGTATTAAATTGCAGATTAGGCTGCTTTATTAATTACTTATACTGCTGCTTTAGCGCCTTTGATTTCGGCAGCATTAAAACGTGGGTCGCTCTTGATAAATTCGGTGACTATAAACATATCTACAGCCGGCAAATTGTTCGAAGCCGCTTTAACAAAGCATTCCGACGACATATTGTTGAATTCATAAAAAAACAAACGCGAACACTCTCAAATATAACCAATAACGCAAACGAAATACGGAAAGTAGCAGACGCTATCTTGTTTACATGGGGTGATACGTCACAGCCAGTCCTAGTCAATCTGAGCGTGTCTTAAAAATGCGTTGTTGCCACGTTGCGCACTGAGAAGTTGTAACCAATTTATCTTGGTTAAAAAAATTTTTTGCAGCCTTATGGATACAGGTACACACTTAATTAATTAAGTACTCTTTTTTAATGTATAAAAGTTTAGTTTTGGGTTCTGAATGGTTTTACCGTATACTTCTGCATCAATCGTACAGTATCCCAAAAGATTATTACCATGACTGGGCGGAAGAAGCAAAGGATGTTTTGACGAAATTACTTATAGACTAAATTCAGAAATCCATCCAACAATTTGAGATGATTAAGACTGACCTACTTGATATCTCGAGGTAAGTTTGTTTGACGCTATAACCTTTAAAAGATAATTAGCGACGTCAGAATTAGTTACAAGGAATCAATACTTTCAAGGTAGCCATCCAGAACCCCCAATATCCTTAATGTCACTTTTTACCCACACACGCTCGTAACCAACAATTTCACTCCTCCACATTCAACTTCACGTATTACGTCATCGCTAAACAAATCCATTTTATTCAAACGCGCCACCGCTGTCTCCCCCCAGTGACCATGAGGGTGAATAATTTAATCTAGGGCCACATCATCGATGCGCACAATTATAAATGCAAACAGTAATTTTATCCGTCAGAAAGGAAACAATTAACGCTAGAAAAAATCAACCCGGCCTACATTAATACGTAATCACACCCCGAGCCCATCCCTTGGACAAACATGGCCAGAAATAGACGACGAGGTGAGAACGGCAGGTACATGGATCGATATGAGGGATTAGCGCAGGTTTTGGCCTAATTTTTAACTTCTGTGGTGTGTCTTTCGGGATTTTAGAAGTGTGGGGATGAAAATGAAACTGGAACGACTGGAACTAGTCTTCTTTGCAAGATATTTAAGTGCTACTATACAGATATGAACTTTTTTCTTGTACCAAATATTCTTCTATGGAACTAAAGCCTTTAGCATCAATGCATTTTTATAAAAGCTTATTCCGATTCAGAAGTAGAAATAACTTAATAGTGTTTCAAACAAATATTAGAACTTCGTCGGAACAGGCTTACTGTTTGGTATTAGTGAGGCGCTCTAGTATTTGAAAGTGTGTAAAATACCGGACCTAACTAATTAGTGGATTCTTACCTGCCAACAGTTTAAAATTAAAGGTTGGGAATAGGATATATACAACGTTATTATTACAGATTACTCGATGTTATTCTGCCTTCGACAAAACGTATAAGGAAGGTGTTATTAAAGTTTAATAGAAAGGTGAGAATTTAAACGTTTTGTAGTAGTCCAAAGTACCAGTATAGGATTTATATGTGTATGTTATTGTTAACATGTGTGCAAGTATTACAAGGTGTAAGAAAATCAACCCTATATAGTCTATTAAAGGAAAAAAGTAATACTGGCAGTCTACCAGCTCCTAATCCTTGCAGAAAGAAACAGACAATTGAACGAAAAATCAAATTAAAATAAAGGTGCATTGCTTTTATTTCAGCAAAAATATACCAACAACAAACGTATTATATCTGCGAACAAAGAAGATCTCGACATTTCACACCTTAGTCGAGATTATGTATAAGGGATACTTCCTGAATTAAAAAAAAACATTTACCTACTACTCTACCTATTTTTAATAGCCGAGATACCTTTAGTATGCGAATCCAAAGGTGGACACACTGTATAATATATATATTACAATTACTAGAATCTCGTGGGCTAATTAATTCAAAATTACTTTGGCTTGTTTTTTAAGTTTTTCAAGAATTTTAAGGCTTATATGTGAGAGCTGGATCAAACTGGATGCTCTGAAAACTAGACTCTTTTATCTAATGAATAGGCAAAAATTGTTGTCGGTGTCTGAGAGTGAGGGTGATTTTCGAAAATCTGCATTTTGGGAAAATATCTGTAAATTTTTCCTGTTGATTTGTAATTTCTGTGAAGAAAAATGAATTTGTAGTGCAGTTTCGCAATTATGAAAAATAGCGTCTGAAAAAAATTAATCCCAAGAATATTATAAGAACTGTAGTAATAATCGTTTTTGAGTCACTAGTACTAATACAAATTGCCTTTGATAAAATACAGTATTCGCAATAATTTTGAAGGGGTAACAGCTGAAGTTACTGATTTAGCGAAACAATGGTAAATAAGCCCTGTTTTTCGCGAAGAAAGATTAGAAAAAGTCAAACTCAAGTATGTCTGTCATTTTTATTATTTTTAACAATACCTGTGACAGGTGCGGAAAGATTTTTTCCAAATTAAAGTTAATAAAAAGCCATCTGCACAATTCTTTGTTTCAGGACAGTTTTAGTAGCTTGTCCATAATGTCGATTCAACCAAATCAATATAAAACTGTAGAGAGGAAACAAGATCATTGCCCGCATTCGGGTTGTAAACGAACTAAAGAAATATAAAGAGATTTCAGTGTGTTTCTTCCACGAAAGTCACGAAAATTTTTATAGATATAACCACACAACTGAAACAGTATTACTGATATGTTTGTTAACCGTTAGTTTATATTCAAAAGTAACACCCAGGTCCTTAATACTATAGCACCTAGAATGCTCAACATTATTAGTGCAGTACGTATATGTTTCCTTGAACATGAAACTACAGCACATTTGGAAATGTTCAGAAGTTTCAAGCCATCAGCATAAAGCAATTCATGGAATAATTCGAATAAATGCGACGTGTAGTTATTGTATTGTACTTACTGACGTCTTTCACTCAAGTAAGACTAAAACAACAGCAGCCAAGTCGAAGAGAAACCAAAAACACGAAGTTTATGAATCAAAATATTATGGTCAACTTGATGGAATGCCTTGCTAAAATCAGTTTAAATAACATCTACCTGACCTTTGCCGTCAGGAGACTCGGCGAACTGCTGAGAAATACAAGCCAAATTAGTAATATGTGACGTCAACTGAAACAGAAAACCGTCTAATATGTATATTTCCAAACAATATCGCTTGAAAACTTTTTGCAAGATTACATAGAATGGAAATGAGTCTGTAGCACTCTAAATCTGTCGCAGAGCCTTTCTTAAAGACAAGACATATGTGTGCACGTTTCCAAACACTAGGAAATACCGGAGCACAATCTTTTGGAATGAAATTGGAAACTGCATCCGGTATTCTTCGCCCTTTTCAAAGCAGAATAAACACTTCTGTCTCAAGAAAAGAAAGAGCAGTATTAAACCATTGTCGGGCACGGTATAGACACTGTTAAAAAGAGAATCAAAGGAGTCTTCGATAAACTGTGGAAAGCTGAGCTCCTCATCATGAAATTTAGGTATTCCTCTTCCTCTTGAGATGAACGAATGACAAGAATTTACGACGAATGCACATAATTAATTTATGCTCAAACCATGGAGGTTACAAACCATGACAAGACGGTATCTTTGGAACTGTAAGGTCTGATACTGAGCCTAAAACAACTAACTGCAACTCAGATTTTAAAATCTAAAAATTAATATTAGGAAACACTAAATCCAGCAAATGCTCCTGCTCATTGACTACAGCATTCAGTTGTTTAACATCAAAAAAGTGCTAGGGACATTGAAAAACAATTCATAATCTACATATGAAGTGCTGGGTGGGCTATACAAATTAACTATATAGAAGCTTTTATTCTAATTCCAACACCAACTCTAACAAGAGACGGAACAAGAAAAAACTTAAATAAAGGTGTGCTACTTTCTTTGAATGACGATTTGAAGTACTATTCAGATAATAAAAAGAAAAGTTTGGACTAATAACTATTTGAGGTGACCCCGCATACTAATTTCAAAAATAGTTTTGAAATCTATCTAAAAAAAGTTCCCAAAATGTGAATTTTCGAAAATCATTCTGTATCTCCGATACTAGATGGACATCGAACTGCGGTTTTTAGCGTTAAAAGTAATCCCAGAGGCCGACGTCAGTTTCTCCTATCACCATTAAATAAAGGAGTTAACCTTTACAATAAGTGTCCAACTTGGTCTACCCTGTACACTCCCGGCAGAACCCCTCAATTTTTAACCATCCCGCTCCGTTATAGCAGTGACGTAACACTATGTATTCCAAAAAAAAAGGACTAAAATCTTACCATGCAAGGCAGTTTAAAGCATAAAGGCATTATTCCCCAACGTCATGGATATCTCTAGTGGCCCTTACGTCATTACCGAAATCGTCCAACCTGTTAACACCTAACTAACATCACAGACTCTAATTGTTCGTAATCAGTCTTCGAAAGACCGAAAATACGCGCTATTTGGCACCTGTGGTCTCGCAGTGAATAATTTATTCAACTATACCGGCACAGTTGGAGGAAGATGGCCAGGGAAAAGGAAATTTCACCGGAGAAACGTATTTTTCAGGCGACGCCTTGTGACGTCGGCGCTCAATACTCGCGTCGCGACGGCGCGTCTAACGTTGGTCTATCTGCAACCCGAAATATTAATGTGCGAGCGATTCACCCCCAAATTAGGGGTGCCGGTTGCATTTCAATCATCCCCATCGGCACACCTTTTCTATTTTAAAAATTAATTATCACGAGCGAGAAAATAATCGATCTCTTCTGGCCATGCTCTTGAAATCGGGGTAATTAGGGCACCGGTCGGAAGAGGAAGCCTCCACGTCAAAACTAATCGACACACCATCAAGATCTAAGCCCCTCACCTGTCCATTCTCCGTGACCATATTCGCCGTCCTGCCGCAGCCTACTTGAGCAAAAAGTTTCCCTCACGGCGTTACGTGAGCGGCATTTTCCCAGTTCTTTCACTGCCACTGTTTGTTCTTGCACTGCGACAAGTGAACCAGTGGCACCGAGCAACCCTCGCTATCGAGCGGAAGGCAGTTTTGATGGCGGCACGGGGGGTGGTAGAGCTCATACGCGCCGAAACCCGGTCATATGTTCCTAATGGGGTTGGCGCTGCGCCCCCGTGAACAGAACGCGGTCACACTTGTTACTGGGGATGAGTCACTGGTGGAGGTTCTCCTTGATGGAGATTTAGATAAGATATGAGTGCGGTTGGGTACAGTTTTTTATGGTTGTTATGGAAGATAGAGTTTTATTGCACTTTCTCGTGGTAAACAAGGAGCAAATTACAGAAAGTTTCTGGCATGCTATCTACATTAAGTCATCCCTGAATGGTTTGTTCCTTCCGCTCCTCAGCATAATATTAATAATAAATGGATTTTTATTAAAACAAGAGCAGATACACGATGTTTCAAGAATGATAATGACCCTGACGAATTTGAAAATGCAACCCAAAATGTGGTTATTTTACATAATGGTATTATTTTACAAATAAATTGGGAATCCATGACGGCTATGCGCTATGGTTCCTGTCACTGTATTTATTAAAAGTCAAAATGTATTCAAATGATTAAAAAACAGATATGATTTTGATTTATGGTGAATGCAAGAAAAATGCTTCCGCTACTGCCCGTTTATACAGACAACGTTTTCCAAATAGAAGAGGAACTCTTCTTGAATTAACTTTAAGGACAAACTGGCCACCACTGAAAAAGTCAAGAGAAAGATCAGCAACAGGCCCTGACAATGAAATTAGAGTATTGGAAATGATTGACGAAAATCCTCATATTAGTCAAAGGGTGGTCTCAAGAGCAACCGGTATTAGTCTGTCTTCAGTACACTGGCTTTTTGTAACTTTTTTCGGGAACACCAAAATTTGAATGTGAGATTTTATGACAACATTTGCTTCTCGGATGAAGCAAGATTTTCTAATAATGGTGGAGTTAACATGCATTATTATGCGCAAGAAGATCCAAGTTGGTTTCGAGAAGGACATTTTCAAACTATCGACTCGACGAATGTTTGGTACGGAATCTTGCGGAATCAAATTGTTGGGCCTTATTTTTTCGCGATACTTTAAACGGCAATACTTATCTAAATTTTTTAAGAAACATTTTACCGGTAGTTCTCCAAAATGTAAATTTACAAGTAAGACGAGATCAATGGTTCTAACAAGATGTGGCACCTGCGCATTATCATAGAATAGTGCGAAATCATCTTGATTTGGTTTTGCCCTAACCGATGGATAGGAAGAGGTTCAATTAATCCTTGGCCACCGAGAAGCCCGGACCTTACTCCTTTGGATTTTTTTCTGAGGGGAATGGTAAAAGGGCAAGTATACCAAACACCAATTGAAAGTGTAGAACATTTAGAAAATAAAATACGTGTTGCATGTAGAGCCATCACTCCAGAAATGTTAATGCATGTTAAAAGATCGTTTTGGGCACAAATTCAAGCTTGTGCAAACAGCGGAGGGCGATATTTTGAGCATTTATTACATTAATGTCATTAATGTCAGAAAAAAAATTGCACTACCTTTATTATCAAAGACCATCAGTTGTGATTTAGACGAATTCAATTCAAGGCCGTGTTCGGCAGACAAGATTCTCAAGTTTTCAAGTTCTTCATTCAGAATTTTGCCAGCCCTTGCGAAACCATGCTTATGGAAACTAAAATACAACTGTGTGTATCGTCGGCGTAAGCCCTCACTCTACAATCACGAATTGAGTTCACTATAGCTGTAGGTCCTAATATGGAGCCTTGCGGAACACCAGATCTAACCGACAATTCAGAGTAGACACTATCTTTATACTATACCACTTGAGTCCTATCGCTCAAATAAGATTTAATAAACTGTACCGACATATTGCTCAAACCGTAAGACTTTAATTTGGTGCATAATAGACCATGATTAATAGCAAAAAAAATTGAGTAAAACCAAAGCACTGACTAAACCCTTATCATTAATGACTGAAGTAGCAGTGCTCTCACCACATCTGAATCCGCACTGAGCATCAGGAATGATTTTTCTAGAAAAGATAAAGTCAGATATCTGTTCGTAGACTAGAGATTCAAACAGTTCTGAAGATGCAGGAAGATGCTAATCAAACGTAAATGCGACATGTTTCCCAGGTTAGGCTTTTCAGGTAGAGGTATTGCAATGGCTGCCTTCCACATTGTGAGCTTTTTCGATACAACAGTTGAAGACGTGTAACAGATATAAACCAATAATGGGACTACATGAGCGCAACATTTTCAATGAGATATTCCTGTACCACAATTATCTTTTTTTGCGTTAAAGTGTTCGAAGTTTACGTCTTCTAAAGTAGCCATTCTCAAGGAAAAATCTTGTGGGGATGGGAATCGAGCATATTCATAATATTGCATTCTATAATTAGAGATGATATTATTATTTATGTTTTTTAAGAAGTATGTTCATAGTTTATTAATGTTATATTTTTTTTCTATATCAACAAATAATATGTTTAATTTTGTATTTTATTAAATTTTAGGTTTATCTCTTTAACTTTAGACTTTTTACGAGAACTGAAACGAGTTTTGCTCGACTTCTGAATTTAATATTATTAATGTTACTACTACAGCAAAGGAAAACGTGGAAAAGCTAGGTGTGCAATCTAGTATCTCAAACGTAGCGCCGTTAAGAAATCGAAAAAACTATATAGTTCGATTACAAATAATATATATTTGAATCGTCTGGTTAGTTAGAAATTACCAATATATGTTGAACTCGACAACAATGACACCATTCAAAAGTTGTCTCTAACTTATGATGGAGTATTAACTAAAATGGATCTAGGATGGGTAGATTTGGATTAACGCCAAAAAAGCTATTCCAAAAAAAACCTGGTAGCTAGTAACCCTTAAATCTTGCAACTCATGCAACACCAAAAATAATCATTTATCAACCTCAACCTAAGCCGGTACTGCAATTATTATTAAAGGGTCAATGGAAAAATAGAGGAAGCACTTTAAAAATTGCTTGTTAAGAAAATAAGAAAACATTAGGAAACTTAAAGAATGACACATTCGGACCCGGAAGTTATGATTAGGAGCATAATGGATGAAGGCAATATATCTGATGATTGGAACCAGATAACAATATATATAGTTTGAATAATTACACAAGAAAAGTAAACACAAACTACCTAGGAGATCGTGTCCACTTATTCATGATAATGTAGTGCGAATGGAGATGAAAAATGGTCAGGAACACAAACAGTCGTAGATTATTGCCAACCAAATCGTAGGAGAATAAAAAGAAATCGGACAAGAAAGTGATTAAAGGATGGGTGCGGCAATTCCTGAAAGAGCTATTTCTATCTACATTTATTGAAGATTTACAGAAATTTAAGAGTTACGAAATCACAAGCCAGCACCTAAGATGCAGAACAAAATCAGGTTTGAAGTATATTATTAGATCAGTAACTACTCATTTGACAGCAGTCGTCATTGGTTCTGTGTAGCCAAGCGTCATAAATTGGCAACGAATGTGGTTATTTGTTTAAATAAACCTATTGTTCTTCACAACAGTTAGTTCTGTTTTCTGTTAATTAACGGAAATATTACATAATTTCAAGATCATTGGGAACAGGTGCTAATTTTTGTCCAGGTAATAAACAACTACTGTACAATACACGGTTTGTTACATTAGTAATGCAAGAAAATTACAATTTAAACAAAATAAGTATATATATAAAAGATACACTTCTGTTGATATACAGGGTAGTACTAAAAGGGGTAACGAGACCTCAAGAGAACCCGTATATTACTTCTACAACATTTACCAAGAAACAATATGTTCCCCTCGAAATTCCATGTAGATTTGTAAAATCTTTATAACTATGGTGGTGGCTTGATAGTTGGCCGCCACAATCACTTGATAGTATGGTGAAATTTCCTTTATCAAACAAAAATTTTAACAAAATTCAGCAGAAGCACCATTGGTAAAAATGTCAGGTTAACCACTTTGTAAAACTGTAGTTCATAACTTTTTAGGAGAACAGCAACTACACCCGTATCACATCTCACCAGTTCAGAACCTGCTGCCAGCTGACTTTTTAGGAAGTTTTTGTGAATTTATTTTGATAAAATGCACAAAATCCGTTTACATACGAAGCAACCTTTACAAGACGGGAAACAGCGCCAACATATGGTCCGACGAAAACCCAAACCTCACTAAAGAGCGTCCTTTCCAGCAGAGTTCAAAATCAATGTTTGGATGGGTATAGTCAATAATCATCTTGTAGGTCCATTCGAGATTACGAACAGATTAAATGACCAGGAATATTTTTGCTTTTTAGAGCACAGTTTGTTTGCCCTTTAGGATGAATTCCTTTGAACATCAGAGCCCGTTGTGGTTTTTACATGATGTTGCTCCAGCTTATCATGTAACTGTAGTACCAAATTATTTAAAACATATGTGTCTCGACTAGTGGATGGGACGTTGTAGTTGCTTCCATGAAGTCCAGATTTACATCCCATGAATTTATTTTTATGGGGATACAATAAACATCTGCTCTACTCCGGTGCCAATATTAGTACCGGAAGTGAATTGTGGCAGAGAATAATTACAACAGAGAAACCTTCATCTTGCAATTAGGCAAAACTTCTTAAAAATGCCAGAAGTGTGTTAAATTAAACGGTGGACATTTTGAGAATTAAGCATTAAGTGTGCTATCTATCCATTCTCAAGAGTTTATAACTTCTTAAGGAAGCAAGGTACTAAGATAAATTACCTAAATCGGCCTAATTTCACCCAAGGAGTGTTCCCATACTTTTCCGGACACCTTGTATAAGACGATTATACTTTCTAAAGTATCGACAGTAAATATTGATATTAAAGAAGAACGATTTCTTCTCGTAACTAAATTTAGATGTCTTCTTAAAATTTCCATCTCAAGCAATCGAAGTGGTGCCCCGAGTTATAAGCTACTTCCAGAAATTTATGACCACAAAACAACTTTTATGTTGGGAACGCCGCGCCAAAAATAATACCTCGGCGACCACGTGGAATGTATTCGTTTTTCGACTGATGTCATATCCTGTCAGTGCATTCTTAATTAGGACACTCGTTATAAACGCCAGCACGTCGCTTGCAATTTTACCCGAGCGACGGAAAATCTCTGTGGAAACGGAATATTAATTCGGTTCCTATTCAAAGACTGCACAATAGGCAGTCCATTGTGCATTTATATTTAGATTATGGATCCGTTGGAGTTGACGGTCATTACGGAGCACAACAATAAAGTGATCGAAGCGGACTGAAAGGAGGATCAATACCCACKTTTGGGGGTGAACACTATGAGTCTGCTTTATGACACGTGTAAATGCTAGTACCCTAGGGGAGTTGTGTTAAGTATTGCATGCGAGGGTGTGAAGGACACCTGTCTCCATAATGGGCATCGTCACATGTCTTCTAATTCGCAAAGCTGAAAAGGCTCTTCAAACTGAGAAACAATAGTTTCTTCTCGTACAAGAAGAATAGACCAGATAGGGGCTAAGTTTAAGACAAGACTACAGAAGTCCAACAAACAAGTTTTCATATGATTTGCCAAAAAGCAATAACCAAGTGTGCTTCGTTGATCAGATTATACAGTCTCGGAAAATACGCACTCTATATGATATTAATATCACCATAATATCCATAATAATATAACAATTATAACACATGGTAACGTTTCAGTTTGTATTGAGTTTACCTCCTACATGTTTCGGCTTATTATCCCTTTCTCAAAGAGTCTACAAACGAAACTTAGTTTTATTATTAGTTAGTTAATTTGAACGCCCAGAAATAATTTTAGAAAATTCATTCCTCATTTGATGTGTTAAATCTGGGCATGATAACGTTAGATCTTACAGAAGAGCATCCAGTTACTGTTGAACAAGGAGCGAAACATTGTTATGAAAGATTTGAGAAACCTTTGCTATACATGAAATCTGTTACAGGTTCAAAGGCAATAGTTTCAAAAAGATGGAGCAACTAGCTACATCGCCAGCCTTTGGTCAATGATCTGCAAAAGCGTTACAATAAAAAAATCACTACGTCCAACCAGACTAAACTCTGGATGTTAGATTTAATAGAGTATTAATCTTAGGAGAGGTAAAATCTCCACAAATCCTCTTATACAGGGTGATTTTTTGAAAACTTCACACCTTAAATAACTTTAAATAGAGGAAAAATTTAAAATTTTGCAAAAACAAGTAAACTTTTGTTTGCAGGGGGACAACTTTTGAGATAAGTTTTTAATGGATACCCCTTCAAAAATTTTAAATGAAACTACCCATCTTACGATACATCATTTAAAAGCTTATTACACAAGGAGTCTTGCCATGTAATTAGTTTTACTATTTTTTACCCATTGACGGGTAGTGAGTCAAAAAGTGCATTGTAGCAAGTGGCTTATAAAATGGAATATTTTGGACTTTTTTTAACAAAATTTATTGTCTTGCAGTTACAATAAAAATTGTCCTTACTTAAGCCTAAAAAAACTTGTTAAAAAATAATTGTTACACCTAAGCAAAACGCCAAAAATACTTAAAATTTTCTTTCGACATTACTTGATATTGCAACTCGACAGTTTATACTGAATTGGCTAAATAATTATCTACTTTGTGTTTCCAATTTTTTGTTTCAACTTTTTGGCTACTTCTTTGGCACGACCATCTTTTTGTGCACATTCCTTTTTATAAATCGCGTGAAATTTTAAAGTGAGAGTCCAAGTGATACTGGTTTATTCAACTGCCGAAAGGGTAGAAATAATTTTTATTTACGGTGCTGAGCATAGCTGTGCTCGTGCGTCAGCAAGGGTGTTTAACGAACGGCACCCTGATAAAAATGTTGACGCTAGGTACATTCTCGATCTCGTGCAGAAATTTCAAGACACTGGATCTGTAGTAAACAAAAAAAGAGCAGGGAATAGAGTCGTTGATGAAATGGCCCAACTTGAAGTACTTGGTCATTTTGCAATGGATCCAACTAGCTCTTTGCGTAACATTTCTACAGCCACTGGACTTTCTTATTCATCTGTAAGGAAAGTTACAAAACTGCACAAATTCCATCCCTATAAGATGACTCCAGGAACTCGGCGAAGATGACTTCGATAGAAGACTGCAATTTTGCGAAATTATGACAGAAAAGATTATAGTAAATCCAAATCTAATAAAAAATATCTGCTTCAGTGATGAATGCACATTTTTTTGAACGGCTCTGTAAATAAACATAACGTCAGGTACTGGAGTGACGAAGATCCTTATATTTTTCGAGAAGGTCATACACAAGTTCCTCAGAAGCTGAACGTCTGGGCTGGAATACTTGGCATCGCAATTGTAGGTCCAATTTTCATTGATGGGACGCTAAATGGGGGAATGTATTTAGAATTACTTGATAACGTTATTGATCCTTTAATCACAGAGCAATTAGAAAACCAACGTGACCCTGAAGGACATCCAATGTTGGATGAATACGAATTATTTTACCAACATGATGGAGCCCCACCGCATTACGCCATTAATGTGCGAAATTGGTTAAATCATAGATTTCCTCTTCACTGGATTGGTAGGCGTGGAACAATTGAATGCCCGCCACGATCACCCGATTTGACTGCTTTAGATTTCTTTCTATGGGGTCATTTAAAATCTGTGGTTTACAAAACACAACCTACTAGCCTGGACGATCTGCGAGAAAGAATTATTAACGAGTGCAGGAGGATTCCACCTGAAACTTTCCGAAAAGTGCAGCAGGAGTTCGAGAACCATCTGTATTATTGTATGGAAAGAGGTGGTGCACATTTTGAGAATCTATTGTAAGGTTTGAATTTCTATGGTTTTGTTCACACTGTTTTTGGAGTTACAAATAAATAATTTTTCTTTTTCGTAGACATGGACTTTCTAAAAAATTACATGATAAATACTTTAATGTTAATAATAATGTTAAAAGAAAATTTTCAGTATTCTGGGAGTTTTTTTAAGTGTCATATTTTTTACAAGTTGTTTGTTTAAATTTTGGGTTCTCGTAAGGACAAATTTTATTTCCGCTCTAAAATAAAATACATTTTGTTGAAAAGAGTCCAAAATATTCAATTTAATAAGCAACCTGTTTCGTAGGCACTATTAATCTATTACCCCGTCAATAAGTTAAACGTGGTAAAACTAATTACATGGCCAGACTCTTTGTGAAATAAGCTTTCAAATGAAGTATCACAAGATGGATAGTTCCATTTAAAATTTTTAAAGGGGTGTCTACCCTGCTCAGAGAGTAAGCGCTATCCATTAAAAACTTATCTCAAAAGTTGTCCCCCTGCAAAGAAAAGTTTACCTGTTTTTGCAAATTTTTAAATTTTTGCTATATTTAAAGTTATTTAAGGTGTGAAGTTTTCAAAAAATCACCCTGTATGTGCGCCCTCTTTTAGAACAATCTTTCATAATTTGGAATTCGTATTATACCAGCATGTCGTAATAAACACATTCAGAGATTGCACCTACTTTCGCATATAATTATTTTTACTTACTTTTTTAGATAATACAATTACTTGAAACAGATGTTCATAATGTATACAATTTCAAATGCCTTTTCAATATTCTTTAGGTCAAAAAACAATTTATTTCATTCCAGTAATAATGATGCAAGTAATTTTTACGTAACTAAATGTAAAAAGCTATATTAATTAACAAAGACTTGAAATTATTCCATCATAATCAAATAATCGATAAGTTTGTAAATTTTCTATATAGTATCAATTCCTTATTTGAATATCCAATGTTATTTTAAACAAGCTTTGACTGGCAGATTGTTACGTAATAGATTTCTTAATGAACAGTTATTACTAAAAGCAAGATTTATAATATTGGAAAGTAAATTTTGAAATTTGTGTTTTATTCAAGCGTGATATGTAAACTTTCAGTGTAATATGGTTTCTATTTCTTGGCAGATGCGTGAAAGATTTCAAATTCACTTGGTCTTGGTGGTTTAATAACTTAATGATTATTTCTTTTGCGTATGCCTTTAAGCTGCTATATTACAATATAAATGTATGCTAATTAATTGTTGCAATTTTCTGTGGATGATAGACCATTAAACAATCTATGGGCCAAACTGTTAAAGGTTTCCATTTTGTTCTTAAAATGTCCGCAAGAACTATTTTTAATGTAACTATTTCTGTGTTAATTTTCTGTAATTATCAAATGTTATAATATTATCCATCCTTGATAGTGTTGAATCTAGCAATGGCAACTCGAAGTGTTTTTCTACAACTATCAATATTAAAGTTAATGTTTGTTACGACAAAAACATCGTCTAAATTATTGTCAATAAAATACTTTATAAATATAAAAGTGTTTTGAACGATGCATAATTTAATATTTTTCAATGACAGCTTATTCTGTTTCAGAAAATCCTCGAATGTTTCAGGTAGCGTAATTGTGTTTAAATTCAAAATTTACTGGATTCATTAGCCCACCCATTTTTCTAGCTAGTAATTAGGAGTGTGCACATTTGAGACTATTTCCTGGTTTATGAATGTTTGGTAGAACGTAGCTTTTTGCATTAATATAAAAATATTTAAACTTTTTAAAACCCATATTACTGTGTCTATGCTTACGTTATATTTAAATAGTTTTCATCGTTTTAATTCAATTATATTTCGTTGTTTGCCGATTAAACACAAGTGTTTTATTAGTTTTATTGGTAATAGTAAAAACATAATAGAAATTTATGATTTTGTTTCATATAAAGTGCAAAATTATTTCGATATAAAGGAGTTATTGTGCTTGTATCTTAGTTCACAAATATAAAGGCAATTGAAAATTTTATTACTTTTGGATTCTTTTTATTAGGAAGCTAAGCTAGTTTGTTCTAAAGCATATTGAAGAAGATGTTATAGATTTTGAAACAAAAACAAATCATCGGGCGAAAAAAAAATACTTTAAAAATACATAATCTCGTTGTTCTTCCATAGTATAAAAATGGTAAAGTTGGTAGTTTCTAACTTCATTTTCCATAATTATGTGGTGTCACAATGAACATAAGTAATTTAATGACTCATTCAGGTATAGCTTAAAACTACCTAATCAGGGATTTTTTTCGAAGGTTGCTCTGGATAAAAACGCTAACACATCAACGAGATTAACATAAAGAACTGTCCTGGCAAATGTCAACAGCTTTGATCTCTAAGCCGAAAAACGAATTCTGCCACTCGCGCTTGTTATAAAATTCATCATTATTTTTAGAATCAATCGGGGCCCGCCGCGCATCATACCGCAAATTTAAATACAACGTGCGAACTGGTAATTACATGATTCACTTCAACAACCGTTGGAATACGTGCTTCCATCTGGGTTACATCACCAAGGTTTCGCTGGCTGGAATTGTTACATCTAGATTCGTGAAACACGTGACGATTCTAAATTTACGTGGACGGTGCTAGTAAACAATTTCGTGTTTTCTTGACTTACCCCCAAGCTGACCAAGGAAGGGAATCTTTTCTTCATGGATTCTGACATGGTCCTGTAGCACTCTGATTTAGTCGAATCGTGTAGTTAGAAAATTGCTGTGTTTACCCTAAAGTGTCCGCCGAATTCTTTCTTAAAAATAAAGGTGACGCGGTTATAAAGGTCTATTTTTAATTGGGTTAACTCGTCGCTTCTTCAAGATTTTATACTTTTCGGTCTTGTTAAAGCAGTGGAAAAGTAATACTCGTTAAATACTGTTCTGAAGTAAAAAATAAAAATTTGGGAGTGAACAATTGATTTTTTTTTGTAGTAATCGTTTAAAACTATCTCTTCGCAACTTTAAACAAAAATTCACGCACTGTATGCACCGTGGCAAAACGTCGTCGTTTCTTGTACAATATTTTCGTTATTCTCGCACGCACTTGATGTTAGACGCAACCATAACGCAGTACATCGGAAAACTGGCGAAATGTGTTATATTTTTAGCGCTGTTTTCAGATCGTCTATTTCTATACCATGCGATGGACGCCATTTGTGCGCCAGACTTTGTGTAATGCACTGGATGTTAGCGCCGCTTTGATCCTATTGTACCAATTATAATCACCTGCAAGGGTGCACGAAGCCTCTGAAGGGACGTTTTTCCATTCAACGGGGAAACTGCATGCAGTTTACGGCCTGCAGGATGTGGAGATCGCCAGAGTGATAACGAAAGGCATAATAAATGAGGCACGCCATTCGATGTTTAGTCGTACAGGAATAGAATTTTTGGGGATATCAATTTGAGGAAGTCCGTGTTGACGTGGCTCGTATGTGAGGTTCAGGAAATCGATGACTTTTCCCGTTATTCTATTTGTTAACCCGTGGAATCAAGAAGTTTATTTTTTGTTTTGAAGTTATTATCAAAGCAGAACACACACAACACAGAAAAACTGAAAGGGCAACAAACCTTTCTCACTTTGATTTGTAGGCTATTATTTAAAAAAGCTGTGGTAAAAACCTAGGGTTGAAAGCACTTCTCGTTTTGAAGTTATTGTCAAAACAGTATATACAAGATACAAAATAAATAAAGGATTTTTTTTTTAATTCTGAAGGAAGACTGAACAGGACGACATAACTTTTTCACTTTTGTAGGCTATCTTTTAAGACAAATTGAGGTAAAAATCTGAAGCACTCTCTTTCWAACATAATAAGCTACAATGCAAAGTAAAAAAATTATACCATCCTATTGAAACATTCTAAGAAATCCAGGAAGGTATGGCACTTTTTTCGAATGGCGCCTTTTACTGATGTTCTGAGAAATCATGTTTGGGACATTGTTAATTACCGTTAATTTAACAGCAAATAAAACTACAAAGTCTTTAATGAGTTCTTGTGAAGGACAGTAACACCTAATTTGTATTTGTGATTTTTTTGGAGTCAGGAACAATAGTGCACTTTCGAACATTAAGTTTAAGATGCTAAAGTTTTGTAATGTCAAAATCTTACTGTTATGTGACTTTAACGTGGACCCACTTAACTTTCAGATTCCTTAAGTAACAATATTCAGTCTGTCGTTGTTCACCTGGTAAAAATACTGATACTAAAGCTGTTCGAGACCATCGACGTATTATTGCCTGGTCTTTCCAAAAAAAACCTGGAAAATCAAGTTGTAACTTATTTTAACAAAGTTGGTCTCCCCAAAAATTAATGGGTTTTCTCGACAAGGCTACATCACAACATCAGCTTTGTTAAATTTAACTGACAATATCGTTATGGCTATGAATGAGGATAATGTTGTGGTTTCCGTTTCTCTGAATTGCTCTAAAACTTTTGATACCAGACCACAAACTGCTATGTGCGAAACGGAAATATTTCTGTAAATAATAAACCTTCATCTTCAAAACTGATAATATCAGGTGTATCACAAGACTCTTGGTACCTGTGTTATTTTTAGACACACATCAGAGATTTTTTAACAACTGAAATCATGGGCGTACCCAGCTTTTGGTCTAGGGCGGGCAAAGTATGAATGTCCTGTAGTGTATAATTCAACATAAATAGAAACATGCGTTTATCAAATATGGCTAGTTAAGTAATTAATGAATAATCTTCATGGATTTTCTGCAAGGTGACTTAAAACATCTTCTGTGAAATAAAGACCCAAATTGTTTATATATTCTCTATGTACACTGATTATACAAAGCACCTTTATTACTAATTCAGTTATAGATGATCTCAATTAGATGATATCTAGCTCATTCAAGAGCATCGCTTTTACGTTTAACAAAAGATGAGTTGATACATTTTATTTGGGAGAATAAAGATCTGTGATCCACGTAATGTATAATGATAGCATACGAAGTACCAAAGGAACATAAATTTCACCTTAAAAGCTTCTACTAATAGAACCACGATTCCTGATTCAGAATTCACACATATCAAAGACTAATGCATTAACAGATGCGCTTTTAATACAGTTTCAAGTTTCAACTTTTCACACTAGAAGCTTTAGAAATTTAAGCTAGGAGTGAATACGTATAGGCAGTAAAGATACAATTGTAGTAATTTTTACTCCCCAGGAGAAGAAACTCGATGGATAACTAACATTATCAAAACAAAATAACACAATTTTTGGGTGTACACAAATAATTAACCGGCTAAATGTTTGGAAAGTAGGAAGGGCCCAGAATTGGCTCCTAGGCCCAGGGAGGGGGGTAGCCGCCCACCCTTTGGTACGCCCATGACTGCAATCACTATTATCCTGCATTACTTTATGTCCAGTAATATATTCGGAGTAAATACATTATCGGTTTAGAATAAATATTATCTCGATCTTCGAATTCTATGCGTTTCCCATAAATACGAGTGTCGAATGTCAACAAAGTGTAATTCATAACTTATGAGGTTACTGGTAGTTTCAAAAATATGGCTTAAACATTTTTTCTCACGGCCAACCATCAGAACCTTGCGGGCTACAACAAAAATATACATAGGCGTAAAAGTTCTGGTTATTACAAATGTACCCCTCTATTTAGATTTTTTAAAGCTTCTGCTAAAAGCAAAAGTTTTCATTATTATCTAAAAGAATATTTTGATAAGTACTTACTAACAACATGAAAGAAAATATCAAAAATAAGACCACATCTCGTAGCAACTCACAGCTCAGTTCGCCATGTTAAGCAAACAAAGAAAGAAGCAAATTTTCAAATTCCAGTTTACCTAGATCGGAAAATGCGCTAAAGCAGACTCTGGTTTCCTGACTTCCTGGATATTATACATTTAGGAATGTTCTCTGATGCGGATTGTATTTTGTAGTGTGCCTTGTAGTAACCTATTCAACTAATTCAAAGGCCCAGCAAGGCGAAAACAATTCACTAACTAATTCCTTACAAATTAGTGGTGGAATTCTGAAATTACGCCAACTTATTGCTTGTTAGCGGAAGTGGTCATGGTCTGCCTCATTTGCAAGCATTGAAATGTTAAATTTGACTAACTCAAGTTATGGGAGACATACACACTGTACAGAATGAGTTGTTGAGTGGAAGGCTGATTTTCGAGATAAAAAATTTCACTCGTAAGTATTCGTTCAGTGTGAATCCTTGAACTTGGACGTATTTAGCTTTTTTCGTCAAACTAAGAGACTTACCGAATCGGGACTGGCCTGAGCGTGTGTCATAGCGGCAAACCAGCAAATTCAGGCATCTTGTTAAGAATTAAGAACAACACTGGCTCACGTCTAAACTATTTCACCGTATAAATAACCACACGTCGTCTAAAGCGTGACACTGTCACGGCGAAATCGTTACATCACAGCCGCATTCGAACTAAGGAACGGAAGACGTCTGCAAGATATAAGACTGAGGTGAGGCAGCCGCATTGCAACGTTGTTGCATCCGTCGTTTTAAGCCGCATCAAAAAAAATGTCGCGAAATCTCCCATTGGCCGGACAATTCTGCTGGCCACTCCTTTTTCCCCAAGGGCACTGGAGCTGAATCGATAACCCAAAAATTGGACTGCTAACATATTGCTCTTTTTTGGCAGTCGTTCTTGGCCGGCTTGCAACTTTTATTTCCCTGCTGTCAGTAAGTTTTTGAAAAACGACCGGGATTTATGGCTCTGGTGGTTTGAGAACTCCGACCGGCTAACCTCGGATAAATATTTCCGAAGCATCTTATTATATGGCGTCCGCTATAAATAGCAATGGCCCACATCTCATGCTCCATTATTTTTATGGGAGTCGGGCAGCTTTAAGAAGAGTGATTACGTCGCGTTGTCGATACAAAGTGATTGAGGACGTTATATATTATGGAAATCATTAATACATTCCACAGTACTGTTAATTTCGTGCGACTACGGTCGACTTTTATAAAAGCGTTGAAAGAAAAAAAATATTTTCATTCAACGATAAGAGATCTCGCATTTGCGCTTTATCCATAATAGATACATACATGTATGTATTTATTCTGCATAGAGTATTGAAGAAAACCGCAGTAAACTCCAATCAGATCTCTATTGTCTTAAGCCAGTCTTTAACACCTTCATCAACACGATGGATAGACGCAAAACCACCAGGCCATGCTTTACGGGGGCATCTGTTGACCATATGTCCAATTGTTTGGAGGGGATCTCCACATTCACAAGAAGGGTTGATAGATGAGTCCCATTTATTAAGAAAAAACTTGCATTTCCCATGACCAGTGCGAAGGCGATTCAGAGTGACCCAAGACCTTCTTGGGAGGTTAGTTCTTGCTACCTCTTCCGTAGGATCGTCTATAAGCTGCTGATTGAATATATCATGTTTCTTAAGTTGCCAAACGGAACACCATGCATCTTCAATGGTATAAGGAGCACGAAGATAATCTTCTGCCCACAGAGGTTTTCTAGAAGTTAGCCTAGCTGTAGGTTGCTCTTGCAGATCTCGGGAAATCAGAAGCTCATTAGGAGCTGATTGATATTTTTGCCAAGCTTTATATGCAGCAAACTGTCTGCGAATCTCCGGAGGAGCAATGTTTGAAAGAATCGGAAGCCAAGGTAATGGAGTTGACTTAATTATTCCAGTGATTAGTCGCATTGCAGTATTTAACTGAGTGTCAATTTTTCCTGTGTGATGACTGTTTTTCCAAACAGGACAGCAGAACTCAGCAGTGCTATAAAGCAAGGCAGTTGCAGAAGTACGGAGTACATTTGCATTTGCACCCCAACTTGTGCCAGTAAGCTTATGCAGAATGTTATTTCTAGTCTGTAATTTTTTACTGACGATTTTTAGATGTTTCTTGTACGTTAGAGACGTATCTAGGGTCACTCCAAGGTATTTTGGCGAGAAGTTATGTTTAATAATTATGTTATTTGACATAACTTGAAGCTGTTTCCTCTTTTGGTGATTGTTGAGATGAAAGCAAGTTACTTGTGTCTTCAATGGATTAGGGCACAAGCGCCAGGTTTTAAAATAGCAATTCATAATCTCGATGTCACTTGAAAGGTTTTGTTCAAGTACAGAAAAGTCTTTACTTTGCAAAGCCAATGCCATGTCGTCTGCATACACAAGTTTTCTCGATTGGGTTACTGGAAGGTCACTTATGTAAAGGTTGAAAAGAATAGGCGACAGAACCGATCCTTGTGGAAGACCACTATTCAAAATCCTGAATTTGCTACCTTTTTTCTCCCAAAAACACTCTGAATTGAAGTTAGTTCTAAGAGATGAACCTTTGGCGTCTTTAAAACAGCCGAGTCCTCAGGATTTTGAAATGGCAAGTGTACTGTAGTAAAATGGTTGGTTTACTGCATACGTAGGTAAATTTTTAACATTATTTTGCAGCAGAGAGATAAATTTTGTTAATTCTATTCGTTTCGGGGTACTTTCATAAATTTGTCAGGCAGCAGCGCGTTGTTAAAAGTTAAAAGATGAAGAAAGTGGTTCCTGTTCTTAGAAGGATAAAGCCGTTGCAGATTGTGGCTCTTTTGTGATTGGGTTACGCAATATCAAGTGGGGGTAGTTTTAACCAATCAAGTCTCAGTTCAGAAACTCCACCAAATAACCTATTTTTTAATTAAGACTCTTCTATTTGCATTCCATCCTCCTAAATACCGGAAGAGATGTAATTTCTAGTACAGCTGACGATGTATAGAGTAATATTGAGTAAAGTCAGTTAGCAAGTCTTGAAAGTGAAATTAAAACATCCCTGTATTTTGGAAATCCATTGTTAATTAGTTGAAACTTATTTGGGTGTTCGAGGATAAGAAGGCTCCCACAAAAGTCGAAACAAGAAGATGGTTGCTACATTTTTTGGAAGTACTGGGCATGTATCAACTGTAGCATTAGAGATTCGTACTACGGTTAATTCCGAATGGTAAAGTACAGTTCGCTCGCTACAAGTATTTCAGGCTGTTAGAAAAAAGCGACCGAAAGGAAGAATCATTCTTCGTCAAGACATCCTGCTCTAGCACCTAATGATTTTTTTCTGTTCCCTAAGCTGAAGGATAATAAATTGCGTGGTTTTTGTTTTACAACAGCAGAAGAAGCTGTCGACGCGTTTAAAACTGAGGTAAATAATTTAACTCCAGGGGAGTGGAAACAAAGTTTTGATGAAAGGTTCAAACGCATGCAAAAATGTGTAGATTGTAAAAAGCATTTTGAAAAAATATAAGTATATTGGTTTCATTGAAAATGAGCCCTCGTATATTTGTTGTTCGAAATTTAATTCTTTCATTCTTGCGTTAAATGATTTTATTGTGCTCAGGTTTGGTAAAGGTAAATCACACTTTTATTAAGTTTTGATATAGTTCATTTAAATTGAAGTAGATTCCACACAATTACTATAATCCGCGAATTCTTGTAATTAGTAGGCATTCCCAGTAGTTAGTGTCAGCCAACCATAGTGATTGGCGAGAGAGATCTTGGTTATGGTATCTGTGGAATTGATAGAACCGCTCGCTGTTAATTCTAACCGATGGACAAGTATGATAAAGTGGCTACACTAAAATCTGATGTCAGGCCTGTCATAGTTCTACTAATAAGAAATATTGTTCATTGAGCATCTAATATTATCATTAATGAAGAGTGTTAAGTATACTACATAAAGCAGGCGTGAAAGATTTAAGTTTTTGCGTGTATGGTAGTCCATATCATCAATGGAATTCAAACCATCCACGATACTATTGCTCCAGAGAAATGTGGACAAAAGCACGCATTTCACATTTACATGAAGACCCCAATTAAGGACAATAACGATGAGGAGGTATTAAATTTAACTTGTAAAGGGTCAGTAGAAGCAGATTGATTCTACTTCTGAATCCCGGATGACAAAAGACAAGGAGGCAACCAACAGCAAATTAAAATGCATGTCTATGCAGCAGTGTAATGCTGACAGATGGCATTGCCATCCTAAATTCTCACTTACAACAGCAAATTATTTATGGTTCTGCCTAACAATATTATCTAACCCTTACTGAATCCACAAGACTTACATATGATGAGTTTAATGTGTACCTTCGTCCTGTCAAGGTTACTTTGAGCCATGCAAAACAACTACTGTCGTGTAGAACAGTGTAGTATGCTAACTATGTAGTACTAAAAACATTCCATATTTCCCAGAAAGACATTTTGATTGCTGTAAGACTTCTTCGGCACATAATTTTACCCTACCTTCATAAAATAAACCTCTCTTTGAGTAAGCTAGCTCATCGTGTAGGAAATTAAATTTTAATCAGACCACACGATCTGGGGTGTCAATAATTACCCTCCTTTATAGGGGGGGGCGTCTAATTCCCCTTTTTAAACGCGCTGTAAAGGGTGTAATGGCGCTGTTAGACGCAGCGTCCGGACTGATCGACGCCGCGACGCCGCTTCTTTTCGGCGCCTGTGTGCCTAAGGCTTACGTTGCCATGGCAACCGTTTGCCGTTAAAAGCTGTTCCGGAGGAGATCCGATCGAACTTTCCGTCTGATGACTCATCGGAGAACGGTGGAGAAGACTATTATGCAATATTGTCATATTATGTAATCTTTAGTGAACTGCTTCGTAAAATTATTTTAGGTTGGGTATATTGTGTGCTTTTGTTTTAGTGGAACTCTGATTTCTTTTGTGTATTATTATTATTATAAAGACTTGCATATTTGACTAGGTTTACGCCCCTCTTATTGAGCCTTTTGTAGGCTGATCATATTTTTCATTGGCTTCTTCATCTTAATGTTTGTATACAAAAAAAACACACCACTGACCTACAAAAACTAAAATATCAAATTAGAATGTTTTTTTTCTGGTATTTTTCTTTAATTTAATATGTATTCGTGTTGTATTCACGACTTTTTTCTGGAAACATTTCAGAAGTCTTGTAGAAACTGCTCCTTTGAGATATGTAGCTACTTACGTAATTTTATAACAACAATGGAAGCATTTTTATGTTTAATATTTACCTACAGCTCACTTAATTAATTAACATGACGATAAAATTACATTTTACCTTTGAGATCGTTTTTTAGTATCGAGACGTCAGCAGAATTGCTAGTAACGCTCAAGCAAATTACATTTTGTCGTCGCGAATAATATATTTTTATAGCGTTTCTATTTTTTCCATAACATTTTACTACTAGAGTTTTATTTTAATTGTATTTAGTATTAGTTGTTTGTAGCTTGAGAGTAATTAAACATTTTGATGATCCGGCTTTTGTCGGCCAAAGATTTAAATACGACGTACATCACTGGATTAATCTCGGTCCAGAGTGAAAAGCTGTAATTGAAAACTACACCCTTATTACGTCAAAAATGGTGAGACAGTGCTAGACACTTGAATACAAACTTATAAGTCTGTTGTGTACCATTTCTTAAACGACTAGAAGACACTAAGGGCATAACTGAACACTAAATATGATGTTTGTTAATAACTACAAGCAAAACAATATAGGCTTCATTACTGGTGCATTCTTGAAAGTTGATGGGCAAGCAATAAGCAAGAGGCGCAGAAAATTTGAAGTCTAAATTCGGAAATAAAATGGTATCATTTCCTTAAACAAAGAAATGTCGATTCCTTTGTTTAGTATTCTCAGTAAGATTTCAAATCTATCAATAGCACTAAAAAGTAAGCTGAAAACTGTTTACAAAGTTGCCGTACGTATTTATCACATTTAACACAAGGAAGCTCTAAACAAAAGAACATAGGACACACAAAAATTAGTATAAGAAGAGTTTTAGAGACCTACATGTATAATTAATGGTATTTAGATTCAATTATCAGTAAAATGGTAAGTATTTAATAACTCTATTTTCTGGCAGTAAGCCATGACGATCGCATTTCACGTTTCCACAGCAGTTTAAGAAAGTTATGCAGGCTACCATGTATTACTAACAATCCCAATTTAGGAATAACCGCATTGCAATAGGTGTACAAATCACAAATTATTAAGACACTTGACGGTATTTTTAAATAAGAACTTAATTACCATGATTCATTTAGCACAGTTGTTAAACTGGTGGGCGAATCTTTTATCATGAAATTAAGTTATGAGTATGTAGGAAATTAGGATGATTCAGAACTGTCTGTAGCTATAAGTATTATCCTAAATTGCGATCAATTTGTAATCAAACAGTGGTATGAGTGTGCATCATTTGAAAGCCATACGTGTTGTAAATTAAGATATATCTGATCATGTTCTGGGGTACTTATTCTCGCAGAGTATTTGCGTGATAAAAAGCAATATTTTATATTTCATGCAACTTATCACATTTATGTATGCAACAGCTTCATTGGTTCCACACAATCTTTCAACCGTTGCTGCAAAACTGTGGAAGAAATTAAAACAAGCTCGTCTGTAGATAAAACGAAACAAAATCAGTGCAAGCAAATCTTTATTGAGCAAATTAATTCATAATATACATTAAGCAACTAAAGTATAAAATAGCTGTGTTGTCGTTTTCAATCAGGGCGAATGCAATTTCTCAAACCACAAAAGAAGGTAGTACATATACAATGTAAACATTTATTTCCGTTTGTCTTTTCTAATGAAGGTGGAATAATATTTTAACGAAGGAAGTTTATAAAGTGAGCTTCCAAAATATGTCAAAAAGATGCCCAAACCTCTGGTGTATTAAAGTAAGAATTTAGGATGGGGGCCTGCTGTCAAATTGAAATATGCAGTTGCATGCCAATTTGTCAGGCTACAGGTCACTTCCTTTAGGAAAGAGTACCCGTTAAGGCAGCTAGGTGGCTTTGTCATCATATCAGTGTAATGCTGACAGATGGCATTGCCATCCTAAATTCTTACTTACATCATACCATTGCTTTGGTATATAAGCAAAACCAGTTCTATGGCGTGCTGCCTGCACTAGACCTAAACTGCACTGATGAGCTGTAATGACAGCGAAATAGATCTGTCTGCAGTTGGTTAAGGTGTAGACAGCACAGCATAGACATGCATTTCTCTGGTGTATTGTTTTTCCTTTCTTTTTATTATTTTAAAATGAAAGCGGTCCCTCAGATGCTCGTGAAAATGTGAAATGTAAGACATCTATTGCTACGGGAATGTCTGTCAGAACTATCGAGAGGATTGTTCGTGAAGGTGATTGCAGTGCATTGGAAAATAATCGAAAACCACAGTACACAGTTCAGTACTCCTGGAAAGAAGAAACCGAGGAAGAGTAGCCTGACTGCCAATTTTCCGGAATACAAGAACACTGATTTGCGTCATATTGTGCACGAATTTGACAAGACTGAAGACAATCGTGTGACAGTAGCACAATTAAACCAGAAGATACGAACTGACTTGGATTGGCATGGATCGAACGAGACTTTGAGGGTTTTTTTGCACAACATGAGATTCAGATGGAGGAGAACTCAAAATAATCGAAAGGCACGATATCAGATCATTTCGAACTTCTTATGTGGAGAAAATAAAATATTTCCGAAGTCAGAATACACCAATTGTATATCTGGACGCAACTTACCTGCATAGTGGACACACTTCGTCGAAAAACTGGACGGATGATTCGACAAAAGGGTTATTTGCAAATATGTCCAAAGGTCAGAGGCTTATAATCATACACGCAGGATGGAAAGAGGGGTTCTTACCTGGATGCCTATTAATGTTCAAGTCGGTGACAAAAAGTGGTGATTACCATTCAGAAATGAATTCTGCTAATTACGGAAAGTGGATGGAAAACATGCTAATCCCAAATTTGCCAAGGAATTCGGGCATTGTTATTGATAATTTGCCGTACCATAATATGCAAACCAATCCAGCACCGTTGTCGAATTCCAAGAAAGCAGATATGGTGCGATGGCTTACGGATCGAAACAGTTTGAAACTAAAACTGTACGAAATTATTAAAAATAAGAAAAAGTGCCATGTAAGTTGCAAGTTTGACAACTTGTTAGGAAGTCATGGACATACCGTTTTACGCTTACCACCCTACCACCCGGATCGAGTTAAATTGGGCCACAGTAAAACACAACGTTGGTGTACGAAATGTCACGTTCAAATTGGATGATGCAAGGACGATAGGCGAAAAAGAATTCAGCAAGATAACACCCGAAGATTGGAAAAAGCGCTGTGACCACGTGATTAAAGTAGAGGACATGAAGTGAAATGGAACCTCTAATTAATAACTTACAAGATAGTAGTGACAGTGACCGTGATAGTGATTAGATAATGCATATGTACCTATGTATTAATTCTTTTCATTTTATAATGTTGTTTCGCTTGTTTTCTTTTTCATTTGCCTTCAATTTCTGGTGGTAACTTGACAACCCACTCGAATGTGTGATTTATTATTTTTGTTTCTCTTGTTTGTACTTTGTAATTAGTTCTCTTTATTGTACAGTCTTATTGTTTCTTCCAAGTATGTTTTCTTTTTCATTCGTTTTTTGGTCCTGATAGTAATTTGACAACTCACATGAATGCCTATCAACGCGTTTCATCCCCACCGCTCGCCATCATTCATCTGTTTTGCAGTACCTATATTTGTAAATGTCAGACAATTATTTAGACCAAGAGAGTTTTCTTTAAAAAGACAAAACCTACATAACGAGACCAAATGTTGGAAGAGAAAGGAATGTTTTTAAAAATAAATAAAATAAATAAAATGCATATTATAGAAACAGAAAAAATTTGGATCTAGTTTTAATTCTGTTAACTTATTTTTATGTAACAATGGTGAATTACAATTTAGAAAAAGAAAATCGTTTAATATTTTTAACAATCTTTAGGAAGAATTGACGGAAACAAATTGAATACATCGAACTGTGCTTCATTTACTTACCAAGTTTGTATGGCAAAAATATAAATTCCCATAATGTTTAAAGTATTAAAAATATAATATTTATCTAAGATCTAGTGATTTAAAGGCAAGAACTGAAAAAAATGCGTTTAATCTCAAATTTGCTCAAAAAAAAACAAAGGCGCGCGTGTTTCTCAATATCCTTGAGTAAAAGCTAGATTTATTGCATTCGCCCCGAGTCAGCCTTACGCTCCAAGCCCTCTACAACTCACCGTCTTGTTCTCCGGATAAAAGGGCTTCAGTTCGATGTGCTTCGGAGGAGTGGGCCTGATAACGTCGCCACCTGGTGATTTATCATGAACATCTTTCCTCTTCTCCTCATCATCGACGCCGTGACCATGATAATCCCTGTAAATCCCCTGGGAGTCGATGAAGTGCATCTGGTACGCGTGCGGAAGACCGTGGGAATCAACGTACACGCCACCATCTGTCGAGTCCGGGTGCGCCTTCGCCGACTCGGTCGATTCGTGGTGGACGAACGGAAGAACTGGGAAATCTCTGATGTAAGCCTTCGCGTAATGCTCGGTGTGCTCCCTGTGGTGGTGGTGGTAAGAGGAATGCTCCTTGTGGTGGTCGGATTTCGAGTGGTGGGACTCCTTCGCATGGTGCTCCTTGGAGTGGTGCTCTTTGGGATGGTGGTCCTTGTGCTGGACGTCTTTGTGGTGATGGGGAACGTGGTGGTGGGAGGCTTCAACCAGCGTTGGTTGGATGTGGGTCACGAACTGCGCCATGGCTCTGGTTAGACCGCAGTCGTTAAGTCATTTTGTTAGGCACGTTTTCTATGGCCATCTGTAACAAAAGTGATAATTGTCAGGCGACTCAGAGCCCCTCTCCAATTTTTCAGTTTATATTATAGAATAGTAGATTCTTCGGGGTAAAATAAAAGCACAGTGGTGCAATCTGACAAAATGCCAGTGGCGTCGCCAGACTTCCAAATGTGGGTAGGCACTCTAAAATCCGAAGGGGCGCTCTGGAGAGGACTCACAATAGTCACAATACCAGTATATCCTTTGAAAAAAAGAGCGTTTAATGCGTCAATGTAATTGAAGTGATACACTATATTAGAGAGGTAGCAAGAGCAACTGCGGTGCTCACCAGAATCACTTAAAATGACAAAACGAATGGGCGTAATGTGGTATCGTGAATTATATTCTCGAAATTCGAAATATATTATATCAAATCAATTGCTGTCCAAAAATACATCTGTAAAGCAAGAGTCTGTTTGTTGAAAATAATGCTTAAATATTATGTGGGGCGATATTTAAAATCAAAAATTTTGTATATATTTTAAATACAAGACAACAGACTTCAGTAAATTTAACAATAATTTTGCAATAGAATAATATACAAATACAGTTCACTATTTATTAAGTGTGGGTAATGCATGGGTAGTGCTGTGCATCGATATTTTAAAATCACACTACGATTTTACGCGAAGTAAAATTTCACAACCCAGCAGTAAGATGTGAAGGAATTGTGATTCTCTGTTTCCGTCTTTCTTTGTAGAATGAAGAGAGAGAATATATGAGGAGCTTCAAATCAAAACGCAGTATTTAAAAATTATGAAAAAGTCAAAATTCTTTAAATTAGCTTGAAAATGAATGTGAAATGAAAATGAAAAGTTATGTTATTGCAACCACTATGGTCAGGTTTAAGTTACAATTAGAAATATTGAACAAGTTGGCTATCCAAAAAGTGAAAGAAATCAAAATTAGAAATGCGTTTTGATTAAAATTTAATAAATGAAACTTCTTAATCTCAGAATTAAAGCTCCAAATTGGAATCAAATAACCGGATGTCCGGTTCTTCAGATATTTACCATCCGATTTACTAAATCAGGAAACTGGTTTGAATATTTATAATAGCGAAAAAGAAGAACTGTAATTTTGATCTAACCTATAACTACTTTTACCTCAAAGCCATTTGTTTTTACCTTTTAGCTTCCCCGTTAATCATCTTTCTGCTTCCCCTACTGCTTACAGATACTAATACATTAGATTCCATCTTTTTTAAGTAAAATATTGCATTTTGAAACAAATTAATTATTCCAAAGACTTCGTTTTGATTCGAACGTCCTACAACGAGTGTACTTTTAAAGGGGAAATACAGCGTTTTCAATTCAAACACAAGTACCATCTGCTTACAATCATATTCAAGTATCGAGTGCCATCTATAACTCAAAAACTGAGTTTTGGTCGAAAAGTGCGTTTTGATTTGGAGCTCCTCATATGAGACGTCTATGAATTCTACTACCTGAGTTATGAATTTTTATTCGCGTAAAATCGACTACTATCAACGCCATCTTAAACAACACTCTATCAAGGGTTATTCTGTCGATTGAACTTGGGTGTTCTGTGTTCTGTACCCGTAACATTGATAAAAAGGCTATGATTATATCTTATAAACGAGCAATTCTTGTATAGAAATATGTGCTTTGCTATCTCAAGAACAGTCCTAGCGATTTGCATAAAGATTTGTACTTTAAATAAAAGTTGCCCTTTTGAGTTAATCTGCACAGGAGTTTTTCCTGGAAAAACTAAATTCTCCCAAAAAAGGGATATTCCACTTATTAAGGACTGTATAGTTCCTCACGAGTACCAATAGTACCATACAAGGCCTTGAGTTTTATTTTCTTTTGATGTCATCTCGTAGAATTTCAACAGCTGATCTCTATATTACCCTTAACTTGAGTTGAAAACTTTTAGTTTGAAAACATAGAATTACCCCTTTGTGAACCCAAAGCTCGACCGAAAATACCTTGATGGTAATTTTTCAAAAGTGTTCTACAAAAGTTCTACATGGAAACCGAAAATGCATTGAAAATATAATTTTGATTATCAATTTACCCTAAGTGATTTTTCTAGATTGTTCTAGAAAGTTCCATTATTCGAAACTRAAAAAAATATTGAAAATATGTCTTCACTGATCAATCCACTCCTTAAAAACTAAGCCACTTGAATTCCCGATGAAGAATATTATCGATGTATGAAGCTGGGCATCATACTCCACAACACGTTAAGGATATTCAATCATATTATTTCATCAAAACATTTAATGCTTACGAAACAAAATTGAATATCCATATTTTTCAATAGATAAACTTGGTATGATAAGTGTAACAGAACATTGGTTAAATAAGCAAGAAGTTCACATGCATTATAGCTTCTATTTTGCTTCAGTGCTTTGTTGCAATGCTGTTCTCCATATAGGATCCTAATTCTCCAGAGGAAAGAACTTGTAATCCAAGCAGTATCAGATCTACAAAAAAAAATAATGCTGAATCAAATTTTTAATGTTCTGCAGCAAAATCAGTAAATTTAAATCCAGTTGTAATTGTAAAATACACATCCCCTAGGGATGTTTCAAGATGTTTCTCGAAAATAAGTTGAATGGTTTCAAATGTGATATAAATAATAGAGAACATTATTTTCAGCGCAGTAAATTATATCTAAGGCTACGGTTTTCAATATATTCGAAAAAAACAGTAAACCAAGTAAACCACCAATTCTTTAAACAAAAGCTAAAACTAAATGCATTCAGGTCAGGGTGGTATTGTATACATAGGACATTCCGTATAAAGAGCACACTGCAAGTTAAACTCTATTAAAGGCACGGGTTTTTCTCACCATTTTGCACCAAAAATAATCATTACTTAGATCAAAACGTAAACATTATGAAATTAAAGAAGTATACATCAGAAAGAAACATTTAACAAATACGCAATAATCGACGTTCAAGCCCAAACGAGGGATTTTTACAATTAAATTTTACAACCCCCTGCACATCAGAGGGGAAATGAATTTAGACGTCAAATTATTTAACTTTAAAAGAACCTACAACGGTATTGTAAATATTTGGGGCCAGATAATAGCAACTGACGCTGTAATTAATTTTACACGCAGTAAAGAACGTCATAAGATACAGGCAAGAAAGCTCCCAGAAAATAGAAAATAAACTGCGGAAGGCTAACTTTACACAATACATGTTAACACAAGACGTAAAAGATGTTAGTACCTAACCTAAGCGAGAATTAAATATTAAGCTCTATCTCTCCATAAGAAGTAGAATACAGAATCCCCAAAAAATCCCTCATATGTGTATGATTAAAAGAATACTACATATAGCAGTACAAAGAAGAGGCTTTCCAGTGAGAAATACAAAAACTGATATAGTAGGTTTAAAATCTAGATCAAAGCAACAATATGTTGCAAACGTTACAAATAAAACGAGAAACAAATGGACAGTTGTTAAAGAACTTCTTTAAAAATCAAGCACAGAGGAGGATTGAGCACTTCAAGACATAAAAATCGATAAAGACAATGCAATGTAGCAGACAGAATAAACGGATATATTAGGAATAAATTTACCATGTTACGTTAGTTAATTTATTAACTGAACACGCAATCTTTCCAGTTGAATGATTTTTGAAAAAGATATAGCAACTTCCTTCAATTACACGATGTGATAAAGGCATGTATCAAACGAATAAATCGACATCTTTGATAATTTTTAAAATCTCCATAGAAAATACTCGATGGTGTAAACGGGAATGAAGCAGTTGCAGGAGTGTGATAGCGTGAAGCATAAAATATCTAATAAAACAACAGACAAAGTGTGGGAGAAGCCTCAGTCTGCTTCCAAAAGATCAATCCTGAGTCCTGTTCTTTTTTGATTCTTCGGTTTGTAGTATTGTTGTAAATGTAAAAAAGGCTTAAAGTATATAACCCAGACCTTTATTTAAAAATGTGGTGAGTTTTGCGTATTCAGTGAAGTCTCTCTAAACTAAACTATTAGATACTGTTTAGCTACCAAGAAAATAGACTTACATCAGCGACCGAAGCATGTTTGGAAGTAAGAGGAGGACGTACACACGTATAGCACACTGGTATACAAGTTGGCAACATTCTGCTACGCCCTTTGGATCGTGAGTGACAAAGTTGGAATTTTAGCTACACTAGATAACTGTAAGCAAATTTTTACAAAAAACGATATACTTACCTTAGCCATCATGTACATTTTGTAATGTATATTGTTCTTTTGATGACATTAGAACATGTTTTTCACAGATTTACCGCAGTAAAGGCATGATGAACACGTACTCTATTTGCCTTGATATACGAGTAAAAAAAACATAATTGAAATAAATAAATAAATAAATAAAAATTATACCGATCAGGACTCCAAAATTAATGTTAAAATCGTTCCTGACCTCAAGCACTTTTAAAAAGTTCACGAGCTTTTACAGTGCAAATATATACCTATATGTTCTATATATCATTAAAATGACCGAGAAGCGTCAGAGCGAAGTGAAAAAATCGTAAAGATAAAGATAAAGATCATTTGTGCGTAACTTTTCTAATATCTCTTCTGAAGATTTCGAATAGAAACTTTTCATTCAAATAAAAGACCTCTTTTAAGTAGGTAAATTACAGCTCTTTCTAAATGTTCCCTTGATGAATCATCTCGTACCTTCAGGTACCAACTCCAACTAACCCTAAACTAGAAACAGTAAAAAATCGATCAAATGAACACTTACCAACACTTTTCTACAACTACGTCCTAAACTATAGTACTKATTGTCGTTGTACAGATCGTTTGTTTACAAACATATCACTGCAAAAACGCGACTTCACATGAGCACAGCGGATGACCGTCTGGACCAGGAGGCCTTATCGACTCCACAGCTGAAACCTCATGCAGAGATGCCCTGCGTAGTATGCCGGCGAACTGGATCCGGCGATGGAGAAAAGTGATTTTGAGCCCTTTCATCCAGAGCGGGAACAGTGGCGCTCTTTTTTTAAGGGCGTGGGGATCGGAAACGTGTTTTTTATTTACTACTTCTTTGTAAAGGTATCATTTAATCATATTTTTATATATTTACAGTTGAATTTAAAAAAATAAGTTTATTTCTTATGTAAGTGTTAGGGGTGCTGAATTTCATAAATGGTTAGATTAGTACAAAATAAACTCGAATAACTGACATTTTTGTTAACCATTTTTCCAATTTTTGCGCCATCTTTTTTTGGTATTACACTAGAGATGTTTATCTAGTTGAAGCTCTATGTTGCAACAAACAAAAAAATCTTTCAATATCAGATCAGTAACTGTCACTATTAAGAAAATGTTAATCGTGTACATGACATGGTAATGGCAGAAAGGCAAATGACCATTCGTCGGATAGCTGAAATTACAGACTTTTCATATGGCACAATATAAAAGTATTAACAGATATTTTAGGTCTTAAAAAGTTATCTGCACGCTGGGTCTCTCGAATGTTGACGCCTGATCAGAAACGTTCGAGAGTCCTGCATTCTGAAGCCAGTCTGGCAAAGTTTTCAGCAGACCCGGATGAATTTCTCTCTCATTTTGTAACTGTTGATGAAACGTGGGTCCACCACTTTGACCCAGAGTTAAAACAACAGAGTATGGAGTGGCATCACAAAGGTTCTCCTCCACCACGCAAATTTCGAGTTGTGCCCTCTGCTAGTAAAATTATGGCCACAATTTTTGAAATGCGGACGGAATTTTAATGGTTGATTTAGAGGTTTTAGCTATGCCAACTTAATTTCAAAATTTCACGAGCGCATCAAAGAAAAAAAGACGGGGAAGATTGAGGAAAGGAATTTTGTTCCATCAGGACAACGCTCCTGTACACAAAAGCCATATTACAATAAATGGTATTCACGACGCAGGATTTGAATTGTACGAACACCCTGCGTATTCACCAGACGTAGCTCCCAGCGATTACTTCTTATTTCTGAAATGGAAAGAATATCTAGGTGGGACCAGATATGACGATGATTATTAAGTGATCACAGCAGTAAACGACTGGTTAGAGGACCAACCACAAGAATTCTTTTCCTGCCTTCTCTTTTGTTTTGCTAATGTAGATAGATGCCAAAGTGTACACAGAAGTATAGTCCCAGACAAGAGAGAGACTAGATATAGGATAGATATAAGAAAATTAGTTAAGTAGTAAATGTAATCAAAATAAAAAACCTACAAGGCAATTTTTACTGGTTTAATTATTATAATTGAGAACAAAATATGGTTTTGTGTATGTTTGCATATATTATCTTAATTAATTTATAGAAACACTGATGAATCACCTTATATAAATCAATTTTAAACAAACAAACAGGAGGGAATGTAAAAAATTGCCACCAACTGCATATGGAATGGGCTACATTTTGTTGTAATCTTCACTACAGACATATCTTATCACACCTCATGGTACTACCGTGCTGACTATTGTAACAGCAGTTGCTTCTATACCTCGTACACCTGTGGTCGACCTGCGCAGTTTTCATACTACCTTATCATTGCGTGTCTGTTTTATTTTATGATGTGGCTAGAGTAAACTATGTAGTCCGCATCCAGGAAGAAGATGCAAAAAATAACTAGTGCATAAAGATTGTAAGTTTAAAATTAAGTATCGTTGCTTAACAATATTGTGTAAATTTTGTATGATTTTGGTTTTTGTTCGAACATAACACAGGTGCTGCTTACGTATGAATGATATACAGATAAAGCGAATATCTTGCATTAATAAAGCTTATCTCATGACTGTTTTGTTCCATATTTACCTGTAATGAATTGCCTCTTACGTATTACAATTAACGAAGTAGTGATCTATTTCAGTAATCCTAATTAATTTTTATATGGTTTTTGATGGCTTATTTTTATTTGTTTAATTTAATCTATGCAAAATGTATGCTTTTATGTGTCGAGAAGAAATTGGGACAAAAACGCTCACTAGTTGGACAATAAATTCAAATGTTATAGTTATAGTTACAGTTAAAGACCACAAACATGAAAGATGACAGTTTTAAGTCTATTATATTTTTATTCCCCAAATCAGTTGAATACTATCAATACAAATAGGTATAATACATTTTGATGCGAAACCTACTTGCTATTGTTTCAACCTATTGCTTTATGGTGTCAATTGTTTACGATCTTTTTACTTTTTTTACTTTACTAGAAGATCTCATCTATTTTTAACATACCTCACTCTTGGCTGTAGAATTGATTTACCTGTTAGTAAATTACCCCAAATGTAGGAATAAATATTTGTAATTTTATTGTATCTTGTAACCACCAGCAATTTTTTAGGAGCGTTATTTCAGAAAATATTTTAAAAAAAAATAAAAAAATATGTAGCAAACGCCTAAAGAAATCATATACTGCTCTTCTCCTTGCTAATTATAACACTGCAACCCCAATTCCACGCCAAAAAAGCGTACAATAGTTTTACAACTATATTGCGAGGGTGATGGGGCAATTTACCCATCTGGCTTCGGTACATTCTTGTATCTTCTTGAGAATGACCATCTGGTCGAAACGATAGCCGAATTATTCGATAAATAGTTGTTCTGTGCAAAACAAAAACCAGCTTGTTCATAAGCTAATCAATATAGTGATTTCAGCATGTTTCATAAGCAGTGCACTTATAAAAGTATTCAGAACTTTTAAGGTTCGTTACTTTCTTATTTTTAATTCGCCAAACCGTTATTTTACTACAGGGCAAAATTGAACTATCTGGCGAAAGAAATGGGTTGAATTCTCAGAGTCTAAAATTATTTACAATTATTATTTAAATTCGGTAGTTTCAAAAAATGAGTATTATATTTTTGTCTACAAACCTTCTCACATAAAGTCCTTTCCAAAAAAACTTGATGATGGTTACAAACATCCAAAGCGTTATAGGACAAATTTGTATTTGATTCTGTGCAACTCCTTCAGATACCTATTTAATTCAACTTCGCTTCTTAGCCATGTAAGTATAGCTTGTAGAGCTGACTGATGATGTGTGCATTCTTATTTTAATGGAAACAAAGTCGGGAATCAGGTGGTGTTTTAAGCACTGTTGGAGAAATCTAATTCTCAATTAAGTTTGATTTCCTTTGCAGCAGGAGTTTCTTATACATCGTTTGGAAGTTAGCTTGAAACGCAGATATTCTCTGACCAAATATATCAGCCTGTCCTGCTATTGAGTTATACGAGGCATGTTTTTTAAGTAAGCACCGTTTTGCGATTCCGCCGCCGCAGCGCTACGGTCGGCGTTCCGCGCATGCGCGCTGGTTACCTACATCTCTTGTCTACGCACTGACCCCATTACAGTTTGATTCTTCATTGTATACGTTGTTTACTGTGTGTTTAAGATGTCTCCGACAATCGTGAGTCCCGCCGATTGTGAAGTACGGGCTGTTATACGATTTCTTAGTGCTAAAGGCGTGAAACCGATCGATATTCATCGTGAGATCTGTGAAGTTTACGGACAAAACATTATGAGTGATGGAATGGTAAGGAAATGGGTGAGAGCATTTAAAGATGGCCGCACAAATGTGCGTGATGAAGAACGGAGTGGGCGTCCTTCGGTCGTTAATGAAGATTTGGTGCAGAAAGTGAACGAAAAGGTGAGAGAAAACAGACGCTTTACAATTTCATCATTGTGAGACTGCTTTCCTCAATATTCTCGTAGTGTTTTGTATCGCATTGTGACCGAGAACTTGAATTACCGGAAATTGTGTTCACGTTGGGTTCCGAAAATGTTGACGGATTTGCACAAAACCCAACGTTTAGGCAGTGCATTGACTTTCCTTGAGCGGTACCACAATGAAGGTGAAGATTTTTTAGACCAAATTGTTACTGGTGACGAAACATGGGTGGTCTACGTCACACCAGAATCGAAACAACAATCCATGGAATGGCGACATTCATCATCACCCAAAAAGTGAAGTTTAAGCAAACAATTTCTGCCCGGAAAATCATGTGCACAGTTTTTTGGGACAGAAAAGGAGTATTGCTAGTGGAGTTTCTGCCTCGTAATGAGACAATCAATGCAGCGTCTTATTGTAAGACATTGAACAATCTGCGTCGTGCCATCCAGAACAAAAGACGTGGCAAGTTGAGTAAGGGTATCGTTTTGCTGCATGACAATGCCCGTCCACATGTGGCTAATCGGACCAAAGATCTCATCAAATCTTTTAAATGGGAAACTCTAGATCATCCTCCATACAGTCCTGATCTGGCGCTCAGCGACTACCATTTGTTCCTGCACTTGAAGAAACACCTGGGTGGTCAGCGTCTACAAGACGATAACGAAGTCGAAACATTTGTGATACAGTGGTTAACAAGTCAGGCGGCAGAATTTTATGAGGAGGGTATTCAAAAACTGGTGCCACGTTATGACAATAATAATATTCACGGAAATTATGTAGAAAAGTAGATTAAGGTACAGGCTTGCATGTAAGATAAAATTATTGCGATATCTTTGCACGTCTTTTTTTAATTCCAAAACGGTACTTACTTAAAAAACATGCCTCGTWGTTTAACGACGGTTTATGGTTGAGCATGGTAAAAATAAGGGAAAGTTAAAAAACATTAAGTTGTATTCCCAGAATATGTCTGCTACCACATTACACACTGTATAATGTTACATGGTGGAACAAAACAACATCATGACTGAAGCTTGCTGCAAAATTGTCAAATTTAAAAAACGATGAATGCTTAATACAAAACCCTTTTTATGCGAAAGCACGTGTAATCTTCATTGCATTTCGTAGTTCTGGATAACCGTATCAGGAAGTTATCTGATAAGCTCTCGTAGACATTGAATTACAGAATGCTAGATGTCACTTGATCGGTATCTACTAACAATAAACAAGCATTATTGTTAATCCCAGCCCATACTAATAAAATTTATTGTTTAGCGGCCTCAGTAGCGAACCATACCCAACCAGACATGTCGAAACCGGAAAAGCGCGACAGTATTTCCGTCATCACCATCAATGAGCGCTCCAGGGGACAGAAGCAGCGCGTCACCCTGCCGCTATCGTCCAACGAGGCCAGCATCTTACGCGACAAGAGGCACCGGAGCAAACCCCGTCACCTGCCTCCCACGATACCGGAAAGTGAAACGGACGAGCCACCCAACGAGGAAGTGGCTGCMAAACCGTTCGATAAAAGGGGTGAGCACGACAGGGGCAGCAAAATAAGTAAAAAGAGTGCCGGCAGCACGAGAAGAAGCAGCGKCGCGAGCAAAAAGAGCGGAATCGACAATGGGGCGTTCGAGGGCCCTAGAGGGGGATTGCCCTTAAGACCTGCCTCTTCTGTTAGCGTACCGTCGTCCACTAGGGATCCGAGCGAGCACAGTTTGCAGTAAGTCGATTGTTTCATGGGTTTTCATTTCAATGCTGATTTCGATGATTTCCATGCTTGCTGTTATGTTTGTCATAGTATAGTAACGCAACTCTCTTACCGTTTTTACAACCCTGCAATACTATTTACCTTTCATTTACAGGCACAGTTGGAACGGCACGCGTCCCCTCATAAATCAAACCCTCTCTTTGTGATTTTGCTAATTTCCAGTGCCGGCTTTAAGCCGTTTTAAAACTCGTTTTTTGTTTGTCTAGTGTATATTACTTTAAGTAGTTTTTAATCATTCAGTTAATAAGAGGTTTTGCATCGATCGTTTTTATTTACGTCTCAAAATGAATTGCACAAGCAAAGTATATCTAGTTATAATAAAATTTGTAACCTAACTAGGAAACATGCACATCTGAGCATTTTTTCTGTAATATTTATATCCTGTCAATATGTTGAATGCTGTGCTAGCCGAAAATTATAAACAATACCTTTTAATACTTTTACAATCTTTTAGCCATTGGAAACATGCGGATAACAGTTAACATAACTAAATATGTAACTAAAAGACAAGTATATAAAAGAAAATAATAAGAATGTATATTTTTTATCTAAAGCTCTAAATACAAAAAAAAATAATTCCATGCATCTATTATATTTTTACAAAAAAGTCTAACAAGTTTACACTGACATAACTTAAATATATTAATTATTATCATCATCACTACTGTCAAATTCTGAATCACTGCTAGCATCATCATTAACATGTATTATAAAGTTTTGAAAATTTGGGGATACATAGCTATTTTCAATTTCAATAACATACTTAATACAGCCTTTCCACAGTTCTTTCGTTATACTACTTTCCTCTCTACGCATTAAATCTACAACTCCCGAACTTAAACGCGGACATGTATTGTTTCTTCGTATTCCTTTTTAAGCGTACCTCACACTAATTCAATTGGGTTTAGAACGCAATAATACGGTGGCAAACTCATAACTATATGTCCATGTCCTTTCGCTAGTTCATCAACTCGATATTGTTTAGGTATGTTGAGATTTTTTATTATTGTCAACAGATCTTTTTCGGTAACTTTTCCATCCGGAATTGTAATTTTATTCTTTTTCATGTAATCAATTATTTCTATTTTTTGTAGCCGATGTTGGCGCCTTGTTCATTAATTTTGAATGATAGCTCGCGTTATCCATGACTATAACAGATCCTGGTGGTAGCCCTGGCAGTAACTGCTGCTGAAACCAAGTTTCAAAAAGTGCAGAGTCCATGTCGCAATGGTAGTCAGCAGAACAATTTTGGATCTGTTTCGCTGACAGTAATATGCCATTTTCCACCCATCCATCACTTCCTCCCGCATGAAGAATTATAATTATTTTTCCTTTCGAAGGTGGTGCTTGCAGAACGCAGTTATTTGTCCCATCTGTCAGACCTTTTTTATCAAGTCGTGGGTGTCGTACCACGTTTCATCCAAATATACGATATTACGATTTTCTTGGGGGTACCTTCTGATTTCGTTTATATAATCCCATCTCATTCATTTTAGTCGGGTTGATTCCATTATGGACACACGTTGGTTTAATGTCCTATAATTAAAACCGATACTCCTCAAGTACTTTCTGAACCACTCTTCGCTAGAACTTATGTCATATCCTAATTCCAAAAGTTTTAATTTCAGACTTGCCGTAGTGGAATTTTATTTTTCTTATACATTTGGTAAATCACTTTTTTAATTTCTATCCCAAGTCTTTTGATATATTTAGAAATTTCTCCGAATTGCCTGATTTTCTTGAATTGCCTTTATTTTCAATAATATCTCTCAAAGTCGTGTAGGGGACACCAACCATTTCACTAGTCACTTTTAACGGAGCACTGCACTCTTTTTTTATTAAAAAATTGTATACATTTTTTATTTCTTTGGCATCTTGGGTAAAGTAACGACGATTCCTCTTGTTTTCTTCAATTTGCACTTCCATGTCAGCGTCAGCAGCTTCATTCTGAGCGGTATGGTGAGGAAGAAGTCTCGGACATTTTTTTAGTTTTCGACGTACAATGTGTTCACTTTTCTTCAGAACCCTCCTTATAGTCCATTTTGAAACATCAAGCCCGCACTCTTGGGCAATTCTGTTTCGACTTTTTAAAGCGTTACTCTTTGTGGCAATAATTCTTCTTGCAGCTCTGAGCGAATTTTTTTTCTTAGGGCCACCTTTCTTGTTTGTTACATACTGTTCAGGGCTCCGCAAATAATTGGTGACAACTTTACAAGACCGGTTAATTCTTTGAGCAATTTTTGGGCGACTAAAGCCTTCATCCCAAAAAGCCAAAATTTTACCTTTTTCCATGTCACTCAGATACCTTCCACGAGACATTTTTAACACAATTATTACAATACATTGACAGTTAATAATAACAAAATATAAACATGTTTTTGACGTTGGATCACAGCCATATAAAAGATTTTTTAAGTGGCGCGATGCACCACGCAAATTTTAGAAATTATTCCATTAAATTACTTTAAATAGTCCAGTTCCCATGATTTTTATTTCCATTTTTTCTTGTAAGTTACATTAAATTACGTTTGCATTTGGCGAAGAAAAACTGATAAATCAAGGTGGGGCTATAGTTGTGCTCCCCAGTATATAATGAAAAAACCCTAACCACAATGATTTAGAGAGCGTAAATACGTATTTCGACAGCTAAGCAGCCATCTACAGTAGAGTGAAGGACTTCCTGAATGTCTGGGCAGATTAACCGGAGGATATTTTTCTCACCTGGTCTCCAGCGTAAATTAAAATGGAATAATTGAAATAAAAACACAAACATGCACTATTACTATCAATATTACTGTTACTATGTATTACACATCTACTGTTCTTCCCAAAGACTATCAAATCTTTATCTCATTGATATCTTGTCTATATTTTTGAACACCTGCCATGAGTTAATCCACCTTTATCAGCAGTGTATGTGATTCACGTTGTATATAAAAAAAATTATTTAATCCTTTGACTATTTAATGAGTTGCTCATTGACTCACTATCTAATAAACAATTAACTTTCAAGGCTCAGATCATGGGGCTAAATATTTAAAAGAAGCAACGTTTAAGTAGAATCAAGTACTCATAGATCATAGAGTAGATTTAGGCAAACTATAGTATCAAGCGATCTATGAGACTGACTTATGCAGAGGGTTTTACAACTTGATGGTCGGCCGTCGTAAACTATTGTATTGTAAATGAGGGTTTTACAGCCTTATGGTCGGCCGTCCTAAACTATTGGGATTAAAAAAATCTTGTTGGCTAAAATTTTAACTTTTCCACTATAAATTTTAAACATTTGTTAGTTGTGATAATTCAGCAATCGATAAAACATAGAAGCTTTTATAACAAATTTTATTTAATGCAGACCTGATGCTAACTGGCGCGACCCGCGATCTATATTTATGTGATGCTTTATTGGGTTTAAATTTCCGATGTATAAAATAAAAGCCTTTGCATGTCATAACGAATTTATAGAAATTAAAATAAAAACATACAAATTAGTAAGTAGAAAATTATTTACATTTGTTAGAAAAAATTTTCCACCTGTGTTCCCTCATCGAATTCTTTGTTTCAACTGCCTCCATATCATTTCAATGGGGTTGAAAATGCAATGATTGGGGGTAATCGTAGAATGGTGTGTCCACATTCAAAAGCGAGAATGTCAATTTTAAATTTCTTCGAAAGATTTTTTGTGCCAAGCACTTCCAACAGTTGTTGTGCAGTCCTCTTCTTCCTTGAATGGTTGCCTTATTAGTTGTTGTATTTGGAATTTTATCCAGTTGCTCCGAATTGTAACTAGCGTTGTCCATTACTATGACGCTGTTTGGTGGCAATTTAGGCAATAAAATGTTCTTGAACCAATTTTCAAACACTTCCGCATTCATATCAGAATGATAATCGGCCTAAACACAATTTTTGGATACGGTCCACTCCGCTGCAAAACAGTGGAATGTGCCGAACCCGTCTGTTATTTACGACAGCTTCAGGTAATATTTGTAAACCATTGTGAGCGGTAATCGGCTGTTCGTATAATGAGGCTCATAGATCGTTGCTTGATACTTTGCCAAATTATTTTTTTTCAGAATTTCGAATATCTTTACAGAGTTTGTAATTAACGTATAGTTTTCCCAGTCTTCTAAGTTTATATTGCCAAAGTAGCAATTTGTGTTTATGTGCATAAAAATATTATCGGATGTAGCACCCAGAAATTGTAATTGTCCATATATCAAGATAAATTTATTAGATTTAAGATTATTAATTCTAAATCATTGCCACTAATGTTTTTAATTTCAATAACATACTTTTTAAGGTTTATCTACTTTTCGGACTTCGTTCCTAATAGCGTCCACCACACTAGCACTTGAAAGAGGAGAATTATTGTCCTCCTGATCCCTTTTTTAAGATCACTCCAAATAAGTTCAATAGCATTGAGAGCGGAGTAATAAGGAGGCAGTCTTGCTACGGTATGCAATTTCATTGATCCTGTCTTTTTTGGTGGCTTTGTTGAATATTTCAACGTTATTTATCCCCATATAATCAATAATGTCCTGCTTTCTGGTAGCCTAATTCGATTGCTTATCCAACTATTTAGAATGGCACATTTTGGCAATAGCTGTTTTGTAAACCAAGTGTCAAACAGTGTAGCATCTATGTCTGTAGTAAAACCATTGTGAAGCTATTAACTTCTACACAAAGAGACCCCTCAATAAACTTTATACAAATTGGAGTACTACATCTAGCACAGTTTATATCTATTTTACCCTACTGTCTTAACAACTCAAAGTCTTATGTTTGAACTTTATCTGTAGTTAATTTAACTTTTGGCGAGATTAATAATGCTATATATATTCTCAGCAAACTTATGTTTACCCCGTTTAGTCAGACTACGAACCAAATGAGCTTATTTACAAAACTGCTATCGTGGCGTTCTCTTTTGCAACTTCACCGTTAGGCAACTGAATGATGAATTGCTCAAGTACCCATCCACAAGCGTGACCTTTATCATCACTCTGATATATGACTGCCGATGTTATCGTTCATCGTAATGCATAATCAATAAAGTAGTCCTCTCCAATTTTCATCAAGCGGTGTATCCAAATCGTTTGCGTTTTAGGGTCATCAAGGAGCAATACTGCTGCTGTTCTAGATGGTCCAGCTGCGAGAAGACGCTGATGACCTGTGTGGCGGTACTGGCTATCGTAATAATTATATTGGTTGCCGTGATTGGATATTTGGCAAGCAATGGGAAAGGAATTGATGAAACGTTCCATTGGTCGTTTTAGTTAATGTTTGCTACTGTTGTTGATGTAGGTTAAGTAAGACCTAGCTTTAACGTTATTTATTACATTTTTTATTATTAAAGATATTAAAWTTTTACTCGGTATTTATTTTTTTTATTCCAGTCCGTAGTTTGACATATGWTAATATAATTACATATAGTTGCAAGATAGGTAAGCAGCACGGGGAGATTTTTATATTTCTCGCTCAAAATTTAAGTCAAATAGTCATACGATCTGAAAAAGAAGTTATTTTGTTCTTCAACTTGAACTATAATAATTCTCTTACGTTTGCCAATTTTCGTATAACGTTATTTCCATAAATAGTTCAAAACGAAAGCATTTAGTAATTGGCAACCAAAAGTAAATAATAAGAAATATTCATTTCTATAAGATGCAGATATTATTTCCATTTTCATTTGCATACTATAAAGGGTTTAACGACTTAAATTGCAAACACAGCACACAGAAACTAAGTAAAAACAAAAAACTAAAATATGAATTACTACAAAGGGTGTTCAAACAATCTTCCATTATTTTTCATGCATAAACTGCATCTTTTTAAAATGGAGTAAGTTGCCTTCCTAAAAGAACGTCTGTCAATTGTAGGAAATCTTGTAAGTATATAATACAATTTTTTTCCATTTCTGTCGCTCTATATGGCATGATTTCAAAATATTATTTAAGACAGGTAAGGGTTACGTGAACCTAAAACTGTTGCTGTTCTATACTCTACCAGCATGATTTCAAAAGAAGTTAAATGACATATGACATAACTTAAAGATGGAATAATGGAATATGATAGTGCTAGACTATAGCTGTTCTAGATTAGGAACTTCAAAACACAAATAAAGGTTTTCTTGTCTTTACTAGTCTGCTTTCAAAAATTATATACCGTACACTGGGGATACTTGATATAGGTTTGGACAATTCGAGATTTTATTTTTGTGGTTATGATATTTACAAGGTTTGGTTTTATTTGCAACAGTATTAATTTGTCTTGCAATACGTATCTAGTATAATAAAATTGTACAAATAATAACATATACATATTTTTAACATACTAGTCCAATTCTTTGGGACTACTTTGTCACTGGGTAATTTCTCTCTATTCTTAAAATAAAATCAGATAAATCAATAAAAGTAAAACATGGTGTAGTCAACGGTTTTTAGTCCACATATTTTGATGGGTGTTTAACATTATTTGTAATTAATTATTAGGTGTCTTAAGATAATATATTCTCGGAAAGATCGCTGTCTCTTGAAAACAATGACAAAAAGTTATAAGTCTGACGTTTCGATTACACCTGTAATCTTTGTCAGAGACGAAGAACCTCAAAATTTGCCTGACACAAGTTCAAACAAAATTTTGAAAGTAAATAAACAAATCACCAAGGAAGCGAGACGTCATAGAAACAACGTGCCAACCTGATAAAAAAGAACCTAACGACGAAAAAGGAACTACTACCTACCTACTAGGTAGGTATACACGAACTACTTGATAAAAGATATCTACAAAATAGCTTCCCAAATGTCACCTACCTCATAATTTCCACAATCCCTATTAAAATTATTAGTATTTCTACAAATTTCTATAGCTTCTTTTATTAGACGTTTGTGATAATATTTTTCCCTATGTAGAATTTTTGTTTTATCAAAGTCAATCATGTGTTTAGTCAAATATGAGTGTTCAGCTACGAAAGATTTATCTATCTGTTGCAGCCTAGTAGCACGTATGTGTTCTTTCAAACGTGTACCTACTTTTCTTTTAGTTTGACCTATGTAACACTTGCCGCAAGACCAAGTAATTTTGTAAACACCTTCACTCTCTAAATGTACTTTATCTTTAGTAGAATTTAAAATTTTATTTAAATTATTATATGTACTATCAACAACTAAAATGTAGTGTTTTCTAAGCATCCTCTTTAATTTTTCCGAAAGGCCTTGTACATAAGGCAAACTCAACTTCAATTTACTTTGTCCTGGCTGACAATTTACTTGATTTGGATGAGCCCTTTTATTAAATGCTGACCAAATATTCTTATTRCTATAACCATTTCTCACTAGCGCTGATTTCAGATGATATATTTCTTTTTGTAAAGAACTTTCGTCTGATATCCTTTGTGCTCTAACAAATAACGTCCTTATAAGACTATTCTTTCGAGAGGGATGGTGGTGAGATGTGGCATGTAAATATCTGTCTGTGTGTGTTGGTTTTCTGTAAACCTTGTGTCCTAACTAGATTGAAATGAGCATAAAGCCGAAAAACTCTTACATTTTTCAAATAATCATAATAAGTTTGACATCATTGAGAAACTTTATAGCCATAACTTACTATGGCTTTTACTTAAGAAAAAGGTAAGTTCATGTTATTTTTCGAAAATGACAGTTTACTTGCAAAATAGCATTACTGTGTATCTTATTGGGGATAAGTATATAGCAGCACGTTTCAGAAATCCATACTTTTATTGTTTGTTGTACAAGTGACAGTTTTCCTTATCTTATGCGCGTTAGACAGCTAAAGAGAGAAACAACGACATTTTGACAATTTGTATTCCCCGTTTACTTCAGTTTATCAAAACATTGCTCCCATTTTGATACCAAAACAACTAAACTGATAACAATATGATTAAACAACGCCTTGACCTTTGTAGTGAAGCTGTTAGACGCGGTACAGATCGCTTTACCATAAATATTCCTGTTGAGTTCAAAGAAACAATTATCAGGAGAAGAACCGCTTTAGATTACAGCAGCGTTTATCCAGTTAGTCGTTTGGCGATTGTTATAGTGAACGGCGGCAGTGGTAGCACGATAAATTAATGCGTGCTCTGAGTACAATTTGCTGAATAACAGGCTGGATTCCTAAACGAACTCGGTGAGACTGTGCCGGTAAATGATATTGAGTTCCAAAGAAATGTGGTTTTTGAAGAAAATACGTTATATAATTATTACAATTTACAATGTTACATCTGCTCCGTGTTTCTGCAAATTTGGTTCCATGATTTACTAAGATGTCTTAAATTATCTCAACATTATATAGAATATCTCTTTATTTAAATCGCACATGTTTACATCCGTTTATGCATTCAAACTATGGGGAATCAACAGAAATTGGTTTTTGATACAAAAGGATCAAAATTTCTCGATACGCTTGAGGAATATTTGGGGTGTTATCCTTCTTTTTGATAAATTCGATTTCTTCAGTCGTGAAATGGCATGTTGCCATGTCTGGCCAAAAACTATATTATCTTTATTGTAATGTGTATTAATAAAGGGAATTAATCGCTTCTTCACACATTCTCTAAGGTAAATCTTTGGGTTCATAGAACCTTGGGAGAGGAAAACATCGGAAACGTTGCCGTTTTCGTCAATTTGCTTGCCAAACAATATATTTTTTTTGAAAAATTTAGCTTTGGGTTTCACTCTGTCAGTATATTTTACGTCTGGCTTTAATTTAGAGCAATGCAAAGAAGGATAACTAACTCTATCTGTTGTTTATAAACAAATATGTATTAGTCGAAGATAAACAGCTGCAAGTGGAAGGAATACTGCAGATTGCTGGCTGGCAAAGTTATTTTCTGCAACTGCAGACATTCCATCGCTTTATAGCTGACATCTTCACATATTGCATAGGCCTTTGCGAGCAAGCATTTCTAATTTAAGCCTATCTTTTACAGAAAGAAGACGCATGCTGCAATTAAGAAACATGAACGTTGTTATAATACTAACATTGTTTGGTGCAGTAACAACAGTTCCTATACCTAATAAACCTTCTACTTCTAAAGATGCTCCGAAGGCAAACTGCGGCTATCAGGTAAGTCAGAAAAATTTCATGTTTTATAGTGCTATACGTTTACTCGTAGTCTTGCCATCCGGTAAAAGAAGGCTTCATCAACGTGCACCTTGTTCCACATACTCATGACGATGTTGGATGGCTAAAAACTGTTGACCAATACTATTATGGAAGTAAGTTTCCCGATGTAAGTTGTAACTCAAGCCATAATGTGTTCTTTGCGTAGGTAAGGGTTACATACAAAATGCAGCAGTTGAAGAAATCTTGGATTCTGTGATCCAGGAATTGATCAAAGATGAAAATCGGCGGTGAGTTACAATGAGGCGGCAAAATCACATTTATTGATGGAAAGCGGTTCACTGAGTTCACAAGTCGTAGTAGTTTTTTTTTGTAGTACACCCATCAATAAGAGTGGTTTTCCGATTTTTTTTTGTTATAAACATCCCACAAAAAGAACGAAAAAGTGCTAAATATACTTTAATGCCATGTTAGCACGAATAAGCTTTGAAATATTGAAAGGGACTGAAAGTATAAGAGGGGCACTCACTCAACAGAATATGATGAGTGGTTGTCAAACCGGAATGCTTTCACTATCACCAACCAATGCAGTTCAGCAATGTTAGTCATCAAATTTTCTCAAGCCGCACAAAAAAACGTACGTATTTTGTACTTTTTGTTGCCTGATCATGGAAATACATGTGTCTAACAAAGATTTTGGAAATTTCAAATTCAAAATGCGCCTATTAGCAAAAATTCATTTTACTTTGCAGAAGATAGATTATGTGTCAGCCACATGTTTTCTAAAACGAAGCAATTCATCCTAGTGAACACTTATTAAATTTCCAACGCTGTCAAAAATTTGATTGTATAAGTGTTGCTAATTTTCAGAGTAAAAGTAATATTAATAATTTCCTGGCTAGAAATACCAAAGCATACTTGAATCGTAAATAATACTTTGGAGAATCACAATGGCCTCCAACATTAATTTGTTAAAAAGAGTAGGGTATTGTCCTTATATATAAGCTTGTATGTACTAAAGTGAGAGTACAGTTTATTGTACCTGCAGTATATATTGGGTATAACAATGATCCGAATATGCCACCTTAGCGGACTCCTTATTGTATAAGTCTAAAAGTCGAAAACTGACTATCTACTAAAAGTTTATAACATGTTTTATATGGTCTAAAAGCACCAATACATTAATTAATTCATTGCCCCAACTAGTGACAACAGAATGTATAATTGTTGCTGTATACTATTTTTTAAACCCGACTTATTCCAAGGAACAAAATCATTTGACAAAAAATATAGGTAAGTTACTAATTGGGCAAATGCCATTAAAATTTTCGGGCCTTATATTTAGGCAGTGGCAATACTTGCGTTGGTACTACCAAAAATTGACAAAAAAAAATTTATTTATATTATTAGAATTGTCCGAGTCAGAAAATAAATCAACCTAATGCTAATGGTTGGACTGAATCTGTAGACTTTTAGGATGGTCCAAAAATTTTTGCTGTCTTTTAAATTGTGTTAAAATTAAAATATGCGGCTTTTCTGCGCCTAAGGAAAGCTAATGCAAAATTTCTCAATTTCTAGTAAAGGTTTCGTATTTCAAAAGTTTTGTTTGCTTGATAAACAGTAGGTAATCTGTCTCGAATTAAAAAATATACTTCTAGGCTATCACTTCTTAGTCTGTATGAGAGAAATTAGTATCTTCATTTGTACATCAATACCATCAACATAGTATATGTTATCAAACTAAGTGTTGACTAAATCATTCGAAAATGACGTACTATCAAAATGAATAAGTCGCGAATTTGAATAACCTTATTTTGAAATTTCACATTTTTACTGTTTGGTACGAAACCATATCGGCATTAAAATTCTAAGTAACAAGGCAGAATTTGAGTAGTTTTTTCGTACTTAGGCTTTTATGGATTCTTGCGCTTATGTCTTTACCTGCTTTTTTTAAATATATGTTGCTTCCTCATATCAGGAATCGTGTTGTTTAATAACAATCTGATTGTTACTTTTTACCTAAAAATATCATAACTTGATGTTAATTATTTTCAGTTCCGTATATTATTTATCTTTCAGATTTACTCATTTGCGATATTAAAGTGAATTTTAAAAATTCTGTTGAAACACTGAAATGTTTTTTTCACTAGCTTTTGAGAGTGACATTATTTACTAAAATTAAAAACTTATTACACTTATTTTCCAGTTTCTATAATGCTATAGCTGAGGTAGTTTACATATCTTGTGTTAGGGAATAACATTCTGTGTCACCAGAAAACGAAAACTGCTTTGTAGCATTTTGATTTTTAGACGTATTTTACCTACCAACGTCAATGCCAATTAATTAAAAATACAGCTCTTTTTATTGACACATGCAAGTTAACTTTTGCTATCGTCCAGAAAGTACTTAGTACAATCTAGAAAGCGTGTATAATTTTAGTCACTTCATTTCTCAATCGAGTAATCAGTAAAATTGACTACCTTAATATCTTGAACAACTGGAATTAGAAAACTGTTTTCTTATTGGAAGACTTCAACTTTGGGGTTGTATTATTATATTTAACTCTTCTTGATTACGAAATAAAAAAGCGACTAGACTGATGGACAAATTTTTAATGAACGTTCCTTTGGTCCTCTTATTAAGATCAAAGTCGGATATTTTTTCCTCTTTTAGATAAAACTTTGAAAGTTTGCTCGAAAGAATTTTCGACTTTTCCGAATATTTGTGTCATTTTTGAAGATGGAACATTTCAGGAAAGCTTTACAGTTAAGTTTACATATAATTATGATAGTTTTGCAGAATTTTTTCTGCCCTAGCCATGACTTTTTGACAGTTTTGATTTTGGAAGCGTTTTTACTATGAATACAAGTTTGTTTACTAAATCTATGTCCATACAAGCAAGGAAGGACTCAACATAGATAAAGACAAGACAAATAGATTGGAATCTCTCGGTGGTGGGGGGTGACCATACGGATTAGTTTAGCCTAGTGACACGGCAAATTTTTGGCGCTAGCATCTGCTTGCAGTACAGTGACTTTATAAAGCACTATGCTTACAGTTGGCGGCAGGTTGGCGGTTTAGTTATTCATTTGACAGTTGCGTCGGGACCAGTTTGTCAAGAACGTATATCAGCACGTAAATAATTCAAATTCAAACTGTAATTTGTTAATAACAATAATGTTTAGCTTGCATAAAATGTTCTTGAACTGCTGAATGTGCGAACAGTTAGTAATTACAAGTCATTTCTACTACAAAGCGAGTTCTGACAGTTGCGGACGAGGAGGTGAGTTGTACTAGTTTTTGTAAAAATATGTCTCAATAACCGCATGAAAGTTATTATACATAGACTTGTTTTTCGATAAAGTAGTTCACACTTAAAATCATGCAGGTACACTTGGTGCTACAAAAGCTTATTATGAATTCTTAAGATGTTTAAATGTTCTGCTTCTTCTCAAGAGTTAAAAACATTGTTAAAAGTAAATGAGTGAGTCGATTTGCTCTTATATGGATGAGAAACAATTTTATTATATTATATTTGTCTACTTGGGCATTGCAAATCCGCTATCACAGTCATTTACAGCTTTAAGCTATGTAATTTTATCCATCCAAATGCAAATTGGTTCACTTAAATATTTGTAAGGGTAGTACAGTTCTAGTAAATAGTAACGTCCTGATGATAAATACCTATTGCTGCGGCCGTAAAGTAATTTATTATATCTGAGTAAGTGATACCTTTAATCGACATTCATTATACTATCACTGCAGCAGCACTGATGTGAATATGTTTAATGGGTTGTTTTACTTCTAGATAGCGGACGAGGACGTACACAATCTCAAAAAAATATCTCATAGCAAATTCAACATTAACTTGACAACAATTCAGCATACTTTAACTTTTATCGAATGATACATCGTACAGTATACCAGCAATTTTTATTAATAACAAAACTTAAGACATGCTCTTGGCGTTTCTTGAAATGTAGTGTATGTACCTACCAAACTGGTCCCTTTGGGAAATCTTGCGTGGATACCACCCCTTATTTATCACATACTCTTATATAATATTATAATAAAGACCCTTTGGAAATATTTTTATTTACAATGAAGGTCTGTTTAAAAAATGCATACTTGTTTCAAATGTACCAAATATGACTGAAACGCATTAACAAAGATAGCTCATTTACGCTATCTGGTTTGTCACAAGCATTTCGGTGAGTTATTTCGACTCCCTGGAGAAAAGACTTAAACGAAGACGTCTACCCTATTTCTGTTTTATTGAAATATTTATAAATTGTACATTTATGATCATTATAACTATTTGTGAATACCAAACGGCTTTTGTTTTGTTTATCATCATTTAATTGCAAATTATTCTTAAGTAATCTCTTATTTAATTTGCAAGTAGTTTACTCCCGCGCCGTTTAAAGTTATGTGACAAGTAACTTCGAAGAGGTAGTAATGGAACAAACTAGGTGCAAAGAAATAAATTTAAAAAAAAATAAAAAATCTGACTTGCATGTTGTTGCTGCACCATTTAAAGCAGTTTCCTATGTTATCGACTTGGCATATTCGTGTGTAGTTTAGCCTAGTGACACTGCAGGCGCTTTATATGAACCTACCCCCACCATTAGAGTTTCCCATCTATTTATCTTGCCCTTGTCTATGGGACTCAATATTATTTTTTATCACAACCTTCTGGAGCGCTCCAATTTCGCACGATTTGAAAACCAACAGTCACATTGCTCCCTCAGATTTATCTACGTGGAGACAGCCTACTTCTGGAAATGGTGGATGAAACAACACGACATCATCAAGCATCGCGTCCAAAGAATGGTACGATCAGGTCAGCTAGAGTTCATTGGCGGTGCGTGGAGCATGAACGATGAAGCAACCACAAATTACCAGTCCATCATCGATCAGTTCACGTGGGGCTTGAGGTATCAACAATCAATCGATAAAAGAACGTAAGCTCTTCACCTGTAGGTTTTTAGGAAACTCAACGAATCGTTTGGTGAATGCGGAAGACCGAAAGTTGGATGGCAGATAGATCCGTTCGGGCACAGTCGAGAGATGGCTTCGATTTTTGCTCAGCTTGGGTTCGATGGATTGCTTTTGGGAAGAATTGATTATCAGGATAAGGAGGCTAGATTCAAGAGTAAAACGGCGGAGATGATATGGCAAGGAAGCAACAGTTTGGGTAAATACCAGTTCTTCTCTAAAATATGAACAGATTTTCTTTGGCCCGGTGGTGTTATGTTTTTCTCAACTAAAAACGATACATGCAAACGATTTGAAACAAGTTTCAATGAGTCTCACAAAAAAGAGCTTCGCAACGCTACGGGAACTGATAATAAATGACTCTGAATAGTGTACTTCTTATTATTTTCGTTTCTTTTATCCCTCTTGTTAGTCACATCAGTTTGCGCTTTCATTTGACGAAAAAAAAACTTAAATTTCAAGATGGGGCTATAGTTATTATGCTCCCCAGTTTATCGTATGTTCTACCTCTTTATAGAAATGCTTGCATTCTACTTCAGCATCTTTCATAGCTTAAGGCTGTTTATACGTACTACTCTACATCGTTTATGCAGGATAAAATCCGTATTTTTGATCATATCGATTTCAGATTTTTTTATCTGGGCGCTTAAATTATTTCTCTCGGGAGTTGTCATCGAACTTTTTCGAAATTAAAACCGACTTTTGCGGAAAAAATATAAAAAGATGTAAGAGGAAAAATAAAGATTAAAACAAAAAAATAAGACGAGAGCACCAGAGAAAATTTAATTTTGACAGGTAAAACATTTTTCTTTTCTTCATCGCAACAAAAATAATGAATTTATGTTGCATCAAAGTTGAGCAATTTTAGTACTGAGGGAGTTAACCTTAATGCTTTGCGGGGCGGAGCTTTGATCTCGTAAACTATGCAGGTGTACCACTTGTTGTAAACCCTTTATAATTTGTGGGATAGAGCATTGTGGTCGTAAATTACCTGTATTTATTGTCTCTTCCTAAAACTGTCCCCACTTTTGCTTTTACCACTAGGGAAATCTTAGATGTTACTCTAAGGTTTTAGCGGTTAGAAAATTAAGTCTTCGTAAAAGAATGAACAGGTACGTAAAAAATTATTATAATAACAGTTGATATCAAAAACTTCTGACCGCAAAACCGTATGGTCCACAACTAGTTCGCAAAATCGAATGCACAAACCATCTGCTGAGAAACTATGTCTCAAAATTGCATCGACTAGCAAAAACTTGTTTAAGTGCGAGGAAAAATAAGGTTGTACCTGTAAAACTGCGAAAAAGTTTGAAATGTAACATAGAGCGAATGAGAGGTGGAATAAAGAAAGCCCTAAATTTCAGAAAAACAGGATGTTTCGTTTGATGAACAATTGGCAGAATTATCTAGAGACATTGAAAATTGTCCAAGGCATGTGTTTGGTGATCATAAAAATTGCGCAAACTACTTTTCCACAGAACCCAAGCCAAACGAAGAGAATTTGATTTCTGAAATGGAAGAATGTGGTTTGCTTGGCGGTTTACTAGCATGCTCTAAAAGATTAGTGCAGAATGTTCATAGCCTTTTATTAAACATGACTAACAACGCAGCAGAGACATATAATTATGTTGTAAATAAATTTATAGGTGGAAAACGTATAAATTTTTCAGTAAAGGGCAATTATAGTGTGCGATGCAACGCTGCTGCGTTGTCTTTCAATTGCAACAAAAAKTATTATAGTATAATTCATCGAAAAATTACCAAACGAACCCCCGAAAAATTTACAAAAAAAATATATGAGCCGTATCTCTAAGCGAATACGAGACAGAGCTTGTAGAAGACTTTTCGCAGATAATCAACCACAAAAAAAATAAGAAGTTTGCCGGTCCCGATTCAGGTTATGGCGAAATCAACAGTGAAACCGATGAAGAAAATGTCATCGATGATGAATATAAAGAGCAGCAAATGAGAGAACTGTTTTCAAAAACTTCAACAGAACTTAATGATGTAGAAAAAGATACCATAGGTCAATCTGTTAATCCGAGGTGGTTCGAAGAACGATCATATAGATTAACTGCCTCCAATTTTGGTCCTGTGGTATCTCGCCGAAATCTCAACACCTATGACGTTCTAGCCAGAAATTTTCTTCATTTTCCCTTTAAAGGCAATAAATGCACGCGTTGAGGCAGTGATAATGAAGACTTCGCAAAAATAAATTTTGAAACTTTGACTGGATTAAAAATTAAAGACTGTGGTTTATTTGTGCACTGCAATCACCAATTTCTTGCTGCCAGTCCAGATGGATTAATTAATGACATTGCCATTATAGAAATCAAATGTCCTAGCTCCATCAAAGACTTTTCTCCTGAAGATGCAATTAAGAACAAAAAACTTAAATATATGACCGTTCAAAATGGAAAAATTATGCTACGTAGAACTGATAAGTATTTTTATCAGATTCAGGGGCAGCTAGCTCTTGCAAATAGAGAGCTCTGTTATTTCGTCATCTGTACTCCGAAAGGAATGTTCATAGAAGGAATATCAAGAGATACAAACCTCTGGGAACAGAAAATGTTGCTGAAATAAATATCCTTTTTTAAAAATAACATGTTTAAATATATATTGAATAAATAACTATTGCCCAATTACATTTGTTTTAATAAAACAGTAATTTTTGGGAAGGAAAGTATCGCTACAAAATTTTAATTTTTGCATCATAGTCCTGAACTTAATGTAAGCACATGCATTATTTTACTTTAATAATTTAGTTTATTTCTATAATAGCTTTCAAACATTACTTAAGTATTTTAACAGTAATAGTCATTTTACTTCATAGAAACAGAAATGAGTTTTTTTAATGATTCTGAATCTAAATTTTAGGCCGGGTTCTCCCATAAGTAAATAATAATCACGTTTCAGAGTTTTTCAAATATATTCACAAACAAAATCAATTTTGATTGTATTTTATAATAAAACAAGCCATTAGTTACTTTAGTATTGATAAAAGTATTTATTCGTCGAAAATGTTTTAATTGGAGGTAAATGGTACAAGTCAGTTATAATTTTTAGCCATGAGGTAAGAATTTAATCGGTGTAAAATTAATTATACGAGCCTCAATTGAATGAAAAAACAAACGTTCAGCTTCGCCAGAAAAAGTAACTTTTGCCCGGATTATCACAAGTTAACGTGATTATAAACAATCGGTCTATGTGCAATATACCGCCAATACAGAGTGACAGGGTAGGGGTCATAACTCATCTTGGAGAMCAATACTGCAGCTGCAATATAGTGACAGGCTTTGTCAGGTCCACGWGGACTAAYTATGTTACCGCCCTAAMAATTTCGTTTGGCCCAAAACGTATGAACAGCCTTAATATAAAACACTCSAGAGACACTTTACACTACTTAATAAACTCATTAATCTATTAGGATTTCCAAAAATCATGTATTGTTTTCAGGAAAGAGTGCGTCACTATTTACAAGCGTTATGTACAACACCTATTCTCCCCCACCAGGGTTCTGTTTCGACATACTTTGCAACGATGAACCAATCATAGATGATGTTAAAAGCCCTATCTATAATGTTCCAGAAAGGGTAAGCTTCAATKATCTGCTGATACTCATTATTAATTTGTTCATTCGGTATTAGAAGGTCTACTTTAGACTTTTGGTAATACCAAAGGCGTAACGGACGTGAGAATGTATTTGCCAAAAAAAAATTCTATTAGCTTTTTTTTAATTTACAAATGTTCCAAAAGGATTATTTTTGTACCTTCAATTTCACAATATAGGGCTTTGATGTTGTTTTGATATAAACAATTGTTGTTTTTGATGCAATGATCAGCAAACCTGTGTCAAATTTAGGAATTATGTTTGTGCTCAATAAATTATTGAGTTGAGTTTGATACTCATCTGTGACAACGGTTTTCGTATCTTCGTTTAAGGATAATTCTGTATTTGTGTTGCGAATTCTTTTTTGGACTGTGGATTATATTTTAAACCTTTAAGATTGATTAAATGATCATTGAATCTAAATTCACAATAGAGGTTAACCAAGTTTATTTGAACTCTATTTTCTACTTGATTGTTAAGCAGATATTTTAATTTCTTAAATCAAGTCAGATATTGTTTATGAACTGGCATATGAACCGCAATGTAGAAATCTCTAAGCAATCTGGTGTTTAGTTTTTATGACATTCACAGCCTTTTCTACAAATCTACATTACTGAATACTGAATACCGCATCTCTCATACCAATGTTAGATGACTTTCAAACTTTTCAAATTTTATCGGGTATTCTCTCTAAAGATTAAGGCATTCCTTGAATACGCCAAAAACGTCTCTGACGTCTACAAAACCAGCAACATCATCATCACAATGGGTGAAGATTTTAACTACCAAGACGCCCACGTATGGTTCAAAAACATCGACAAGTTGATTTCGTAAGTTAGAAAAAATTCAAAATTTTCAACTCTCTTAAGGTGATGCTTGCAGATATTCCAACGCGCTGCAACAGTATGGGTCCAAATTTAATTTGCTGTACTCCACACCGTCGTGTTATCTAAAAGCAGTGAAAGATGAATCTGCCAAGAAGAATATTCAATGGCCTGTAAAGACAGACGACTTCTTTCCGTATGCTTCAGATCCCCACGCGTTTTGGACTGGGTATTTTACTTCAAGACCTACCATCAAGCGGTTTGAGAGGGAAGGAAACAATTTCTTGCAGGTAAAACTACGCAGATCCTCTTTACTTTGCTCATTACATTCGTATTTAGGTTTGCAAGCAACTCTACGCCTTGACGGACCTGGGACCAGAAGACTGGGTTGACCTAAACGTGATGAGGGAAGCTATGGGCGTTATGCAACACCACGATGCCATTACAGGAACTGAAAAAGAACACGTTGCACACGATTATGCGAGAATTCTGAGCAACGGATTTACAGAATGCGAGTACATCGCAGATGTAGCACTGACGTAGGTCTGTCGAGTTGAATTAAATCGACTTCTAATGTTTTCGTTTCAGCCAGTTGATGAATGGTAACAAGTCCGATCAAGCCTCGGGTGAAACAGAACCACTTCCACCATACCCACTTAAAAACTGCCCTCTTTTGAATGTAAGCTCGTGCAATGTTACAGAGAACCTGTCTAGTTTCGTCGTTACTGTCTACAACCCATTGGGTAAGGTGGTTAACAAGTACGTGAGGCTACCAGTGACAGGCAAAGCGTACAGCGTTAGAGATCCTGATGGTACGTTCGTCTCAGCAGCATATAAAGTGAAGCTAAACTCGTAATTTTACAGGAAAATCATTGACAGTTCAGTTAAGTCCTATTCCACAAACAGTTTTAAATATTCCGGGACGTAACAGCACTGCCACAGCAGAACTCATATTCTTGGCTTCTGGTCTTCCACCACTGGGTTTCAAAGCTTACTACGTGGAAGGGAAATCGGGAGATGACGTAATTTCTCCTACGCCAATAGAAAACAGCTATAACGACGTAAGGGTGGAGTTTCTAGAAAACTTAAAAACTGTTGTTGGTCTTCACATTACTTGTTCAAGTCGTTTCGGGAAAATTGTCAGTCAGTAAATTTAATGTATTGTTAATAGGGCGTCCATGTAAAGATTGACGGGGACACTGGACTCCTATCGGAGATATCCATGAATGGTGTAACGGTTCCGATGACGCAGGAGTTTCTATACTACAAAGGAACTATAGGTGATAATAGAGCTGCAGAAAACAGATCTTCAGGAGCCTATATTTTCAGACCCAATGGAACTGAAGCCTACAAACTTGGAAAAACCGTACAGATTAAGCTGTACCAAGGCGATCTGGTAACTGAACTGCATCAAGTCTTCAGTGATTGGGTCAGCCAGATAATTAGGGTGTATAATAATGAGAATTATGTTGAGTTTAATTGGATTGTTGGACCTATACCGATAGAGTAAGTAAAGTAACATGCTTATTCCATTTCAAATTATTTATGTGGTATCCTGTATACAGGGTAATCCGTTTTTAAAATTGAAAATTCGTATTTTTCAAATTTGGCCACATATCTTGGTTGCTATGACAGTTATTAAAAACCGTTTAAAGGCTGTATATTTTTATATATTTTTCGTACCACAAAATAACATTATTTTTATGTATGTAGATAATATTTCCAGTATATGACACACAAGTTCATTTTTCGCAAAATAATGTTATAGTTCATAAGTTACATTCCTAGTTTTACATAATTTTGAAAAAAGCGTTCTTTTACACTCTTATTTCATACAACTTAAGATGAACGATGTTCTAAAACAAAAAAAAATAGGCTTAATAACTTTAAACATTTTTTTATAGCTGCTATAGCAACCCAGGTGTGGGCGTCAATAAAAATCAAGTCAAATTTGAAAAATACCCTGTATATTGAACACCATTCAAGTTATCCAACATTTATTCATGTATTACGAGAGCAAAAGTCAAAATTTGGGAACTTTAGAAAAGTCGAATAGGTAAGGGCTGTCTCGAATAAAATTTCCGAAATTTTAGATAGCTGTGAGTTTTTAGAAACGTCAAATATTTGTAATACGTAATAAGTTTAAAAATGTAGTGAAGTAGAAGTTGTATATTTGTAAATAACAGTTTGATTATAAAAAATGAATGAAGAGGAGCATCGACGAAAGGTTGTTGACAGATGGTTAGAAAATCCACAGCCTCTTAGGCACTTCATTGCAAAATAATTGAAAATGTCACAATCCACGGTAGATGATGTACTAAATCGTTATTTCAAGATTCAAAGCATATTAGGACAGCCACATTCGGTAAGAAAATCAGGCGGACATGATTTGCAATTGGAAGAAAAAATTCTTAAAGTTTGTATGAAAAATCGCAGCATGCTCATCAGAGAGATTGCCACAAAATGTGGTACAACTAAAAGCATGGTAGAAAAGGTAAAAAAACGTGATGGTTTGAAAACGTATAAAAAGCAAAAAGTTACAGAAAGGCAGGAAAAAATGTTTAAAACCTGAGCCCGAAAGTTTTACAATTTAATTGGGGAATCACGTCCTTGCTTGGTATTGGATGACGAAACATACGTAAAAGCAGATTTTACGAATCTTAACAATATTATACTGCCTTTAAGGAAGAGATCCTTCCCAAGTCTGAAACAACTATAAGTGTAGAAAAATTTGGGAAAAACTCTGTTGTGGCAGGCACTCTGTCAATCCAGGCATCGTACATACTCAGTGCTTTGTTACCACAGGAACAATTATTAATACCGAAATTTACATCAAAAAATGTTTAAAAAACGCCTGCTTCCTTTTCTAAAGAAGCAAGAAGGGCCCACATTATTTTGGCCAGATTTAGCTTCTGCTCATTACGCAAAGAATGTAAAAAATTTATTAATGGAAAAATAAATTTTGTAAAGAAAGAAAGAAAGTGTCGGCCAATTGAAAAATATTGGCCTCTTTCCAAAAAGAAAGTGTCTTTTCCATATATGTGTAATAGCTTAAAAAAAAGAGATCAATAAAGAATATCCAGCGGTTGAAAATTTCCGAGAGACAAGCCTTATTCATTTCAAAAGCTGTAGGGCATTATTTTATACAGAATTTTGCATTGAATTTAACAAATTAGAAAAAATACATGTGGGTGTATATATGATGCAACTTGTTCTAATTTTAGTGACATAATTGGCAAAGAAATCATAAGTCGTTTCACTACGCCACTTTCTACAAACGGCACATTTTACACGGATTCAAATGGCAGAGAGCTTCTGAAAAGGATAAGAAACTACAGACCAGCATGGAATCTCTCACTTCAAGAGCCAGTTTCCGGCAACTACTACCCTGTAACTTCCAGAATTGTCATAAAAGACGAGAAGCAAGGTATTGAACTGGCAGTATTGACTGATCGTGCTCAAGGAGGATCCAGTTTAGAAGATGGTGAAGTAGAACTAATGGTAAGTGGACAAAACCAAAATGACCCTAATAAATGGTGGAAAAATTCTTGATTACTTAATGACTGTGTTTATAACGGATTGTAGTTTTTATATTATGTATACAGGATGTTTCACGAATGATAATGACCCTGACGAAATTAAAAATGCAACCCAAAATACATTCTCATAGCCAATGTGGTTATTTTACATAATGGTATTATTTTAAAAATAAATTGGGAATCCATGACGGCTATGCGCTATGGTTCCTGTCACTGTATTTATTAAAAGTCAAAATGTATTCAAATGATGAAAAACAGATATGATTTTGATTTATGGTGAATGCAAGAAAATGCTTCCGCTGCTGCCCGTTTATACAGACGTTTTCCAAATAGAAGAGCTCCTGCCGATACAGTTTTTAAGAGACTTGAATTAACTTTAAGGACAAACTGGCCACCTGAAAAAGTCAAGAGAAAGAACATCAACATGCCCTGACAATGAAATTAAAGTATTGGAAATGATTGACGAAAATCCTCATATTAGTGAATGGGTAGCCTCAAGAGCAACCGGTATTAGTCTGTCTTCAGTACACCGAATAATTGAAGGCAATCAATTTCATCCGTATCACTTGCAATTGGTTCAGGCCTGAAAGGAAACAGATTATCCCAAAAGACTGGCTTTTCGTAACTTTTCTCAATAACACCAAAATTTTAATGTGACAACATTTGCTTCTCAGATAAAGCAAGATTTTCTAATAATGGTGGAGTTAACAAACAACATGCATTATTAGGCGCAAGAAAATCCACGTTGGATTCGAGAAGGACAATTTCAAACTATCTACTCGACGAATGTCTGGTGCGGAATATTGGGGAATCAAACTGTTGGGCCTTATTTTTTCGCGATAGTTTAAACGGCAATACTTATCTAAATTTTTTAAGAAACATTTTACCGGTACTTCTCCAAAAACGTAAATTTACAAGTAAGACAAGATCTATGGTTCCAACAAGATGGAGCACCTGCACATTATCATAGAATAGTGCGAAATCATCTTGATTTGGTTTTACCTAACCGATGGATAGAAAGAGGTTCAATTAATCCTTGGCCACCGAGAAGCCCGGACCTTACTCCTTTGGATTTTTCTGTGGGCAATGGTAAAAGAGTAAGTATACCAAACACCAATTGAATGTGTAGAATATTTAGGAAATAAAATACGTGATGCATGTAGATCCATCACTCCAGAAATGTTAATGCACGTTAAAAGATCGTTTTGGGCGGAGGTCGACATGTTGAGCATTTATTACATTAATATTATTGAATAAACATTTTTCAAAAATAAAATTTGTTTTACAATACCGAATTTACTTAAAGCAAATGATTGAAGTTTATGTCAAAATTTACGAATTTATACAGCTCCCTACGTTTTATATTTTTTAAGACGATGAACAATTATCAATGTTACCTCTGCAATTGTATTTTGGGTTGCACTTTTAATTTCGTCAGGGTCATTATCATTCATGAAACATCCTGTATGAACAAAATATTATGTTCTGTTTAGGTGCACAGAAGTTGCTTGCATGATGACAGTTTTGGAGTGGGAGAAGCCTTGAATGAACAAGCTTTTGACAAAGGACTAGTAGTACGCGGTTCTCACTACGTTATTGTAGGATCCAATAAAAACAATACAGGTGAGAACACATCTTTTGGTTACGAGGCGTATCTATAAACCAGTATCACATTTAGCTTTAAACAAAAACGGTCTAGTTAGTTTTTTTAACTAAGGAACAAACAAGAATTCAACGAAAGGTACTAAATCCGGTGATTCGGGAGGGTAACCTGTTTAAAATCATTTTTCATCTACTACGACGACAATAAAGCTTCCACGTTCAATCGATATAGATCTAAAAACAAAGAGTGCAAGATGTGTTTTGCTAATCATTCTTGCTAGCCGTATTTTAAATGATCTTTTAAATATTTGCATCCAGGGTAATAAACAATCTGTTATAACATACAGGTTGGCAAATGGATGTGTAAGGAGAGGAATGAGGACAAAAGGTCGATATTACCAAGTTTAACTATATAAAAGCGATAGTGCTGCATTTGAAGTAATTGTAAAATGAAAATCAATTTTTTTACAATCACAAATGGTATCTAAACATGATTGTTCATTACGCCCTACTGTTACAGACCTGTTAGCCACACAGTATTGTTACAACAAACATGTTTTACAAAATTAAAACAGGTTGCCAATTTTGATTCGTTTTAGGAAGACCAGTTGCTGTTCAACAAAAGGAACTAGCACTGAGAAAACTTCTTAAGCCATGGATTTTCACTTCACCAACAAACAGCCTCAGTTTTGATGAATACAAAGCTAATTATAGAATGCAGGTAAGCTAGACTGCTCGCTCTATATGTTTAGTGTCCACCAACTGTATTAAATTGTTGATTCACCAGTTTTCGGGGCTTCAAAGGAGCCTTCCAGACAATGTACACATTCTAACACTGGAGCCATGGCAAGCAATGTATTTCCTTCTCAGGCTAGAGCATATTTACGAGAAGGACGAAGATCCAATCCTCTCACAACCAGCTACTGTGGATTTAAAGGTAATAACTCAAATCCGTTAGACCAAGATGTGGATGAGTTATCTGAATAATTCATTTCAACAAAAATACTCATATAGTCATAACTCACTACTTGCAAAATTGAATGACATTATGTAATTTTCCTCTTTTTCAAAATCTAAATCTTGCTAATGAGTAAAATGCATAATGGGTTCAAAATATGATGTTTTCTGATCAAACTTCCAAGTATTGAAATGTAAGTACTAAATTAGATGGCAATACCATCTGTCAGCAGTATTCTGACATGATGACATAGCTGCCTGAAGGAAATGACCTGAAGACTGCTTAGGTACCTGCATACATCAACTTTACAGGAGGCCCCCCAAGGCACTAAACTTGAACACTACTAATTAAGTTAGTAACTAATTCAAACACTACAATTCACCACAACTTAAGAGCGCCATTGTCCACTTGATCCTTGCTTAATGCCTTTCAAATAGGACTTGACTGTGCCCTACATAGAGCTTGCTTCCGGTACCTCCAGAAAATTTAATTACTTTTTCCAGTAATTGCCAGATATATTTCGATCAAATGCTGGACACCATCTAACCGTGAACTGAAGGATTAAGTACTTCAAAACTCAATAACAATGTCTTGTAATCCAATTCTGGCAACCCTATAGGGTTAATCTACAGATTGGAGTAGTCCTCTGATAAAACTTGCAACCTCTTACCGTTGTCTTACATACTAATAAGTCATGGCAAAAAGACAATAATCCTTTGTTTGTACTCAAGGAACAGGATGTAAGGTGCGGTGACATAAAATTAATATTCATACAATATGTATAACTTTTTTTTAAATAGTTAATATTTTTCAACACACCTTGTATGTATGTGATCAAAATACTTTTTGTTTGAAATATATATGTGAACAATTTTATGTGAATGTATTGTCTTCAAATTGCTTAATCTTGAGAACTATGCCACCTTTTGCAAAATTAAACTTACCCGTCACTTATCTACTCTTAATCCAAAATATTTATTTACTGTTTCAGGACCTATTTGCTCCATTTGTAATTGTATCGCTGCGCGAAACTACACTGGGTGCAAATCAGTGGTTAAATGACAACGAAAGACTTCATTTTGGAAGGGACAGTGATTCGAACGACCAAGAAAATGATATTAACTATCTTCTATATAAGAGGCAGACTTCCAGCAGCGATATGTTGAAGATTGTCCTGAACCCCATGCAGATCCGTACCTTTGTTATTGACGTGAAGTTTTAAGGAGTTGAAAAAATGAAGGGAAGTGAAATAAAGGGAAAAATAACGGAATAAATTTTGTATATAAACAAATTTGTATACACAATATTCAATATTACATTTTATATAGCTCATAAATGTATACTACTTGCTTTTATAAAAAAGTTATACAACAGAATTTTTTTTTTTGTAATAACGATACAGATTTTATTACAATGCAATATTACACATATAAATCATCAAACATGATGTACATAGTTATTGCTTCAATATAGAAACCGAAAAAATTGAAACGGCAAAACTTCCAGAACATTGAAAGAGGAGTATTATTTTTGAGGGAAGAAACGATTTGTCGCATCCCTCATTTATACAACAAAAGTTGTTTGATAATTGTGATGACAAGATACTACAAACTAACATTAAACAAAATACTTGTTATCATAAAGCTACTTAACTGTACTTATATAAACAAAAAAATCATTTGGTGTACATTATTAAATATGCTTTTTTGGGCAGTAAGGAACCGGTTAAGCTAAATATTCAACGTTATTATTTGCCGCTGAGAAACGTATTGCTCACAAATTAAATCCTTTATTTTTAATTCCCACTGAGATTCATGCGGCCAAAACACAAAAAAAATCCCTAACCAATTATGGCACTTTTTCTTCCATAATTCAATACGACACCGTCAAAATACGAGAAAACATTTGAGAATGCACATTCGAGATCAGGCTATTGCAGAATTGAACGTCGAACATTTTATACCTTAACATTACGCATTGAGTATTTTAAAGGAAACAACGGTCGCACGTATAATAATAAATACAGAGACTAGGTGACGTGATGATGGAATAGCAAACGATAGCGTGACGGATATGTCTGTGCACTACCTGACCGAGAATCGCATCGAGTTGGAATTTGTCCTTTTGTTGCGGGTGAGGCGTGCACAAGCTGAAAAAAAAATGACTGTTGGTCGACTATTAAAACAATCCTAACTACCCATTAACTACACTTGTTATGTTAAATGTATTAATGGTTGGCGAAATTGAGGTTATGGGCCCATAGACGTGCTCTCACTGGTTATGTTAAAGAAGCAATTTTGGAAAAATTAACTTACTTTCTTGAAATCGATGTTCCTATTTACATCTTTGATTAATTAGGAAAGGGAAAGGGCTCCATTAACCAATAAGAAAGTAATACGCAGGTAATAAAGCAGGTAAGGGATATACATGTATTAAATAAACATTATTATATTTATTTATATAAAAATGAACCATTCACTTAAAAATCCAAGCACTCCACTGTAAGTAAACTACTTTAAAACATCTATGAGTAAATGTGCACATTTTCAATTTTGGGTTATATTTCAAGAGTACAGAAAAAATGATACGTGAATTGTAATGTCTAAAAATTCTGGAATAATGAACTGTATGGGAACGATACTCACTTACAGAATCCTGTGGGGTAAGAGGCCTTTCTATAACCTTCTCCAAGACCTGAATCCACTGATCCCTATCTAATTCAGTCTCTGCAGACAAGTTATAAACTCGTGAGGGTGTGTGAAGCGTGAACGTGAATCCTTGGTCCTTAACTCCCGGCGACACCCCTATCCTAACACTAAAGCCATTCATGGCATGTCCTGAACACGAAATCATTAGAAAAAACACAAAAGCAACCACCAAAACATTTACCTATGAATATTTCTCCCTTCGGATGTGCGTCTAATGGTTCGTAGTGGTACATCAACTTCCTATTGTCCAAAGTAAACCAACGTTTCTTGAAGCAATCGCTCGTTCTCGGGCCAGTTTTCCACAGCCAACCTTCCTTAGCGAAATCTTCCGTTAAGTATCCAACCAGATCGTCCTCGTTGGCCGAAGGATAGGCCACTTGCAACCTGTGCAGTTTGGCGCATCTTATGGCCATGTACCAGTTCGTTATCACTTCAGGGTCCTCGTGATAGACGTAGATGTGTCTCGTCGTGTCCTCTTTCCAAAAGGTTAACTGCATCGACGTCGGGTAACGCATTTTTTCTGGTGCAAACACTACATTTAGTTCGGAGATTTTTAACACCGCTTTTGGTTCCCGGTTCTCGCGGACGTAATATTTTAATGTGTCCTCGGCTTCCGATAGGACAAATCTTCTGGGGTAGTAGCGACTGTCTTCTTTACCACGTTTGTTCAAGAAACCTTCCATGAAGCCGCTTACGTAGCTTTGCCTCTCGGGGTGGCAGAATTCTTCTCTTTGGTATTTAGCTCTGATCCATTGTTCTATTAAAACTCTAAAGGGGACAGAACATCAAGTTTTCAAACAGATTTTAATTGTAGTGTACTTTACAATAGTGAATAATGATATTGTAGAAAAGATTGAAATAGAATAAATAATAATACAAAAACATAAGTTTTTTAACAGGGATATGCTTTTTGCATATGAATTAGCACAAACTTTATCAAGACATGAAACTATCCAGACTTACTGAGGATCGTTTTCTTTTGGTCTCCGATAACAGGGCGGCACTCTTTCCTCGAATTTCAATTTCGCCGATGTATTTCCAACTTCCTTCATTCGTTCCACTTGAGAATCTTCCCACCGATCCAATTTCAAATGCTTCACCTTGCTAATGTGCACGCCCATGCCTCTATGTACGCCAGCACATCGCTGACAAATGAAGATTCCTATGTTGTACGATGCCCATTCCGGATCTACACAACAACATCACAGCATCGTAGAACAACAAAACAATCTAGGTGTGCAAGTTAAAAAACTTATCAGTCACTACGGATTTTGATCAACAACTCTGTTCCACCTCTTTAATAAATAAAAAACAAACCTGATTGAATAGACATCTAATATTGTTTATAAAATACAAATAAAGCTCGATTTTAATCAACCCATGCTCTTTAACACCTAGCTTCAGGGGTGTTTATTGAACTTACTTCTTGCTCCGCAATCAGCACAGGCATTATTTCCGGGATATTTCAAGAGCTCCAGCAAAACTTTTTCATTTCTCTCTGCCATCCCTACAAAACTCGTGATTATCCGTTAAAAATTACGCACAGGAAACAACACAAACGTCGTCCATTTTTAAAACGGTGTTGTTTTGACAAATGTTTTGTATCTTCTCCGCCTGCGGCAGCAGCCACATTGACAGTGATGAATGACAAATATTTTATCAAAAGTCTCAAAACATCGTAAAAATTATCAGAGGAATTTGATTAGCATGTCGCGTGTTTTTTACGTAAAAACAATCCATCAAAATATTTTCCCTTCCAGTACACTCATTCGATGCAACGAATCGATTCAAGGTCGCCATCCCTACCCCAATCGATTTTTTTTCCTATTTTCTAGTCATCAAAAAAGTACGTGATTTAATATAGTGTGCTTCTATCATTTTATGTAATTTGGCGTAACATTTCGCAAATTTTTAGCGCACTGTCTCAAGATGTACACAGTACTAAGACACCACAAAGTTAAACAAGCACTTGCGACAACAGTACACAATAATCTGAGAAGGATATCTACATCTTATGCGAGAAATGGATCGTTCAAAGTGCAAGACGACAAAGATTTTTTGGAAAAAGTGGAGAACAGCAAGGAACCCGTGATTGTAGACTTTTTTGCAACGTAAGTGGCTGTCATGTCGCTTAACCGTTCCTTATTTTTTTGCTTCGCAGATGGTGTGGACCATGCAAAGCACTTGAACCACGATTAGAAAATGTAGTGGCTAAGAAAAGTGGTAAAATCAATGTTGCTAAAGTAGATATAGATAACATGGGAGAGCTCGCAGCCAAATATGAGGTAAACATATTCCTGTGTCAGAGCTCATTTCTAACGACAGCTCTGTTTTTAGGTAAGCACAATCCCTGCGCTCGTGGTATTCCGAAATGGGAAGGTTGAGGACAGGCTTGTAGGGCTCCAAGATGAGGACAAACTAGATATCTGGGTTGATAAAGTAATAGAGCAGAAATAATGATTACAATTTATCTACTACATAGTCATATGAGCTAATGGCTTTAATAAATATATAAAATATATTTGTGTTGTTAAATTTGAGATGTTTCTTTATTTTGTGGTAGAAAATAAGCATTTTTTTAATACTTTGAGAATTCTATTATTTATTTATTGTTTTTAAAGTTTTTATATCGTTTAGGTTGGCAACAGGGTGTTTTGTCACTTATCAAATGTCAATCCACTTTGACGTGTGCTGTTTATAGGTTATATTTACTTAATGTGATGGTGTATTGATTCAAAAATATTTATCGTGCAAAATGTCCGATTCAGAATCGGATGACGACAATTATTGTTACTACGGAAAGGCATTGGAACCCTACGACGAAGGTTTGTTTTAATCCCAACTTATTTCGCAAATATAATATCTACCTTTTTCTGTAGATGCCTTTCCAAAGAAGAGACCAATAACAGTCGAGGAACAAATTGCCACAGATGCCCAGGGAAGACGAAGATTCCACGGAGCCTTTACAGGGGGCTTTTCCGCTGGATTTTTCAACACCGTCGGTTCACTGGAAGGATGGACGCCGAGTGAATTTAAGAGTTCTCGCAGTGAAAAAGCAGAATCGAAACAACAAAAACCGGAAGATTACATGGATGATGAAGACATCGGTGAATTTGGAATTGCTCCGCAAGTCGTCAGGGCAACAAAAGAGTTTAACAAGAATAAACGAAAGAAAAGGTATTTTACCGATGGCCCAATCCCAGGCGAACCAGTTTTAGAAACATTACTTAACAGTGGTAACGAAACTGTGGGGTATCTGTTATTGAGGAATATGGGTGTGAAGAACAGAAGTAAAGAAGATATTGAGGAACATGATGAAGTACCTAAAGGTGCGAAAGTTTATGGGTGTGTAATGCCGAAAGTACGTGAAAGCAGTACAGCGTACGAGTGTGAGCAATACTCCCTGCCAGAAATATACAAAGAGTACTTGAGCAAACCCAAAAGTAACAGTTTTGGCTTGGGATATAGCGGTTTACGCGACAGCCACGTTAATCTATTTCAAAATGTCACGTCAGCAGAACGTAATAAGAAAATTCCCATATCCGGACAAGCATTTGGTGTTGGAGCATTCGAAGACGAAGATGAAGACATCTACCGCAAAGACAACATGAGCAGGTATGATTTCGAACTGACAAGTGAAACCAGTGTTCCGGAAAAGAAAAAATTTAACGAGAAAGACTCAGTCTTTGATATTTTTACAGTATCTAAAAACAAACTGAGTCAAGGTGAATATTTTCCTCCGCCCGCTCTACCTCACAGTTTTTCCGGAAAACATAAAGTCCGGAAGTCACGTTTCGAACCGATTCAAGAAGAAACGAAACCTGAAAGAAGCCAAATGAATGCGCAAATACGAGCTAGGTATTTAGGAGAAGATTACACCACCCAAGAAGTTTCTCTAAACCAGCAGAACAAAGAAACTGAAAAAGTGGAAGAACCCAAACCAAAAACCGAAATTCCCGAACCAAATAACACATTGGCTGGTTTTGCTAACATCCTGGCAGACAAATTCGTCTCTGCACGACAGGATGACAGTCAGGACATTTTGGAGCCGGTGAAAAAAACAGAAACGGAGCACGGGACAAAAGAGATGCGAGACGCCGCCGCCATGAAGATGTTCGGTCCTTTAACAAGGATTAGGTACGACTGGCAACCGAACACGCTGCTGTGCAAGAGGTTTAACGTCGCAGAACCCATAGCGGGGTAAGCAGACTTGATGTATTTTTTGTCTTGGTCCTCCAGATTTGAGCCATGCTGATGAGATCTAAACACACTGAACCATGTGGTGTATACAGCTTACAATTTTTTTTTAGTCTATTGATAAACAAACAGTTAGTTCAAAACAGAGGTCACTTTGATAACTAAACTTTGGGTCAAAGTCGCACTGTTTAGGAGTTATTTGTAGATGTGGCTCATTCTGAAACTGGCTAATCCATATTTTATTGGTTTTGTTAGAAATTATTATTGTTATCTTATTTACCGTAACAATTCTAAATTTTCAGAGAGAGTGCTTCACAGAAGAGGAGAAGGACTAAACATCTAATCTTTGAGTACCAGAAGGAAACTGAACAAGAGCTGCACAAACCTGGGCTGTCGGTACAAAAGATTAAAACAGAACAAACCGAAGAAGTTACAGACGCACCTGAAGAAAATACTCCGCAGTCAGAAAATAGTTCAAATCAAATTAGTGACCCTGTAAATCAGGGAAATACTTCCACCAACGAAGTCTCTCCAACAGATACAAACATCAGTGTGGATGTCGACAATCCCCCTCCACCAGACATAACAGAACGCATTGATGTTGCTAAGAATACAGACCTCTTCAAAGCCATCTTTTTGAGTAGTGATGAATCTGACAACGAAGAGGAGGAAGTCGAAAAAAGCACTGAAGATAGAGATGCCGCACTAAGAACAGCGGTATTAGCAGAGCAGTTACTTCCAAAAATTAAACCTACCAAGAAAGGCATATTGTCTGGTATAGATCTGACTGAAGTTAATAAACAAGTAAAGGATACTGAGAGGGAAGAAAACAGCAAAACCAATGCAGTTTCGGAGGGAGTTTGTGAAGCTTCTTCATCAGAAGTTCCACGAAGCAATGAACCAGTGGAATTAAAAAAGGAGACTGAAGTATCCCTATATGGTCCTAAATTGCCGGATAGAATTCCTAGTAATTTTAAACAAGAAGTAGTCGAAAGTGTTGAAGATGTTGGTAACTGGATAGAAAAGGATGAAGTAGGAAAACGAAAATCCAATAAACATAAGAAAAAACATAAGAGAGAAAAGCATGAGCATAAAAAGAAACACAAACATAAGGATAAGAAAAATAGGCAGTAAGTTTTCTTTCCTGTGATACTATCAATAAATATTTATAAGTTTAAAAAAGGTTTGTTTTTGTTAATAAACAATTGTTTTTTGAGGGGGGGGAGGATATTGATGACAGTTATAGTCTTCYTGATAGTATTAACCAAWTAAATTTTCTTTTAATGGCAATTAATGGTCATTTCAACACATTTTTACCATAATTCTATATAACTAAATTTTTCATACCTATGTTTTTATATGCTCCATTTTGCGTCCATCCTTGGATAGTTAGATCTCAGCTGCTAGGCATCAGATTGACCTCAGGTTCTCATTAGATGGTACCTTGTGGTGCTTAAATAATTTTTTTAAAGTAGAGTCACAGGGTATTGCTCCTAGTGTCGAAATGCCCATTTTTATACAAAATTTGATATATTGCGTTATAGATATTGTTGACAGTACAAATTTAGATTAATTCTATAAGAACTTATACCTATATTATTTTATACGCCGTATAAATCTATGTATGTGTGAAAATAGTGAATATTTTGAACAATTTTTGTGACTTTATTTGTGTTCATGGTTTCATAATAATTTATTTAATTGTTTTGTGAAAATACTCAGTTAATTTTAGCAATAGTAGATACGAGATTTTTTGCAAATAAAAAAATACATTTATCACAAAAAAAAATCCAGAGCCATATTGCATACAAATTAAATATGTAATATTTAAAGTTACTTAAGTTGGCTTATATTGCAAGGAAACATATGCTACAGACTTCGCAGACTATTTATAAACATGAAGTTTAACATAATCAAGCTAAACAATGTTTGTTTTATTATTGAAGCGCTGCATAATTGACATGAATTATAGTACTTAAATGCTAATATCTTGAAAGGGATTAATGATAGCGACTTTTACAAGGTATACTTTTTGATTGCAAAAGGTTAGAAGAATGGACGTATTGGTCCGAAAACGATATACAGGGTGGTGCAAAAAAGTTGTATGTGCAAACTGGTTCAATAACTACAATAATCTGGAAGGTATCGCTCGCAAATAGCAATTAAGTACATTGGTTTGAAAATACTTTAGTATCTAGTCAAAGACGTAGTTGTGTACCAAAATAATATGAAGTTTATTCCAAAAGTGAAAGTAATTTCACATAATACCTTTGATTTGAATTGTCGATGAAAAGTATCAAGACATTATAGCATTCTCAATGTTTTTATGTCGTTTATGTCACCCAACTCCCACATTTGTTTTAAAAACGCAAATTAGCCTGTCGACCGGCTTTTTTTTTCGCATGTAAACAGTCCCAGGTTAATACACCTGATGACGCGGCATGGGTCTGCAGAAAATTACTTAGACCTTGAAAAGTTTCCGGCATTGCACGGGAAAGCTCTTTTGGGCGATTGTCATTTGATTACGCAGACCCAGTTCCCGCCATAATATAACTACGAGTTGCGCAAGCGGGGTTAAACAACCTCCGAAAATAGTGCGCAATTTGACGTTTTGGGTGGCAGGTAATTGGCCTTAGCAGGTGCAGGCCAAACCCGAATTGCCTGGGTTATTTTTAAAACGATAATATATTTACATGAAATGTAGTTCCAATATACAACGTTAGCATGAAATAGATCGTACTTAAATTGATATTTTAGGGTAGCTGGTGTCTATTTACATTAATTTGGGTAAAATATAATGTGATGCTGTTAAATAATTGAGTAAACAACCAAGAAAAAGTTAATAGAAAGTTAAAACTCTCCCGCCAACTTTTGAATTTGACAGTTGAAGTTTGAGAACACTTGTGCCGCTATTTTTCGTAATTCGATAAGACATATTTAGGTATTCCCAAAGCCACTTGTAACATCTAATTAATCCGTAAACAATAGTTAAGTAACACGGCAAAGAGCGAAACTTCCGAGACGCAATACGCCGTTTGGCTTTCATTTCGGCGAGGCATTCGTTTTTGCGCCGTGGGCCAAATTTGCCGGTGTTATTCCCCTTGGATGATCTTGACCTCGGTCATTGAATGAATGGAATTAGACGCAAAATGCAATTAACCCAGCAAGGTCTTGCAAAACGTTAGTCATCTCGTGTTACTGAACTTATTAAGTTTGTTTTAGGATTAAGAGCAATCTAATTTTTAAATGTTGCATCATCTCGCGAACAAAACTCACGGGGGCCGCTGCTTTTGAAGATCACCGACATAGAATGCTTGCACATTAAACATTAAATTCAGCGAATAGAAAGTACAGAGTACTGGTAGAAAACTTCTTTATTGCGCTTGTACCTAATGGGACACGAGTTATTAAAATAGATGAGAAGTATTTATCAACACCTGCTTTTGTATCTTCCATGCCTTCCACGGGGCTTAATTTTGGGCCTCTTAATTTTTACGAGGCAGAATTAGATATAAACCTTCAAAAAGTCACTTTTCTACCTAGTCTCCATTGCGTTCTATGCACCACTTCCACCGAGCAGCCGAAGCAATAACCTGTACAATTTTCTGCATTCGGTAAATTCAAAATCTCAGCAATTTTCTTCGGAACATTATAAAAAGTATTTATCCCCACAGATCGAGTGGTGAAACTTCTTTCTCTGGTGATGTACTCTGCCATATCATCTGGCTCAGAGACTTTAGATTTCTTCAGTTTGTAACCACCCGTCAAATTTTTGAGCACTTCATTAGTTTGCTGTTTGGTGTAACTGTAAACAGTTGTATTGATGTTAAGCATTTGATATCGCATTCATCAGAGAGAGGTTACTTACTGTGAAATGTCACAATAAGCAGCGTAGATTTTAAATTAGAGTAGTTCCCAAAAATATGTCAAACATATTTTCTCTAGCGGATTTTTTATAATTTATAATTTCTATAATGGCAATGACTTTGATTGGACTGGCAGCAAGAAATTGGTGATTGCAGTGCACAAATAAACCAGAGTTTTTAATTTTAAATCCAGTTAAAGTTTCAATTTTTTTGCCAAGTCTTCATTATCACTGCCCCAACGCATATATGTATTGCCTTTGAAGGGAGAATGAAAAAAACTTTTAGCAAGAATGTCATAGGCATTAAGATTCCGGCGAAATACAACACGACCAACATTGGAAGCAGTTAATCTATATGATCGTTCTTGGAACCACCTCGGATTAGCAGATTGACCCATGCTATCTTTTTCTATTTCATTAAGTCCTGTTGAAGGTTTTGGAAGCAGTTCTCCCATTTGCTGCTCTTTATAGTCATCATCGATGACATCTTCTTCATCAGATTCACTGTTGACTTGGCCATGATCTGAATCGAGACCAACAGACTTGTTTTACTTTTCTTGTGGTTGATCATCTGCGAACAGTCTTCTGCAAGCTTTATCTCGTTTCCGCTTAGGAATACGGCTCATATCTTTTTTTTTGTACATTTTCCGGGGGTTCATTTGGCAATTTTTCGATGAATTATTTGTCTCTGTTGCGCTGCTAGTCATGTTTAATAAAAGGTTATGAACATTTTGCACTAATCTTTTAGAGCATGCCAGTTAATCGCCAAGCAAACCACATTCGTCCATCTCAGAAATTAAGTTCACTTCGTTTGGTTTTGGTTCTGTGCAAAAGTAATTTTCGCAGTTTTTATGATCACCAAATACATTGCCTTGGGCAATTTTCAGTGTCTTTAGAAAATCCTGCCAATTGTTCATCAAACGAAACATCCTCTGTTTTCCTGAAATTTAGGGCTTTCTTTATTGCTCCTCTCATTCGCTCTATGTTAGATTTCAAACTTTTCCGCAGCTGCACAGGTAAACCTTATTTTTTGTCGAACTTAACGCCTTTTTGCCATTTGATGCAATTCTGAGACAGTTTCTCAGCAGATGGTTTGTGCATTTGGCGAACTAGTTGTGGTCCGTAAGGTTTTACGGTCAGAAGTCTGTCGCTGTCACCTACCAGTTTTCAATCAATACTTTGAAACTTTCAGCATTAATATCGTATTCTATTCAAGTAGATATTCCTTTCCAATTTTTTGTGCATCTATGCTCTGCACTGGGATTCTGCCTTTGCACAATTGATGCAAAATTTATTTCACATACCTATGTATACATAGCAATTTTCCTGTTTTAACCCCCAAAAGTACTCTTTTCGCGTGTATATTCAAAACTAAAACCTTCGAATAGCATCTAAGATTTCCCTAGTGGTAAAAACAAAAGTGGTGACAGTTTTAAGAAGAGACAATAAATACAGATAATTTACGACCACAATGATCTATCTGCAAATTATAAAAGTATTGCAACATTAAAAGTTAACTCCCTCGGTGCTAAAATTGTTCAAATTTGATACAACAACAATTCATTATTTTTGCTACGATAAAGAAAAGAACAAATGTTTTGCGTATCAGAATTAAATTTTCTCTGGTGCTCTCGTCTTATTTTTTGTTTGTTTTAATCTTAATTTTTCTTCTTGCACCTTTTTATTTTTTTCGGCAAAGGTCAGTGTGAATTTCGGAAAAGTACGATGACAACTCCCGAGAGAAATAATTTAAGCGCTCAGATAAAAAGTCTCAAATCGATATAATGAAAAATACCAATTATATCCTGCATAAACCATGTAGAGTAGTACGTATAAACATAAACAGCCTTAACCAGAAAAACGTAATCCTTAAATACTGTCCCAAATTAGACTCCTGAGACAAATGAAAACATGTTTCTTGCGCATGCCATCTATTAAACATATGAATACACTTATAAAGTAGTATCCCCCCCCTCCATGTGGAACGATCCAAATAATAACTCATAAAGGCACCTATAAAGTGATATTAATAAAATTTATCAGAAAAAGTGCAAATTTCAAAAGAATTGTTGGTAGACAGAATGGTGAAAGAATACATTAATTTGACGCACGTTATATACTCGTACAAATTGAACATTAGAAATTCTTTTGATAAAACAACACCTTCCTATTTTACTGATGATTTCTTATGTTAACAAGTACAACAAAACAAAAAGAATTATTATCGATGACTGTTTAAATATTTTTATTTGATCAAACCAGGTAATCGCCGTATGTACCCGTAAACCAAAATTCATAAAATACCGAAACTAGCTTTTACTATCCGGTGCCACATCGAATCAACTTTGTAGTAATAAACATACCAAGTCGGTCCTTTATTGATAGCGATAAGAAATTGAAGCAAATACTCAAAGAATTTTGTTGCGAATCTTGTTGATACCGCGTTTTGTCAACATTTGTTTAAGATACCCGAGAAATAAGACGATTTCTGTGTTTAATAAACGGAAGAAATATCAATAAAGGTTGACTGATTAAAAAAATGGTGCCCTACCTTGGCACAGTAAATAAGGCTAACGCTAACATGTTTGATACTTTGATACGGCGTTTATTAAGCTGCCATAAGATATATATATCGACTCTACATATATTAATAATAATAAATGGATTTTATTGAAACAAGAGCAGATACTGAGAGTAATACTTCATAAACAATGAAGGCAAAGTCTAGCAGAAGCTATTCTACTTAACCTTAAAAGAGAAAATTAAACTATATTATATTAGCACAGCAATAAATAAAATTCTAATATATATTTCTATCAACAGAATCCAAACAGGGGTCATATAAAAAATTGCTATAATTAAAGTGTGAGAGAACGAGTGCATCACATAATTGCTTCTTCAAATTAACGGTTAAAAATGTCTACAAGCATACAAAAGCTTAAGGTTAGAAAATGATTTTTGTGTTAACTTAGTTACATGCAGCTTAAATTGAAACTGTGTGTCCATAATGAAACCCAAATTTCTGCTATGATCAACAAAATTTAAGCTTGTACCATTTATATAAACATTGAAAGACTATTTAAGAAATGTTGTACTACTTTTATTAACAAAGACGATTTTCTGATGTTTTCAAGTTCTTTATTCAGAATTTTGCCAGCCCTTGCGAAATCATGCTTATGGAAACTAAAATACAACTGTGTATCGTCGGCGTAAGCTATTACTCTACAATTAAGAACTGAGTTCACTATATCAGACGTATATATTATGAAAAGCAGAGGTCCTAATTTTATCACTTGATTTCTATCGCTTAAATAAGATCTAATAAACTGTACCGACAAACTGCTGAAACCGTTAAGACTTTAGTTTGGCGCATAACAGACCATGATTAATGGTATCTTAAACCATTTTCAAAATTCAACATGCAGAATTTTTGCCAAATCAAATGAGAACATCACGTACCAAATGATAAAACGATAACATGGTTCAAGGGAAGAATGGCTTCTAAAGAAGAAAAGGAACACAGATATAGGAATTAAGAGCAACAATCGTTCTATTTAATTCGTTCACACTTAATCAATTTCGCTCTTCAAGGCTAAGTAGATGTATTACGGAGCGCTCTCGTTATTTTAAGCATCCTCGATATGTAGTGTCTAAAAATCGATTGCTTTGTGCTTTAAAAATAGAAAAGAACTTCGACTTGGCATGACTTCGAACAGATAGAAAAAAGTTTTGGCAAAGTTGAAACTTCCCGCTACCACTGATGCGATGTATGTAGGTAGGTACATAAGAACAGTGGAAGAATGGAAAACATGTTTTGATGCTTCTCATTAACAAACTAAAACTTTAACCGACGCAACTGATTATTAATCGAGTCATCTTGAACAATGTGGACCTTGCGCGGCAAAATAAGTTTCGTAAGCCTAAATATCATGAGTGCGAGATGTAAATAACGCGATATCTTAAGTGCAAAGTGTTGCAGTTCAGGTGCATTAACTAGAGACATTGAGCTTGTTTGATGTTCATTGAGAAATCGTAGCGAGGGAGAGATGAGCCCATAGTATCTAATCTACGGATTAGTACACTTACGAAATACACATCCTCGTATCTAAGCTGGTGAACTAACACGGAAATACGTTACTTGCACTTGTAATATCAACAAAAAAAGTCTCATGATTGTTGATATTTTTCAGTTGCATCCCAATTCCAGCTATAAAGTAATCTTACAATTGCTTGAATGCCAAAAGCTTAATTCAGTTTTAAGCTAGCTTAGAAGTCATTCTTTTTTAATGCTCCGAGAATCGTTAACCCAAAGTAGAACTATTAAGGAATATATTCACCTTTACTGGTTAAACTCGTCTAAAAATACCATTTTTATTCCAGAACTTCAGGTTCGCATAGTGTTCCCAAACAGGTTGGGTGTATTTAAATGAAATAGCGGCAGGTCATGGTTAAACTTTATCAAATGTTTGGTAATTACCATTAAACCGACTGAAAAACACTTGCTTACTACAAAACATGTTGTTACCTTAAAAGCATGACGAGTCGGTCAATATTTGGGGTCTCTGACTGTATTTAGTCAAATATTTTGGCTAATAAACAATAAACAAGTGAAGTTCGCAAGTAAGGTCTGGAAAAGAACGGTACAAGAACGAAATAACATCGATTTCTTTGATCGAATTTCTTGGGAACCTTCCTCGTACCGCTCGGCTATGCTAATTTTCCTATTGGGTACATATATTACGAAAGTTTGCCTTTCTTGTTATCTCCTCTACTTGGTGTTTGCTCAGATATCCTGTAAATAAAAAATGACATCTGGAATTGCCTCAGTTGCCTCCTTGTTAGTTATCAACCTATAACACGATTTATTTGTACTAAAAATCCGTTGCTGGGATCTCAGAATGATTTCTTGATTGTTTATTAAATTCTAGGTTCATTTGAGTTTTTCAGGTTTGGCGTACTTTGAGTAAAATTTAATGCCTGTTAGTGTAATGCCTCCAAACACATGTAAATGAGCTTATTTCAAAGAAAGTTTTACCAAAATCTTGTCATTGTTATACAAGACATTTGATGTATTCGATAGGAACGAGGTCTTTATTTAAATGTTTACATTTACCTTTATATGTCAAATTTTTGACAGCAATCTGCCATCTAAAACTGCCGGTGGTAGGTTTTTCTTCCAATATGTGGTTGGAATATGTCCTCATGTACGTATCAACATTATTTTAGAAAAGGCGCCAATAATTGTTAGGCGTATGATTAACATCGTCATTTATTTGTTTAACCACGTTGTGCGTCGTTATATATTTTGCTAAAGTTCATCTCACGTAATTTTTGACCCTTGACAGATTCTGTTATATAACTGCTTAAAATAATACGTCGCATCTTTATTAAAAAAATAATTCGACCATGAACAAATTCCATTTCAAAATATATATGTCGTTTTTTTTAGAAAGCAAGGTCATCATTAAATTTTGTTACCGTACGACAGTTATCGCTAGTATTTGTATAAGATGTGCCAGAAATAAAACGGTTTTTTTCTACAAAACTGTGCGATTGAGATATGTCTGCATAAATTGGAGTTTCTGAGAACTGCCAAAAATATTTTTAGAGATCGGATAGTACTCTGTTGAAGTTCGTTTGTTAAGTAAGCTGTATTGTATCACACTTGTAGAGTTTATTGCTTCTGAATTGGGAAAAATGTCAATACAATAATTGAGCCTGACAAAGAACGAAAAGAATGAAAACAATTTTCTTTATCGCTAAAATGGACAAACAATCTCAAGTATTACCATTTTTCCTTGACTGATGATAATTTTCATCTAGTTGGAAAAGTACAAAAGAAAAACATGATTCCTAGAAAATGCAGTTTTTTCATATTTACATTACAGAAGATGCTCAAAATGTTCCCCATTCACTTCCTGGCAGTAATGCGGCCTTGAGTAAAAGTTTTCTAATATTCTTTGTGTTCTGAATTCTGATTCGTCCTTTTAAATCTTCTGCATTATGTGGCCGATCAGCATAAATACGATTTTTCAGATACACTCACAGGAAAAAATCAAGCAGCGTCAGATCAGGGGAACGTGCTGGGCATTCTATCGCTCTGCGCCTGCCAATCCATCTGTCTGCAAATATCTCATTCAAATATCCACGAACGTTGACTGCAAAATAGGGTGGTGCACCATCTTGCTGAAACCATATCTGTTCAGAAGAACGCCCAGCATTTTCACGATTAGGGAACAGGCGGATATGTTCTGGTATAATGTGTTCGCGCAAGAGCTGTAAATACTTGACCGCATTTAAATTTCCATCGATGAAAAAGGCCCAATTATGTGCTCACCGATAATACCACACCAGACATTCACTTTCTGAGGGTGTTGTGTGTTGTGTGTGGACTTGTTCAATCCAATGTGGATTTGTGTCCGACCAATATATGCCTATATTATGTCTATTCACATTACCATTGAGGCAAAGCCGCTTCATCACAAAACATAATTCAATTTAAAATGTTTCTATATTCCTCTATGATGTTCATAGCGGTTTCGTAAAATTATATCCTACGATCAGTTCATTTTGTATGGATGAAACGTCTCTTTTTCAAAATTTTCTGAGCAGATCTTGTGCTAATATGGTAAGTGAGAGCACGCTGTTGTACGGAACACTTGGGATTCTCTTGCACATCTAAAAGGACATTGAAGCCACTTTCCTAACTCGTAGCAACCTTTGGGCGGCCTGTTTTTTGACGATTTTTAACACCACCGGTTTCGTCAAAACGTTGCAATGTTTTAATAACTGTTGATCTGGCAATTGGTTCAGATCGTCATGAATCGCATTGTAAAGTACAACTACTTCCGAATTACATCGCCTTTGATCTACATAACCAATCATCATCAAAATTTTGATGCGATGTACAGTTAACTGAGGCATTGTGAGTGCAAATAACAAAGGGAATGAAAATTATCACCAGTCACAAGGAAAATGGAAACACCTGGAGTTTTTGTTCTTACTTAGCGATAACGAATATGGTTTTTTGCAAGACCCAAGTTTGTTATCATACTTTTCTCAACTCAGAAGCAATAATTTGTGCAAGTGTGTACATTTTTGAAGTCAGGAAAAAAAGTCCTTTTCAATCATGTGCCTTTTGACCCCCTTCCCTTTTAAAAAAAATGCAACTTTCACCGATATCTCGGAAACGAGAGCTGATACGGAGGTGAAAAAAAATACAGAAAATGCGTTTTAATTACCCATAGACCCATGCGCAATTTCAGAAAAATCGGTCGAACAGAACCTGAAATATCACGCTGGTTCCTACTTTGTAGCGACCCTGTATGTGCAGATAAATGTTTACGAAATTAAGATTCCCTCGATAACAGAAGAAAGCTAATATCCGGAACAAATATATTCGAGACCCCTATCTAGATGACATTTGACTAAATGACACACATATCACGCAAGACATTTCAGAAAGATCAGGTCATCTCACAGCTGATACAGAACTGGACCACTGAGCCACTCTCAATTAAAAAAAGAGGCAAACATCAGTCCGCCCCGTTTTGACAATTACTCTTTGGCTCGCACAAAAGGTCGGTTGCAAAATGGTACCACCGGAAGAATTTCAAATTAATTACCCGCGTATTAAAACTGGTTTAGTGCGTAAACACAACAAGAAGTGTAATAAATCAAGACGCTATCTCGGTACAGCTAGTAAACAAATGGCAGCCCGAAAATTTCCTCTGCATGAGCTAATTTGGTTCTGGTCTCTTCGCCGGGTTGTTCACCTGCAGATTACGAGACAATGGTCCAACCCACACCGTGAGTTAATAAACTGTTTTGCTGGGAGTGTTAGTGACCCATTTTCCAAGACGCACCGCTTATTTTGGCAACAAGCGTGGCGGATATAAACAAATCCGTGGGCGGGGTGTTGTATGAATTTTTCATTATTGTGTACCCCTTATAGACGTCGCACCTTGTAGTTAACATTAAAGGCTTAATTGTCAGGGGTACGTGAAGAGTGAAATTCATTCGGTAGTTTTCCTTTGGAGCGTCTTTTGTTGGCTAGCGACATACTTTTTTACGACGGAAAAAGTCAACAGGATGAATTATAGATATTCAGGTCACTGAAATTTGGTTTCAACGGTTAAACATTTAAAAACGACGCAAAGTGAAAAATTGCTTTGCTAAATTCCACTGGAGTATAGAATAAAGAAAACAAACAAACAAAAACCAGTGTACTGTTTAAACTATTGCAGTCCTTTTTATTGTTTAAAACAAAGAATCATCATGCACTCTGTTTTTTATGGGTTAGGGTATTATAAAAATGATGGAAGGTTTTCGGAACCCAGGTAAGCAGTTTCTGAAGGTGCTTGAACTTCTTCGTGAAAATTGATTTCTGACCATCTCTGACCACCATCTCTTCTCTCCCTGCCTAGTGTTTCTGTTAAAATCTACTTCTTCAAAGACATTGTTGAATTTTATAGAAATGCAACTCTCTTGCCGTTATTACAACCCTGCAATAAAATCTCGAACAGCAGGCGGCCCCTCACAAGTTACCGTATTACCATAAATTTAGGTCCGATTTTCGGAAGATGGTTAAGCAGGGTCGGATTATTTAAAGTTCACTACCGGTCAAACCAAAACTAGCATTCAGTCTTAGTATTTCTGTGCGCGAGACAAGAGAAGCAAAAAATGTTCCGTCCTTGGGAAAAAGCTGCTCCAAGTACCGCTCAGAATGAAGTTGCTGACACTGACATGGAAGTGCAAATTGAAGAAAATATGAGGAATCATCGTTACCTTACCCAAGATGCCAAAGGAATCATAAAAAATGTATACAAAAATCACGCAATTCGGAGATATTTCTAAATATATCAAAAAAGCTTGGGATAGAAATTAAAAAAGTGATTTACCAAATGTATAAGGAAAAGAAAGTTCCAACTACGACAAGTCTGAAATAAAAACTTTTGCAATTAGGATATGACATAGGTTATTGCGAAGAGTGGTTCGGAAAATACTTGAGGAGCATCGGTTTTAATTATAATACATTAACCCAACGTTTGTCCATAATGGAATCAACCCGACTAAAAAGAATGAGATGGGATTATATAAACGAAATCGGAAGGTACCGCCAAGAAAATCGTAATATGGTATATTTGGATGAAACGTGGTACGACACCCACGACTTGATAAAAAAGGTCTGACAGATGGGACAAATAACTGCGTTCTGCAGGCACCACCTTCGAGAGGAAAAAGAATTATAATTCTTCATGCGGGAGGAAGTGATGGATGGGTGGAAAATGGCTTATCACTGTGAGCGAAACAGATCCAAAATTATTCTGCTGACTACTATTGCGACATGTACTTTTTGAAACTTGGTTTCAGCAGCAGGTACTGCCAGGGCTACCGCCAGGATCTGTTATAGTCATGGATAACGCGACTTATCATTCAAAATTAATGAACAAGGCGCCAACATCAGCCACAAAAAAATAGAAATAATTGATTACATAAAAAAGAATAATATTACAATTCCGGATGGACAAGTTACCAAAAAAGATCTGTTGGCAATAATAAAAAATCTCAACATATCCCCAAATTTTTAAAATTTTATAATACATGTTAATGATGATGCTAGCAGTGATTCAGAATTTGACAGTAGTCATGATAATAATAACTAATATTTTCAAGTTATGTCGGTGTAAACTTGTTAGACTGGAATGGAATTATTTTTTTTGTATTTAGAGTTTTAAATAAAAAAATATATATTCTTATTATTTTCTTTTAAAATTCTTGTCTTTTATTTACATATTTAGTTATGTTAACCGTTAACCGCATGTTTCCAATAGTTAAAAGATTGTAAAAAATATTAAAATGTATTGTTTATAATTTTTGGCTAGCACAGCATTCAACATATTCACAGGATATAAATATTACAGGAATGTTAAAAATCAAAATAAAAATATTTAGGAACGCGAGATTTTTCTTTGCATATTAAAAATGCTCAGATGTACATGTTGTCTAATTACATTACAAATTTCATTATAACTAGATATACTTTGGTTGTGCAAGATAATGTTGCTACTCATCTAAAACTACGTAAAAGTCATTTTGAGACGTAAATAAAAACGATCGATGTAAAACCTCTTATTAACCAAATGATTAAAAACTACTTAGAATAATATACACTACACAAACAAAAAACGAGTTTTAAAACGGGAAATTCGCAAAATCACAAAGAGAGGGTTTAATTTATGTTCCAACTGTGCCTGTAAATGAAAGGTAAATAGTATTGCAGGGTTGTAAAGACGGTAAACGACTTGCATTACTATACCTTGTAGGAAAGTGTTTCAGGATTCTTTTTCTTTGCCACATATGGAACACTGATGCCTTCAAAAAAGGACTTAAAAATTTGAAATATGGCGTTTCCATACTCAAAACGGCAAACGAATTTTGCTTACTAACAACTCTAACCATTTGTTGCCAGTCCCCTGATGTTATGATTTGAAATTGTGGCATTTTTTATTTTATCTTTCAATTAAGGAGTGATCGCCATCACTGCATTCAAGTTCCTGTTTTGAGATGAGCAGTTATCTGACCATATCGTTAGTTCTTCTATTTTGCATAAAATGAATCTGACGCGGCATGTTGCCTTTGTTGAAGACGATCTGCATCATATTATGTTATTAGGCAAAGATCTGAAACCATGTTTCAGTAATTGCACCATGACCACAGCTTCTCACAACGCTTCTTCGTATTACGACTCAACACCAAATAATTTACAAGTTTACTGTCAAAGTTTAGGCCACAATTATTATTGACAATGTTCACAACTTCAATGCTCAAACATATATTTATTTTTAGCGAAACTATTTGTAGAGTACACGTACGTCCAAAGTGCACTGCTTGTGATTTTACAGAATTTGGAACAAGAAAAATAATAAAATCAACAAACAAGTGTAATTTACTGGAGGAAACAATAAACGTTTTAGTATTAAAATATTCAGGGACCTAAAATTATTATACCTTTCAAAAAGACCGACAACTACTTAATCTAAGAATTCCGTAAATACTTTATTCCATTAATTTCTACGAATATTTTATTTTGTTATTAAACACCATATTGGAACATTAAACAATAAAGAAAAGACGGTTCCCGGGCTAATTTTTGACACACGACGTAGTTTTAAACAACAAAAGGAAAACGTTTCGCAGACAACTACGCGATGAATGAAAATAATTGTGGAATCCTTCGTAGCACTCAAGGAATTTAATTAGGAAGATAGGAACACCTGGAAGAAATGTACAAAACATCCCCGATAACAGTATTTCCAATAATCCGTTTCAGATATCCGATCGTATTGTGTATAATATACCTCCCGCCCAAACCAGGTAGTACAAATCGTCTGAGACCTAACAACAGTTTCTGGAAAAGGACTAGTAAAACAGAAAATGTTCAAGCTTTAGAAACACCACGAAGCTATTCAGATGGTCAGATAACCAATTCGTCTATTTTGATTTCCAAATTTCACTGTAATATAGTTTGACATCTGTAATTTTCGATTCCTCTTTAAAAATACCCTAATTTTCTAACAATATGCTGATTGTCTTCGATTTGTTAGACTACAGGTACCACATTTTATTATTCAATGCAACGCGATAAAGTTTTATGTATATAATGTTTGTTTACATAAAAACATATCATGCTTAATCTAATTTGCTATTAAACTATACAAAACCTTCCAACCAATAAGTTTCATCAGCGTTTATCTCACTGTCCATGATAAAGATAGTTGAAATAAACTATAACAAAATTAGTATAGAAACGGAAGGTTATGAGATAGTGAACGATTTCGTTTATCTGTATATGTTTTTTATGATAGCGGATATGATTATCAAATTAGACTTGATTTTTTAATTAAACTACCAACATCTATAAGTTATATAAACTTGATACCTACTTTGCGTTTCAAATAGAGTTATGTAAGTCTCAATTTGTCCTAAATGACCCCAAATCTAAACACATTTTGGTCATTATTTATACTATTTTATCGTTTCTTAAATACATTTCGAAATACTTTCCACGAATTTTGAATGGCCAGCTCCACAAGCTTTCGATTATTTACAACTTTAAGCTCCATTTATAGCTAATAAATTATTTGCACTCGACTAATCGCTGATTGACAATAAATTAATCATGTCACGATTATGTAATTAAGGGCGTTTACTTTTTACAAACTTCCCGAGCGATTTCGTGGATTTTCGTCCTTATTTTCAGGAACATTAGGAACAGTGTCCGCTGCTTCCGTCCAAGAAATGAGGGGACCCGTTAACTTTACGTTACTTTTACTACCCCGATGATAGTATCGGTCTTAAATTATTCATAGTGCGAAAGCAGACACTCGTCCGGAGTGTGCAACGCTTGAATACAGAGAGGAGCTTGGTAATACTTTCTAAAGCTGCCAGGAAGTGTATTACTTCAGAATTACATCTAAATTTACCTTGGTATACTCGAGACAATCATGGATGGCGGTGATTATTGTTTATTATTAATAAAAATAACGACAGTTGTAGCAAACATGTTATGCTGGGTTGAAAATGGAAATCCTACTTGACTGTTGTATATCAAGTCCGATTTGTTCTTTTGAAGCATTCAAGCATTGGTCAAGCATGTGGTAAACTCATATATTCACAAGAAGTACTTGGTTGATATATATGACATTCTTCGTTAAACGTAACCTAAGTTTATAATGGTCAAATCGTATGCTTAAACCAAACATATGATATGACAGTTGTGGATATGCAATAGGCTGCTATTAGTTAAAAATATATTTGGATTGATATGATGCCCTTTTCCAGACAATTCATCTAAAACTTGATCCGAATTTAAAAAAGATATATATTTAACTTGATAGAGATATATATTTAATTATTAAAATAATCAGCTTGAAAATGTCTCCTGCTTAGTAAAACCAAATAATAACAACTAAAGTTAATCACTACACTAGCCTTAATTAGATATTTTAAATGATAGTTGAAGTTTAAAGCATTTGAACGTATTTTCAAAATACTGAACTGTTTCAAAAGAGAAAAAAGAGAAGTGTTTCAGCTTGATTTTTCAAGGACACGTTCCTTCTATTGATACAGTTGGTGTCTTGAGTGTTATTTATATAGTTAATCTGTGTATCCCATCCCACTTTGCGATTGTAATACTCCAGCATGCGTGAGCGATTTTATGGAGGAATATTAAATCTTTTCTTGATGTTAGCTGAATGACATAGACAATTAGCAGGAGCGTTTGTTGGATTTAGTGTTCTCTAATCTTGATTTTCAGATTTTAAGATGTGATTTATAGTCGGTCCTATGAATGTTACAATTTTAAACACGCAAATTTCCCTGCTTTGTACACTTTGTTGTCGAAAATTGATTGGTCTTTTCTTGAGGATGTGCATGATGTGATGCTTGTGATTGTTTTTATAATACTTTATACTAAGTATTTGGCCTAACAGTTCTAAAGATAGGGTCCTGCCACGAAAGTCGGTATGTGTACCCTCTGTGGTTTGATCATAAAATAATTTCGTATATATTTTAAAACAATGCAGATTATATGGTACATCATAGCTTCTTAATCAATTTAATGGTCTTCGGTTAAGGTGTGAAGCTTTAGTTAATATATTTCATACAGACAATATTTGTCAGATATTGAAAGATTTGTTTCACCGGATCCTCATAAATTATGCTCATTCATTCATCGCAAAAGGAAGACTTCCAGAATTCCGCTTGGTATGAAATTTCATTATCTACAAGTGTGTAGAAATTGTATTACAGAAAATGAAATGTTTTACTTATTCAATCTAATATTGAAATCCTCAGCTTCTTTATAGCATTCTTTACAATAGGGTCAACTGTTCCTTTAGAATAGCTGTATTTTCATATCCCATTAGATGTAATAAGACTTTCTACTCCAAACCCTGTTTTCCGGGCTGGTTCCCACGTTGGTTATTAGACCTTGACGTTTCGACACTCATGTCGGTGTCTTCCTCAGACTTCAGTCTTCCTCAGTTTCAGAGCTACTTCTGAGGAAGACCCCGACATGAGTGTCGAAACGTCAAGGTCTAATAACCAACGTGGGAACCAGCCCGGAAAACAACATGTCATGTGTGTGATCTTTGACAGTTTTGAAGAGGTACGTTCATTTCTACTCATTGTTAATAATTTGTTTCAAGAAAATATACAATTAATTTAAAACAATATAGTTAAGACTCAAATTTCTTTCAAAATGGCGTCGAGAATAAAATCAAAAGCGGACCACAAAACACATCTAGCAAGTAGGGTAAATTTATTTGAAAACTCGTATCGACTTATTAAATACCAAAAAATTTATTACAACCCGGTTGATGAAACGGCAATTTAAAGAATAAAAATACAAAAATAAGCAATATATCGAAACAAACGTTCCAAATCCTCAAACTGCACGAAAATTCCAGCGTTGAATTCAGTACTGAAAAAGGGATTGTCTGTCTTTCCATATTTTTGTTGCTATACAAGTTGTTTAGATAAATTCTATAATACCATGGATATCCGCAAGGACAAAAAATTACTCTAAAGGATAGAACTAAACAACAAAAAGGTTCATGCAAATGAACTTTGATAAGCGTTGCCTAAGGATTTTCGTGTAAATAACTCCTTTTCGAACGATACTAATGTTAGCGGGCTTCTTAGACGATAGGACGTGTTTACTAGCAGGGCAACTATTTTTAGGAGTGCATCTCAACGAGTAAACAACTGTATTTGCGGCAAATCTCCGTAAACTCTTAACCTAGTATGAATTTAGCCAAAGGCCAAAGATTACGACATGTCAGAACAGGTAATCGAACGAACTTTGATGAACTCTGTGTTTTTGTGCTGGGGTTGTTTGATGAACTAAACAAACAACTGCAGTAATGCGGATGTGGAATATTTTCGTTCAAACTTATTTTTCGTTTTTTTTAAATGTGGAATGACTAATGAGATAAGTATTAATTAATTAAATTTAAAAAATAGTACAATTACTTAATTTTTCTTAGTGCTACAGGATCTCGAGAGCTTCTCAAAACAGAAAATTGTCCCCCAACTATCACTCTGTCTACTCCGTTATTTTCGTGATGGACAGTCAGCTAAGATAAAAATCTCTCTCTTCAAAGCTTCAAACACAACACGATTCGGACCTCCAGGTGTGACAGAAGCAAAATAAGCACACAACTCCCAAAACCTCTTCCAGTTGTCCGTGTCAATAAGCCTACACAGCAAGTTCTTTTTTGTTCGTTCCTAATGAGCTTCCCGTCTAGCAAAAACCGTGTACCACCCGCAAAATTTCGTGAATTATTTTAAGAAAATAGGTTACCAACGGCCTAGTGAAACTGCGCGTTGTCTCAAACGCCGACAAAACTGGTCGCGTTTGTTCTATAACCTACGCTGATTAAAGATTAAATTGAACATGTCGATATACCAATTTCGATAGAGCCCGCAGATATATGTAACTGAAAAGGTAGTCCGCTTTCGATACGACATGCCTTCAAAATTTCTCTGTGCAAATGTCAAATGTAACAAGCGTGAGAAAGCTTGCGAGTGGGCAGCGGAGTATGAAAAAAAGGTTTTGAAATAAAAGAAAATGTATTAATGATACGGAGAAGGTGATTGCTAATGAATAATTAGTGTCAGATCTCTTGGTTTTGCAAATGTCGAGTGTAAAATGAAATCTGCTTTTATCAATTGGCAAACGAAACTCTGCCTGAATAGTCGTCTAAGTAGGAAGTGTGGCCAATATTTTATCTTTTTTGCTTGAGAAATAGAGGAAGAGTTGCTTACGGTGATTTAAATACACGGAGAAAGAATGTCAGAAATTTCCACAAGGCCAGAGATTAAGAAATTAACGAAAAATCTGCTCCTTCTTTTGATACAGAAGCAAAATAGGAGCAAAAACACCCTTAATATTTGATTCAAGTGCAAAATTACGTGGATCTAAGCGATATTTTAGTTGTACTAGGTTTACAAAAAAAATATTGAAGATGTACTCCTTCGGGGAAGAGATTGCTATGTTTAAAGATTGTTGCAGGAAAACTTAAAATATGAGAGAGTACATAGCCATGAAAGTCATGACCTTTGAGACTAACTACCTGGTTTCCATTTTATTCACATTATATCGATTATTAAAATGCTGAAGGCCGTCCAGAATATTTTCATAGGAAGGAGGAAGAAGAAAATACAGTATGTCTAAACTTATGCTTACGGTAGGAGTATTTAAGAAAATTGAGGTGGTATTTATTTGAAAAGATAACTCAATTGTAGGCACGAATTGGACAAAAATATTTCCTTTTTTGACACACAGCTTTTACAGCATTTACGCCAGAAAAAGAACTTGTATTTTTTTAAAACGTTACAAGTTTTGCCATAACATGTACTACAAGGTTTATTCCACATTTACTAAGTTACAGTGAGTAATAACTTTTGTACAGTTGCAAGCAACAATCTAGAGAATCATTATACGAACAGCCGATTACCGCTCACAATGGTTTACAAGTATAACCTGAAGTCTCATAGATCGTTGCTTGATACTTTATTTCAAATAGAATGGCCCAATTTAATTTTCATTAGTAAACGAAAAATTTAACTCGAATCTATTGGTAAAGCCTACCATTGTTACCTTTAAATAATAGTGAGTAAGTGTTATATTTAAGACGGAAAATATGTAGAACAGGTTTAGAAGACTATCGCTACTCAAAGATGTATTTTTACAATCATTTAGAGAAATAATTCGAACAATCTAGAACGAACGTCATGTCTATTGCTAATCTATGAAAAACCTCCATTCATGTTAGCACCAAGGTTCTACAACTACCATAGCTGCATAATATCAGTGTTTTAAAATTACCTCCGCATACCATCCATTTATTACAACCCTTTCCTACAGAAAAATATACTCTGAATCGTGCCATAATTGAGAATGGTTTCAAATAAATCGGCCATTTTTTAAGCTTCCCATGATGTAAAACTTAATAAAATAATTTAAAAAAAATTAAGTGTTTTTTCTTTTATTCTGATTTTAACGCAGCAGGACAAACGAAAACTAACGAATTAAATGCAGTCAGTCAACCCTTTATGCTTTGCGTATAGTTAGAACAATAGTTTTCTTTTTAATTAATTTATCAGTTTTGGAAAAGCGTGATATATTTGTACATTGCGTATGTTATAATTTTAACACTGTCAAAGCTGCACAAGAATATTTTGAACTTTATTACTTTGATCGCCACATTAAGAGACTGTACCTATGATAAATTTGGGGATTTATGGCTCCTTTAGCAAAAACCAAAGGACACAACTTCAAATCAAATAAAAGAAGTTGCAGAAACAAATTCACTGTACATAATTTATCACTAAAATAAAGTAGGTACACAGTAGCCGTTTGAGATTAATTAATGGAGTATACTGTGTACTAAAACGAAATTATAATATGAGGCAATCCCTATAATTATAATTATCTGGGTTCTATAAACTTTCAAGGTTAACACAATCTAATTTGCAATGTCGGTCTTTAATGTCAGGTGCTAAATATTCAAATGCACTATTTAAAGTATCAGGGTGAACTTCTCTTTCTTTTACACATATGCTATCAATCCACATTTTGCATTTCGTGGTATAGATTTCAAATTATTGCGGACCGACGCCACTGACTGTCTGCATTTATGGTTACGTAACGAGAGGTGTTCACCGCTACGCTGTGCCACGTAACACTTTTAAAGATGCAGCGGTGTTGGATCCCCTGTGAAATTATTTGTCATCCACCGCACATTGTAAAATCGAGCTGCGGAGCCCCAAGTTAATTATCAGCGTAATAGAATATCGCAAGTCGGGCGTCGTTCAGTGGCCTGCGCGTTTTGCCGCCCAAAATATCCTTGAAAAGCCCAGTGCGGCATGAACCTGCGATTTTGTACATCCCTACCGGGGCGTACCGCGCGTGGAATTCCTACGCGACGAGAAGTAGCGCCGGAAGCGCGCGGCAAACGAACCGTTCGTTTGCGTGTAAGTACGCGAAGACAACTGCCACCGTACACCATAGAGATGCGATTGAAGGGCAAATAATGGTTAATCAGTGAGAAATCTGCGGGAAATCGCTTATTATCTGTGGAAATTGGTGAAATAGCGCCGGCATTCCGCGCAGCCGGGTCCCCGAGCACACCGGTTTGACACATTGCTGAACCGGCTCGATTACCGGCTTCGTGGCGTGGCCTTTCCTCCACAGTCGCTGCCGGGACCGCAGACATAGTGGACGTCTCAGTCTCTTCTGGGCAATTTCCCTCTTTAATTAAGCATGTATACAAAGTTAGCGGTAAAACAGAAGAAGAGTGGTTTTGTTAGTAACGTGAGCCTAATAGTAAGCGAAATCTGTTTAGTGTTTCATATACCGTGCGTCAGGAAAAAACTGATAAACTAAAATCTTGTGACAGTACACGATTTGGTAAATACAAGTGCTTTATTGTATACCTCTTTAATAGATAAGGTGAGTTTATTGTAGTTTAAGAGTGAATTGGTAGTTTGCCGGTCAAAATTGGGTGCATTCACGTCGAGCCGCTGTCCAATATGTTCAACTATAGCGGGCTATTGGAAAGCCGGTTGCAGCGAACGACGACGTGGCCGAGACATTTCAGAAATTCCACGGCCAATATGTTTCCAATTTTGACGTGGTAGTGAATGAGGCGGCATTATCTAACAGTGACAAGTCATATATCGTACAATACTGCACAACATTGTGCAAACTTAGAATGACCGTGGTCGAATTTATCGCGGCAATCGACAAATGCCGGCAGCGAAGAACCGGCGTTTAAAAACAACCGAATCGCGCTATTTTAATGCATCCTCGGAATGCACGACTTCATGCTTCACCTAAATTACCGCATTATTTCTGGACCGGGCTAGACGATTTATTTTCGTTAGTGTAAACGAACTTTCCTTAAATATTTTTTATCGATCCCCTTTCCAAATATATACGCTCCGCTGTATTTCTACGGGTAATTAGCGCATTATTTCGAAATGCCGGCCCAGCGAGTATAGACGGAGGCCATTAACACCTCTGGTCGAAATTCGTGACAAGAAGCCAGTCTAGGTCCTGGAAGTTTTATTTTTTTGCCTGGGAAAATGGGGCACTGAACCGCTTTGTGGTCGGTAACTTCTAGTTGCTATGAATTGTATATTTTTGTCTCCACTTTCTTCCATCTGTTAATGTTTTTGCTGGAAATGACCCATTATTAATAATGCCCTTTATATACTAGACGTTCCTAAAATTATAAGCATAATTTTAAGAGGTCAAAGTTTGAAAATAAGTTTTTTTTTTATTCAGTTTTCCTTTTATAACTTACGTTCTTAGAAAGCTGTTATATTGTAAATAGCTAACTATGACTAATTTGACCATTCATACATTATTACGGGCTTCCCGGGTCGATGCACAGTAGCGTAGAAATATTGGTCGCCCTAGTTTAATTACAAGTAAAAATTTACTAAAGTATGTACTTTTTTTATAAAATGTTGATTACTCTTGACAAAAACAAATTATTTCTTTTGTTTTTACAGAACACAAAATCCTAAGGATTCAAGATTTATAGATTTATATATATGCACACACACATGTAAATATGATTTATTAGTCTTTTATTAAAAAAAAAATTAAAATTCATAATCATTAAAATGACCTCAAACTGTGATAAAAGCCTTCACTCTCAGGTGTCTCCCATAGGCCCATGTACAATTTCAGAAAAATCGGTCGAACAGAACCTGAAATATCCTGCTGGTTCGTGGTTCCATACTTTGTAGCGGCCCTGTATGTATATTTGGAATAGAAAAGAGAAAAATATGAGAAAAAATATGTATAAATTTGTGTGATATCTCAAACAAAAAATTCAATATACTGCTGCTATTATGCTTCAAATTTTGCCCTGTACATTAAATACCATGGCATTTCTGTGTGCAGACTTTTTAATTTTACAAAAAAGAGACACTACTTTGTTAGAACTACATTCATCTGTATGTTTACTAACAAGCAGGGTATGCAGATTCTTTAGGAATGAGTTTTATACCGATTAATAATAATTTTTGTTATTCAAGGGAATTAAAAATTAAAATTTAACGAGTTTGCAACGATTTCGACATTTTTGTAAATATGATAATCATTACACTAGATACGTATTCTAAATCTCCGTAATGAAAGGAGGTTAGCGCGGAGACCGTTCCAATTATTTCCATTGTATTCAGGTCGTAAATAAGGAAGTTTACCCAGGTCCGTCCTTTAAGACTGACCTTTTGTGCAGCACGCGCGTTCACAAAAAAAATGACTAATAGACAGACAGCTGCTCCTGTATGGGTCCCCGTCATCGTTCTTTTCTTTTCCAGCGAGCAGCTGCCGTCTTCACGGGAGCACATTTCAGCCCAGGGCACCACTTGTGATATTAGTGATAGTGACTTTAGATTTAATATTAGAAAAAAATGCCGGTCAGAACTACCGTCGACGAATCGGACTTCTGGTCCAGCATAGACCTGGACAACGTGTACCACGCCTCCTCGTCATCTTATCTTTTCTCCGACGAGATGTGGAAGCAGTTCGAGCTGGAGGCCATAGACATGGCCCTCGACGACGCCATCTGCCAGATGGGCAACACGGACTCCCTGAGCGAGTTCTACCCCATGCTGGACGACGACAACATGGAAATCAGCAACCACGACTGCATGTGGGCCGGCCACTGCAGCAGCAAGGAACACCCGACACTGGAGGACCACACCAAAACGGAAACACAGCCCCTCACCGTCGTCAAGCCCCAGATACAACGTCCACAGACCATTCTGCCCGGTCGCAGCGTGCTTTTGAAGCAGCAGCCACCGCAGAAAGCACCGGTCGCTGCGAGTCCCGACTCACCCCCGATGTCCGACGATGAAGAGGTCAAGGCGAAGCCGACGCCGACGCTCCAGTTCCTGACGGAGGCCATCACCGAATGCGACATCGATGAAGACAGCGACTTCGTGGAGTACTTTGAAGATGGGGAGGGAGAGGACATCGTCAGGGACCCAGAGGACGAGGAGGACGACGATGAAGAGGAGGAGGAGGACCAGACGGACGTCGACGTCGTCAAGTATGCTGAGGAGAATGACCACTGCTACTACATGGAGAAGAGCGCCTACAGCCGAGTGGACGACTTGGGCATACAGACGCCTTCCGATTCTGGTAAGTCGAGATTTTCTTGTTCACCCGAAAACAGATTGTTTTGTGTACGTTTCTCGCCATAACTTGCTTTGGAAAGAAGACGAAAGTGTGGAAGGCACATTTTCTGACCACTTTCCCTTGCTAACCCTAGTGCAGGTAGTTTAGCCACTGTACTTCTAAGAATGAAGTTTCTTCTTCTGCCTGGATTTATTTGAAAACTGTAAATCTCTTATAGAGTGTCCATGAAGTAACGCATAAAACGCAAAATAATTCAAAAGTATGCTTAAACAGGTCATCAATTCAACAAAATTAAAAGTGAGCAAGTAAATGTTCAAAATGTTATCAGTACCTCAAAAAATTGATCATGACAATTAGAGACGACTATTCAGTTTTAATTTCAACCTTCTACTTGACGTAAATACGAGTATATATTTAAATAGCTCATTCGGTCATTGTGGCCTTTATTAACAGCAAATATAATAAAATTGTCCACGGAACGGTTTTACTTGCCTTGGTTTGCAATGAAAAGAAGGGAACGAAAATGTGGAAAAATGGTTTAGCATTTAATTGATGTACACTGCTCAAAATGGTCTTACAGGAACTTAGTTTTTATTAAATTTGGACCTATTCTAATGTTATCAATACTTGCAATAACAGCCGAAAGATTGTATAAAAAAATTAGACGAGAATTAAAAATTTTAATGGTAATTAAATACAAATTAACTAAAATTTTAGGAAAGATACATTTTATAATAATGAATTACAACACACGAACACAATAAAATCTAAAAATATACAGTTTTCTTCAATTCTTAGTGAGCCTAGTACGCTGTGTTACCACCTCGAGAATTAATAATGACCTGACATCTCCTAAGCATGCTCAAAATGCATCGATCAATGGCTTCTTGTGGAATCAAATTCCATTGCTCCCCCAAGAGATTTTCAAAATCAAGACGGTTATGGATATTCGGAATAAACGGTGTTAACCTTCTTTGAAGCATGTCCCACACATGCTCACCGCCTTCGCCAAAGTCCACAGATTACGTTCTTTGAAGTGGCAAATGCAGTCGCAACTTGAGTTTGAGCACAACCACCCTCTAACATTCCAACAGCACGTAATATTTCATCCTTAGTCAAATATCGACGCTCCATATTCCAGTTTTATCAATGAACACGTTATTATTGCACTGAATACACCGTATCACGAGTGTCAAACTTCAGTTTAAAACAAATGAAAGCAGGAACCTACGATTTGACGACGAGGCATAAATACTGAAGCTAAAGTCAGAATTTCTGGTCCGAAATCGATGGATTTTGATTTATAGTGATCCAGTTGACCAAAAATTTATTTGAGAAATCATTTGGCCGCGCCGGGCATGAAATTTCCAGATGAAAAGATAATAAAGTTTATGTTCCTTAGACCATTTTGAGCAGTGTATAACCGGACAGTTATCAGTAGTTAGCATAAGCCAGCCTACCTGCTATTGGCTATGTTATTGCTTACCCATTTAACTTTTGAGGTGTTGCTAATCCTACAGGTAGTTTAGTCACTGGACTTCTAAGAATTGACTTGGTTCTGTCTACCTGAAATTATAGGAACAATTTTCAAGCTATCTCCGAAAAGATTTGTAAAGTTTGTCCATAGATATACGGTGTTTACTTCTTCTGATTAATTAGGTTTTAACTCAGGCTCGTTTCTTCACTATGTTTACGTATTTCTACATATTAGATGATTTAAATCAAATATTTATCAGATCGGAAGGACATTTTAGTATGTTTTTGGATTCAAAGTATTCAGAACTTTCCGAGCTAGCACGTACTATATCCAAGACTAAATGATCTCTAATTGTATTTGGTGATATTTGCCTATAGATCTTATTTAAGATTATACTTAGAGGTACAAGCAATTCAAAGACTGTCTTAACACCAAGTAAGTTTATAACAGAGATGCATGCTGATACTGCTTTTACACCTCCGAGTTCGTTTAAAGACCATCTGCTACGTGGAAAATCCTGCAGGTATAATCAGATTCTTACAAGAACCCAGGGATGATTTACCCCAATGGTGTGTTCAGACAGCAGGCAGGTGCATCTAACGGAATTTAAAACCCTTTGGGAGACCATCACGGCAGGTGCAACTCCGGATTGATCTCGTACCTACCGTTTTTTGTCTGTACCAATCTGCTTATCCTCGCCAATGGTATGTGTGGGGACCGGAACCTCTATTTAGTCACCGGGCTGGCGCTGGTGATTCTCGGAAACCTCTATTAGCATACCAACGAGTCCCGTCGCCTTTTTCCCGCCAAAACGGATTTGCGCGCGCAACTGTCTGGGACGGCAAGCGATTATTTTATAATACAAAGCCGATCAAATTTATAGTGTGTGTCTATGAAGGTGGCTGTAAATAACTGATGTACAGGCCATAAAGATTATAGCGAAACGCACTGTAGCCGATCAAAATGTAGCAGACGAAAAAATCGACCTTGGATGAATTTTGAACTTTGACTTTTGCATGGATTATTAATCGAGTTGCATAGTAAGATTGTTGCCAGGTTCGGAATACATAGTATAGATTACGACGTAATCTTCATTCAATGGATCTGGTTTTTTTTCAAGTGTGCCAAAGGTTGTTGCTAACTCGTAAACGGCTTTACAACCGATCTGTTTGATAAAAGAAACATCTCCAAGTGAACAGGCCGCGATATTTATAAACCTGTCGTATCAATTGCATACCCATTATTCTGGCTAATTTTATGGAATTTCCGCAGGATTTGCGGTTATTATCCCAAAAATGTAGGTCATAGATAAGCTAAATTACTTAATTGTAATGCCGCTATCTGTCAGTAGCGTAGAAGCTTTAGCTTATGTAACTGGCGTATCGATAAATTGTACACAAGAGTACCCCAGATAAGCTATCGGGCATTTTTAGGAACTGGATCTAGGTTTGGTGGAGCCTCTGGGTACACAAAATACCTAGATAAGACGATTTTTGTTCACCCCTAGCAAAGTTGCTACTATCGCTAATTTAATTACCCAAATTGAATCAATACTATGTTGCTTATCAGTAGACCAATTTATAGTTTCTACTAGTAAAACCTAATCATCTCTGGCGTTTTAAATTTTTAACACTTATCGCTGGGAACAAATAACGAAGGAGATAGTGATGGCCATGAAATGTCAGGAAAAAGTCTACGATAACGATCCCCACAGTTCAGAGAAGTGTGAATAGCAGTTGGCCAAATCTCCTTATCAGCAGCCTCCTGGTGCCAGTTTTAATAGGCATCACTCGACATTATCGGCGTCGACATTTAAAGCGTCCAGGAGGTTGCCGTCATCGCGTGGCGCATCTTGTTAGACCCTGCGTCGTTTTTTAGGTCACAGCGTTATGAATTTAAGTAGATTCTTCCGATCCAAGACGGATATCCTCAATATCTTGATGGTAATTAAGAGTTAGGTGGCGTTGCTGCCAGATCTTATTATTCACGACATTGCAGAATTTATGTTTGACGAATCACTTCTAATTTTCAATCGTTCTTCTTGAAAAAGTACTGTAGGATCTAGATAAGTATAAAATTAGCAGAGTTCGAGATTATTCTGACAGATCGACTCTAGCTTAGTGTCTTTATACGAGTTTACTGTGTTTCAAAACAAATGTTATTGACACATTTGTTGAAGAAGGATATATGCCATCTATTTTAAAAACTTAACAGTAGGAATAATAACACCCAGATCTGAACCCTGTGGAACAGCAGATTGAACCACGTACTTTTCTGAGATAAAGTTGCCATACTGGACACATTTGGTGTTTTTGATTTATGAGGTACAAAAAGAGATAATACCAGGGGTCGAAAATTAGACCCCTGAGGTACTCCACACGTAATAAAGAAATGAGTAGAGTTACTAGTTTTGTATATCCATCAAATAAATATAATAAGGTCCAAACGAAGTTGATTGCGATAGATTCAATGCCCACCATGATCGCCAGACTTTGCCTCTCCTAGTTCTTCGTCGGGGCGGTTTGGGCAACTTAACGACCGTGAAAGTGGGAGCCGGGGAGGAAAATTCCTCTGTCTTTTGGTAACTTTCCAACCGTTTTTTTCCCACTCGGGAGCACTATTCTTGTTCGCGTTCTCGCAATAGTCTGCATCCGAAGTATTTCTACCAGCCTCCGATCTCCTCCGCGTTCCCGCTCCTCCTATGCACCTAGCGGCGCATTCGTGTAATTCCAGGCGGGCACGTGGCACTATTAATAAATTATTTTCGAAAGTTAATCTAAACGCGCTCAAAACTTATCTGCGGTCTTGTAACTATGTAGCGTTATCATCTGGTGCACCGAATTCTATGTGGGTCAGCAGTCTTAGTCGTTAAAAATTGCACTTTACACTTGGAGATGTTTTTTGAAAGACGAGATACCCAGCGGCGAATACGGGGGCGGTTCGAAAAGTTTGCGGGTTAACATCCCCATTTATAAACAGTGGTCAAACGTGACGTAACGTCAGAGTAACTTTCGGGGATCGTCTCCAGCAACTGCTGAACTTTACAACGTTGTTGATTCCGTAACTTCTAGTAAAAGTTGTTTTTGTTCTTCCAGTTCAACTTCTGATGATGATGATGATGATGTTTTGATCGAATTGTTCCCCGTTGTACGCCATAGTATTTTACTAGGCGCCGGGAACGTTTCCGGTTGTATAATAATGTCACGCACATTGAGAAAATCGACTAAATCAACAAATGTAATTATAGCTTTACGGGCAGACCATCCACAGGCCATTATTCCTCTTTATTACGTGTAGAGTAAATAATGTCCGCTAACGTCTAATTAAATTTTGACAAATTAATAGCCACACCCACTCGCAAAGCGTTTCCCACCAGCTGAAAGCGAAAGAGGTGCCGTATAGTTTTCCACGCTGCAACTCCTACGGACGTCATGCGGTACCTAGAATAGTTTTCCTTCGAACTGTTTGTCCGCGGCCTTCTACGATTTGACGCCATTGAATAATCAGTTTTCCGAGTCCCGTTCAAATTGCCCGGTTTCTCTTTGCGCATTCCATTTGGTGGAATCATCGCGTCATAACCGCCTCTAATGAACGTGTTGTTATTAATGCACAACTTGTCGGCGGTATTATTTATAGTACGGCTTGAATGCTCCTTTTCCTGGTATTGTACGAAGGAGTGGCGAATTTCCCCGGGATCGAATGCGCCCGGAATACGCGTTTGGAATGCAAATTTGCCGCCAGTGCATTGTGACGTCAGTGGTTAGTAAACCCTCTGGCACCACTCTTATATAAACGTATATAGGAACTTTCTCGGTGCAATGCCGGCCAAAGTTCTGGCTATAAAAAAAGTTGAAGCCGTCTAGAACAAAAAGAACATTGTAGCGCCAGCCTTCACCTACTAACGATCGTAGTCTTTAAAAATAAACCGGTAGGCATGTCGGAGAGATGTTAGCGTTTTTACCGACGTTGTCAGGTTTGAATCATAATTCCACATGTTTTTGGTTTGCTCCATTTCATATCAAACACAACAGTCTCGATCACAACATTGTTGTCAGTTACTGTATGGTTGTGAATCATGTGCTTTTCCTGGTGCTTATAATCATCCACATAGTAAAAAAGCATAAGTCCCAGTGGAGATCCCTGAGATATTCCATATTGTATGTTTCTCCTGGCTTTTGGTCCTAAAGGGCTAGTAAAGTAAATCTACATTATTGGACTGATTTAAATCAACCTAAGATAATATTTTCTCGGAAAGATCGCTTGAAAACACTGACAAACAGTTATTAGTCTGACGTTTCGATTACACCTGCACATTGTCAAAGACGAATATAAAAGAACCTAACGACGAAAAAGGAACTACCTACCTTCTAGATATACACGAACTATTTGGTAAAATATAACTACAATTGCCTTCCAAATGTCATCTAACTCATAATTTCCACGATCCCTATTGAAATGATTAGTATTCCTATAAATTTCTACAGCTTCTTTTATTGAACGTTTGTGATAATATTTTTCTCTATGTAAAATTTTTGTTTTATCAAAGTCAATCATGTGTTTAGTCAAATATGAGTGTTCAGCTACGGAAGATTTATCTATCTGTTGCAGCCTGGTAGCACGTATGTGTTCTTTCAAACGCGTACCTACTTTTCTTTTAGTTTGACCTATGTAACACTTGCCGCAAGAACAAGTAATTTTGTAAACACCTTCACTCTCTAAATGTACTTTATCTTTCGTAGAACTTAAAATTTTATCTAGATTATTATATGCACTATCAACAACTAAAATATCGTGTTTTCTAAGCATCCTCTTTAATTTTTCCGAAAGGCCTTGTACATAAGGCAAACTCCACTTTAATTTACATTGTCCTGGCTGAGAATTTACTTGATTTGGATGAGCACTTTTATTAAAGACTGACCAAATATTCTTATTGCTATAACCATTTCTCACTAGCGCTGATTTAAGATGATATATTTCTTTTTGTAAAGAACTTTTGTCTGAGATCCTTTGTGCCCTAGCAAATAACGTCCTTATAAGACTATTCATTTGAAAGGGAGGGTGGTGAGATGTGGCATGTAAATATCTGTCTGTGTGTGTTGGTTTCCTGTAAACCTTGTGTCCTAACTGTCCAGTGTTTATTCTGTAAGTTTAGACATCCAAGAAAGGTAAACTACCATTGCTTTCTAATTCCATAGTAAATTATATGTCAGGATTTTGAGTGTCATCTACGTACCTATACTAACATTTTGGCTTAAACTGAAAACTGTTTATCGCTACCTGTTCAAAATTGTCCATAAACAAATTGGCTTCTACAAGACTTGGAGGTGAACCCATTGCACAACCTGATTTTTGTTCATAAAAATTATCGTTCCCTAAGAAATCGTGTCACCTAGGGGATCGCTATTAAGCTTGGATTTGATGATATTTATTATGATACACATAAACCTGTTTTTTTTTGTAAATCACAATTTAAATCAAGCAAAAATAAGGATCAACAAGTTGGTTTTACAATCTTTAAATGCTTCAAATGGTTTGGCGATTCTTTAGAAAAATGAGTAGGTAGATACTACTCAACATTGTTGAAAAAAAACAGCCCTCCTAAAATCTAATTGCAAAAATTTGTTGACGATTGTTGCAAAACATCCCCGATCTGCAGATTAACCATCCGATCTGGCAACTGCGTCGCCGCGGGGAGTCGCGCTAAGCGTCGCGGCGCCGATATGTTCTTTTTATAGTTCTGTACGATGATCCGGCAGGTGCCGTCCAAGGTCAGAGGTCGTGTACTTGCTATAATCCGGGCCCTTCCTATGGTTATTGCCCTCCTCAGGTAACCATTTTTTAAACGCTCGGACATCTATTAAGGGTGACGCGGGTCCACCTGCCCGAGAATGTTACGCAGGTGCGTATTTAAATTATTCTTTGTTTTAAAAATGGCCGGCCACGTGCGCTGCTCTGTTTATGGTCGCCAAGGATTTTGAGGAAGTGGCTTGGCTGTCTTCATGTCCTAGTTTGTTGATAATAATAATAATTCGTATGAGACCTTCGGTCCGAGGGATGAAAACATCAACTGGTGTCGGTAGTGCATACAACATTTTATCTTTCACTTTAAATGTGCAAATAAGATTAAGAATTGTTGAGGGTGATGGTTCATTTTCATTGAAACACCAAAAAAATATTATTAACCTGCTAACCCCAATTTCTCGAAATCGCTCCAGTGGCGTCGCCGGGGCGATATCAGTGTCACCAAGGTTATTTCCCATAAAAGTCGTCTGCTCATTGTATTCAAATGTTTGGGAGAATCTGCCCGTGGCGCCATCGGCAAAGGTGTGAAAGTTGCGCAATCCTTATCGCGGCTGATCCTACAAGGTGCAGAGGCGCGCGTGCGATTAGCGAAAAAAGACGTGTCTAGTAGTTGTTTTTATTTGTTTATGTCGTGCAATGTTTTTCAACCTTGGCTTTTACGTGCGACTCGCGAAAAATCGCCACGTGTAGGAAAAGAAAGTAGGGTACAGTTCGTTTGGAGGCGGAACTGCGCAGATCGTAAGGGTTTTATAAATAGTCGGTCGCTTTATTTTACTGTAATCGACGTTTTATGCACTTCGCGTGGCGAAAGTGCTTTGTTTGTTTTCGTGTCGTTAATCTGGTCCGGATTTCTCGATTACGCTTTAGGTTCTTAATAAAAATTACTATCTTTGTGGTCTTAATGTATTAAAAGTACAACCGCCTACAATTTTTACATTTTAATTTTAAGATTGATTGCATTAAAATCATGTTTTGGTTTCATTCCTAGAGTTGAAAGTTCAGGGTGTGTTATGTTCGGTAGTCTTAACAGGGCAACAAAGAAAGACGTCTCCTTTGAGACCAACTACTATTTTCATATGCCTTGAAAGCTTAATAATTTATACTGATTAATATTTATAAGTATTTGTCATTCTGTAGACTCTTTTTCATCTGGGGAGCTACTCAAAGTTTACTACGAATTCCCATTCCCAGTCATTGGTTTAAATTTGCAATATATTACTTCCACATCCAACGGATGGGAATTTTTTATTTGCTCATTCGTTTTAAMATAGTCGAAAACGCAAAAAAAACAAAATTTGAGAAAAAACAAATTTCTTGTCTGTGTGTCTGTGTGTGTGTGTGGGGTACTGTTTGTGGATACGATAACTTTCGAAAGACTTAATATATGAACTTGAAATTTGACAAACGTATAAATCTCAACTACCCAAAGCGGCCTATTGTTTGTGGGGTAAGTAGGATACCGGGAACGGGGCGAAATTGGGAGGTAACTACCCTTTTCGCAATTTTTTATTTTTTCTTCGTTTTAATATGTCATTAGTAGTATATCTACGAGTATTATTAGCTCTTATAAATTTTCGGTGCAGCAAACTGTTTAGAAAAAACGGTTTTTCCTAAATATCTCCGAATATATATAATATATTTAAAAAATGAGAATACCATCAGATAGTAAATAAAATTTCTCACAAAAAGTGTCTTAGAAAATTTATCCAAAATTTTGAGATTTTCGAAATATTTCCAAAGAAACCTATTTTGGACCCTGGTCGTACGATTTTTTAAATTTTGGTATTATATAGAAAATCAAAGTTCTGATCAGAAAGCACTCTTGTAATTTTTTGTTAAGTTAATAATTTTCGAGTTATTTGGGAAAAACGATTTTAAAATTTATATATTTTTGCTAATATCACGAGGACTTTGTTTTAGAAAAAATGTGCAGAGAGACAAAATGCTCAAAACCTGATTAACAATCGTATAGTATAAGAAATAAAAACGTAAATGTCATTTTGACAATTGGATGTGGAAGTATTGATTTAATTTGCAGCGGTTTTTTGGCATGTGCTAAAATTTTCGTCGTCTTCGGGGCATAATTGAACACCTGTCAATTTTACAATAAATTCGTCCGGAAGATGTAATTTTCAGCCCCATCTGTACAAAATACGGGCACGATCATGGCGAAAGCTATACCTACGTGTTCCAGTCGGCCCACTCGTCGACATTTCGAAAACATCACACACCCCTTACCTTTTAATGCTTGTAATTGGTCCACCGTGTCGCCCAGAATTATGCATCTGTAATAATGCACTTTTCATACATCGACACGTCCAGCAGGTGATTCGACGGCCGCCACACCCACTCGCCATGAGGTTCCTGTTCGGAAGCTGAGTGGAAAAATTTTGGGGCCGCATTTCTTATCTTGCGTCCTAATTTTTTACATAACGTGACTTTGGAGGACGTTACGTAACATGTCAGATTCATTGACGTGCCCTAACATTTAGCAGCTCTCGTAATTCAAACACTGTCCGAACTTATGTGCTTTTTAATTAGAACGGGTAGGTTATGCAACGCTGTACCTCTGGGTAATAGAAAAACTCCGAAACGGCATGAAATCGATATAAACCGTGTCACAAAAGACGGCGTTCTCATACGTGATCGCAGATTTTCCACACGTACATCATGCAAAAACCGATCGGGTATGCAAGACTATACAGCATCACGGTAAAAAGATGAAGACGTGACCGATTGAAGATAGGGCGACATGATCAATTTTTGTGATTGAACGAGGTGAAGCCACGACGCTGAAAAAGACACGGAAATTCCTCCGGCCTCCTCTACAGAGCGAATCGAATGAATACAGGGTCTTTTAATTAAAGATTAGGCCACTTCTGCCTTTAAAGGTTCGTGACCAGCGACAGCCCGTCAGCGGGACGTCCATCTTCGAGGGCCCCTGAATCGGAACAGTCCAGTCAGCAAAAAAAGGCCACAATTACGCACCTGAGGTCAAGTACCCGGGCACCTGGGGCCCGCATTTCCTTCGATGAATTAACTACCACGAAACGCGGACTTAGCCACCCATTAACTAATGGGCTGTGTTCAGCGGCGCGTCCCACATGTCGGGAAATCTCGAGTTCCAATCTTCGTGGAAATAAAGAACGCGCCGCGATGTTATGACATGCGAAATTCGAGTAATTGTTGTTTGGTATAGTTTATCCTCAAAATCTACCAGTTCTACTGTTCTGTTGAACAGGCAGTGTCATTTGCCTTAAAGTAGCCCATACAATCGACCTAATTTTCACTATATGAAGCTGTATTTCACCCTCAGTGCGCTAATTATTATAACGCATGTAGAGGTTTACTTCTGCCACTATAACTTGCGATACAGTGTTCCCAGATCAAAATTTTAAACTCAGCCAGCATAAAAAGGACCTAAGCTAGATTTTCCTCGGACAGTTTATGTCTACTGTAAAAAAAAAACAACAAAATTATAGCCTCGTCAAGTTGTCGAAAACGTGACCTGGGAACACGGTATTGCGAGTTATAATGACAGAGAAACTTCTACGTGCATCATGACATTTTTTGGACTGATGACTCTTAAGAACCTTAATCGTTGCTGGGTGGTTAGCGCAACATTCATCTTTAACAGACGACCAATTGACATCAGCTTTTCGGCTGATTATGTGATTTTCGAAAACGGTACATAAAAGATCGCTGCGTGGTAATAGCGCCGTCGTGTTGAAACCAAAGCTCACAGATCATGAGCTTTAATTTTAAGCAACAGGAAAACCTCTTACCATGGCCATTGACTGAAATGGCGCGCCTTTACTAATTTTCAAGGAAAATTGCTCCAGTGGTGCCCCCTGGCCACTTCTTGCACTGACTGAACTTTGTATGGCTTCAAACGTTAATTTGTTTCTCGCCACGTCTACGTCCACGACCACAGCTGAAGATGCCTGCCACAATAATAAATGAAACATCTAGGGACAGAAGAAGAAGGCTTCCACCACGTATCCGGAAGCTTGACACCACTAGATTCAGTTCAAGCCTACTAATGCACGAATCTCAAAGACCTTTATTAGAAGTCTCGTTTGCTACATGGATTAGACAAGAAGTAAAACGAATACAAATGTTAAAAAAGCTACCAGTGGTCTCTTCTACTCCTGACACATTCACATTTCCATTATTTGAAATGTGGAGGGACTGTGCTATCTTCGAAAGCGAGTTTTTAATCTGTTGAAGAATATAAAAAACATCTTTCTTTTCATATAGCATTCATAGTCATGAATTAAAACCACACACCATTGCATTTTAAATTGCTAAGGCCGGTCTCTTTTATGCAGATTAGTAATAATCATGCAATTAAGCTGGAAAATTGCCTTTACGTGGGGTAATTTTCTGCTACAAACTGCGAACATGCGAGTGGTTTAACTAACTCAGTAGGCCCAAGTGCGTTCGATAGTTTTGTAAACATAATGATGGAGAAAAGGTTCGCTCTTTATTTTTTCATGGATATGTGATGTTTTAGTACAATATTGTCGGTTTACCTACTTAACAAATTAGTACACTTATCTTCATTGTTATGCGTGTTTATTTTGCCCCCTTACGACCCCACGGCACTGGTTACCTCACATCTAGCTGAACGAATAAGTCACTTATAATTCAGTGGGCTTATTAATAAGGCGTGTGGTATTAACAGGGGCACACTGCATCAGCTTCACACTTTGTCGATGTAATTACATCGTTTTTATTTACATAATCATTACGAGCCTTTTTTTGCTGACACGAGTCAAAGCACTCTTCAAGGTTTCGATCGATGGCCAGGGCGTTAGAATGAACGGCGGGCGCACAAAAAGGCCCCACACCATTATGTTCTGTCCGGCTTCTTACCGACCACCCGAAATTTTGTTCGACTTCCTTGAAACGCATTCTTGTCGCTTGAACTTCCACGAAATTGCGGACCGTTACGATCACTTAGCTGGGGAGCTTTTTTCTTTTGGTGCGAAATTTTAAGCGCACTTCCCATGGACCGACAGCTGAATAATTAATGAGTTTTTGAACCAGTAATTAACGCTTTTTGCGAGATATGATCGTGCTCATGTCTTACAATTAACGAAAACTCACATCCTGTGGAATATGTATATGTCAGATGAGTATCACTTTTTTGTGTTAAATAAGGTTCGTTTCCCTCTGATGGAGCGCGCTTTTAAATCATATTTTAGGACGTGATTAAAAATTTGAATGTACTCAATACCTAAATCTCTGTCAGATCGGTTTTTTACCTGGTAAGAGTGGAATTATGTTGCCTTTTTCGGACTCATTTTTATTTTATTATCGATAAAACTACTGTCCATAAAATTTAATGGCTACATTCTCTCCACCAAAGTTACTACTTTACGATATTCATTTATATGGGGAGATATTTTTTCTCTATACTGTAAGATCGTGGACGACCGTGTCATTTTATGGTACTACCCTTTGGTATATGTTCAGCGCTAAGCAAATATCGTTCAGCGTCTCAAGAAAACTTACTGTGAGTCTGTGAATTATTGCGACAAGTCTAAGTTCATAACATAGTACTCCCTCGTATCGACTTGTAAATTCTTATCGAAAAACGTTAACAAGGAGATGCTAGTTGCTTTCGCTCTTGTCCAGATTGTTACGTAACGCCGTGCTCGCCTATCTTAACCCACTTTGTCACAAGATAACGACTTTGCCCAGCACAAGTGGAACATTTGGGCCATCGCTTACGTCATATAACGTTTAAGAGATGCACGAAAAAAATTTGAATATCAAATTGCGACCTTTGGAGGTCGCCTTGAACCTTAATTCGCCTTACATTGTATCTGGTCCCGATTACGACAATCCGTGTGCCCGAGTTCAAGTTCAAGATGACCCCTGTGCCGGTTCAATCGAATCGAAAGGGTCGAGGTTGATGCTATCTGGAAAGTAAAAAACGCTTTTTATCACCGAAATTTGACGAAGAACGCTCACTTTGTGCCCTACTCATTATAACCCGCTATCTCCCATTTATTCCATCGTAAACAGTTGTACTTTACGTGTAGAGATAGTAAGAAAACCGGTTGTCGGGCGCTTGGGTTTGAATTTTTGAATCCTTATTTATGTTTATTTGTGGCTGGGTAAAAAGCTTTTAGAACAAATAACGTTACGTCCACTTTCATTCTGTTTTCGAACGAGCCATGGGCGACACTCTTTGGAGCCAACCTAAATATTTTTTCACTTGCCAGACTATTCGTGGACACGCTTCCTATATCTGTCTTCTTTCCACGCAATTTCAGACGTTTACTACTTTGTCCAAACTGCATAACATTCTTTTGCTTTGAGAATAGATAAATTTGTGGTCGGCCGTTATTTAGATGATACAATGTTAATCTAGCCTAAACTAGTTCGTTTCCTTGCATTAAAAATAACCGGGTCAAACTCATTAAAATAGATTAGTTGTTTGGCTGTTCAGGAAGCAATGAAGACGTTTCGAAATGGAGCTAAGTGGGTGCATTTCCTTCAGCATTCTAGTTCATAATAACAGGACGCAGCAGAGCAGTATGAAGTAATGAAAAAACGAATCGTTAAGTCAAGCGAAATAAGCTGTTCAACTACAATCAGATTTTTTTGATGGACCTTTTTGAAATTGGTTGTAACTTCTTTAACAGTTTTACTGTACTGTCTTTCTGTGTCTTAATAATTGGTCGTCGGTAAAAGATTAAACTCAAATGTTGACGTACTTTGAAGATACCTATTTGAACTGGTATAATTGTGAGATGCAACTGCCAATATTCGATTAACATCCCATCGAGGAAAAAACCAGAAATCCAACCTGGAAGTATTTCTTAAAATCTGGAACCAATAAAGCGATAAACTTTTGTTATTCCATTTCGCAGAAGGAATAGGTACGTGACTCGCTTAAAAAATTACACCAGCGACCAAAATTGTTATGGGAGTCAACCGCCAACATTTTATTGGCACATTTAACGACCATCTCGAGGAAAGGCAATGAATTCCAATTCCCATGCATGCCGCCCAATTTTCGGGTGACGCATGTTGTTCCACTGTTAAGTGCAAACAAGCACGATTACCCTAAATACGCCCCCCCCCCCTTTCGGCGACTTGCCCGACCTTGACAGTGAACACTAATCGCGACGACCAGATAACAGAGTTCAAACGCGTCCCCCTTTCCGCCGCCGCCCGCGATATTTCGGCAAGGTTGCGGAATGGAGCTTGCGCACCGGCCGTCTTGGATTTTTTCGGCGGTGTCCTTCTGCGGTGGCAGCGGCACCGTGGGGCCGTTGACCATAGCGAATTTATTCGCGTGCGAAGGTCGCCCGTTTACGATAGCGGCGTGAATGGACGCAGACGACGTCAGCCGGGTGGGAGCGGGGCGCAGCCGCCGCCGCCGCCGCCGCCGTCGTCTGCTGCTCCCGGCTCTGGACCGCGACGCCGTCTCGCGCCCGCATTAATGGCCGCCAGATGTCGGCGAATTGTGGAGTAGGCCTTGTTGTGTCTGCACGAATTCGTCATGGCAGTCTAGACGGAGGTGCTTAATTTGCAATTATGCTATTAGAAGCGGCCCCCTTCGTTCTTGCTCGTGGAAAGGAAATTCGACGGTCGGGGTGCCCCAGGATTCAGATTCGGGACCGTTACTGTTTGCACTAAATCGAGGTCGTCAGCTTCAGTTTGGTCACTATTTCATTCTTATATGCAAAAAAAATCTGCAGTGGTAGTTTCCCATGGTTCAGATTTGGGACCGATACTGTTAACGACGTAACTGATTTCGCTAATAACACTGTAGGTTTCGCTTTCCCGACTTCATCAACATCTAGGGCGTATATGCCAATAGCTTTGCCCGCCTGTATACTTCTAGAACCATTACTACTGTTAATGACTGAGATTTTTCCACATTTGTTGACATCAAACTTGTTTTTATAACCCCTTATACAAATTTCGTCAATTGGGACTCCCCAGGGTTCAGACTTTGGGCATATATGTAACTGATAAAATGGATTTTTTAGTGCCGCGAATATTAAACACCATGGATCATCATTTGTATCAAGTAGATTTGCATATTTATACTGGCTTGACAGAAATATATGGGCCGATTATAATCTGTCATTGTTTTTGTTTCTTTTGTTTGGAGAGGCATTCCTGACTTATTTGAACAATATTTATGATGGCGTTATGTCATAGACGATACAAAAACTTGCGTCAGCATTTGTCAACATGTGTTCAGTGTGGACGAAAATAAATTTTATGTTAAGAATATACAATATAGGTATTCGACAAATTTAGGTTCATACAGTGGAGGGTACTGGGAGGTCGTGTTATTTCTTTAATAGTGGAATCCAAAATTGGATGATCAAGAGTAGTAAATCATATCCATACAAAAAACCTGAAAAGTTGGACTTATCTCAGTTTGTCGGTTGAACAATTAATAGTACATGATATTTTTCCATTTCTATTGAGCGTGCCTACATCGCGTTGGGATTCTTTAAATTTAAAGGGGGAGATAATGTTATTTAACGCAATTAGTTGTTTTGTAAGTCCCCAGACACTATCGAAACGGCAGTTAAGTTAGCGTTACATCGGAGCCGATAAAGTTGGCCGCCTCTCATCATATAGTTGAGCGCCAAGCCGTACCTACCGCGATATGTTTTATAATGTTCACAATCTCTCGTTGTTAATTCATGTACCGACTTGTCTGTCGCGGTCTACGGCCTGCAGACTTCCTGCCCCCCTTCCCCCACCCGCCGCTATCGCTCTAGCCTTACCGTCTTTTAATTATCTAATAATGGGCGCCCAATCGGGAAGTGTAAATACTTGGAAAGCACTACGAAGATGATCAATCGGTGGCATTAACGTGGCATCTTAATTGCGGAGTCGTACGTGTCGCGAAAAAACGGGGAAAGCGATGATTTGAGCCTGGAAAGGACTTGAACGCTGTTTTTTTCTGTGGATTTAGCAGAGATCGTGTCGCCTGGGGACCACTTTGTAGGATTCGGGTTTTTAACGAGCCGGTTGGCTTTTTATGGACAACTCTTTTATTGGGTATTGACAGCAAGTGGTGGAGGAGCGAAATCAATATCGTTGTGGCGGGTAAAAATAGAATCAGGTCAGATGCAGCCACGTGCAGCAATAATAGTCTCTCCCCTTCCTTTTGTAATGGTTCTTTCCACTGGAAACGCATTAAGGTGCTGAAGTTAGCTGTAAACCCGTTCGTGCACATGGATTTGGTCAGAATCAGCAATCTCCCGCTCATCCCTGTTGACGTTAATATCTCCAATTTGTTATTCCACTCGTGTAGCATCGCATCAAGAGGGCGGAGAACTTTTTACGCGTCCCCAAAACAAGACAGACGAAACTTCTCCCATCAATCACCTTTTTCCCCCGCATGCAATAATGCACCTAATCCGATTTCTATGATAAATACCCGATCAATGCCGCTACTTTCCCCACCCACCCCGTAATTGATCATAAAAGAGAAATCAAGAACGGAAGAAGGCTACCCACACGACCTCTCGAGCCCACTGCAACATTTAGTTCCTTCCCACAGATCGGCGTGGTGTGAAATCCGTCCGTTACCATTAACAAAACACAGCCAGACTTTGATGAATGGACCTCATGCTGTTTGTTAACGTTGCGACGTCGTATTGTGACGTAAGCCGATCGGAAAACAATTGGGCACGGCGGGCCTACTACCATAATTTGCGACGCACGGTCAGGTGTGGCGGAGCATATTTTTTTTGACCACCTGCGTGAACTTTCTACTCTTCGAGACATCTGTCGCTCCTCTGGATTACTGCAATTTTCTCACACTTGCATCTGTTGGGGGTTTTACCAAAAAACTGGCTAACGGAAGTTTTTGCACTAAAATTTTTTTGAGGAAGATTGACGCTTTTGAAAAGGTTTTATGGAAATGAATTCTACTCGTCGATACAGCAGCCATTTATGCAATACCTTTCCATGGAAGACTCGGTATTTTAGTTTTTCTAGGCCATCAGATTATAAAGAAGCCACTTCTTTAAATACTATAATATTTTTTAAAGAACAAACCTAACCAACGTTAGGCAAATCAAAGAGTTCTTTCAACTTTTTCTAGTTTATGTTTCCTCGATTTCCCGAAAATCTTTCTTCGTTTTCATGGATGTGTCCTCTTCTTAGTGTCTCAGATATACGTTATTTTTCCCTGATTTGTCTTCTCTAAATTAAGTTAAATATCTTTACTTTCTAAAAGTTTTCAAAGTACCGTGCCCGAGGGGGTAATCACCGTGCATGTGTTTGTACAGCTGCTCGGATGTGGCCTGGATGTGTTTGGATCTGTTGAGTGGATGTGATTTGTAAATTTGGGCATGCGCGCATGTGCATTGCCCACAAAAAAAGCTCTCAACTGCTAAAACCTGACCTAAGACCATGCGTTTCACTTCGCTTTTTACGTTTGCTGGCTTTTTAATGAAAATTGAAGCAGTGACAGACTGAACCGTGTAAAAATTATTCAAATTTCTAATGACCATGTATTGGTGTATTTTTTGTATAAGTTATAGGGCGCCAAATAAAAATAGTACTTTAATGGAGAGCGTATGTACATTCTTTTAAATATATTAAAGGAAAAAGAAAACGTTGACAATATTCACTTAAAACAGTAACAGTTACAACAAAGGTCTGGAATGCTTGGGCAAATTTTATGAACTTATTGATTTTTTTACTCCTCCTAAAGACAAAAGTCTTGACATAAAAAGATACGTGCGCACTATTCCTGAAAAAAAAACAAACGATTTTCAGATCGTTGTACCTAGAAACTTAATTCAAACAATTTGGAAGGATCAGTAAAGCTGGTGTGACAGAAAATACTCTTGAATTTGAAACTAGTTTGGAAACAAGTGAAGGAATTGTCTTATGCAGAAGACAAAGATACCGAAAATTTGTCATTGGATGAAGATAATAATAATAGTGTTAGTATTATGCTTGAAAACTATTACAGTCTAGTTTGATGACCGCTGGTATCTGGGTTGGAAATTTAAATCGAAGAAGTGTAGTTCGGAAAATTACAGCAAAGAAATAAATAAAAAATTCATTTTTTATGTTCCAGTAGTTTCACAAAGCTCGCAACCTTTTTGTCTGAAAAGGGCAGATAAGCAAAATATAAAAATATAAATCTTCTGAGAACCGAAATATATAATATATAATATAATATAATAATATACATTCTTCGAAGACAAAGTTCTTTTGAACTATTGAAACATTATTTTCTTTACTTTTTCTTTATTATGTTTTTTGGCATTCTTAGACATATATTTTGGAAAAAATGTTTGTGTATTTCCTTTGTCTATGATCTATTATTATTTTACATGCACAAAAAGTAGTAAAGAGGGATTCTGTAAAGTCTATGAAACTCAGGATGTGTAAGAAGTAATTCTTGGGGTTCTCTGTCTAAATAAGTGTGGATTAGCGTGAATAAGTCTTAATTTTGTAGGAGGTGTAATGGATGTGGGTGGATATATATGGATATGGGTGGATGTGTTTGAGAAAGTGTATGAGTTTGTACAATTTTGGGTGAGTGATTTCCCCCTCGACCGTGCCTTTTCATACTTTAGGCTGGTCTTAATTGTCTTGGGTAATCATCCAAGTTTCTGCAACATGCATTACAGTTGGACTATATATCGTTAATTTTGGTCTGTATTATATATGTAGTTTCAAATTTAAGAAAGAAAAAGGAATGTCTTGATTCTTTGTTTTTGTTGGCCCTGCTATAAGCAAAGTAATGAATGACAGAAATTGAGTTAAAAGTCTAGAAAACATTGATCGCGTTAGAGCATCTGTAGGGTTTGTTTTTTTTTCACAATACAATATAATCTATCACATTGCAATTCCTGCGGATGTATGTTAGTAGTAGTATCAGTAGTTCGCGGTCTATCAAATAATCCCAAAACAGTTATCGCACTTAATTGGTTTACTTTTTGGGGCAAACACTTTTGTTGTTGACGTTTTAGGCTCTTTATGTGTGGGTTCACATTTTAGATGCTCTAATGTATTGACTTGTGGCTTTAAGTAAATGTTTGAGTCGTAAAATCTATTTTTCACCGCGCAGGATATCAGAACTACAGTATGTCTACGAAAGTTGGCAACATATGGAGATCTTTTTTATTTTTAGTTTTTCAAGAAAATATAAAATCAAACATAATTTTTTTATGTTCCTTATGAAGCTTATTGATCTACATTCCCAAAAGTTTTAAATTTCTTTGATATTCCCAACGCTGTCTCATGGTATATGTTTTTGTCTGGATGTCTGCAACTTGCTGATTTTTTAATATTTTAATGTTTCGAAAAACTATAAATAAAACAGTTTCTCATGTTGTTAATTTTCACCGTCAAAGTGGGAAATCCCGCGTCACCCCTTTCCAACCGATGAATCGACCTTCTCAAGGGGCAACGCTTCCTGTTCCCAGACTCTAGGAAGTCACCCTCTAGACCCGAGGTCATTGGATTTACATTTTGGGGTGGTTTGGACACAATGCGGGCCGGACTGCCAATGGTTTCCTTGATGAGGGGTCCAGATTCGTTAGGCTGGCTTTCCCATGCGTCGCAACCGTCGTCCTCCGTTTTTTGGGCCGCCCAAAAACAAAAGCCGAACTCGCGGTATGTTAAGGGTCCCGAATTGGCAGGTGCACCGCGCAATTAAGGCGCTGCTCCCGATGAATATTTCACAACGCGTGCTGCCGTGGTCTTTTTGCATTATTGAGCGCGAGAACCGGTCGAATTCGGCGATGTGTGTACTTTGGCTGCCGTAAAAGCGCCATTATTAATTTTATTCAGTAATAAAGAGCATCGCATGGTGTGTCTAATATTCCACTCTCCACAGTTCAACGGTTGTATGGAATTCACGGTTACGTCAGACCGGAGAGGCGATTGACTTCGTCCAAGGCGATTCAAGACGGTGTAACTTCTATATTTGAACGTTTGCGATAATTGGCGCATGAGACTTGGGGAATATTTTAGCATGATGTGTCCCCAGACATGTAGGACAATCGGCCTTGGTGGTGTCTTAATTGGACCAGCAAATGCTGCTCCGTCTTCAATGATGGAAGTGGCCTGGTCATCGTTTCCCTAATTAAATCGCGAAAAATTCAATTTGTCCCTCGTATTATATACTGAACGAAATTTTAAACAATGGTTTTCCAGTAGTTGCGGATTAATTAAAGGCATCGGTCATCTCGACCACCACCAGCGATCATAGATAAGCTTGTCGTCGGCAATCTCTCTCATCACATTATGTAAATAATAAAGAATCGTAACAGGTACAGGGAATTGTAAAGTGGTCCATTTTAGATTACAACGAGACAGTGCAAGACTAAAATTTATACCCATAAAAAAATGAGGAAAAAATAATGTTGGTGCTCAAACCCAGCAACATATCGAGGGAAGCAGTCAGCAACCCTATAAAAAGAAAAGCAGTTGAGGGCCTAATGCAGAGACCATCGAAGTTAGTTCATAGTGAATTAAAAGTGAGCGAATGTTTCCGAAACTACCAAAATCAAAGGAAGAGGTTTTTCAATGTAAACGAAATTAAATCTAAAAACTTACGAAGAAGAAAATTTTGTTCTGTGTCCAAACGGGGCAAATGTGATACTATTTTTGTTTTACAAATTTACATTTCTTAAATTCGATTGATATTCTACATATGGACGGAACGTTTCAGTTTTACAATTGTTTACAGTACATGGTTTCAAAAATGAGCATTATATTCCTCTTATTTACTGCTTGTTACCCAATAAACATAGTAAAATATATGAAAATGCTTTATATTTAATTAAACAAAGATGTCTTGAATTGGACTTAAATTTTGAATTCAAAATAGCGGTAATCGTTGGTCTTTTGATTCACTGGATCATGTGTTGTAATAAATTGACCTACTACGGTTTTGATGATGTTTCTGTTAATTTCTTCTGATCTTATTTGCTCAATAGGTGCCAGCGAGCCTTGCTGGGTGGCGAAATGTCTGATATAGGCAGAGTGACGTCGGGAGTCCCTCAAGGGACCAATTTTGTCTTTAATTTACACCGCTGATTTACTCTCGAAGCCCAAATTTTCAACTTGCGTGGCATACGCTGACGATACTTACCTTTTACTCCATTTCAACCAACAAAACATAGAGGAGGCATGCTTAGAAATGAATGAGCACCTAGGCAACATTAGTGAATGTTCTAGTAACATTAACTTAAAGTTGAATAGCAATAAGTGTTCTGTAGTATATTTCGCGTCAAAATCGTCACAAGAATGTTTTGTAGAGGATGATATTAAAGTACATGTGGATCATAATCAACTGCCGGTGTATGAAAGCATCAAAGGTATTGGTTTAAGTATAAATAATGACCTTCGTTTTAAAAATCACGTGTCGTCTGTTATTAAAAAAATGTTATGTTGCWTTAAAGCWCTTGTACTCTAATCATCGTATTATCAACTTTAAACTTAGAAAAAAAGTATGCGAATCTCTGGTACTCCCTCACTTACTTTATTGTTTTATGGTATACTTTCCTTGCCTTGATGCCGTTAATAAATACAGGCTTCAGAAGGTGCTGAATAACTGCTGCAGATTCATATTTGGGCTAAAAAAGTATTATCATATCAGTAAGTGCATACAGCAACTTAAATGGTTAAAAATTGATCAACTTTTTCATTACCACCTTGCAACTTTCTTGTTTCGTGTCTTTCGATCCTCTTCGCCAAAATACTTGCGTGATAAGTTTCATAGTCGTCAACAATTTTATCCATAATGCATGTGAATCGGTCCATGCAAGATTTAATTCGAATTTTTATAAATATCACCCAAACATTTTTATATTTATCGATGTATTACAAAACTTCATCACTTGACTGTACTAGTATGATAAAGTGTCAAAACAAAATAAAACATAAATTAAGAGTTTTATCATTTTCACTGGGTTATTCAAATTCACTCCATAAAGAGTTTTTGAATGAGTGGAAGGACCTAGATTTTTCAGCAAGAATTTGTTAGGAAAGCGCGGAGCATCTTCTAAAATGATAAAACTTCAAGTCTCGACTATTTTTATACTGCTTGAACGATCCTTTATGGTCTATATGCTTGGAAAAATGTTGGAATTGTACGAAGTCAAAATATTTTATGTCGTATTAATGTTGAATACTCTTTGAGAGTATCTTTAAGGTAGGAATCATATGCTGCTTTTCACTGTCGTCCTATTATTATCTGAGGAAAGTAAGCATTTCCGCAAAATTAGTAGATATAAACACGAGCAACTGTTTTTTAAAACAAAAAGCAAGAAGTCGTATTCAAAAAAAGTGCAAATGAAATCTACTTGATGATCAAAAGTAAGTGATAATTTTTTGACTCCACGAATCAGATTGGAATTGCAAACTGAATTTCTAGGAAGTGAAGCTCAAGTTTAACATAATACAAAATCGATCCATTTAATAAATAGCCGGCACGGGCCTGCGTTATTAAAATTTCTCGCAAAGCGACATGGAGAATTTCATGTCTAACTTCTTGTACGACCCCATTAAGTTTTTGATTCGAACAAAAATTTATTCATTGATGGATCGTAACGTTGCATAAGCTGTCCCATTACCGCAAAACAGTAAGTAGGTGGCATTCCGTCCAGTTTTTGACTCGTTAACACTTCATGCTACCTGCGCTCGTCAATGGAGGTTTCGGTAAACAGAAAGGAATCCGCTTTGGCGTTAGGTTTTCTCGCCGGCTAGGCAAAAGCTGGCGGTTTTTGCCCTTGTGGACTGTAAATACCGAGAACGCGGGCTAAAACAAAACACACCGACCGGAAGTGTTGCCTTTCAAGATTCCGTCGAAAAGTGACCGAGGGCGCCGTTCATCACGCGGGGTTAGTTTTTTTGATATGAGGGCCGCTCCCCCGGCGTGAAATTTTTCGGGTGCCCTGTTTCGCACTAATCTGGAATATTTATTTTTCCGAGGCCCCCCTCGTAGCCCGCGCCACTAGGTGACCTTGTTTTTAATGTTATGTCACTGACACTGGCTCCCACAGATTAGAGTGGTTTATGAGTAAGACGATTTTTTAATCCTGAAAAGGATATTTGTTTATCTCATAGCGAGAGTCACTAATTGGTTGGCAAACACCAACGGGCGAATTTGGAAGACTAAAAATAGAGTTTTTGGTAATGGCTCATTTCATGTGAAGCGAACACACCCAAAAAATTAGTTTTTCGAATTCACTTTTATTTTGGTTTGTTTTTAAAATTGTGTAGCTAAGCGTTAATTTATATGAATTTGGATATTTACAACCATTGAAACTAAAGGCCCAAAAAAATCCTTTAAGGGTGTCACCCAAGTAATAATCATGTTGATATTGCAAAAGTATGACAGCTCTCGTCACTTAATTTATAAATTAATTCCTAAACATTCTCAGTAATTGAAAGTAACTCTCGAATTTGAATTGAATTCACCCCGAAACGTTGCGAGGGAGCGGGAATAAAAGACTTTTTCCAAGAAATGTAGATCTAGGCTTAATAGTCTTTAATATTTGCCAAAATTTCCTAATAACACCTTGCCGAGGTAACAACAGCAGTATTGCTATTACTGAATAGCAACCCTCGCATTGCTTTGAGTCCAGTGGAGTTTTAGTTTAATAATATAATTAAAAAAATACAAAGATTGAAAAATAAGTAAAACATACATGCAAATTTCTTTCATAACAAAAAAAAAGATAAATAAGACAAACTATTTTATGCTAAGATAACCTACAGCAGCGAAAGAAAAATAAGAACAATTTTATAGGAGTGAACATAAAGTTTGGAACAAAATTCTTAAGGTAAAACAAATCTCAAAACTTTATTTGTCACTGGATCTGACAACCATACATTTTTTGGCAAATTTCGCTGTTCCCGAAAGCCACCGAGATCTTTGAAGTTAAATTTATAGAGCATTATTTTGCAAACAAGTTTTTTTGTATTTTTCAATAAAAACATACATAACCCGCAAGTTTTTGTCAAAGTTTTTTTAGTAACAACTTTTAAAGTAGGCTTTGCATTTTAAACTTCTTTTTATCAGAATGCAGACCATAAAATTTTTGTGAATTAAATTTACTTCTTCAAATTTGACACCCTGCATCTCCATTAATATCAACTTTGGTATTAAGATAAATTTAGTTGAATCGGCCTAAAATTTGTCAAAGACTACCCAGTTAAGAGATTGGCCATGTTTTTTTAAAGGCTGTGTACGACACGTCTTAGTTACAGATTTTGAGGTTTAAGCATAAGCAAAATATGTATTTGTAGACTAAATGTTTCTGAAAAATAAAAAATAACTTTTTCCTCTTTCCTCAATCGAGTGATATACTGTATGTATATAATTGTTTTGCACTAACAAGTATGTCCATAATTTACTATCTTACACAGTAATATGCTTCATGCGCATTGAAATAAATTCAAATACATATGGGCATACGTTAGCAAATAACTGAAAAGTAGTGCCGATATGGCCATAGGCTGCTGATGAATTGTAGCTTCCTTTCATGATAAACGACATCAGTAGGATGATACGTAAAGATTTTATTTGTCGGAGATTGCATTTGAAAATATAGGTATGCTGTAAATATATAATGAATACCCCCCTTATCAGTGTAACATTTTCTGCTAATTTTATAATAACTGTTCATTTTATTATAAAAGTAAGTGACATTTCACTACGTGCTTGCTCATTCTTATTTTGCTAATACAATGTATCATACAATGACGTTATTGATGTATAAAAACACGCACATGATATCAAATACCACCATTAAATTAATTTTTTGGGTATAATATTGCATTATTTTTCGAATGTAATACCCACAAAAACACAAAGCTTCTACTGAAAAGTGGGGCTTGTAATATTCATTAAAAACTTACCATATTAATAAGATTATTATTTCTAACGGGGATAAATTTAGCACAAAATAAAGCTGGAGTACAGCTCATGCTTCATTTCAGATTTATAAGGATATTACCAATTTTCTAGTTTCACAAAAAAAGCTCAAGCTTAACGAATATTGGAAAGCTTATTGCATTCTACAAACTATTCATAAAATGTGAAACATTGTTCCGTTTCAACAGCGTCATCCTATGGTGAATAACATTAGCGGAGATTCAAGAGCTTCGCTCCAAACTCGGGGTATACGCTCTCCCAGCTCGTTTCATTTTCACAGTCCAGGATGATACATCTGCAAGGCCTTGATACAGACACAAAACGAGCTCGTAAAAAATTTACTTGGTCTAAGAAGGTGTAGAAAAAATAGGTTTGAATCTTCATAGAAAAAGGGTAAATAAGTTATTAATTTTAGTTTTTTACGAATTTAAATTTGAGTCCATAATAAGGCTTTGCAGATGTACTATCGTGGACTACGAAAATGAAACGAGCTGAAACTGCAGGCTTTGTCGCAAAAGTTGGGTAATGTTCTTAAAGACAGGATATCAGTATTACGAGGCAACAATATTGTTCAATCAATACTGTTATAGTACCAAAAAAATTATCACGTGTACAACCCTCCTGGTTCGTTTCATTTCCAAAGTCCACGGCTGTACCTACAACAAGTTTGAAAAACCAAAAGTGATGTCCGTGAAGTGTTACATCAAGTGAGCTCGTTCTACCCCAAAAACTGTCGCTTTCAACACGTGCCCCGGAGCAGAAAACAAAAACATCCGTTCTCATTAACACAACGGCGCGAAAACATGTCAATTATGCACACAATGGGCAGCCTCGTGTCCGATCGTTTTGCGTTCCAAAATCTTATTCTCCCGGTCCAAGAGGACGGTCTTCGCAGATTGTTCAACCCGTCCGGAGGTTCCCACGCCAGCGATGAGCGGGCGGAATCAAAAGGCGATTGTGCAAATGTCAGCACTGAACTTGAAACGGTGTCGGGGTTCGATTACACCAACTCTACGTGTTACACAATCCGTTACGAGGTTTTTTCGCGGTAAAACGAATGATAACAGGCGGAAAGTGGCTATACTGAAGGGATTTCGAGCAGGATGCAGATAGCTTTCGGTTTTTCCTGGATGTTTACCAACGTGGTGTACCGAATTTATTAACGATGCGATTTGGAAACGTCACGCGCGTTGCTTGGCCGTGGAAAGGCGACTCGTTCAAATATGCAAAACGTCGAAGCAATTATAACTTTTTCGACAATATTGCGTCCGCACACTTTCTAATACGCTTAATTTTGTGACAAAAATTTAACGAGGATCTAGTTACGACGTTTCTTCGTTTATTGCATTGTGCAAACGGATTTTTTGACGGCTACTTTCACGACTTTTCAGCAAGCGGGTTGAGAGATAATGAAATCGTTTCTAAGAAGCAGCGGACGTGTTTTGTCTAGAGCAGGCTGGGAATGATGTCATTTTAACTCTTAATCCAAAGGCAGAGTGTTGAAAAAAGAATAAAAAAGACATAATACTCTATGAATGGTAAAGATGGAAATATGATGATGACTATGTAAGAAATAATAATAATAAGTTTATTTCCAGCGGACCAGGGTGGTCCATGGTGGAAGCATACACAATGATACAACACTAAATTTAAAACAGTATGGGAATAATTAACATAGATAAGAAATCAAGTTTAAAATATATAAGTGGAACACACAATAGAATTCATTATAGAGACGGGTTTACTTACAAGTACTAAAATAAAGTCATATAAAAATTCTTCATCAAATTTCGTTATCATTTCTTTTTTAACTTTGGCATGACAAAAGTTTACACTAAACATATCAAATTTGGAATCAGCAATAGAGTTATTATGTAAACGAAAACAAGACAGCAAAGCGGAATTAAAATGGTGGTGTGTATGGGGTACAAAATAATAAAATGTTAAAGAGGACCTACTGTTTAGTCGAGGCATCGCAAGCCTAACCTGGCTCAGTAGAGTAGCATCATCAATACATCTCCCAATGAGTWTTTGCAAAAATATCAGACTGGACACAGCTCTGCAAGCATTGAGTGAGTTCTCACCAACAGCGTTAAGAAGGATTTTTTGACTACAATGCCCTACAGGATATGAATTGGATTTCTTCAGGTATACAGGGTGATTTTTTGAAAACTTCACACCTTAAATAACTTTAAATATAGCAAAAATTTAAAAATTTGCAAAAACAGGTAAACTTTTGAGATAAGTTTTTAATGGATAGCGCTTACCCTCTGAGCAAGGTAGACACCCCTTTAAAAAAATTTTAAATGGAACTATCCATCTTGTGATACATCATTTGAAAGCTTATTTCACAAAGAGTCTGGCCATGTAATTAGTTTTACCACGTTTAACTTATTGACGGGGTAATAGATTAATAGTGCCTACGAAACAGGTTGCTTATTAAATTGAATATTTTGGACTCTTTTCAACAAAATGTATTTTATTTTAGAGCGGAAATAAAATTTGTCCTTACGAGAACCCAAAATTTAAACAAACAACTTGTAAAAAATATGACACTTAAAGAAAATCCCAGAATACTGAAAATTTTCTTTTAACATTATTATTAACATTAAAGAATTTGTCATGTAATTTTTTAGAATGTCCACGAAAAAGAAAAATTATTTATTTGTAACTCCAAAAACAGTGTAAACAAAACCATAGAAATTCAAACCTTACAATAGCTTCTCAAAATGTGCACCACCTCTTTCCATACAATAATACAGACGGTTCTCGAACTCCTGCTGCACTTTTCGGAAAGTTTCAGGTGGAATCCTCCTGCACTCGTTAATAATTCTTTCTCGCAGATCGTCCAGGCTAGTAGGTTGTGTTTTGTAAACCACAGATTTTAAATGACCCCCATAGAAAGAAATCTAAAGCAGTCAAATCGGGTGATCGTGGCGGGCATTCAATTCTTCCACGCCTACCAATCCAGTGAAGAGGAAATCTATGATTTAACCAATTTCGCACATTAATGGCGCAATGCGGTGGGGCTCCATCATGTTGGTAAAACAATTCGTATTCATCCAACATTGGATTTCCTTCAGGGTCACGTTGGTTTTCTAATTGCTCTGTGATTAAAGGATCAATAACGTTATCAAGTAATTCTAAATACATTCCCCCATTTAGCGTCCCATCAATGAAAATTGGACCTACAATTGCGTTGCCAAGTATTCCAGCCCAGACGTTCAGCTTCTGAGGAACTTGTGTATGACCTTCTCGAAAAATATAAGGATTTTCGTCACTCCAGTACCTGACGTTATGTTTATTTACAGAGCCGTTCAAAAAAAATTGCATTCATCACTGAAGCAGATATTTTTTATTACACTTGGATTTACTATAATCTTTTCTGTCATAATTTCGCAAAATTGCAGTCTTCTATCGAAGTCATCTTCGCCGAGTTCCTGGAGAGTTTTCATCTTATAGGGATGGAATTTGTGCAGTTTTGTAACTTTCCTTACAGATGAATAAGAAAGTCTAGTGGCTGTAGAAATGTTACGCAAAGAGCTAGTTGGATCCATTGCAAAATGACCAAGTACTTCAAGTTGGGCCATTTCATCAACGACTCTATTCCCTGCCCTTTTTTTTGTTTACTACAGATCCAGTGTCTTGAAATTTCTGCACGAGATCGAGAATGTACCTAGCGTCAACATTTTTATCGGGGTGCCCTTCGTTAAACACCCTTGCTGATGCACGAGCACAGCTATGCTCAGCACCGTAAATAAAAATTATTTCTACCCTTTCGGCAGTTGAATAAACCATTATCACTTGGACTCTCACTTTAAAATTTCACGCGATTTATGAAAAGGAATGTGAACAAAAAGATGGTCGTGCCAAAGAAGTAGCCAAAAAGTTGAAACAAAAAATTGGAAACACAAAGTAGGTAATTATTTAGCCAATTCAGTATAAACTGTCGAGTTGCAATATCAAGTAATGTCGAAAGAAAATTTTAAGTATTTTTGGCATTTTGCTGAGGTGTAACAATTATTTTTAACAAGTTTTTTTAGGCTTAAGTAAGGACAATTTTTATTGTAACTGCAAGATTTTGTTAAAAAAAGTCCAAAATATTCCATTTTATAAGCCACTTGCTACAATGCACTTTTTGACCCACTACCCCGTCAATGGGTAAAAAATAGTAAAACTAATTACATGGCAAGACTCCTTGTGTAATAAGCTTTTAAATGATGTATCGTAAGATGGGTAGTTTCATTTAAAATTTTTGAAGGGGTATCTACCCCGCTAAGAGGGTAAGCGCTATCCATTAAAAACTTATCTCAAAAGTTGTCCCCCTGCAAACAAAAGTTTACCTGTTTTTGCAAAATTTTAAATTTTTCCTCTATTTAAAGTTATTTAAGGTGTGAAGTTTTCAAAAAATTACCTGGTATATATTTAGCGAACTTTCTGAGGACATTTTCAAGTAGGTCAATGTAAATCTGGTGGTTAGGTTTCCAAACAACTGCACACTATTCAAGTCTAGATCTTATTAGTGAGTAAAAGAGAAGCTTTATACATTCGACGTTTGTGAAATCTTGGGTATTGCAAAACAGAAATCCCAGTAGTCGCTCAGCGACATCACATATATGCAATGTATGAGGAACAAAGGTCAGACCAGTATCCAATATCACACGGAAGTCGAAAACTTGATGACAATCTTCTAAGGGAGTGCCTTCAATATCGAATGTGATGCATACCTCTGGAGAAGGTTATTTTCTTGCATTTACTTACTGTAAACCGTTTTGACCACACCAGTACAGATTTTGAGATCGTTCTCATACATGTAGGCATTGCGAGATAGTTGGGAAATTACGTCATTGTAAAAAATTATAAACAATAAGGGACTCAAATTTGAGCCCTGAATTACACCACTGCTCAATCGGTAAGAGTAGGATCTGACGCGCAGAAAACGAAGAAACGTTACAACAAAATGTAGAGTTGTGGTAGAAAGAACTAACAAACTAATAAATACGAGCAAGACTAAAACAACGGTCATAGGAAAGGAGGACAAAAGGCTAGATATAACAATAAATAGAACAAGTACCTAGAAGTTTTTTAACTATAAGAGAACCAACGTAATCCTGATTGAAGTATCATCTCCACTGGGCGGAAGATCGCGATGAGCCCCGCAATTCCTTTCAATTCTTGCGTGCTCTGAACTGGCCTCTGCACATGCTGGAGAGAAAAGGAACGAAAAAGAATTTGCATATGAAAAAGTCTAGACACGCATTGAAATCTGCCATGCATTTTAACCGGTTGGCGTTTTTGCCCCACACTTCCTGCCGTCCAAATGTTTGCTGCTGCATGTTCCCAAAGGAAATGCACGGTCTTTTGTTGCTCTCGTTGCGAACACGCGGAATTCAGGCCACAGGACTCCGCGAAGACACGGGCGCTATTTTTCGGCACATTTTTACATGCGGAAAAGTGCTAGTGATGGACCAGTCAAGGTTCCTGGCAGCTCTGGGCGAATAAATTTAGTAACTCGGCACGTTTTATTGTTCCTCCTGAACGAATATAAAACTGGATTACGCATGGCTGAGCGTTTATGGACTGGTATACGTTAGCCTAATTAATGGTGCATCTGGTAAAATGTGCAGGCAATTAAATAAATGAACAAGTGCAAGAACTTAATGAATTCCATTATAATTTGGTTTATGGAAATGTCTGGTGTTTGATGTCGTTAATTAGGGGTTAATTGTTTAACGTTTTGAACCTGTTCGGGTTATTAAAATGGAAGGTCAATGATTTCTACTGCTTAGACGTTTATGAATTTATATTTGTTTCATCCCTACAGTATAAATACAATATCCAAGTAGAAGACCAATTTGTCTTCATATCTGTCTGACGAACGCTTGAGAAGTTTCCTTCCACTGGCAAAAAACACAATTTAAGTTTTACAATAGCGTTTCAAAATTATTTCTTTCGATGCCAATGCACAAATGCACTCTTCTAAGAAAATTACGACAAACTCTTGCTATTAGACCAATATTCTGTTTAGTTGCTTCGCAATTCTCAACAATTTTTAGTCGTAATTCCTCAACATTATGAACCGGGCTTTTATACACAAGATATTTCAGATAGCTCCAAAAGAAAAATTCCATGGGACTTAAATCAGGTGACCTTGCAGGCCGCTGTACATAACAGCCACGTCCGTGAAAATAATAGTATGAAATTTATGTCGTCGGTGTGTAGATTGATAATAGTATTATAAAAGCTCGAACTTTCTGGTAATGATAATATTTCATGTACTGAGCTCCTTGAATATTCCCCTGATCAGCAATCAGTCTTACACTGCGTTCACAATACGAGTGGTTCGTCTATGGCCTACATAGTACAGTCTAGATTTAAATGATCCAAACTCGCAGTCTGCTATGAATGGTAGTGGACAGCCGGGACGGTGGTATTTTTTTAGTTGGAAATCTTGCTCGGGACGTTTCGAGAATGCCATAGAATATTCTGAAAGATTTAATAGATAGCGGAAGAATCCTCAAGTGTGGCAGTTTGCCGAACCCTGCGTTTTGAGGTCATCTCAAAATTGCAAGAAACATGATCTACATTCCCTTAAATATCCTAACTGGCCTAGCGCTGGTCTGTATCAGCTAGTATTATTGTAAACGTTTGATGGTTCTGCTTCTGCTTCAGGTCATCAAACAGCAGAATAAAGAATCTTTGATGACCTTTTTAGATTTTTGTAAAAAAATCCAACAAGTCATGAATAGATTTAGCATTGTCAACCAACCACAGTGTGATGCCTATTCTTTTCTTTATGAAGCTTTATTTGCCGATATTCATCTTAACGTTTTTAACTTTGTAGAGGCTATCGTCCAAAATCCAAGAAACTCATCTCATTTTGAGACCTTTCTGTCTCGAGTTTCAATTCTGATCATCTCACCGTCCAACCAGCACCAGGTGCGCCGCGCCATCAGACCGGCCTCCAAATCCGCGCGAATTCGTCCTCGGCGGCCGAATTAAGCATTCATCGGCCGTAAATTTGTCAACGCGAAATTTTTTCATCGTCCGCAGAGCAGTCGCGCCAAAATCTCTTGACCCTGGTCGTGAATCGGGCTCTCGTGGGTCGCCGCTGTAAATCTTCTCTCTCTCGGCGGAGAGGCCGCCGCTTTTTCATTATGTCAAGGTCGGCGACGCACACGTGCAGCGCCGGGGGCGGCGGCCCGACGCGGGGGAGTGTGGGGGAGGAGACGCCGCCGCCGCGACGCCGAGGTCGTTTGCCGCCGCGCGTCGATACGCCGGAGGGGGGTGGGAAAAACGCCGCACAGGGTCATAGGACGATGCGCCTTGAATCGTTCGCCCGTACGGGTTGACCTTGAAGCCGCTGCAGAATGGGCGGGGTTGGATTTTGGGGAGGATTTTTTTTTGAGGTGTTCGGCGACCTCATCGGGTTTATGCGATAACGAGTCCGCAAATATTTGATTATTTGTTGGGGGCTCTTATCTTATCAAAAAGCGACGATGGAGTCACGGGATTTATGAAATTGGGTCCAGATTTCCTTGGTTTCCTTAGTTTTTGTAGTGTTAATAATGGATGCTTCTTGAGTTCGCAATTTTTGGTCGTGAAAATCGTTCGAGCAGTAACACTAACGCTAAGAAATATCTGAAGACTCTGTAGCCCAAGTGCGTGCTTGGCAAGAAAAAACATCGACACAATAATTGGTGGCAAAGATAACAAGTTCACACTTTTATTGTCTTCGCTTCTAATGCAAAACTCCTAAATGAAAGAGTGGTTCAAAAATGAATCCAACATTGTTGACGATCTCGTTCGTTATGGTCAAGATTTTCAAATGCGGAAGTCTATATTTCCCATGTCAAATATTTCGTTCTTTCTGAAGCTATCATCGTATTATGTCGAAAAAGCAAGCTAAAGTCCATTTACCGGGAACAAAATCAGAATTTTTGTTGGTAATATGCGATTAAGTAGTATTTTAAATAGTAAATTTTACTCAACCTTGGAGTATAATAATAACACTAACTAGAAGAATATGTGTGTTTTACTGCAAATTCCTTTTGCTTTAGTTACCGGTGGCGAGATTATGTGTTACCTCATTCTCGGATCGGGCTACCAAATTAGAGGCATCTACACATAAGAAAAGTACAAATTAATGGCACTTACTAACTACCAATGTAACGTTAAACTTTATCAAATCTTGATATAAACCTGAAACCTTGTATATTCGAGCCTTTTAATATATAAATGTATATAAGTGTGTAAAAAGAATTAGGTTTGGTAATATCACTGAAATGTATTTCAATAATATGTAAGCCACTTCACCATGTCACGGTACCAACCCAGAAAGATATGTATGTTTTATTTCTTTTTAATTTATATTATTTTTTTAATTTTTTTACCTTTTCCTTATCTCTGTTTGAATTTACAAATTAAATAATTCCTTAAATGAGTAGAAATAAATACATCATAAATATCTCAATAAATAAATTGAAAGATCAGGCGTGTCTGGTTCATGTAACATTTTCGATTTTTTGATATTATAATATATAGGTAACAACATTTGTAGAGTTGAGCACTTTGCGGTATATCAGTTTTAATTCTAATATAGGTTGTTTCTTACCAATTTGCGTTTGCTGAAACGATTGATTATCAAGAACGGATTTTCACAAAATTTTTCGTTTACTGAGCGTTGCGTTGACTGTTTTACGAATAGCTCGACATATCTCTTGTTCAACTTGCCTACTTTAAAATATCGTCAAGTATTATTTGGCCACGTAATCTACAAAATGGGCAAAAATACGTTTTTTTTTGTCATTTTTTACAGGACACTGAAAGGTCGGTCTCCAAGGATGTTCATAAACTTTGGTCTTTTGTGCAACTTCTGGTATTCTATCGGTCGTTCGTAGACCTTCCACTATTTAAACTGGGTTGCTGAATTTAAAAGAGGAGATCACATGTCTAAAGATGAGCATCCCTCAAGAAGACCAATAATTTCTGTGACCTCTCCTAAMAATACTGATTCTTTTCAGGATATGATTTTACAATACTCTCAAATCTAGCAATCCAGCCCTATGTTTAAATTATCTGGGCCGGCAGCTTTTTTATTGTTAATCTATTCAGTGGTATTAAAAGTTCTTCCATTCATCCGGTGTTTCCTGGCTCACTAACAGCAAAACACTCCATTTTTTGTGGATATCTAAACCAGTTTTCCGGATGGTGCAACATTTCCAATTGTTACGTGCCTTGACATAAAATGGAATCCGACAGTCGTTAGCAAAAATTACAGTACCTTTTTTTCAACCGTCCCGCTACCAGATGATGATGCCCCAGCAATATAAATCGCTTTTTAATTAGCCGTTATGTCATTCATAGCCGTTTCACTTTTGTCTAGCCTTGGTCGAAATTTACGACACGTCCGTGGATTCGAATAAATTGAATCGCGATTTGCGTCAGTGATTTTTGGAAGTACAGTCGATGAAATTGGAGGTACTCCAATTTGTTGTAAAACGTTATTTACGCTTTCTTCCCATGGGACAGCTGTACGATGCGCGGTTAAAAATAGATCGGATTCCGAGAATAAATTGAGCCTCTTATAATTCGAGCATTATGCGATGACACAGGATTAGATGTGAACAGTTGTGTTACATAAATTCACGTTGGAGGATGTGACTCAGCCCATTGTGGATGATACTACTCATTATGGGAATTGTTTTGGCCTAAACTACGTTCGGAACATCCAAGTTTAGCTACTAAAAGAATGCGATTATCTGTTCTAATCCATAGTTCACCGGAAGAGCAAATCCGCTTAGTAATTTTCTCGGATCGAATAACGTACATGAAGGCAAAAAAAGGAAGTGACATGCCATTATTCGCATGCTAAGCAGTTCGCCGTATGAATCGGTGATCAGTAAAATACCATATTAAACAGAGGCCTTCGGTATTCACGGGAGAGAGTAAAATTCAAGGTACATTGCCATTCATAAAACGTTACGGTGGGCGGTTGTACTTAATGTATTTTGAATTTGCTGTTCCTGAGTGGATGATAGCCATCCAGTGGCGTAACTGGTCAAAAACGCGAGAAACAATATTAAATGATAACACTTGGTTTTCGACGAACCATGTTTCTAAGACTAAAAAGAATTCAGAACGTTTACTTCCATAAACTCGTATCAACACGACTGGATCGAGTTGAAAAGAAATGAAAGCATTGAATGTGTTAGGAAATTATGCTTGGATCAAATTTTTTTTATTAAATTACATATTCAGTTCACAGATGTCAAATATTTCGTCTTCTCAACTACTCGATCATATCTTCCTTGCCCCGCCCTATATTTGGGCACTTTTATAGCGAACACTGTTCCGTTGCAAATTTGGAGTTAATTTCTCTTCGTTCCACTCCATATACGAGGCATATTCGTAAAGTTCGTGTTGTTTCAGTTGTCGTTTGCTAGTTAGCGAACGCTGTCAATATTGACTGTGACAATCGTTGATCACGCCAGTTGCGAATTGCGAGCAGTGATTCCTTTTGGTCTGCAAACGGGTTCCAGTATATGAAACTGACAACATCCTGTCACGCTGATCGGCTTTGTTCGTTTACTCCTTGCGGCTCCCTCGATCTCAAGAATTGTAGCACTTAGATAATGACATTCTTCTTTTATTGCCAGACACGTTACATTTCAAAAAACAATCAGTATAATGAAATAAATAATTTGTTCTGCTCAATCCATACTCACCCCACGACTGGTTTCGCCCAATTTTGGCTCATCAGGGAGGGGTAGAGTAAATTGACCAAGCCAGACCGTCGCATTCAGCTCTCGTATGCGCCGCCACTGGCACCTCAAGATAACTGGCTGATCCTTCTCGGAAAAACTAATTAGGATGCCTCATGTTTGTTCTGGTGTTTCCCCGTATTCTAAGGCATCGGTCGCCGCCGCGACGTTCGGCGTCGCTTCACCTGGCCCACTTTTGGAAACCAGGAAGCGAAATCGAATAAATCCGTTTAGTGCGGCGATTCGGCGGTGCCGTATTGCGGTTTTCCAAAGATCGCATCGGAATGAATCATTGGCGTTTTCTAAACGACCAGCGCCGGTTGTATGCAGATGCATTAGGAGATGTGATTCATTCGGGTTACGCAAATCGCGCGTTGCATCACAATGTTGGAGACGTTGCCCTGTAGTTCCAGCCATCTTATTAATATCTGCTGATATTTGGGAGCGAGTGGTCACTGAACTTATTTTAATTTCAAATCTGCCTCGCCGCGATTGAGGATCTCGCTGATTAAACAAAGGACTTAACTGTCAAGTCGCTACCTCAGGAAGGGCGAATGAACTACGGTAAACAGGTTGAAAGTGACACCTCCTGGCAGAGAAAAAACGCGTAAGCAGTCCAGGTTACTTGATACCGAAGCCTCACTGTGTTCTGTGAAATTGCCCGGAACGTGTAGCCGTAAAATGATATCGCATTAAACCGTAAAGCAGCTTAGAATTTCTCTAAATGTCAAAAATAAAAGGAAACAGCGCGTATTTAGAATTGGCTGGCAACGGGTTCAGCGACTGGCAGAGATGAGTAACGAAACTTTCCACATGCGTTGCATTCCTAAATATCGTCTAAGTTTCCTGTTTGCAATCTGGTGCCGATAAAACTGAGCAAAATATGTTTGTGGAATGGCGATTTGTGACACACAAGAAGATTGGCTGTCGAAAGAGTCGCTAAAGTTTATAGATTTGAGGTTCATTCGTACAAAGTCAATGGTAGATATAGGTAAAGATTCTATAATAGAATTAAAAGTTTGCAATACTTGTAATGAATGTAACTTCATTAACTACTTCAAAGATACAGACAATGTGTTCATAATAGGGTCGTTCCGCACATTAAAATTTGATAGTTTGATAGTACTAGTGCCACGCATCTATTTTACTTTCAGATGAATTCAACTCGTAGCAAACGGCGGTAGAAAAATTACCCTGTTTCAAACATTTTCTTAAATCCGCCAACAACTACGCAAAAGGTTCCTAATTTCCGTCATGCGCACTCTTACAGCTCCCTAGGTAACTAGGTGCTCACTGTTGTCAGTTTTATAAATATCCAGAGAAATACAAATAATGCAATGGGAGTGAGAGAGAGGAGCGAAGGTATAAGTATAACCGTCAACGTCAGTATTGTAATGTAAACATAGGAATAACCTGTAACTGTTCATTAGCAGTAGTATTCTTACAACATGGAACACAACACTTCTTAACGTAAGCCATTCTGACATCAAAAAAACAACAGATTACCCAAATACTTCGACAACATCTTGCTCCACCACTTAATCTGACAAATACGAAACTCGAAAGTTTCACCAAACTATGTAAACAAAAACGCATGGCTAGAGTTGTTAGGGTTATTCCTTACACAGGGGTACTTTACCGTTTTCTTCCTAACGAAGGCCAGAGGTCGTCCTGACAGTTTCAAAATTTATCATATCGTCATACGAAAGTATACAAACTAAACATTATCAAGCTTCAAACGTCGTTTAATTCCTCATAATAAAAACATTAGTTCTAAAGCAGGTTCGATGGTTAAAGTGCTTTCGTATTTCAGCAACAGGCCAGTGAATGCGCTTATTATATTGAACTGTTCATTATAGAATAAACTGACTTAAGGATGATTTAAGTTATTTTCACAAATACGCCTTAAGTTGACCTAGGTATCGATGTCACAATGCCAGTTTACGAGTACATTCCTCACGGKATCGCGAAAATTTGCCCAAATTGGCAACGCGTCGCAGTTCAAAAAAATGTAAACAAATATTACTTTCGTCAGCATGCGAACCTTTTACGTCATCTCCGTGGCGGAATATCGAGACATTTGAAAAGGATATTGAAAAATCCATACTTTCACATTTTTTCTCGGCAAAGAAGAACCGGAAAAAATTTCAAAAAATGTGTTTGTGCTTCAATTTTTATGTTACATTTTAAATGTAAAATAAAAAAATTGTGGGACGACCCCATTGTGGTATTTTTGAAATTAGCAGTACCAAGCACTATATGGTTGGATAGCTKAAAAKAACCTTATGAATGCATGTCCAACTGTAAGGTAATAAAGCATTCCCCAACTTTGTCCGAACGTGTTGGCTTAACCACTTCATCTTTGTTCTTGTAACCTCCTGCTATACCAGGAATCGAACGGTAGAAAGTAAGGATTAATTCCCAGCATGTGCAACTAATTGCTTTGACCATTAATGGGCTGTCAAGAATCGAATATAACCTACAGCGGCTATTTAAAAAACGCAACAACATTGAAGCAGACAAAAATCTAGACGGGGCATTGCGCAAATGCAATCCTGCCGTACACACACACACCTTCGTGTCCAATATAACCTAGATTTCATAACAGACGTCGGCGTTTATGTTCATTATACCTACACTGTCTTTAATAAATTACCGGATCGCAAGTAGCATTATCCTCCCGGGTATTGTGGACTGAAATGTCTTTGCAACCAGCTGTTGCTGCAATGGCGAAGATTGGTTTCCGGATTTCAGCCGTCCAGTCATTTCTGCATCAAATTGTCACACAACTCACTTACACCAGTAAATATTCAGTATTTTACTTCGTAACTTCTTCTTATACAGGATGTCTCTAAAATGACGCCTGCGTACTGAGACTAAAACGCTTCCACTTTGATAAATTCATTAATTTATTCTTTAATTTACGATTTGTTTAATCTCCTGAAGCAACCCTCAAAGCCTCAGTTTTGAGACCAGAACTACGGTAAGAGAGGGTACATGGCTTCAAGAGTATATCTCGCAAATTTTATGGACTGCGCTGTACGCCGCGCTCCATATTTCTTTACCTGCAATGCACAAAGGTGAATCTTACCTGGGGCTTTTTTGTCGGTAACCAGTTACCTGTGTTTTGGAAGGTCGATGCCATCAAAGGCGCTCAAATTGCACACACCGCCGTTGCAACCCCCCCGGCCAAGTATCGTTCCTGGAATCCGGTCTAATCATGTAGTCCCGACTTTTACGATACAAGCATGCATTAAAATGCGTCATAAAGCGCAGGAAGTTGAGCAAGAATCCAATTAAAAAATGATATTTTTAGCACTTGTTCGGTTGACATTTCCGTTTCACCCTCTTTGGAGGTCGCTGGGCCACGGGGTTATCTCCTTTCCACTTATCGTTTGTATGATAATGATTTTGGTGGGCCGATTCCCTCAGTTTTAACATCGTATACCGAGACTTTAGCCCTGTTCGATCATGTTCTCGTCTTATGCATTTTTTGTCTCCAGTCAGGACCCGGCAAATAACGGACCATTAAAAAAAACTGATGACAAGCCGAATGCTAATAGGGCCAGTGGGCAGATCTGCCGTTAGTATCGTTTTCTGGCGTTGGCGTCTCTTCCCAGAACGGCCTTTCTGTCTTCGCGCTGTTGTTACCCCTTGGGAAGTTACTGGAAGCGACAGGCACAGACTTGTTCAGCACCTGTCGTCTTTGGGACCGTGCAGTTGTGTAATTAAATAAAATCGTATCTGCAGCTGTCCCTACATGATCTTTTTATGCTTGTGGCCTTKGCCAGCGGTGGAGTGCTAGTTTTAAAGTACGGCYCCGTTGGTCGAGATCAGAAAWGGGAACTTGTGCGAGTTTTATTTAGGCTCACTTATTTTTATCTTTTGTGCAGGTGAGCCTAGATAACCAAGTAATAGCACTTGTTAAAATACCGGTAATTTTATAGATTAATTTGGAGTGCAGATAAGAAAAGCAAACACTTCAGTTACATAATTCTACCGAGATCTATACTGAGTTGAGAAAGATCGCACTATGATAGTATTTTTTGGTTTGTTTGCTTTCTATTTCGAGTTCTGTTATAATTTCTTATTCTGTCCATTCTTCTTATTTAATTCCTATCATTTATCGCGTGTCATCTGACTTTCACTTCCTTGTATCAATATTGATCTTATTTCCATTTTATGTATTAACGCCCTATTACGTGCTATTGATCGTTCATTTATTGCTATGTATGTTCTTTTGACCCCCCTTTCTTGTGACCAATGATAAACAATGTTGGGCTTAACATACCGCCCGCCTTGTTTTATTTATTCCATCGTACAACTTGAAAATACATCGATTTTCTGTTGCTTATTCTAACGTATTGTTTTGTGGTAGTGTATAGAAGTTGATAATTGGTACTGCTGCATTATTATATCGCTGAACGACATCATTATTAGTTTTTAATGAACGATTACATGGTCGAAATCGTAGTGGTCAATTAAAAACCAAACAGAGAAGAAACCAATACCCGGTCTCGTCTCGTCGATTCACAATTCCCGAAGATGATGATTCACGCAGCTATGCCTAATTAATGATGTTTACTTAGCTGCACTACACCATTTATTCAATGGATGTTTATTATCGTAACGGTGCAACATTGTTTTACGCTTGCAAACGTTGTACGACAACATTCTGATACGCGTTTGCTGTCTCAAACGTATTCCTTTATTAAATGGCGTGACGTCGCGACTGTCAAGAGTTTTGATCGATTCGCGCACTTCCTACAGTCGTTTAGTTTTCGTGGACCTGTCAACCTTTCCAAATAAAACATCGGAGCATCGTCCTCTGGTTCCCGTAGATAAAACGTGGCATATCTAGGACACGCATAAAAAAAATTGTCAGGTAGGCGAGAAGCGTTGTTGCTGCCCGGACTAGTTCAAGTAACGCAGTCTTTTCACAAGCTCGAGCAAATGCAGGTATTGTTGTTTCTAACACCTGCGGGGGAGGGAAAAATTCAGTGTTGCACGTCTCTTTTGATGCCTGTACAAAGAGTTTGTTTTTAGGGAATATAACCCGGTTTTACAAATGATAGAACTGGTCTCTCTTCCGTCATTTATGTATTTTACCTCTCATCAAAAGCATTTCTGGAGTAACACCATATGAAGTGTAATATGAAGTTCATGACCTATAGTCAAAATCACATTTGACCAGTGGTATTGTTGGTATGTAGTTAGAAAATGAAAGGAATTTCTGCTCTCTTAATAATGGTAATGATAACATTTTGCGAAGCCGTTGCGATGGAATGTGGCTCAATCAGGAAACGACACTTATTTATACTTTCCTAGAATCCACAGACGAAACATAAGTCTGATGGTATTTATGAGTGTCGTAAGTCTTTAATTGACCTCTTAAGTATTTTCCACAATTACAAATTTGCTTCAAACGAGGAAAAGGGGATCTTTATTTACAAACAGTTAAAAAAACTCGATTATCTCGTCTCTATTTTCTGCGTCGTTCAAATCGCGATATTCTTCAGCATTCTGCATCTGAGAGGTCCATCCGGCACCTTCGCCGAGAACCATCAATGAAAGCACCGCTGAAGAATGCCGTTTCATAGCCGGCCAGCGACCGCTGCTTGCAGCAGACTTGCCTTTCACATTCCATAGCGGCTGGCCACTAATGAATTTTCGTCTGGTTTCGCGAATCGCTCTGCATTGTTCGATCGCACCATTATTTTCTTTTAATGAGATCCAGACGTTATCAGAGGCAGTGGGATGTCGAAATAATTCCGTTATCTAAGTGTACCTCCGCCTAGACCGGTGCTCGAAACAGGGCCCCACTTTCGTGAATAGGAACGTTTCCTAGTTCCGAAATTAGCTCGAGTTGTCATCTCATAGTCCTCTCAGATGTGTTGTACGGTCGTTTAAACATCGGGCTGAAGCACGATTACAGGCTCATCAGTTATTCATCATTTCTGAACACTTTTGTCATAAATACGAGAGCAATATTGATACGCGTCCGGCCTACACAATATTTTATGCTTCCGTGATAATTCTACTTTGTTTCAAGAAATTGACAGAAATATTACTTCTAAATATATGTAGTATGTCAAAATAGTATATTATTATTGTTGCGAATTTTGTCCAGATACTAGTTGCAAGATGTCTCTTCGAATCACCAGGATGTAAATGGTGTGTCTTTGGATTTGCCGCAACCTTTGCTAGAACACATAATTTGTCGCGATTTTTATTTTCTTAAATTTTGCACCTGTGCTTCTCAAACGATTCGTAAGATAACAAATCGGTTTTTTTAAATCTAGTTTAAGTACCTTTATGGGATTGTCTCCTTCCAGGAAACTGTAAATAATGGAAAGCTCTAAAATTTCAATTTATTTGAACTTAAATCGTTAACTTCATTAACCAGATTTTAGATTTGACAAATGTATTCGTAATGTGTAACTAATGTGTAATACGCAGGGTATTCGTGCAATTCAAATCCAGCGTCGTGAATAGCATTCATTGCAATATGGTTTTTGTGTACAGCATTTATTATTTATTTTCCCCGTTTTTTTTCTTTGATGCGCTCGCGCAATTTTGAAATTAAGTTGGCATAGTAAAAACCTGTTATTGTGTGTCCACGTTCCAAAATATCAACCATTAACATTCCGTCGGCATCTCAAAAAATTTGTGGCCATAATTTTACCAGCAGAGGGCACAACTCGAAATTTGCGTGGTGGAGGAGAACCTTTGTGATGTGTTTCATCAGCAGTTACAAATCGAGTATGAAACTCATCCGGGTCCGCTGAAAACTTTGCCAGACTGGCTTCAGAATGCAGGATTTTCGAAGGTTACTGTTCAGGCGTCAACATTCTAGGGACCCAGCGTGCAGATAACTTTTTAAGACCTAAAATATCTATTTTCTGTTGTGCCATATAAAAATTTCAGCTATCCGACGAATGGTTATTCTCCTATCTGCCATTACCATGTCATGTTACACGATTATAATTTCCTGAATAGTGACAGTTAGTGGTCATCCGGCAACCTTTGCATGTTCACATGTTTGTCTTCTCAATTTAAATTCTCAAGACAATTTTTTTACCACTTGGCACTCGCACCTAATACACCCACCATATCATCATGAATTTCTTTTGCAAATATTTTACAACTGCGCGTACCTCAGATTTTTTCATTGTTGAAAATCATTCAAACACCTTCGCGTAAATTCTAAATTATTTTAACAAACAACGAATGACAAGACTGGTATTGAACAAGTGTCACAACAAATAAATAAACTTTTAATATATCAAAGAATKTCACTGCCAGTCAACGCCTGCTATATCAGGGTCCGTAAATAGTGATTACCCTCGTAATTAAAAAAATCAGTACAATATTTTATTCATTAAAATAAAAATATGAAGTTCATAAGTTTGAAAAACGAAAGAAGTTCTCAAGTGTGAACTACAAGTTTTAAGGAATCGGAACATAAAAGCTGGTCGCCACAGGGTCTTTCAGAAATTATTTTTTTTTCAATTTTAGATACAATTGAAAAAAGTATAAGATGGTTGCGGAAATCTTGTCGCTGTAGCTTTAATAGTAACATATTGAATTAAGCCCTATACAACGTGAATTTTTAAGTCTCTACTTTTTTAAAGACTTCACTTCTTCAATTTTCGAGCCAAACAAAACACTCGATACAACTTTATCAACGTGTAGCTCTCGTGGATAATTTACGATATCGTAAAGTCGTTCCGTTGTTACACAATCGTTTGGATTTTGCGTCCTTCAAGTGTAGTGTGTACAGAGCAGCAAAGCTGCACACAAGGTGTTCTTACCTAACAGATCATAAACCCGGGACCTTTTTCCATGGGCAGAGGAGATTGCCCACCATTTACTCCTTTTGTCTGGTCCTCCTTGCCAGTCGGGTCGGAGTGCGAATAATAAGCCCCTTCAAAATAGGAAATGGGCAGATAATAGCGACACCCGTTGTAAAAATAAATCCCTCTACCTGGGTTCCTTCCAGGAACGATCCGGTGTGCCGGCAAAATTCAAGGAAAGACTTTCTAAAAACCGGAGCTGTAAAGCTTTTTGAAAGGACCGCCTTCGATGAGACAGTGGCGTGCATCACTGGCCCAAAACTTACAGCGCTTCTCGCCAAGCTGGCATCTTCATAAGCTAAATGAGAGTATCAAATTTGTCCGTTGACAATGTGCGAAATAAACGAGTTAAAATTGTTCAGACCTTGCGCTTGCTCCAGTTTAATCGAATAAAAAAGTCGGTCGCTATTTGGCATTGGCATAATCTGTTTTTATTCGACGACAAATGTCAAGCGCCTGTACGTTTTTTGTTGCTCGATTTAACTCGGTAGGATTAGCATACCTAAATCAGGTGCAACATTGGTGGGGGTTGCGTTTGTTCGTTTCTTTTTTTATCACGTTTATTTTTGGGGTTGCTTGTAAAATGTGCCCGAAATTGAAATTTTGGCGCGATTCGAGATTAACCGTTGGCATTTTTTGTATCGTGCTTCGTTTTTCGGTAAAACAATGAAGTTTGGTGAACCAGCTCATTTAATTAACGTTAAATTAAATTGTCAAGGTGTAGCCCCTTCATTTGCATACATTTTTGACACAGCCGTACGTTTAGTCTTCGTAAATAGTGCTATAAGAGTATTTCAATTTGTATAATGTTTTCCCAAAATTTATTGCAATTTTAAAACGTACCTTACGAAACGCAAATAAAATGTATGGTCTTGACAGAAACTGTTTTTYGAGAAATTATACAACTAGTAATAGACAACAAMCGAAAAACGCAGGAAATACAAGAACTCGACTGGTAGACACACAAGAAGAAAATAATTGTTTCTAAATTTGACACAGCAGAAGGGGGATGAGAAGAAATTAAATAGGTTTCCAGATAAATATTTTAGAAAAAGTTTGCCGCTGCATTTCCAGAAATTAAAGCTATTTATACATATTTCCTTAGGACATGATTAACAGTATGTTGCAAATAGATAAACTCTACAAAATGTCGACTTTCTGAGAATTTATTTGTTTCAATGGTATGGTACTAGATGGCAAAGTTATCGTTGTGTTTGAAAAGTCCAGTGAGAATTTTCCAAAAAACTAATAAATTCTGCTACCCTTTGGTGTTTGGTGAAAACTGGTGTATTATACCGTATATTGATCAAAAAATAAAATACAGAGTTTAGGAGCATAATAGATATCCAAACAAACACACTTTTGCTTTTGGCTGCTGTCATATGTCATGCCACGTTTAAATTTTCAATGATTGTTTAGGGTACCAAAACTCCACAGACGAGAGAAATATTTTCCAAAAAAATCTTATACCCCATTCAGAAAGAAGTGTTACATAACAAAGACCTGCCATTACCAAATTAGAAACATAGATGGGACCATTGACTCATCACCCATCTCTTTTCTTTCCAGAAGAGGAAGAAATCGACGTCGTCTCAGTGAACGAAAAGCTAACAACAAGAATAGCGTACGCCTTGCCAACGAACCCGTCAAACAGAGACCGCCACCATCTGCAGAAGACCATGGCCAACGCCATAAGCAGACAGCGGCAGGTCAGGATGAAGCCTATCGTGCCCTTCCGCAAGCCAAGCACAGAGACGACCCCCGTGAAGCGGAAACAGGAATCCAGAGGGGTCAAGCGCAGCATCAGCTCGAGATCGGCGAACACCTCCCCAAACAAGAGAAGAGCCGCCTTCACGAGCGATAGCGAGCCCGAGCACTCTGAGAAGAGGAGCATGCACAACAACATGGAGCGCCAGAGGAGGATAGACCTCAGGAATGCGTTCGAGGACCTGAGATTGGTCGTGCCCGAGGTCAGTTGCAAAGAGAAGGCCGCCAAAGTGGCGATCCTGAGGGAGGCCGCGCAGTACTGCTACGAGCTGGCCAACGTGTCCTCCAACCTCACCCAGCAGAAGTACGAGCTGAAGAGGCAGCAGGAGAGGCTGCGGCAGAGGGTCTCCCAGCTCAGGAGAAGCCTGGCGGCCAAGCGATAAAGCGCTCGAGATATAAATTCAGGGTTGGTGGAAATCGAGTAAGTTGTATATAGTTCGCTCACTGTCATAAAAGCTCAGGGTTAAAATTTTTAGTTTTTCTCTAGCTAAAAGAGGATAATGTGTAAATAGGTGAATAAGGGGGCGGTGATTTCCACCAATCCTCGTAGAAAACGTTTTGTAGGTAATTATCATAACTAATTTACTCTTTAACAGCCACTTTAACTGCAGTTGTCGTTTAATACCTACATTTCGGAATTTTTGCAAGAGAACATATTAACTGTGATTATAAATGTTGATTTTTTTTTTAGGAGTAAGGATTAATAGTTTTCAGTTGTGTAAATACAGTTGTTTTCATTTCTGTTTTTTATACCATCGTCGGTTTTTAGAGTATCGTTTAGGCAATTTGTGATTAAGATTCTTTTCATGTGATAAAAAGGAAAGTTCAAAGGTTGATTTTTGTGGTTAGGACGGTGGTATAATTTTATTAGTTTCGTTCTAGGCAATTCCAATTTTTTTTTGCTTACCATGATTATTTTTTTTGGTATGTCATGTTTTCTATTGAGTTTTTTTACATTTACGGTGGCATTTACTAAATCTCGAATCAACTTACAAGTTTTTCAGCGAAATTCAAAATTATATATATGCGACATAATTATATCCTTAAAAACTTATTAGTAATCATGTAGTTTAATTTTGTATGTATTTTTAACATCTTAAAGACCTGTATATTTATCAAGGGTTGTAGACTTGGGTATTTAGCTTTTTGAGCAATATGTTCGCTTTCTTACTTTAGATACAAGACATGACATATCTGGTTTTGTAAATCTGTCATGTATGGTTTTCGTGCAGGGTATCTGCACAAGCTTTTTACACATGAGTTCTGATTTTTTTTCTTGTGCCAATAAATTTTGCATTTAGAAAACGATGCTCAATGTGTTATTACTTTTTTAATTTAGTGAAGTAGATGAATTTAGTTTGCACGTTTTTATGTAAATATGTTTATTTAATGCTTATTTAGTTATAGAAATTGTTTTTTTTTCATTAAGTGGTATAGTTTGTGCTAACATAAATTACTGGAAATTTTCTTTTTTTTTTCACGAAATCCAACGGGACTGCCAGTTTTGACGTTATTTGAGGACTTTATTATCTGTGTTAGGAAAAGTTAAGGGTGTGATTTCCTCAGATAACTTTACAACAAACTTGGCAATCCTTACCTCATATGTCTTCCTTAGCACAAACATGCACTGAATTTGTCGTGAATTACAGAGAATTGTTGTGTTCATTATAATTTTACAGTATTTTATACTTTTGATAGTGAAGATAAAATTAAACGAAAAAAAATGAAAAAAAATAGCAAAAACCACAAAAAATACACAGTACCCGGTATTGGCGGTATAATATAATACTGACAAATGATTCTTCTTGTACCTGCCGATTTAACCTCGCCCACAAACCAAATGTTTCTTAGAAATAGAACACAGAAGAAAAGGTCGTTTTTTTATTGTTGTACGACAGGGCAATTCTCTAAAGCTTCGACGACATACAGTTCACATAGCTGGAATCCATACCGTTTGTTGTACTTATTTCTATAATGTTACAGTTTATATTTTTAACAAAATATGATTTATGTTTATGACTTTGAACTAGGTATATATTGTAATACCGTTTTGGTTGTAGAGTTCCTGTAAATTTTACAGTAAAATGTTATAAAGCTTATTCAGCCGCTGTTTCTTTTTTTTTTGTCTATGATCCTTGCCACATCCTTTTCCTCCGCCATCTGAGATAAGATTTTAGCCGCAAGTCAAGGATTTTCACGTTTGTGCAATTAGTGGAATTTATTGCTTCAGTGAACAAGTGGCAAGTAAGTATTTATGTGATACAAATATTATATATCTAGTTTTCATTATTAATAAACTATTTGTAAACATACTTTAAAAATAGCACAAAAAGCAAATGAATATGTTTGTAAATGCACACCACATACTTTGAACATTTTATTTGACATTTTAACTTCAAAATTAACATTATTTTTAAAATGGAAAAATTCCCGCCTAAAACAGTTCCTTACTACGCAACCAATCGTATGTGATGTCATTTTACATATATGTCAAATTTGAAAATGGTGTTTTATGGTTTAATAAATATACATATTACGATTATCCATAAATTATACACTTAACATGGGGCGCCACCTTTGGGCAATCCGTTAAAGCTTGAATTCGCCGGGAAAAACAGGGACGCTATTCGTAACACATCATTTTGGTTGGGTGACAGTTGAATGATGACATATATTCCCTGTATTAAATTAGTCATTTAATTGATATTTATAACAGATTACAAGTCAAACTAAAATTATTTTATTTCATCACTGCTATATTTAACTACAACATAAAATGTTGTAATATAAAGTGAACGCCAAAATTTTGATGTCTGATTCAGTACGAATGAAGATTGCTATTGTATTTTTGATACCATCAAAAATACTTTTAATTGAATGATTAATAAATGAAAACTAATCAAACCGAAATTCTGACAGTTGGCAACTATCAAGTAATAGCTTCCATTCAATAGTACAAGAGATATTTGAAAAACCACTCACCAAAGGTCGATGCAATGATTTAATAATTCAAGMAATATGTGCAAAGTGATTTATTCTTTATTCTTAACAATGAAAACCACGCTAGCCATTTTCTTCGGCAAGTCGATCTTGTTTCACATTTTTTACAATTCCTCCATTCCTCTTGACTGCTTCCAGTCGTTTCTTATGTCTATTCGACTTCAAATGACTATTCCACTGAAAGATGCCAACAAAAACACGATCACAAGTCTCACAAGTATAAGTGTCATCTTTGGCATTTGGTTGTGACACCGCTTGTTTAAATGGAAGTCTCTCATGTGCACAAGGGGTATTACATATGTAACTTTCGACTATCTCCATGGCACGCTGGCTGACATTTTCGTCCCAAGTTGAAATGTCTGTCGCATCAAGTCCATAAACAGGTGGCACCTGAAAATACCATGCTTTTCCATCTCTACTTTTATTATGTCCATACAACTTACTTGTCGATCTGAGCTACTCAACAATCTATTATTAATCCATTTTTTTTGTTTCCTGGCATATCTTCTTGTGACCATCTTTAACTGTTCCACCCCTTCTTGGAATGCTTTTTGACCTACTTCTGATTTCTGCTCAATTTCAGGAAGCATTAGGTAATTGTGGAATTCCTTTAATCCGATTGATTGAAATATTCCAACGGTATAATCTAACGATCTAAAAATTGAGGAATGCAACGATTTGTTTCCTGAATAACTAAATAACTGACTCGTTAGTTTTCAACTTTTCCACACTGTATCGTTGGTGAAAGTTTGTCAACTCTTGTAAAAGTCCTTGCTCCAACATTGCATCAACCCTTGCATTCAATCTTTCATTTAATATTTCCTGAAATTATAAGCACGTAAAAGAGGAAATGTTTAAACTTCAAAAATAGCATTTTCGCGCCAAACAACATGACATCACAATGCACAAATTTGGTGTCTTTGTTGGCAGATTGGACGATTTGTTGAAACACTTGAAAATCGGAAGATTATAGTGCAAAAAGTACCCAAAATTGATTATTACTATGACATCTAAATATAGCCACATTGTAGCAATCTTAAGAAGCACAAAATGTGGCACACTGCAGTAGTAAATAGGTAGTTAAGTCGTAATATATATACGAATTTCAGGAAACGTAGCAACATTGATTTCAACAGCATGGTTGTCAAATTTCGAGAAAAATTCTTACTAACCTGTTCGCACTGTAACCACAACACAACAGAATTAGGATAGCGAAGCCCACCACCAAAAACATTTCCACCTTTAGATTTTCGTTGTTCTTCCAATATCTCACTTAGCTTACGTCCCTTTTGGCTTAAGACCTCCAGCGCTCTAAAAATAGCTTTATCAAGCCATTTCTATTTTCTCCTATTTGTACCTACCGTAATATTTTACGTTTATTATTAGGGTGAAGACGTTTAGCCATTACAGGGTCGATCAATTTCAATTTCTTGTGGAGTTCTTCACTAGGCAACAAATGTTCATCATTTGGCAAAGTGCCGGGCTTCGAACGATCAACCTGACTACCAGGTTCCTCAATTAAAATTTTCCATAACAACGATTCAATATAATAATTAGTTCCTCCGACGACAATAGGTAGCTTCGCTCTTGCTACCAAATCGTCAACCTAAGAAGACATAACGAGTAAAAACATGAATATCACCACAGATTCTATTTACAATCTTGACAGCCTTGTTTCGAAAGTCAACCACGGTAAACGTTTCATGGGGACTGACAAAATCAACTAAATGATGGGGTGCTATACTTCGTTCTTGAGGTGTTGCCTTGGCTGTGATTATATCCAAACCTTTGTATATCTACAAAAATGGGTTATGTTCACTTGATTCGGTAGTAGTGAACAGCTTACTTGCATAGAATCAGCTCCTACTATTTCTCCCCCAAATTTTTTCGCTAATTCCAAAGATAGTTTGGTCTTTCCAGAGCCGGTCGCTCCCAAGATTACCACTAAAGGAAGTTTATGAGCCATTTGATACAGTTTGAACCTCCACACATATCTGTTAAGAAGTGAGGTTATAAATAAAGAACCTGTCGTAAGAAAGATTGAGGTTATGAAGTGTAAATAGAGGTTAGGATTTTGACGTTTGTGGTTAAATGAGATGTAAACGAAAAAATATTTTATTTTTGTGTATTGTGTATATTTAGGTGTAATCATGCCAGAATTTTTGGCTGAAAATAATCTGTGTGGCCAAACTATTCTACAATTAGTATCTAGAGGTAATGCTATTGTAGCAGAACTTCTACGACTGAAAGATTACATTCCAAAAATTTATAGGTACGTACTCTAAAAAAACCACTCAGACTTGAACTAATTTTATTGTATGCCAGGTTAGAAACGAAGCAAGACTCTCAAAAATATGGAGAGATCATCATGGACTTCAGTTATTTCAAAGTGGCTGAAGCGCAAGAGGCAAAAATTGAAAATAACGATACATTACAAGATATCGATGAGGAATTCAGAGATAATCACCTGGAGATAATAACAAGGTTTTATTTAGCGTTCGAGGGCATCCACACGTTTATTACTGATCTAAATCACTTTCTGGAAGAGCTTGAAGATGGCATGTATATCCATCAGACTCTAGAAACGGTTTTTGCTGATGTTGAGGGAAAACAGTTGTTGGTAAACTAGTAAATCCGTTAATTTGGAAGTAGCTTACAGTTTTTGTATTTCAAGTGCGAATCATTGTATTTGTATGGCCTGATGTTGTTACTTGTCGACGCCCATATAGAAGGCATTATCCGAGAACGCATTTTGGTCTCGTATTATAGATATACACCACAACGACGAGATACGGAAAGTGGGATAGAGGAGGTTTGCAAACTTCTGCGTGATACAGGTTTAACCGCAACGAAAAAACCGAGCAACTATCCAGAGGACTATTTCAAGTACGTTTTTATACTGGGTCTCCCCAAATTATAGTCTAATGTTTGATTGGATATTTTGAAGTGAAATTAATTCAATTTATTAAATTTGAAGATCCGTCACGTTAGAATAATTCGAACAAGTTTGACAGAATTTAATAATTGAAATTATTATGCTTTTTTTGTGTTCTGATAGCTCAAACCATAAAACGCCAAACTTTACAATGACTGAATACAAGCTATCAAACTAAACTTTTCTTAATTTTCAGTCAAAGTTTTTAGAATGGCTGTGGAATTATCAAAATGAATGCCACATCTGTAATCACGAAACAAAAACTCTCATAATAACTTTGAATATGTTCATTTGGTACCATAGATGAATCTCTGCTGTTACATACTCATATGAAATTCAGAATTACAATATATTTTTATGTTTGACCTGTGAAAGAAGTAAAGTAAACATTTTATTAACTGGCATAGTGTATTTATTCATTTTACTGAAAACATCGGAATATGACTGAAACAGTGCAAACTAGAACACATGTTGTTTGACAAAGAATTAAAAAATGAATTCTGCTTTCGATGATCTCCTTTGACTACTGACATTAAATTTGTAGGCGAGTTTCTATAAAATCGTCATTTATCGATATTGTAATTGGAAGGCTACGTTCAGACGACATTTACGATCAACTAGCTGTGTATCCGATGCCAGGACATCGCAGCACTGCTCTGGCCAATCAAGCCGCTATGCTATATATTTGTTTGTACTTTTCTCCAAACATATTGCACTCGCAAACGTCGGTGATGCGTGAAATCGTCGATAAATATTTCCCCGACAACTGGGTCCTATCGATTTACATGGGATTTACAGTAAACTTGGTGGAAGCATGGGAACCCTTTAAAGCTGCGAAACTCGCACTGAATAACACCTTGGAGACAGCTAGCGTAAAGAGTTACGCCAGCAGCTATTTTAACGCTATGCCAGAATTATTGAAAGCCAGCTCGCACTTATTGAAGGAAGGCGCAATTACTAGTGATAGTTTGTTGAAGGATATAAACAAAATAATCAACGTTTTGAGGAGTTGCAATGTGATATTGCGCTGGACCATGCTGCATACGATTCTAAAACCGGGAAAAAGCGATTATAATAAGAAATGCAAGAATTTGCGTGAATTTGTGATGGCAGAAACTAAACATGACCCTGTAGCTTTATTTAAGCTGCTTCTAAACACGGCACAACTTGAACTGTGTGTTAGAGATATGTACAAAAATTTGCTAGCCGAAAAGGATAATGCGTGGGATGCGCTGAAGAAAGAATGTTACGAAAGCCTCGTAGAACTGTCAGAAGTTTTCAGTGGCACAAAACCGCTAACTCGCATCCAGAAAAATGAGAACTTGCAACGCTGGTTTCTTGAGATCTCAAAACAAGTCGATTCTCTCGAAAAAGACAGCACCGCCTCGTCGAGAAAAATAATCCAGCTCATTCAAGCCCTGGAAGAAGTGCAGGAATTCCACCAATTAGAATCAAACATGCAAGTGATCCAATTCTTATCCGAAACACGCAAACACTTGCATCAAATGATCTGCAACATGAACATCAAAGAAGACGTTCTAATTACGATGCAAATCATCGGTGACCTGAGTTACGCGTGGGAACTGATAGATTATTTTACTCCGATGATGCAGCGAGGTATTAAACGTGAACCGACAATTGTCATCAAACTTCGAGCGATTTTTCTCAAATTGGCGTCGGCGCTAGAAATCCCACTTCTGAGAATTAACCAGGCTCGCAGCGAAGACCTCGTATCGGTGTCGCAGTACTTCAGCAGCGAGCTAGAAATTTACGTGAGGAAGGTTCTGCAGATCATTCCGAAGATGATGTTTGAGAAGATGGCGCGGATCATCGAGATGCAAACTTCCGTGTTGAAGGAGCTTCCGACCAGGTTGGATAAAGATAAAATGAAGGAATACGCACAGTTGAATGAGAGGTTTGAGTTTGCCGAATTGACACATTCGGTGTCTGTTTTTAGTGAAGGTAAGTGGAATTTGACCAATAATACATTAATGATGAGTGCGACTTTTCTGTGAACAATGTAAGTCTTTAGGCAGATTTAAAGCAAACCATATTTCAGGTATGCGGATGATGAAAACAACCCTAGTTGGTGTAGTTTGCTTAGACCCCAAAAAGTTATTAGAAGATGGCATTCGTAAAGAACTTGTACAGCATATATCAAAAGCCCTTCATGAGACACTTGCATTTAGTACACGACCAAAACCTGATGAACTAGAACAAAAATTGGGGGCCTTAGGTCAGGTCATGAATGGGTACAAACGTTCATTTGAATACATCCAAGTAAGTGTATAATTTTAAACATGCAGGGCATAGTTTGTGACAAGCAGTTTTAGGATTATGTCAATATAAACAGCTTAAAAATTTGGCAAGAGGAAGTTACCAGGATAATCAATTTTAACGTCGAACAAGAATGTAATGGCTTTCTGCGCACAAAGATCCATTCATGGCAAAGCTCCTACCAGAGTAAATACGTCCCGATTCCTTTTTATGCACCCACTGATGGTGTAAGCGAAAATTTTATCGGACGATTAGCCAGAGAGATAATACGAACCACAGATCCGAGATCCACAGTTTACATCTCACAAATGTCCACTTGGTATGAGATGAAATCCAACAGGCCTGCATTCAACAAAGAAAGCATCGCGAAGATAGCTAAGGCTATCGAAATTACCGGTTTGGTCGGGCTGGACCGTCTTTTCTCTTTCATGATCATAACAAATTTGCGAAAGATCTCTGGTAACTGTTATACTTAAGCAATTGTCTCTCATTTTATTAAAAAAATGTTTGCAGTGTTCTTGGAAAATCGGGAACAGAAAAGGAACACCAAGTATAACATCCTGTGCAATGTGATTAATGAAATGAAGAACGCTAGTTCTGCGAGCAACGTAACGAAATTTTACCAAAATATCGTTAATAGAACAACGAAAATATGGACAGATTTCCTCGAGTCTGTTTTAATTGTTGGACAGCTCCAGTTATTGAGGAATCTGATAGCGTTTCATTTGAATCTTTCCTGTCGTTTTAACGCGAAGCACTTGGAATCATCACTGAATACTCTAAATAAGTAGGTTTGATTTGCTACTACTACCACTGCACTGATTATAGATAAAAATATAACACGAACAATTTGTAAATTCTCTAGGGCGTTACTAGCACAGTCACTAAAGGACAAAAGTGATGCCCCCTCTCCAAGTGAAAAGATGCTCTATGAACTTTCTCGTTATTTTGACTACACTGGCATGAACAACCCAATCAACAAAGTATACTTGACCGGAAATTCTTCGGAAGAGTACCACATAACTCTTTTTATTTTTGTTATTTCTCATATACTCAAACTGTTTTTTTTGAGAGGCTCTGGTAAGCAGCATCGACATTTTATCTAATTCGATAACACTTCAATTTCAGGACCTCCAAAGAGGGTACAAGATCAAATGGATGGTAATGCCTTCACTGTTGGTGTTCATACTATTTTAAAGCAGTTTCATACTGATATCAATAAGTCGTTTATAAAATGTTTGGTGCAATACTGCAGTGATATAACTAGGAGCACTTTTAAGTATGGTGGTGTATTTTGGAATTGAAAAAGTTTTTTTAATTGTTTTGTTTTAGTACCAAGAATTCCGAGCTACAAGATGATGTGATTGCTGTTATAAAGTTCCTGGATTTGTATAGTACATATTCGAAAAATTCACATGAATATTTTACAAGTGCATTGCCCGAGGAAATATTTCATATGTATCAAAGTTTAGCATCGGGTTCGTTATAAAGTGTTTTATATGTTGTTAAATAAATACATTATTTTATATGGTTTTCGTTTTTTTTTTCACTTTTATATTTAGCAAGCCACTTTTACTTAACATTTAAAACAACCAAGTTTATTGTTTTCTTGGCTCTAAAAATTATGCAATTCTTGACTTGATAAATTAAGTCAACCCAGAGAATTTTTAGGTTTGTGTTTTTTATGTTAAGAAATTCAAGACGCTTACATGAAATTATCTAAAATTAAAATTCCCAACTCTTAACTGCCACTCACAAATCCCCCTTTCTTCACCGAACCGTTTAAAAAATAAATAAATACTTGACAGCTCGCTTCACGAAACTTACGTGTTGATTGACTGATTTTGATTTCCTTCCTCTTGTGTTCTTATTATCCAAAATATGATAAAACTCCTTGAAATTATTTGTATAAAAACAAATTTGAAAACAATTTATTTTATTATTACTCCAGAAATATTTACAAAGCAAATCACGTAACCTAGTAACACAGATTCACAGCAGTCCCTGCATTTCCTTCATAAACTGCGAATACGCATCATCTTTAGTGGGCCTCCCGCTCATCGCACTATGAGGTACGAATTCCTTCTGTTTCAATTCGTGCACCAATGCCCTCGTCAGCTGTTTTGGTTTTTTATCCTCCCTCTTGACCCTCAGAGCGCTGGGCACGAATCTCGTAACGTCGGCGCTAAGATTCCTGATCTGCGGTTTAGCCATGATCGTTGCTCCTTGTTTTCCCATTTCTGTCCGATGAATCAACTGCGGGGCAGCGGATAAAACATTCGGGGTTCCTAAGGGTAGATTTGTTGCTGCTGCCAAACCTATTAATAGATTATACATACATTGTTTATCCATAAAATTATGTTTTAAAATTGATTGCCAATAGTGGAAGTTGTCTATTGCACTTAAAAACTTTTTTTTGTGTTACTAGAAGAAATATTATGTTATGGGCCCAGACAAAAGAGCGAATTAGAATATTATTTATCAACTGCAAGTTAGTGGAATAGAAAAATATTGCGCGGGTCAGAGAAGAAGAAGAATTCACTCACCAGGTGGCGGTCCAGGCATCCTCACAAGTCTGGGTGGGGCGGGAGGCATCCTGATTGGTAGCCTCGGAGGGGGTAAACCTGGTGGGGGACCAGGAGGCATCATGGGGCGCCCAGGTGGGGGACCAGGGGGTAACCTCATTGGAGCCGGGAACATGATCGGAGGAGGCATAGGCTGCGCTGCTTGTGGCTGCGTCGTGGGCACAGGATCGGTGCCAGGTGGCACCAGCGGTTCCGTATGTGCGGTTGGCTTCGAGTGGTTTTCCTCGCTCTTGTCGTTTTCGATCTTCTTCTGTACCGTCTCCATTTCTTTCATGAACTCGTCGACGTTCTGGCCTGACAGAGCCACCATTTTTTGCTGCAGGGATGTCGGTTTGACTGTGTTCGACTCCGAGGGAGATTCTTCTTGTGCGGTTGACATTTCTTCGTCTGCTTCTTCGGTTTCTTCTGCTGTTTCTGTCGAGAAGTCTTCAACTTCGCCGTCGCTGTTTACTTCTGGTGGTGGACCGGGTGGACATCCAGGCGGTTCTTTTATAGGTTGTCCCTAAATTTAAAGGAGTGTAAGCCACTTCTGACGTTATATCTACCATAAGAGATTCTAGGATACGAAACATTGCCGAAGGGTTTTCACATAGGTACATAAAGAGATATCTAAAGTGATATTTAATAACCTTTTCTATATATGGTAAGCAAGCTTCAGTTGTCAGAAATTTAAAGCCAATGAATGACTACATTACATTAAGTAAGATAAATAAATAAGCTCACCAGCGCCTGTAGTTTTAGCGCAGTAGCAATGGAATATATCGTATGTTCTTGTTTCCTCTCTACAGGTAGTGGTATTTGAGCAGGCGCATTCGCTGACATCTGCTGTGGAACTTGAGGAAGCGGAATTTCATCGACTGTCACCTGTTGCGCGCTTTTGACAGATTCATAAAATGCCACCATCTGATTACGTCTGTGTTCGTAATCCGCCTGTTTACGTTTTAAGTCCGCCCATTTATCCGGGTCATCTTTATACTTAAGATAATTTAGTTAATGTTTGTAGTCTAAGGTTAAGTTATCTATACTTACATACATACTGAGTACCCTCTCTAGGGTGTCCCGCAACTTCTTCCTCTTGTCCTTTAACACCTTCTCATTTAGTGGTGAAGGCTGATGAACATTAAATTCTGAAAGTGAGCCAAGATTAAGAAAAGCAAGGATCGGAGGAATATGACATACCCATCTGATCAATCTTCTCCATCTCTTCAAGAATCTGCTGTGGATCTTTTCCTTTGAGTACAGCAGCACGAACCATCTGCCTCTGCTTCTTGTTTTTCTTGAGCTCTTGTTTACGAGCCTCTTTTCCTATTAAAAACAAGAATATAGTATAGAAAGCAATATGGGTTGATTTATTAATACTTACTGGCTTGATCGGTGGGATTCATGTATTTACCACTTTTAGTGGTGTTTATTGATCTACGCCCCATTTTTATTGTTCTTAAAGTAGTTTTGTAACAATTAAATCAGTAAAACTAGTTTGTTAAGGTTTGTTGTCATAATGCACCGCTAACACGTTTGAGACTTGACATTGGTCGTTGACATTGACATTTCCATAGCAACGACAGTTGGTTGTTACTTAGGGATGTACATAAACCATCAAGTCTTTTAAATTTTTGAAAATTTGCGACATGTAAGACATTTCAGCCGTAGATATATTAAAGTTACGTTTAAAAAAATCTATCGTATGGATGAAACTGTTTTAAAAGGCTATAAATTACGTTGATGATTGTGTCAAATTTTGGCCACCCCTAGTTGTAGAGTCAGGCTATCCAACCGTCAGTTCTAATAAAATTGGCAAAATTTAAATTCCTGTTCCCTAAGCAGCAAAAAAAATAATTGTAGATTGATAAGTTTGCAAGATGCTAATTAACAAAAACACCAAAATAGTTGGATCCAATGTTATCTTAGTACCGTATAAAAAGGAACATGTACCTAAGTAAGTAGTTTTCATTTATTGTTATTTACTCATTTTACTTGTAATTTCTGTGTAAAGGTATCACAACTGGATGAAATCGGAGGAACTTCAGCATTTAACAGCTTCTTTGCCCTTAACTCTGGAAGAGGAGTACGAAATGCAGCACTCGTGGATGATTGATCAGAACAGTATAGAAAAAGACAGTCATTTTAGCTAATTAAGTCTAATAAATTATGTTGCAGAATGTACTTTCATTATTCTCGATAAAGAAACATTTGATAAGACTAATGACGAAATTGGTGAGTGCCTTTCATAATGGAATTCCTCATTATAATAATCGAAGTGTTTTAGGATCGATGGTGGGTGATACAAATTTATTTTTTGCCAACGAGGGCGATAGGGTCGTGGCGGAAGCTGAAATTATGATAGCAGAGCCCTGGGCGAGGGGTAAAAAATTAGGTTGGAACGCCATGATATTAATGTTGCTTTACGGCATTATGGAACTTAATGTAAAACAGTATCTCGTAAAAATAGGGTTAGATAATAGTGTTAGTATAAAGATGTTTACTAATATGGGTTTTGTTGAGACCAGTGTTAGTCAGGTTTTTCAAGAAGTTACGATGAATAAGATCGTTGATGACATGTGGATCTCATGGTTAAACCAGTCTGCGAAAGCGTTTGATATAATAAAGGATAGTTAATGATAGTTTTTTTATTTCTGCTGCACAAAACAAAGAACATTCATAAATTAAAATTCATAATTTTTAACAAAATTCTGAGATAGAAATCGGAGTTTAAGAATAAGTCAGAATTTAACAAAATTATGAGAAAAAAAGAGCATTTCTTACATATCTGTGTATTATGTTTGTTAATAATTTCAACAGAACTGAATAATAAATTGATAAACATAAAATTGAATAGCTAAACATCATTTTTGATTGTTTTGTATTCGAAAAACCAAACACCCGGGAAAAAAAGCGGTATTTTTCATTCAGAAACTGAGGCAGTAAGTAATCGTTTTACATTAGTATTTAAATCCCTATCAAGACCTCATATTTATAAAACATATTTATTTACAATTAATGCTATCTGCGCTTTATCTTCATTAATTAAAACGAGAAAATTTAGCGATTATCTGACATTCTTGCAAAGGGCGCATGCGTGTCTATGACGTCAAACCGCGTCGACCGCGTTTCATCGAGTTTTCTCTTTCCCCCTCATTCCTTATCCAATGTCCAGGTAGAAGTGTGTTATTAGTTTTTCATCCGCGTTTGTCCGCCGGGAAGATGGGGAACTAGTTGCCACAGCTTTTTACACACGCAAGTGTGCCACACAACATAGTAATCATGAAGTAAGTACCGAATTTTCTCGTTTTTATACAGTATGGTCCATCTGGGCCATACCACGAGTCTCCAGACTTTCATAATTGATCCGCCATCTTATATTACGCATATTTTTAATGGGAAGTACTACACGAGGAAGTGGAATGTGATTCTCGGTTGTTTTGTTACGTCACGATGATTACATTTGTTTGTTTTTTGTTTTATACATTCATGGAAGTGTTGAAACAGGACGCTATGGACAAATTCGCACAATTTTATGCAACTGGCTTTGATCAACCCAATTACCTACTTACACGATACCGATAGTTGTCTGCTTGTAATCGATTTGACTTGACCAAAGACTTATCGACAATGTTTCTTCTTTCCAGCGCCAAAATGGCACCTCTTTCGCTTGCCGCCACTTACACTGCACAACCCGCAATCTTAAACGCTCTTTCCACGAGTTTGTACGTTCCGAGCAGCCCCGTGCCCACGAAACATGAGCGTGGCGCTGCCCATGGATTGGAAGCAGGAGCCTGTGTCGCCCATCACTAACGATGAGGCGTCATGGCTACCTGAAGAGACCCTCTACCTGCCTGTTCTGGAGCAGGACGACTTCAAGAACGAGAATGATTACGAATCGAAAGGCAAGCTTGCCTCGAAGCTGCTCGACGATCTCGATCAGTTGGAAGACCTGGACGAATGGATAAAGTGTGAAGGTAAGTTGGAAAGATGCTTAGGAAATTTAGTTTAAAGACAGAAATGAAATTATTGTTGTTATTTTGTATTGAAGTGCATCTTTTATTTAGTATAGGTTATATTGACCAGCATAGTAATGTGTGTTGCATATCCTATGTTTATCAACTAGTTAACTACAAGTAGGTCATCTGTATTGCGTGGTAGATATAAAGTATCATGTGGTTTATAAATCTGTTCACAGATGGCGCCGATGAGCGCAATTTGAAACATTGATATTTGTTGCTATTTTTTTTAATCACAATTAGTGGTAATCAAGTAACACTTGGGATTTAAAATTAAGTTATTTCTAATCCCTATAAATAGTTGATAGTGTCATCACTCATCAACATTCCCGTTGCTATCCAATGTTTCTAGATTCTATTTTTTGAATCAGCTTTTGTTTTGGAGTAAGCAGTCGCGGTACCCATCTTTCTGATAATTTTGTCATGCCCAAAACATAATGAATGATATGATTTACCTGTTCTTTAGATCTCCTAAAGATCTCTGCTATATCAGCCTACTATGTATTGGTAGCTTTCTAGTCTGGAAAATGAATTGAGAAAAATCTTACTGAGACATAATCGATTTCAACAAGTTCAACATTTTCTGATGCCATTTAAATATTTTGAAAATAAGTTATACAAATTTGTTTCCCAGAAACTTAAATATTTTCAAATATGAACACATTAAATCAGTGTCAATGTCTCAGTACTACCAACGGCCAGAAAAAGATTTTTAACCGGCAAAGTACATTCACTTAAGAACACATATCTGATCCATCTGGTCATGCCATGCAAGTTCTTATTTTAAAAAAACCCCACAGAAGTACAGATCTCGATTTGATCTCGTGGAAAAGTGAATCGATTCAGCAAAAAGCATGGAAAACATTAAAATCAATATAAAAATTGATTATTAAGAGGGAAATAATCAATACATTATAAAATAAGTCTTCAAATTGGCATTTCTAATTTGCTACAACAACATTTAAACTCTTAACCATGCTGAATGATGGAAAAAATGCACATAACATAGAATCTAACTGATTATTAACTTCTTTATAAAGCTTTGTAAAGAAATCAAGAAATCCCTAACTCCTTTAGCAAAATACTTTTTTATATGAAGCCACTTTTGCGCTCATCGGTTATGGTAATCGATGTTATAGTAGATATGCTTTCAAGAAAATCAATACAGGTCTGAGGTAACATACAGTTACTGGCAAAGCTGGATAGTCAGCATTTAAATATGGCATTCCTTAGGTAATAATTTTCCAATTGGATGGATAAGATAAAAAGAATGCCTGGTACGTTCACCAGACTTGACAAACTTTGAGTTTTTTATGTATGGGCATTTAAAATCCCGGGTTTATAACAATAGAGTTGAAAAGTTTAAGAACAAGATTTGCATAGAAATTGGAAATGTAAATCTGATTTTGAGCTTTGTTATATGTTGAGAGAATTTGATCTATATGCTTATGCCTAAAAATTGAATTCATTATAAGCTAACTTAAGACTCCTTTTGATGAAATTTTTATCCTGGAAATTTGTTGATATTATAATTTAAGAATGGCCTAAAAAAATTCGTTTGGTGATTAAGGTTAATATATTCTAAATCTAAAAAAACTACATTACTATGAGGAATTTAAACTTTTATACAGCAGTGACTTGAACAATTTATCTGGTGATAGTATATTATGATATGGACAGCCAAAAACATTCTTTGATCTAGAAAAAAGCCCAAATTTTGCTGTTATTCTTAAAAAGCTGACGATAATGTACGACTAGTTTTATATTGTTGTTTATTTTATCATTTTTCCAATAATATCTGCATACACCGAATTAGAAATATACTAATTATTGTTGTTGACTTTTTTCTGTGTTTATACACACACTATTTATTTTGGCCATGTAAGCACAACCTTCGTAAACAGCAGTCAAAAATTCCACTGCCAACTGGACTAGAATAAATCAGTATCGGGCTGTTCTCATTTCTAACGCATTTTTTTAATTTTTATTGTTATTGCTCTTCCTTATAGATCCAGGCGATAATTTATGGGGCTGTTTTTCGACATAATTCGCACAGCTGATGTGATACAGCAAGGCTACTGATAAATTCGTTATTTTAGTGCATATTTTTGCATACTAAGCTTAACAAGTATTTTAATGTGAACATAACTTTCGCTCGGGGAACAGTTAAATGAACCTTTGTTGGCCTTCTAAAATTATGAATTGAAAAGTGTTTACACCAAGCATTATACCACCGAAGGTTATCTCTTGACATAGTTTTAGTTATATATTTTTTGGGGTAAAAAATTATTATCTCCAGACTTTTACGGGGATGACTTCGATTAGAAACAATCACTAGGCAAATCAGGATCCGTTCTCCTGCACATGCATGTCACGAGAACGAAAAATCGGCGTCCTTGCCTTCTAGATTAGATTATCTCCACAGCCAACATTATTATTATTAATAGAGTGCATACGTATGTAATAAATTTATCTTTAATGCACTTTATCTGGAGCAAAGCAATGCGAAATGTTTAGAATTATATTGCCGCTGGAAATCTCCCAGGAACAGGAAAAAATTGACGTACTGCCACCAGTGGCGGAGACCAAAGTAAAAAACTAGGTCCTGCTAGAATCATAGTGTCTTTCAATGTTCATTTAAGCGCACCGAATCGAGACCAGCATCTGCAAGAGGTTAAATGAATTGTGTTCAATCACATCTCGTTAAAATCGATTTAAAATCATCGTAACTGACCTGTGCACGGTAAACAAGTGCCTCTCGAATTAGTAGTACGTTGTGTTTGTTTTGAAAATGTCCTTAGCTTCATCTGGTTTAAATTAAAAAGCCTATTATCGTTTGATACAGGCTCGCAATATTTGGCCAATCGAACAGCATTTGAACCAAATATTGCGTTCTTTAAGATGACGTAATTTGCATTTTGGTTCCGAAACTGGCCAAGATTCTTTTATTTACACTGATATCCACCCACTAGATTTCAATATTACTGACCCAATTTACCACTATGAGTTTGATTTCTAGAGGTTGAACAAGTGGAGAACCCTCTCCGACGACCCGACTTGATACTTTCTGACTTTCTTTTCGCACGTACCCGAAAATAAAAATTTTCCAATCAAATCATAAAGTATGTCAAATAATTTCATCTTAATGTCGAAATTTTGTAATTTTGTAATTGGATTAAGTGATTTACTCGAAATTCCGAAATTGTTGGAGATTCTCTAAGTACGTGGAGTTTATTAATGTTCTTATAATAAAACTCTATATTTCTTAAAAAATTACATAAACTCTTCTTACAGCAGTTAATTTTTAGCTCAGTTTTAATTTTCTTGTCTATTTCTTCAATTCAAAATTATTTTTGTATGACGCATAAATCATAAGTCATATTAAATTTGGGTGATCATCTTTGAAAACTCTCGACGAACCAATGTCTTTTCGAACTTTTCTGTCTCGAATTTCATTTACAGCTCTATTTCTCACAGTTGATTGTGAAATTTTGATCATTCTACAGGTTTTTACGATCATAGGTATCGTTCAAATCAATTCTAAACAGTTCGGAAAATTAAATTAAGAAAGTACGCAGGGCATAATTTATTTACCCATGAAATGATTAAATACTCAGAGGAAGAAGGCTGGAATATACTGCGACTAATGTATGAAAATGTATAGTAGACAGGAACAGTATCAAATGACTGGGAACTAGGGGTAATGATAAGCATATCCAAGAAAGGGAATAAAAGGAACTGCAACAATTAATAGTATAACAGCTAAACGTACGAGGGAACTTTGAATACTGGACTCAAAAGTATCAAGTAACAACAACTAGTTAAACATCAGAGTGCCTTTAGGAAGAGATGTGACATACATGATCACATATTCACTATTAAATAAATTGAAATAATTCGTAGAGAAATCGAACTCAGATAAGGAATCATATTAAAAAAGGCGTTGAGTCAGTACAATAGTAAGAATATTGATAGCCATTAACTTTACAACAGTCGAAATTTTGTAATGTTGAGCCACACAAATACAAAATAATTTCAAGTAAAAGATCGACAGGGAAGAGTTCTTAACCATACACTGTTCACTGTTGTGACAGACGATGTGATAACAGAGACAAAGTTTGATAAAGTCTATAACCAATAATGAAAGACCAGGAAGGTGCAAATCAAGAAAGAGACGACAAAACAGCCGGTTATTGGAAGAAAAAAGAAGTACAAAAGCTTGACAATAATGAATAAACGGTACAGAGATTAAGAAAACAGATACATGTAGGTACGTTGTATGGACATAGGAAGTAGGATTGTTTTACTCCCTCAACAATTTTTTTACGGAGAAGAGAGGTCTAAACTGATGTTTGTCTTTTGTTTGACTTCTACAAAACCACATTCGTCGATTAGCAGCACCATAATCTTTTGATCGCAGTCGTGGGACCTTTTTTTGTTGTATGGCAGTTTTCCACTTTCTAATTGCTTCTTTATAAATCTATCCTGTTATTCTAGAACCTGTTTTCATATATGCAATCAGTGATATTCATTGTATATTTCAAAACACCGTCGCCATCAGTTTTCAGATGAATTATGTGGACCCACTGCCGTCTTCAACCAAAGCTGTCGAGTGCTGATAGTTTTTGTTCTGGAATAAGCAGTTTCGGAATCCAACGCACTGAAACGTTATTCATTCCTAATCTTCAAGTAAAAAAAACTTCATGTCTCGATCTGCTAAGTCCAAAACATGAGCGTTCTTCATGTTTTCTTTGGTTCTTGCATCAAACGGCCTTTCGCATCTTGGGTCATCTTGTTCTAGCTAAAGTTCACCCATTTTTGTTAGTTAAGACAATAAGAACAGCAAAAGTTTGCTTGATGCCTTGGTAGAAACTGATCTCTATTTAGAGATCAGTGTTGGTAGATATCCCCCCATACATAGACAATCATAACAGAGATAGAAGAACGACATGAAGGGAAGGAAGGTCGAGAAAAACATGGGATACAACAAGAACCTCCGGAAGATGAGAAAGACATGGGCAGATGCGAGAAACTCAACAGAGTGGCGTAAATTCATCATGGAGAACAAGTGGAGAGAACCTCCTCAATCACCCGACTTGACATTTCTTGACTTTTCCATCAGGACACACGAAACCAATATTTTTCCAATCAAACCATAAAGTATGTCAAACAAATCCAATCGAAACGGGTTTTGTCATGTAGCGTTCCACCTCTGGCGAACTGGACCAGCCTTATCTCCTTGGACAGCGGATCACGTGGTCTCCCTCGACGGTGACGGCCGTCCACCAGTTACTCTTTTGTTATTCATGTTGTCGCCGTCGATGATCGCGCTCGCCATCAGTCCTATTCTCTTCGTTCGGTGATACGGTCCCGCGAGATTTTCCTTCGTAACGCGTCCGTAACCGTGGTGAAAGTGGTGTTCTACGCGGATCCATCTCGATGTGCACCCGTACAAATGGTCAAATCGGCCGGCGTGTGTAGTAGCATGAAGTGCAGCTATCACTACACCTGGAACCGAGAAATTGTGTTCAATTCACAGAAGCTGGTGAAAAGACGTTGAGGAGGACGTTCGGTTTTCCATTTTTCCATCTCTTAGCGACACAATCTTTAGAATTTAGGAGTTTTTTTGGTTTATGCTCGTTAATCAACCCCCAGAGTCCAGATGATGGCTGTTTGTTATGGTAGGTTGATATTTTGGGGACGCCACCTCGTTTGCTCGGTGACTAAGCCAGGGAACAAAAACATTAATCCGGAACGGGCTTATTTGGTTACAAAGTGCGCCTTTTATCAAATCGAGTCGTTTAAATATTGATCCTGTTGAGTTATGGGACACAATTGGTTTTGCAACCACTCTCTTGACTTTTATGCATTTGTTTGTGCATTTTTACGCTGTTGCTCGGCGGTGGCGATCGAAAATACATTTTTATCTCTTCGCAGTCCTTGACGACCAAATCTGTTTATCATTATGTCGTCTTTGGGTAACAAGCAGGATTTCTATCACGTCGTCTGGATTTTAAGAGTTATGCGAGTTGTTGAACCATGCCACAAGAGTGTCCTAATTTATTACTACATAATTCTCTCGATTAWCAACGAGGTCAGGAAACCCGTTGGGAAATATCAGAATGTGTCAACCAAAGGAAAACCCGGAAAATATATGTTTTGATGACCACGTTCGTTTTACGGCTTGTAAGCAATTATCGTTCATGTCGAACCTAATTGACCTTTTCTCGCTTAATTTAACACCAAGTGCAGTTGCCTTCAGCGGGTTTACTGAAAAACCACAATCATAATTATTAGTCATAATAAAAGAATTACCTAGCTGTTGATTATAAATCGAGGTTATCTACAATTTATAACATGCTGAATTAATTAAAAGTATTTACACAACCAGCATGCATACGATTTACATTTGCATAACGCTCTTGTTCAATATAAAAACAAGTTATGTTGAAAAGGAAGTTATTGCAGTCTCTAGGCCATACCGCCATGATTTTGTCCTTTCCCAAATGTTCCCAACATACAGAATGTCAAATGTCGCGGAAATTTCGATAGCTTGTATAATATATAGATTCGTACTTGAGCAAACAACGTAAACAACCATAATTCAGCTTATCGTAACAATATTTTATCGTTTTCATTTGCAAAAGCAAGGTTGCCCGAATCCGATTTCGGAAAAAATTTTCGTTGGCCTCTTTGTTCGTCCGTCGTGTCAGTGAACTTTTCTTAATCAGCGGACTGTTAATATATAACATTTTATTGTTTCGAGGCACATCGTTTTCCCGATATGCCAGTCGTAAATGTCCACTAAAGACAGAGTTATTGTGAAATTGTGCTGAATTGGGTGCTTTTTGCATAAATTTGCGATTGGCCTAAGGGGAGGGGATGGCCTGGATAGAATATTTATTGCTGTGGTGACAGGAATCAGAGAATGCCCAACTTCATCACAAGCAACCATGTTTTTATGTAAATTTGATGTATTTGTTCATTTTCTTGAAATTAACTCATTAATGGTGAATGTCATTAAGAAAACTGAGCAAAGTAGCCTCAAAATTTACCTGTCAGAAGTCTTTTTTGCCATTTATTTTTAATATCTTATCTTACTTCTTGGTTTTGGTGTCTGTGACAATCAAGAAATTTTTTGCGTGTTAAAAAAAACTACAAAAATGCTACCAAAATAGGTTCTGCAGGTTTTATTCGTTCTAATGCTCGCACCACTTCGTTCGTCCAAACCAAATACTTCCTGTAGCCTGTCAAGGTATTCCAGAATTTGCATCTTTGGTACCTATAGCTAGCAAGAAAAGTGATAAGAACAAGGAAGCTCTAAAAAATCGTCAGCAGCTTCACGTTGCTCGCTAAAACTTGAAACCAGACGTTTAATCAGGTCTTGCTCAATATTGTTCCATATTTCCATGATTGAGATCAGGACTGCATGCAGGCCAGTCTAGAGTCTCAGTATCCACCTCATATAAGTACTCCTGCGTTGCCTTACATTAGCAGAAAATGGAAAGATTGTGAAGCTTATTGAACGAATGTTGTCCCAACGTCAATTCAGAGTGTTTCTGGGAGAGAAAAGTAGCAAATTCAGGATTGTGGATAATGAATAATGGTCTTCCACAAGGATAGGTTCTGTCGCCTATTCTTTTCAACTTTTACATAAGTGACCTTCCAGTAACTCAATCGAGAAAATTTGTGTATGCAGACGACATGGCATTGGCTTTGCAAAGTAAAGACTTTTCTGTCCTTGAATAATACCTTTCAAGAGACATCGAGATTATGAATTGCTATTTTAAAGCTTGGGGCTTGTGCCCTAATCCGTTAAAGACAGAAGTAGCTTGTTTTCATCTCAACAATCATCAAAAGGCAAAACTTCCAAGTTATGTCAAATAACATGATTCTTAAACATAACTTCTCGTCAAAATACCTTGGAGTGACCCTAGATACGTCTCTAACGTACAAGAAACATCTAGAAAAATCAGTAAAAAATTACAGATCAGAAATAACATCCTGCATAAGCTTGCTGGAACAATTTGGGGTGCAGGTGCAAGTGTACTCAGTACTTATGCAACTGCACTGCTGAGTATTGATGTCCTGTTTGGAAAAATAGTCATCTCCTTTACCTTGGCTTCCGATTCTTTCAAACATTGCTCCTCCGAAGATTCGCAAACAGTTTGCTACATATACAACTTGGCAAAAATATCAAGCAGCTCCTAATGAGTTTCTGATTTACCTACAACTCGACTAACTTCCAGAAAACCTCTGTGGACAGAAAATTTCCGTCGTGCTTCTTATACCATTGAAGATTGATGGTATTCTACTTGGCAACTTAAGAAACATGATATATTCAATCAACAGCTTATAGACGATCCTACAGAAAAGGTAGCAGGAACTGACCTCCCGAGAAAGTCTTGGGTCACTCTAAATCGCCTTCGCACTGGTCATGGGAAATGCAAGTTTTTTCTTAATAAATGGGATTCATCTATCAACCCTTCTTGTGAATATGGAGATCCCCTCCAAACAATTGGACATATGGTCAACAGATGCCCCCGTACAACATGGCCTGGTGGTTTTGCGTCTATCCATCGTGTTGATGAAGGTGTGGAAGATTGGCTTAAGGCAATCGAGATCTGATTGGAGTTTTTCTGCGGTTTTCTTCAATACTCTATCCAGCGTAAATATGTATGTATCTATTCTGTATAGAGCGCAAATGCGAGATCTCTTTCAACACTTCTATAAAAGTCGACCGTAGTTGCATGACAAGGTCTGTCCGAGCTGTCAAAGAAATCCTTCGAACCACTACAGAACCTCCATTAAATGGGGCGATTTGAGGAACGCTGCATTGTGCATAACGCTCATTTGGCCGTCAGAAAGCGCTTACTGGCTGTTGCAGTTCCATATGCAAAGCCTTCCCACGTTCCGAATCTTCCAGATTCCAATCCACATCTTGTCAAGCAAACTGCAGTCTCGCTTTACGATGGTTTGCCGTTAACATCGGTCCTCTTGCAGGAATTCCCTAGCTCAAAATCGGTTCTTTAAGACGCCTTCTTACAGTGACCACACTTATTTGGACATAATGAGTACCATCATTAAGTTGTACTTGGAGATGTCTTGCTGTTACAAACCGTTGTCTTAGATCACGCAAAAAAACGATCATGGTTCGCTATTGTTCCACGAAGTGTTCCTTGTCCATGTTGTTGGTTATGATTGTTAGTCTCTTCAAAACGATCAAAACACGAGATACTGTTGTATGGTGAACTCCCAGCCTCTGGGATATAGGACGATTCCTTCGTCGTTCGTTACTTCAGACTGGCATGAATAAAAGGGAAAACCCAGAGGTCATTTAACCTTTTGATAGAATTATCATCAAATTAATAAAAACCTGTATTGATACCTGCAGAACCTGCTTTTGAAAGAGAGACTGAAACGTGTAGATATATTCATGTATTTCGAGTCGAGAAATGAATGCCCACTTGATGTAATTGAATCATTGGGATCCTCGGTGGCTTAAAATCAAAATCTGTTTAAAAAGTTTTTGGTTTTCCGTATAAATACATCAGTCAGGCAAAAGTTCATTACGAAAAGAAATATATCATCTTAAATAAGCGCTAGTGAGAAGTGTTTATAGAAATAAGAATATTTCGAGGTTCTCGATTAATATTTTTTTTGTCGAAAGCATGTACTTGGTTAGGAACATTAACCCTTTTTGGAAAGGCTTCTAAGGTGCTCCTCCATAATCTTTATACCTCTCTTATTTGTAATTTTTTTCTTGTCTTCTGTTGAGTTTTTTAGAGCGGTCGCCATATTTTATACTATATTTCCTCCTAAATTCAGCATTTTTTTTAAATAGTTTGTGAATGATGACACATTACCAAGGGTTTTTATCACATGAACAAAATTTTGTTTTTCCGATAACCTCTTCAAAAATAAATTCTTCATAACTCCGCGACATTTTTTTCCATATATCTAATCTCAGAAATTAATACCAACCTACCTAATTGAACTTAATGTGTTATTAGAAACCTTCCACACGAAGAGATAAAGTACCCCCCACATAAGTTTCTTCGTTCCATTATGTTTTAACATGTTGGCGACTAATGACGTTGTTCGTAAATGATGCTCCTGTGGGGTATTTTTATCTTATCTGTTGCCACTGTAAGGTCACACAAAGCAATACTGCGTGTTTCTATCGTCCTTTATTCTACCATCTTTCCGGAAATATTCTGACGCAATTATCTAGGTTTTGGAGCAGATTTTTGGAGGAACAAAATGACACGTGCCTCCCGTCAAGGTCGAGCTGTGCCCACATGAACACTTTCACTAGCGCCTTGCTAAGAGAAAAAAACCGCCTTGTTTATCTGCAGACGCAGTTTGAAAAATCTGCGAGTCCCATGCGTGTAGACATTAGACAAAATTTTCTAGAATGTTGAGGTCGTTATGGATAAAATTGACTTTCGCATCGAGCAATAAATAAAAGGCTGCAAGGACGGGCGTCGCTTTTTGCTCTCGGTTTGTGTTGCAAAAGAAATAGTTCCGACCTGTTCGCTGCTAAGCTGTTATTTGAAACCTGTTATTATCTCGTTAATCGTGTAATGTGAACGTTGATTGGTCATTTAGTCTAGACGGCGATAGTACAGAATTCTTCAAGGAAGTTCTATGTAACAATGGCATACTGGTCTTCCCTTCATCAATTGCTTGAAAACGATTCATAATCTTCTGTCTTGTATTGAATATGTTTTGGGAATTATTAAAATATAAACACATAATTGTCATGTAAAGCTGTTAATTCGTGCGTATTAAAATGAAAAGGCGCTTTTGGATAAAAACGTCAGATTTATTATGTGTAAATGTATAGTTTACTCAGAAATAGTTGCATGAAACAATGCAAAGTAGTTGACGAAGAAATATCCATGCACTACTACCACTGCTTTTAGGCAACATTCATATAATTGTTTTCGATTATCTTTTTTTTTCAGATATGTGGTCAAACTATATCATTGTGTTGCAATATGTTTGAATTGCTTGTCAAACACGTCTAATTGTTTTACATATATGATTTATGTCACTCACTAGTAGTTTTCCACTTTTGTTTAATACTAATTAATTCATTTTTTGACATCACAACAGCCATCTTAAAACAACAGTTAAAAAGAAAATGCTTTCATTACATGTCTTTCTTTGTTCATAAAGTTTTAAACTGGTAAATATTGAATGGCAATGGTGGTAAAAATTTGAGGGTAAACTAATTGAATGTTGCCATCATATGGGTGGTTTAACATGATGTTGAATTGAATAGATTTTTTCCAAACGTCAATAACTTTTTCAAATGGATATAAATTCTCTGTTGTTAATATTACATATACAATCAAATAATACATATGTAAAAGATGAACATGAATAGGAACTTGTATTTTTATCACCTGTTCCATAAAGATATTAGGTTTGTAAGTTGAAACTATTTTTACTAGGGGTGCATGTTAAATTTGTTTTAACACTTAATAGGATTAGAAAGTTGTTTTAATTATAATAAATGGACTTAGGCTGTTCTATAAAATATTCTGCATTAACATTTTACACTTGATGTCGTTTTGGCTTCCATAAAATATATGTCTAAAACGACTATTGTGTTTTTTTCCAAAATTCTACAGCACTTTCAAAAGTACTATAGTGCAAATGAATTTTCACCTTTAACAAAATCAGGAAGTCCCTGGAAGGACCAAAGTGCCATAAATGAAGACTGCAAATCAAATTAATCAAGGAAGAGAATTTGTAGAATACCTGAGAACATTTAATACATAGAATGCAAAATTCAAAATAAGATTTAGACTACTTGTAACTATTAAATCATCAAGTTCGCCAGTAATTTGTACTTATAATAAAAAAAAATTAAATTCTAGCTATTTATTATAGAAATATTCACTTGCTGACTTGCTAACAAATTAGTTATTGGCAGTGACCGCATTCAAACATACAGATGTGCTAGATCCATCACTTGTCACTATAAAACAGTTATCTGTATACAAGGTTGTCCATAAGTAATGAGGTATAGTGTAACCATATTGATTTGATGTGTCTAAGGCAAAACAAATCATTTAAAATGGTATTTACCGAACCTTTTGAAATGTCAACAGTATAACAAGGTCTCTTTTTGTTTATCAACTTGTAAACATTTTTTTTCTGAGGCATAACTTCATCCCCAAAGGCCTTCTGTAATGTTCCTAAGATTCCCAGGGCAGAATATTCATTCAACAAACAAAATTTAATGCAAATTCTTTGCTCGACAAAATCAGACAGTAAAAATTGATAAAGTAAATACTTGCGAATTTAAAATAATTCACCATATTTTTTGGACACAGTAATATGTTTTTGCATAAGTTCAAGAAAATATTGATATATTAAAGTTCATTGCTGATATATTGATTTTGTTAAATTTTTTTGTATTTCTAGACATTGACAGGCACAAAAAAATCTTTTTTGGCTGTTTATTAAAGAGAAGCTTGAACACATTGTCATATCTTCTTCATGCAAGAGTTTGCTAGATTTATTTCTCATTTAATGACCAATTAATCTATGTATATATTTCATGTAATAACACAATAGTATTGCCAAGTGGTTATGCTGCAATTCAGAGATAAACAAAACCAGTTTTTTCTACCTTGGCACCAAAACTGTGGCTAAAGCCGTCCTGATGAGGTGTAACGACAGCGAAACATGAAAACCAATTTTTGTTGTGACAACAGATCCTGACGATTTTCATGTTCCAGAGCCTTTCAACAACTGGCTGGACGACAAGATGCTCCCGCTGTTGGACGACGTGGATTCGGCTGTGCACTGCGTCCCCATCAGCCCGGTCAAGGTCGAAGACCTGAAGCCGGCGGTCGTCCCCGACACCCCCAGCCTGCTGAAGGRKTTCGAGACGGTCCTGGGTGCAGTCGGAATGAGCCACGACGCCGTCACCTCCCTGACGCCCCCGCAGAGTCCGCCCTACGAMCAGCCGATGCTGACGACCCTCGAACCCATCGTCTACCCACGCACCCCCCTCAGCGTGCCGCTGGACTTCCCGCCCGTCAGCACGCCGCAACCGGACGTGGCGCGGGAGCTGGCCGTCGTCGACGAGCTGGTGCGCACCAGGGCCGAAGACATGGTGCAGTGGAGCGGGCCGAGCTCGCCCTCGTGCAGCAACAGCAGCTTCGGGGACTGCTCTTCCGACGACCCCGAGTGGATACCCGAGATTGTCGGGATGCCCGGCACCCTGAAGGAGGTCGAGAAGCCGAGCCGCAAGCGTTCCAAGCCGTACACGAAGATACCGACGGAGGAGAAGAAGTCGCGCAAGAAGGAGCAGAACAAGAACGCTGCCACCAGGTACCGCCAGAAGAAGAAGCAGGAAGTGGAAGAGATTTTGGAGGAGGAGCGCAACCTGCAGAAGCAGAACGAGGAGCTGGACGGCAAGATCTGCGACCTGCAGCGGGAGATCAAGTACTTGAAGGGTCTGATGCGGGATCTTTTCAGGGCTAAGGGGCTCATCAACTAACAGCCATTCGATGGAAACGTTATCTTTATGCTTTAGGTTTGTAATCATGCTTATTGTAATCTTCTAGTGTTAAGTGCTCCAGAGCTTGTAGGTAGTGTCTTGATGGAAAGATGTTTAAGATTTATGTAGCGAATTGCGGTATGGACGATGGATTCATTTCAATCCATTGTCGCATACAGCAGTTGTTTACTCTTATTTTATCTTTTTTTGACATGTATTCATTTAACAAATAAAGGAAATACTAGGTGGGAACCTCTGGTCATTTTTTACATGTAGGCAAAAGGTTGTGTTTTGAATATCAATTTTTTTACATTGGCTTTGTCAGATTTTATTGTATCGGAGTCATTGAACAGACAAAAGGAAGATATAGATATTAGTTAAAGTGGTGGTAAATCACATGAACCAAAAGATGAGGTGGATTCTCAAAGGTAAGACTCATAATAAAACAATTTTGTTAATTTGTTTAAAAAAATATATCAGTATTTTTTATCCACTGTATGTGCTAGATAAATCAATGTTGTCTCCACAGATAAATTATAAATTGTTTTCTTTTTGGTTATTTTTTTAATGATATACCTATATACAGAATGTCCTCGAAGTACACCGACGTTTGACATGTGATAGAAAACGTGAAAATCAATCCTTTCTAGTAAAAGAATTTTCAAAAACATTTTGTTTTTATATACTAGCTGTATGTATAAAAACAAAGCGTTTTTGGCATTTTCTATCACCTGTAAAATGTCAGTGTATTTCGAGGAGACTCCATGGTTATATTTAAAAAAATACAAAAAAACATTGAAACACCAATAAAACGTTTTTTTGATCATTAGTGTAGCATCTTGAGACAATAGAGCACATTTTAACCTTTTAAACATCATACCAACTAAATACAATAAATTAACTCACAAGGCTTGTAAAACAACATGGAAATAGATAATATGTTTTCGGAAGGATCGCTGTTACTATTAAACACTGGAAAAAAAATTATAAATCTGACGTCTCAATTATGCCTATAACCTTTGTCAAAGGCGAGAAGCTCAAAATATTGTCTGACACGAGTTCAACAAAATTTTGAAAATAAACAAATCACCAAGGAAGTGAGACGTCATAATATAATATACAATGTTTGAGCCTGATTAAATTAATACCTAACTAACTAAATTTCATCAGATTCTTTTGAGTGAAAGGATGGTGAAAACTACCATTGCTTTCTAATTCCGTAGTATTTGTTTTGTCAGGTTCGAGGATATGCACAAATTTACAAGAAATAGATATTATTTTCATATACTTATGTATTGTAATAATATAATAAGACTGCTACACAATACAAACTCGTTTTAAATTTTAATCGCTAGATTGAAAAATTGGCAACGCTGGCAGTTTTTTTTTATTAGGTGCCACTGCCATCTATATTATTATTTTGTAAGCAGTCCTAACCTCTATTTTTGATACATTATTTTGAAAGCTGTGTTTGATTACAAAAAGCTTTATGGTGTAAAATTACCGAAAATAGAAGCGGCAAGTCATTATTATTAAATTCAAATTATTTAGTTGTGTATGTTAAGTTTGTTAACAGGTATTAAACATTTAATTGGCAGAAATGTCGAATGTTTCAATACCTAGGGCTATTTTGAATTCCCCGGCGCAAGAAGACCCACAGGGCAGTTTACACGCCCTGAGGGTAGTAGCGTGCCTCAATGAGATAGTTCATACGAATGCTTCGGTGAATACCCAGGAAATGCATCAACATCGGATAAAAGCTTTAAGGAAGAAACTGGAATATTTAAAGGAAACTGAATGGAAGTATCAACCTGTTGATAAATACATCGGCCAGTTCTAGTGTATGACAATTTGAAATGTAATGAGAGACCAATGTGTGTGTTCTAAAAGTAATTAAGTATAAGAATCTAAAAAAGTATTCTTAAAACAGGGACTTTCAAGTTTAGTTTGTATTGTTTAAATAATAAAATAGAATATTGTGCAGTGGAGTGTCTTTATTTTTCAATATTTTTGTGGATTGTTACAGATTTTAGAGGCAAGAACAATAATTTATTAAATTGTTGAAACAACTTATAAATAAAAAATACTTTTCTGTTATAATTTTATACCTTTGAGGTCAGATACAACTCATCATAATCAACAGTGCCTCCAGTCCTATAAAGTTGTATCAACTTGAAGTGTACTTCAGGTTTAAATCTTGTTTCCTCCACAGCCTTCTGTGTTTCCATATTCTGATACCAATTCTTCAACCTAGGATATGCATCAGTAGAGAATAAACTCTTTTCATCTTTGTATAAAAGTGGAAACATCAAGACTCGTTCAACAAAAGGCCATAACATGTAATCTGCCATTCCTGGTTTAGTACCTCCAAAGAATGCTAAAATAATAATCAGTTGAAACCTGTTGAAAAATTGTTATAGAAGTCATACTTCCTCTTTGTCCCAACTCTTTTTCCAGTCGTTCTATTTCTGGTTTAACTCCTTCCACCAGCTCAGACAGTGGTTTATTGTCAGTATTAAAAACTGCTTTTACAAAGTGCCCAGTGATATTATCAAAAGAAGCGATTAATTCTTTATCTTTTTGCTTCAAAGCTTGCTCCGTTGGATAAAGGGGATGTTCTGGGTATTGATCATCTAGGTAGTCACTAATTACAAGGCTTTCTGTAATAATTTTGTCACCAGTATCCAGTATGGGCACTTTACCTACAAACAAAAAAAAACGTTATTGACTCATTTGCAGGTTTGAAAGTTGGCACCTTCTGGATTTAATTCAAACAGCCATTCAGGTTTGTCCTTCAAATTAATATTCACAGTTTCATGATCAATATCTTTCGCGGACAGTACAAGACGTACTCGTTGCGCGTATGGACAAAATACCATTGAATAATGACGCAATTTGCCTGTTTTTGGAGGATTAGTACTTCCTACAAAACAAATAAATCAGTAAAGTGTAATAAGACCTACTTTATTGTAACTCACCTTTGCATAAATGTGGGCTAGTCATTTTGCCTTAGGTAATGAGACGTGTATCAACAGATCGCTAGTATCTCAAGTAGAATGAATTGCGTTTTTGAGAGCGCCTGTTTATATAGATAGGTATGCTATTTTTATCATTACTATCTAATAATTACATTAAGAACAGAATTATATGAGTTAATAATGATGTTTATATAAAAGTGAATAAGCATAAAAACTTAAAACAGTGCTTTAGGCATGTTAGATTTTTTAAATTAAACAGAATATGAGACCTGAGACGGCATAGCTCTTTTACGGGTAAAACTAAAATGTTACATTCATATGAAGAAGCGAAAAAACTGTTTAAATGCTTGGCAACGTTGTTCGGCTGTTGAATATTGGAACAGCTGATTAAGTTATTTTTTTTTAGCTTTTTACAGTCCTATTTGAATATTAAACATTAAGTTGAGTAAACAAACATAACGGCATAATATGATGGCAATATAGGCAATCTAAAAAAGACCGAATGTTGAATCTCATTGGTCAAAGAAAGCGCGGTTTCATACACGTTATTCAAATGTTAACTGCATGTCTTTTAATAATAAAATTATTTGTCAAAAGTCTTCTTAATGATCAGTATAACATTTCCACTAACTTATGCAATGGCTTGATTTCTTTAGCTATCTTCTGAAATGGTATATAATATAATAACAATAGATATTAAAATTAAAAGAGTAACTGATGGTATAACACATTTATTGTCACTGGTCATGATTTCTATGTAAAAACATATTATTTATACTTTAGAATTCAGGTACAATTGATCATAATCAACAGGCGATTCTCTTCTTAGCAAAAGAAACAACTCCCCATGAATTTGTGGGGATATTTCTGTCTCCCTAACAGGTTTCTGTTTTTTCATCCTCTCATACCAAATATGCAACTTAGGAAATGCAGAGGTAGGAAAGGGTAACTTCTCATTTTCATACAAAAATGCGGCTGTTTTAACTCTTTCAGCCCAAGGCCATATCATATAATCAACCATTTTTGGCTGGGTTCCTCCAAAAAAGTCTAAAAAAATGAATAAGATCAAGTCTTCTTCTGGGGTATTCTAAATGCCTTACTTCCCCTTTTCTCTAGCTCATTTTCTAATCGTCCTATTTCTGGTGGTAGTCCCTCCAAATTTTCAATTAGTGTTTTGTTTTCTGGATTGTAAGCAAGTTTTTTGAAGTGGCTAGTTAACCTGTCGTATGAACTGATCAATTCCTTATCCCTCTGTTTCGGAACTGTTTCCTTGGGGTACAGGGGTGGGTTTGGGTATTTTTCATCAAGATAGTCACAGATTACCAGACTTTCTGTGATTATTTGCGAACCCGTGTCTAAAATCGGTACTTTCCCTGAACAAAAAATTGATAAGTAAGACCTAACCGCAATCGGAGATTAACATTATAACCTTCTTCATTCAGTTCAAATAACCATTCGGGCTTGTTTTGTAAATTAACATTGACGGTCTCATGGGGGATATCCTTTGCTGACAGCACTAATCTCACTCTTTGAGCAAAAGGGCAGAACACCATTGAATAGAGACGTAGTTTACTTGTTTTTGGCGGGAAAATGCTGCCTGCAAAATATGGGCTTGTTAGTGCGAAACCTGGTTAGCACTGCGGTGCAAATATACTGACCTTTAGCTAAATGTTGAGTTGCCATTTACTTAACAAAAAGACGTAATAAATACAATATGATTGAATTTCTATTCAGTATGCCTATAATGACTTGCACTTTTACTGTTCGTTTTATTTATTGCTCTTATCAAATTAATGTTATCATACTTTGGTACTTATCAAACAGTAACAACACTCAGATATAGTAGAAACCACAATTTTTTTTGGTCCATTGAACAAATTATTGAAAATGATAGAACATATTTTAATTACGATTTGAATAAGTGAAAAAAGAATGATATAAATCGTATCAATCAAAGCTCCATTATTTATTGGCCGATTTCATTGAAATAGAATAACACCAAAAACACCACACAATAATACTGTATTTTTTAATAATAAATACTTCCTTAGACGGCTTTTAAAATAAAAGAAAATAATGCACCAAAAGTTCAAGTTTTATTAAAAAATGTTAAAAAGTTTTTATTAAGCAAAACAGATTAGACAGTCTGCAAGTTATTATTAAAAAACATTTAGTAATTGATCCTACATTTCTAAACTAGCCCTCAAATCCTCCTGGTACAACTGCATAAACTTGGCCACAAATGCTTCGAAATGAAATATTTCTTTATTGCCGTATTGCATGCGATGCTCATAGTGAGCGGCAAGATCAACGACTTTTGCCTTCAAGTGCACGTTACACTTTTTAAACAGTTCCTTTAACAAATTCACAAACACAACGTCCGGGGGGATACCATGGCCGATGAGTTCGTAAAAGTTTTCTCTCACTCTCCCTAACTGCGCAATACTTTGCTCTTGGAGAATTTTCCTCGCAGTGTCTTTGATAAAAACCAGCCAATCAGGTTCAGCTACGTTTGCGTCCTCTGTGAACGGGTACTTTTCAACTTTACAAGCCTCACACATGAGGAGAGCTCTACGGAGATTCCGGTCAGACTTCTCTGCGATCCTTTTCGCCAGATCACTCGGCAACGACAAACCTTCCTTCTTACAAACCATATGCAACACCGAGCAAATATCGTCAATGCTGGGTGCGGGAACGCGAATGCTCAAGCATCTGCTTCGAACAGCCGGTATAACTCGTGATATCGAATTCGCACACAATATCAAACGGCAGTTAGAAACATACTTCTCCATGGTGCGACGGAGCGCATGCTGGGCGTCTTTCGTAAGAGTGTCGGCCTCTGTGATCAAAATAACCTTGAAATCTCTTTGTCCTTGCGAATCCAACTGCTGAGCTTGCGCTATCTTTTTGATGAGCTGCATAACAACGATCCTGTCGTAAATTCCAGCTTCCGATGGATTGACCTCTATGTGGTAGTTGCTGCTGATGGTCATGATCTCCAGCTTCTTGTTCGACGGTGTCGTGAAGACCATGTTTTCCATTCGCAGACGTTCGACACCAGAGCCGTATATCTCTTTCAAAAGGCACATTATTCGAGTCTTTTTACCAGCACCTGCTGGGCCATACACCAAAAGATGGGGAAGGTCGCTCTGTTGCGCTAGGTGTAACAAGTGTTGTGCTTGTTCTTTGTGGAAATCTAGTTTCTTCAGGTCGTGGGGCCTGTGTTTATCCAACCACAGTAAAGTCATTGTGCTGGAATGAAAAATGGGGCAAATGTATAAAAAGAGCAGATCTAATTTCGTAGATCAAACACTTACATGTTTTATCAAAATTAGTTTCTGCTAAAAGTTTTATTGCAGCTCAAAATCCAGATAACTCCTGAACTACTTACATAACCTCTAACGATCGTTTTAGTTTTGGCGCGCTCAATCTGTCATTGCAAGCAACGTTGTCAATTTGGACCAGATATCGTTAAATCTTGATACAGCTCATTTTTTGGACATACAGTGATTTTATATTTTAAAAGACGAAGATTTTAAATTATTTACAGAGCTAGTACAGACATTACTACGTACATTAAAATTTATTATACCGCCTGATGTAGACATCGTCAAAAATATCGTACGTATATACCTAATTCAGCTGAAAAATCCGTTTTACTTTTACAAAATTTTACACAAAATTAAATTTCATGGTATAAGTTAATAGACATTTACGAATTAAAGTATGCTGAAGTTACGAGCGTAGACAAATAATTATTAATTGCGAAACATAATTAATTAGTGATGCAACGTATAAGTTTGCCAACCAATGCAAATTTGAAATTAAATCATGATAAGATTACAAGCAGTGTAATAAAATTGTTGAAGAACTATAGGGACCAAAAAATGACCGAAAAGACTTAGATGGAAATGGTTATATTTATTTAGTAGTTGTACTATCATACAGAAATGCTACCTATACTACTGCTGAAATTTTGATTACCAGAACATTAAGATATACACCCCGAGATTTGAACAAACTTGTTTTCATAATAAATTAATCGCAATAATTTCAAATTAAACATGTACAGTCCTCAAAACTGTTGAAACAAAACTAAATTCTGTTATAACAGAAATGCATTGCTTAAAAGACAAATTGTCTTACGAAATCTGCAAATAGTTTTCTAAGGATTCGAATTACCTACTACTTCTTTAGTGATTGATAACTTCAAATGTAAGTTGTACCTAGTGTTGGATCTTTAATTTTGTAAATATTTCATGTACGTCTGTAAAACATACTTGTCTTTTTGTGAATATTATCACGATAAAACAGTTTAGTTTACAAAAATGTTTAATTATTTAACAGTCCACAAGATGGCTTAATGTCTAGTGTCTAGTGTCCAGCTATAATAAAGCAGACATTAATATTTAATTAGTTAAAATTAAATTTGCTAAATTTCTTATTAAAAAAATGTCAATATTTTTGTGAACCTCTACAAATGTAAAATTTTTAAAACAGTGTCATTATTTAAAGACGGTAATAATATATAGCTATGGTAAACCTTACAGGTATACAGAGTTACATTAAAATTCAATACAGAATCCAGAAATTCAATAATATACGGGGTGTCAATTAGAAGAGTTTGAAGTACTTCTAAATATTTTAAAATTTTCTTTATTTGGTCGTTACTTACAGATATACATATAATAATATCCCACATTATTAAAGCTTACAAAAAATACATTTGCTTTTCTTTGATGGATTATTCCTTATAAAACTATTAAGTATAAAAAGAATCAGAATACAAAAGAACCATGCATACAAAAGATGAAAAGTTCTTTGTAATGCGCAGAATTAACTTTTTCTTTGGTACATCAAGTTTGTGAAAAATAAATAAACATGGATCGTGGACCCGTAAAAACGTTTATGGTGGCTTTGCTTTCCGCAGTGGTAATCATAATGATTAAGCAACCCATTAGTTGGGTAATAAATAGAATGGCACGATAGATACTCTTCAAAGCGGATTAATTTCATTTGGGATCTCGTAGCAAAGCAGAGTCGTTCGTTGTCGTCCGTTCGGCTGCTGCGTGAGTGATCCTTGTAGTCTGTGATGAGTTGGACATCGACTGTGCACGCATAGGCCTTCCTGTAATCGAATAGTACCTGCAACGAGAGCAGAAGAGTCAGAAACACCAATGAATAAATTTTCGCCGTGTACCATTTTCGCAGCCGCCTCCTCTTTTCCTTGTTGCAGACGAAGATTATGAATATAATCACTCCGTAACAAGCGTTGCAGAAGTCTGTCGCGTAAAATAGTTCTTCAGGTACATTGCTGCCTAATTGCCACTCAACAGCCCATGAGATCACCTCCATTGTCCAGTTGATGCCCATCGCAAGAAGTAGCTTCAAGTAGAGATCAAACCTGTGAAGGTGTGGCAATTGTATAACAGTTTTCGATATAGCCATTGTAAAAAAATCTATAGAGGATAATGTGGACAAGTAATAGAGTATGGCTGAGCGAGTGTAGTCAGCGAGGCTAAAACAAGACCAGTTTTCAAGAGCAAGTTGCATTACTTAACACAATCAACATCAAAATATACCCAGTCATGAAGGTTTCTTGTTTTTACCATACCTGGCTTATGAATTTCGATTGTTAAATCCAAACTAGTCGCATTTAGAAATTGTGTTCACTTTGCAATTTCACTAAAGCGAGAAAATTCAAATATGCTGGCTTTATTTCCTAAACACATTTGCGCCCTTTTAGCATGAAAAACATGAGGTTTGAATTACGATAGCGGTCAGAATGCTTAAGCCATGTTTCTTTAGCGCCAAATCACTCGATGTTTTTAAAATTTATTTCTGACCATATTTGGTAAAAAGGATGTTTTCCACTAAAAGAGAAGATAAACGCTGTTAACACTTATTGTCACGTTCTCCCGAATTTAGAATAAATCCAAGATATTGCTGTTTAAATAAATGCGAATTTTGTAGCAAGTATAGGTAACTCATCTAGTAACCTTTGAATATAGAATGTCTTCTATATTCAAAACTAGTAACAAATGGGTCATAATATGTTAACAATAGCTTCCATCTTATCCCAGTAATCTTAAAGCAATTTGTATCCTTAAGAAGATATAGTTATTGAGCTTCTTTTTAAATTCTTTCAACAGCGCTTTTGTTTTTCAAAATATTTTATTTAAATCTGGATATTTTAGCTTCTGTTCAAACAATTTTTCTGAAATAGATCATGGGCCTATGGGTAATTAAAATGCATTTTCTGGATTTTTTTCAACTTCGTGTCAGCTCTCGTTTCCGAGATAAGGGCGCAAGTTGCATTCTTTTAAATGGGAAGGGGGGGGTGTGGGGTCGTCAAAAGGCATATCATTGAAACAGATATTTTTTCCTGATTTCAAAAATGTATCACACTTGTACAATTTATTGCTTCTGAGTTGAGAAAAATATAAATACAATACTTGAGCCTGACAAAGAACGAAAAGAATGAAAACAATTTTCTTTATCGCTAAAATGGCCATGTATTACCTTGACTGGTGATAATCTTCGTCTATTTTGATCAATTTATTGCGAATTGGGTACCCAAAAAGTAAAAAATACACGATTCCGTGAAAAATGCAGTATTTTTTCAGATTTACATTACAGAAAATGCTCAAAATGTTCCCCATTTACTTCCTGACAGTAATGCAGCCTTGATTTCTAATGCTCTGTGTAGCATATTTGGAGGTAAGTTCTGAATTTCTTCCCCGAGTCCTCCTTTTAAATGTTCTGCATTATGTGGCCGATCAGCATTAATACGATTTTTCAGATACCCCAACAGGAAAAAAATCAAGCGGCGTCAGATCAGGGGAACGTGCTGGGCATTCTATCGCTCCGCGACTACCCAATCCATCTGTATGGAAATGTCGCATTCAAATATCCACGAACGTTGACTGCAAAATGGATCGGTGTACCATCTTGCTGAAACCATATCTGTTCAGAAGGACGCGCAGCATTTTCACGATTAGGGAACAGGCGAATAAGTTCTGGTATAATGTGTTCGCGCAAGAGCTGTAAATATTTGACTGTATTCAAATTTTCATAGATGAAAAAGGCCCAATAATGTGCTCACCGACAATATCACACTAGACATTCACTTTCTAAGGGTGTTGTGTGTGGACTTGTTCCATCCAATGTGGATTTGTGTCCTACCAATATCGGCAATTATGTCTGTTCACATTACCATTGAGGCAAAAGGTCGCTTCATCAAAAAACATAATCTAATTTAAAATATTGCTATCTTCATCTATCATGTTCATAGCAGTTTCGCAAAATTCTATCCTACGATCGAAATTATCTTCGCTCATTTCTTGTAATAATCAATTTTGTATGGATGAAACTTCTCTTTTTTCAAAATTTTCTGAACAAATCTTCTGATAATATGGTGAGTAAGAGCTCGCTGTTGTACGGAACACTTGGGATTCTCTTGCACACCTAAAAAGGACATTCTAGCTACTTTCCTGACTCGTAGGAACCTTTGGATGTCCTGGTTTCTGACGATTTTTAACACCGCCGGTTTCGTTCGCCTTTTATCTCTATAATCAATCTGAGGCATTGCGATTGCAAATAGCATACTGAATGAAAATTATTACCAGCCACGAGGAAAATGACACCTGGAGTTTTTGTTTTTACTTAGCAATAACGAATATGGTTTTTATCCCGAATTTGAACAAAATATTTTGAAAACCAAAAGAGCTGCGAATTGCTTATTCACTACTGTACWCCTATGAGTTTTTACTATGATCATAAAGGAGCTTMAGAAACTAACATAGCCATACGGAAAGATAAATAGGGAAAAGGTTTGCCATTAGTTGAAAAAACTGACGCTGTACCTACATAATATATACTCTGTCAGTAAACGATAAACATTTTAGAATTGTAAACAATATTTTGTGGTTCAATAATAAAGTAACAGGTATGTGTAACCTATTAAAATATAAATTACACTTTTTCTTGCTAAATCGGTTTCATAAACGTGAATTAATCATTTATTAATCGTACAAAATAGCCAAACTTACGTAAGCACTTGGTGCAGCTATAAAATATACTTTATCTTTTGCACAGTTAAAAAAAATACAAAAAATATGTACTATTCCGACCAACTAATGTGGACGATCCTTATACAGTGTGGAAGCAATCAAATTTTGCGTAGGAAAAATACTTCGGAGAAAAAGTGATGATAATATGTAATACGAAAATAGTCCTATGCATTAATAAAACTTACTTGTGTCTGTCATTATCGTAGCTATGCCTCTGGCTGTCCGTCCTGTGGAGCATGGCCGTATCTTGCCGAACTTTGCGTATTTGAAGAGCAGTTAAGATAAAACAACCCAAATTGATAACTAAAATTATGGCTATGATGAGGTAGAAGTATAGGAAAACCGGCAAACCATCTACAAAAAGAAACGTCATTGTTGCTTTTCTCTTTATGTATCCATTTTTTAACACTAGGTACCTGCAAACCAACATTTCTTGTCGGCAATTCCTGGATAGATGGGTGAGTTTTGGTCCATAGTTCCGTTTAGGATGATGACGATGATCAGTAGAAGAAAAGGTATTCCCCACGCATAGACGTTGAAGAAAGCAAACCTCTTCAGCTGCGATTTGTTATCTCCGCCATATCCCCTTTTGCCACTGTGCAAAACGAAATATGATAATAAGTGGAATAAAACAAATATAAGATGTGAACAAATAACATTAAACAAGTTGTGTAATAATCATATTTGCCATCATAAAGGTTGTTTGGTATCATATGTGGAGGGATTCATAATTGTCTACTGTTTGTTTTCCAATATAATCTCTTTTATGGTTGGAATGATATCTACCGCCTAATACGGATGCCACTGCTTTAAGCATGTTTAACAATATTTTTATTCAAGCTGCTACACTATAAAGAAGAAACAACCATAGAACCTAACGATGCAACCTGTGTATTAGGACTGGTGAACAACCATTTTATACATTTATTGTAAAAGTGTTATTCGTTACGTGCTTGTTAAAATTGTCGTACTGACTTCTATGTCATACTATGTTGAGGGGTTTAGTGTTACTGACTTACAAGAAATACTCATTTTTGAAACACACCAAAGCAAAAAAACGAACTTGTGTTATTTCGGCTATGTTCATTGTAAAGAAAACATAGAAATATAAAAAAGATATAAAAATACTTATTTCTCTCTGTGATTATTATAATACTGCATCTTTCATTAAGCAAGAACTTCAGAATCTAAAAGCTAGAATTGGCATAAGCAGACGAGGGTGAATGCTTTCAGCGTCTATAATATAGGATAATATTTTCTCGGAAAGATCGCTGTCTCTTGAAAACACTGAACGAGCAGAAGTCTCTTTTAACTGTTTCCGATTGCAAGGTACTAAAATTGTATGGTTTACCCAAAATCCATAAAACCAAATCATAGTCAATACGATTGGCAGTCCTTGTTACAGATTGGCAAAATTTTGTGCTAACTATTTAAAACCTTATGTAGGAAAAACCAGTAGTTTCATAAAAAATTCTTCAGACTTTATTGATATTATAAAAGGTTTAAGTATTTCAGGTGATATTTTAGTTAGTTTTGACGTGGATTCTTTATTTACGAAAGTACCCATCCCTGAAACGATAGACATCATCAAATCCAATCTTAATAGCGATCGCCTAGGTGACACGATAGCCAGATTATCTGAACATTGTTTAAAATCTACTTATTCACCTCTAAGTCCTGTAGTAGCCCATTTGTTTATGGAAAATTTTGAACAGGTAGCGATAAACAGTTTTCAGTTTAAGCCCAAATGTTGGTATAGGTACGTAGATGACACTTTTGTTATTTGGCCCCATGGTATAGAAGAGTTGGTTAGGTTTCTAAATCATTTGAACAGTCAAAATCCTGACATAAAATTTACTATGGAATTAGAAAGCAATGGTAGTTTACCTTTCTTGGATGTCCAAATTTACTGCACAGTTAGGTCACAAGGTTTACACAAAACCAACACACACAGACAGATATTTACATGCCACATCTCACCACCCTCCCTCTCAAAAGAAGAGTCTTATAAGGACGTTATTTGTTAGAGCACAAATGATATCAGATGAAAGTTCTATACAAAAAGAAATATATCATCTTAAATCAGCGCTAGTGGGAAATGGTTATATCAATAAGAACATTTGGTCAGTTTTTAATAAAAGTGCTCATCCAAATCAAGTAAATTCTCAGCCAGGACAAAGTAAATTGAAGTTGAGTTTGCCTTATGTAAAAGGCCTTTCGGAAAAGTTGAAGAGGATGCTTAGTTGTTGGTAGTACATATAATAATTTAGATAAAATTTTAAGTTCTACTAAAGGTAAAGTACATTTAGAGAGTGAACGTGCTTACAAAATTACATGTTCTTGCGGCAAGTATTACATAGGTCAAACTAAAAGAAAAGTAGGTTCGCGTTTGAAAGAACACATACGTGCTACTAAGCTGCAACAGATAGATAAATCTTCCGTAGCTGAACACTCATATTGGCTAAACACATGATTGACTTTGATAAAACAAAAATTTTACATAGAGAAAAGTATTATCACAAACGTCTGATAAAAGAAGCTATAGAAATTTGTAGGAATACTAATAATTTTAATAGGGATTGTGGAAATTATGAGTTAGGTGACATTTGGAAGGCTATTTTGTAGTTATCTTTTTCCAATTAGTTCGTGTATATCTAGTAGGTAGCTAGTTCCTTATTCGTCGTTTGGTTCTTTTTTATCAGGTCGCCACGTTGTTTCTACGACGTCTCGCTCCCTTGGTGATTTGTTTATTTACTTTCAAAATTTTATTTGAGCTGGTGTCAAGCAAATTTTGAGGTTCTTCGTCTTTGGCATAAATGGCAGGTGTAATCGAAAAGACAGCGATCTTTCCGAGAAAATATTATCCCATAATTATAAGTAGCTAAGCAGCTAATTTTGTATCAGCAGCAGTCTATTCAAATGTTTATCGTACTTGCCTTGGTAAATCCATATTACAGGGTTATGCATGCCATAAATAATTGAGGCATCAATTACTGCTGCATTTGAGAGAATGAAAACAAATTCCGAAATGTGTTTCAGTTCACAACACCATGTTATATGTTTAGCTGGTTGTCATAAATTTGTTTTTACAACCCATGCAAATATACGAACCGCTTTTCGGAATACCACATGTTCTTATGAGAAAGTGATATATATTCGTGTGGTTGTCGTCATCCTAGTGTTTTAAACGGATTTCTGATCTTGTTATAAATTGTGTATACTTTTCGGAGCGCATAGAGCCGGATTGTACTATTTTTAGACGACTGGAGAGCATAATAAAATTTCGTGACGCTGGTTTTAAAAGTAATCTTTTTTATTGCAGACAGAAAAATGTCCCAGGGTACTTAATTCTTGGCTGTTACATAAATCACGTGAGCTACTTGGAATATTTTTTGTTTTGTGTATAATTTAGAATTGTATTATTGGATTGAAACGATATTTGTTTTGCGGAGTACCACAAGGGTAAACGTGAGGTCCACGATAAAGTTTACATCCTTTGTGTGTGTATCAATTTATGGGAACCAGTTTGTTCCACAACAATTATTTGTTATGCCTTCCTTTTGGTGTTATCTAAATTTAAGCAAGCGATTAAAAAAAATCGACGACTTATAAAAATAACAGCTGCAAACTCAAGGAAGTCACGCAGAATCTCGAGAAGAAGTGTGGACCGCTTTTTGCTTGTTCGGTTTCAAGTTAAAACTTTTAATTCCTTACAAAAATTGCCACAGCTAAGTTGCTATCACCACAGTTGACTAACGGGATGCGATAAATTGCACAACGGAAGAGTTTTGTTGTTTATCTCCTACCAATGAATGTACAGATCTAATAAGTCATAAACTGATGATTCACAGTTATTTCGTCTTATATTAGAGCACACAGCTGTAAAGATTGGATGATGAATCTAACAGGTTGAATACAAAATAACTGAAATAACTACTCTGAATATTCGAATGCCTCCAGCTGTATTTAAAACGTTTTGTAATGTTAAATTTATATTATCCATTCAAACACTTACCTGAAAGCCCAAAATAGGTCCAAACACATGGCGTTCATCCAGAAGAATGACGCTAAGAAGGCAATGTAGCAGATGTATGCTGAAAAAATCATCATTGTTTAGACACTGAAAAGTAATGATATAAATGTGTTGTTAAAAGTAGTAGACTTCCTCTTACAAGTGTTATTAAAGTTTATAAAAGAAATCTCATTTATCCATACGAAAATCATGTTAATCAGGAATATATTGAATAATATTGAAAAAACAGATATGATTTTGATTTATGGTGAATGCAAGAAAAATACTTCCGCTGCTGCCCGTTTATACAGACAACGTTTTCCAAATAGAAGAGCTCCTGCCCATACAATTTCCAAGAGACTTGAATTAACTTTAAGGACAAACTGGCCACCACTGAAAAAGTCAAGAGAAAGAACAGCAACAGGCCCTGACAATGAAATTAAAGTATTGGAAATGAAACGAAAATCCTCGTATTAGTCGAAGGGTAGTCTCAAGAGCAACCGGTATTAGTCTGTCTTCAGTACACAAAGACTGGCTTTTTGTAACTTTTTTCGGGAACACCAAAATTTGAATGTGAGATTTTATGACAACATTTGCTTCTCAGATGAGGCAAGATTTTCTAATAATGGTGGAGTTAACAAACATAACATGCATTATTATGCGCAAGAAAATCCACGTTGGATTCGAGAAGGAGAGTTACAAACTATCTACTCGACGAATGTCTGTTCCGCATTGGGGAATCAAATTGTTGGGCCTTATTTTTTTCGTGATAGTTTAAACGGCAATACTTTTCTAATATTTTAAGAAACGTTTTACCGGTACTTCTCCAAAATGTAAATGTACAAGTAAGACAAGATCTATGGTTCCAACAAGATGGGGCACCTGCGCATTATCATAGAATAGTGCGAAATCATTTTGATTTAGTTTTGCCTAACCGATGGATAGGAAGAGGTTCAATTAATCCTTGGCCACCGAGAAGCTCGGACCTTACTCCTTTGGATTTTTCTGTGGAGAATGGTAAAAGAGCAAGTATACCAAACACCAATTGAAAGTGTAGAACAGTTAGAAAATAAAATACGTGATGCATGTAGATCCATCACTCCAGAAATATTAATGCATGTTAAAAGATCGTTTTGGGCACGAATTCAAGCTTGTGAAAACAGCGGAGGGCGACATTTTGAGCATTTATTACATTAATGTTATTGAATAAACATTTTTAAAAAATAATATTGTTTTACAATACCGAATTTTCTTAAAGCAAATGATTGAAGTTTATGTCAAAATTTACGAATTTATATAGCTCTCTACGTTTTATATTTTTTAAGACGATGAACAATTATCAATGCTACCTCTGCAAATGTATTTTGGGTTGCATTTTTAATTTCGTCAGGGTCATCCTGTATAGAAGGACGTCTTCCAAGGGTGAAAATACAAAAATGTTAAGTAAAACATCCACAGTCGAATGCGGAGTACCACAGGGCACGGTATTGGATCCCATATTGTTTTGTATTTATATGAACGCTGTCAAAGGGAAGTATAATCTTATATGTGAAAGATATTGCCACAAGGGATGCACGTGGAGCACCCTAAAAGAACGAGTGGAAGAAGACCAAAGATATTTAAAAAGTTGTTGCAATTAACCTGTTTGTTTCGGTATTTGCCCTGTTTATTTTATATTAACTAATATTGGTACCTAAGAGAAAAATAAACCAACATCATTGTTATTATTATCTAACACAGCCTTTTGGTGTATGCTAAGCAAATATTTACTCATGAACAAACATTAGAAGGAAGTGAAATAATTTCAGCAATACCTTCAGGAGAAAAAACTGATATTCTTTATTTGCAGCTCGCTTATTTTGTATTCAACGAAAAGGCACTCCTTGTAGTCCAAAGGTCAAGCCCCGTTCAAAGAAGTCTGGTATTTCCCCGAGCATGTTTATCTTTAACGTATTCTCCGCAAATATTGCAGGAGGGCAAAATTTCCAGTCCCACCGGTGGGTTAGCTTATAAGACAGTTAATTAATGATGTCGTATGAAAACCTTGGTTCAGTACATGAACTTGGAACTAACCTTCAGGCGTAGATTTTAAGGCCCAGGCCAAAAAAAGAGTGATGCACAAGCAGGTTCATTAATATGTTTGATACAATATGCGGCAAAGGTCAATTTATTTGTTATGGAAAGTAACAAGATTGTTTATGGAGTTTCTAAAATTCGTGGTTTATTTCTATACCTTCTTAAGTGTGAATTTACAGAAACGCGTTTCCGTTTGATTCATTGTGATGTAGCGTTCTCTCATTTAATATCGTAGTGCCATTAGAGTGACGCAAATGCGAGATACGTTATATTGTTCAATTAATTGATATGTAAATTTGAACACAGATGAATTCCTTTCTGGCTTCTTGATAAAAATAACGGTTATGTAAATAAATATAAGCGTTTGATTGGTTAGTGTCTAAGTTTAGTTAACACTTACCTAAAACATTGCAGCTGACATTCTCTAAATGGGTTGGGTACAACAGGATAGTCACCAGAAATATATACGCAACTGCGAGTGATGCCACATAGCACATCAAGCAATTTCCATGGACATTGCGATCGGATAGGCAGGCATACACCGTAAATGTGGCCACGAGGAAAGGAAGAGATATTATCATACCTGAAACAAAAGTTTTAATAATATTACACCTTACAGGCTGGCAATTGGAGAATCAGGTGTATATTTTGAACATTCTTTTTCCGAATAACGTTCCACTTCTTTTAATTTCCCGATGTACAGTCATGTGTGAAACTACATAGCGTCTTCCTAGTCTTCGGGTAGATGCTTTTTCTTTTGCACTTTCTCTCAATCTATGTGCTCTGATATCAGACAAAAGCTGAAGCTTCCGCTTTTTGGCAGGTTTACACAAGGTATTCCTTTCTCACATTCCTTAATTGTTCGGTAAATAGTTGCACGGGAAATATTTTGTCCTTGAAGTGTGTTTACAATATCCGCGTTCGGCAACTGGACAACTAAATTATAGATACTTTTTCGAATTTCAATTTTACACGAAATGTCACAAGAGTCTTTCGATGACAGCTGTAAATGTTATAGACATAATGTTTTGGAAATGATGAAAATTAGCTAAGAAATTTGTCCCAAAAAGTTATGTTACATGCGTTAGTTTTTGTTCTTTTTAATCTTTTACTTAGGTTTATTGAAAATTGTAGCAAACTACTGTTGAAGTTCAGAGGATCGACGTGTAAAGTATCATTTGTTTTCTCGTTCATTAATTTTACTGCCACATCCATCATTCATGGTGAGAGTAAAAATTCAGAAGATTTATAACTATTGTCCTGAGTATAACGTATAATATTATCTATCCATCACAATTTATCACGTAAACAATCCTCTAAATAATAGGTTACGAAGTAATGTCAAGCATTAAAAATTTACATAGCTTTGTACTGGAAAGACACTGCGTATTATACACCTTCAACAGATTCAAAGAACGCGATGACATCACTTTTGCTTACAAAAAAGTGTTCACTTCGGATCTTTGACAATTGTCGTAATGGAAAGGAAAACAAATACATAGAACTAATTACTTAGGTTGACAAAGTAATGGGAGAACGACAGCATTTAATGTATCGTGGTTTACTTCCTTTATTGCTTCGGCACCATTAATTTGTTAGCAGTAAAAAGACACTTAAATGGCAAACACGAGTAATTATTTTTAATACCGCTAAAAATGAATTTAAATACCAAGATGATGTCTTTGAAAGTAATCGCTGAATATTATGAAATTTACAATACTGCAATTGTCTTTGTCTCACGAAATTAGTATTTTAATATGGATCAATACTGTAAATACAGTTAGGCTAAAGGTCGTTACTTATTGCAAATGTACATTTTTCTGTAATGATCGAGTATTGGCCATTCTTTTCTGGACCTTATTGGTACAATTCTAGAAGTTTGTCAGGCAGAATTTAGTTACATCAACGTTACTATTAAATGGTGTGAGGTAAACCGAGAAAGTTCTTGTTGTTATAGGTACTTGACGAAGGAAGAACACACGTACTGTCCAGAATAAGTCTGCGTTTGGAGAGGAATTCTTGATGATGGAATATTATTACCAATAGTTTAGTAGACCCATTGAAAGGCCATCCGAGTCTTTAAAGTTTTCTCTTTCAGACAATTTTTTATGAGGATACTTAAAAAGCAACCAAAAAATAGCATTTGATGTACTGACTCTATTCCAAATTACAGATTACCACTGTATATATTCTTGCTATATTCTGAAGGAAATGAATATTGGTTTCGTAAGATACTATACCTATTGATCTGGGCTAGATAAGATTGTCCTTGATGTGAGTTTCGTTTTATTATCAGAATTGCGTGTAACCATTTACGATCATTGCAATGTGTACCTATCCTAAATCACACAAAATACGTCTACACAGAAACTAAACACTTGGAATGTTTGATCTATTGACTTGTACTCGAGGACTTTAATACTAAATGCTTGCTTCACGTGAACCAAGACAGAATCAAACCTAAAAAAACTTCTTGTGTTTTATGTAGCTGTATTAGACGACACATGGTAACAATTTGCAAACAAGAAAAATATGAAAATTTTTTATACGAAAGTCTATAAGCTTGATCTAGGAATATTTTACTAAAGTTCCAAATCCAAAGCACAATATATTGTTAAAGATGATAACTGTATTAGACAATTTTCGGTGACATTTCCAAAAAGGAGATTTATATCACAAAGCACGCAGCTTAGTAGATAGGTAGATTGGCGAACGACTATTCGTCGGACAGTCGAAATTACAGACTTTTCATATGGAACAATAGAATGTTAACAGATATTTTAGGTCTTAAAAAGTTATCTGCACGCTGGGTCCCTAGAATGTTGACGCCTGATCAGAAACGTCGAGAGTCCTGCATTCTCAAGCCAGTCTGGCAAACTTTTCAGCAGACCCGGATGAGTTTCTCTCCCGATTTGTAACTGTTGATGATACATGCGTAAAATTATGACCACAATTTTTTGGGATGCGGACGGAATTTTAATCGTTGATTTTTTGGAACGTGGACACACAATAACAGGTTTTTACTATGCCAACTTAATTTCAAAATTGCCCGAGCGCATCAAAGAAAAAAGACGGGGAAAATTGAGAAAAAGAATTTTGTCCCATCAGGACAACGCTGTACACAAAATCCATATTGCAATGAATGCTATTCACGACGTAGGATTTGAATTGCACGAACACTCTGCGTATTCACCAGATCTAGCTCCCAGCGATTATTTCTTATTTACGAAGTTGAAAGAATATCTACGTGGGCCCAGATATGACGATGATTATCAAGTGATGACAGCAGTAAACGACTGGTTAGAGAACCAACCACAAGAATTCTTTTCTAGAGGAATCAGAGCATTGGAACATAATTATTTTTATGTTTTGTGTTTTTCTATGTCAGGGTCCGTAACTAATGACCTTCCGTAGTATATTTGCCATAGCGTCGTTGTTAAAAGCTAATATTTTCATTTACGATCGCGTTGTTATTAAAATAGGAAATGAACTGACGAATAAGTTTAAGTGCACTTTTTGGATGCTAAGTTATTTGGACAAATAGCAATTCTTACGTTCTTACTTAATAAACGAAAGCATCTACGGTGTTTACTTTCAACAAATTTTGTTAAGCTTGTTTAGGTAAAATATAGAGCATTGAATTTTATTTGTGTCTTTTACCATTACGAAATTGTGGTTAATCGATAAATAACACGTCAAATCCTTAGATCAGTCTGTACTTGAAGAGATATAAAATGCATGGTGAAGCAATACTTTTGCCATTTTGGTCTTAAGTAAGATAGCCATTCTTTGTTTATTTTATCTTTCTGTGTTTAGATAGGTCTAGTTAAATCACGCCTTAAGTTATATCTAGACGCTGCTTTCACGTTTTATAAAATCCAATAACGTTTGAATATACACGAAAACATCAATCTTTATAAGTGGGTTGTTTTTATGATTTTTCATTAAATTCCAAGGACCACCAGTCCCAATTTCAGACCTCGAAAATCATAATTTCTCGTACCACACTTCGTTTCAAAGCGTTTTTGGTTGGTAAATAAGGTATTTGGCAAACATAATTTCAAATGGATATTGATGCATATCCTTCCATATGGTGGAGATAAAGGCAATAGCTTGTGTTTGACAATTAACGCTAACGTTTTTACCATTTTTGTGGAAATATAAAACCTTAATATTGCCATGATCTAAAGTATTAATTACAATACAAATAGTTCAATTCATCGTTGATAGCAATCAATTTAGCAATTTAGCAATTTATTTCATTATATTGGGCCAAATATTCGTTAGACATGGTGAACTGTTACATATGACATATGACTGAGGCGGTTTCAAATTTTACTTACTTGGCGAGTTGTTTATTTTTTTTTGAAGTATTTCTGTATCGTGATATCGTGATAGTGACTATTACATACTTGGAAAGTATCAAGAATGGTTTTACAAACATAGAGCTAGCTGACATATACTTCATTTATGGATTGTCTAATGGAAAAACGTTAACTGCTCAAAGGAAAAATCAACACAGATATCCAAAGAGAAGGCAGTCAGGAAGATGAATATTTTCTACGGTACATAGGAACAGGATCTTTTACAAGACTGCGTGGCAAGGAATATTACAAACAAACTATAATTTGGAAAATGCTTTAAATTATTTTGAAAACGATCCTTTAGCGAACCCGATGGCAATAAAAAGAGTAACAAACATAACAAAGACAATAAGAATGAAACTCCTGATATTTATTTTTTGAAAATTAATTAGTGTTCATATTACAATTTGGAGAGGCTTCAAGCGTATAACTATCAAAGGATGCGGATTAACGCTCACGGTTAAATCGTAAAAAAAATTTGATACCCACAGTACTGGGGGCTGACGAAACAACATTTCATAGATATGGCGCAGTAAATTTCCATAACAACCATCATTGATCATTTAGTGTGACGTTTCAACTTTCAGAGTCGGTTTTCGGTTAATATGTGGTGAGGAATTAATAGGACCACTTGAGTTACCTTAAGGACTTACTGCAGATTTATACCTAGAATTTCTAGAAAACACTTTAGTAGAGCTTTGAGAAGATGTGCTGCTTGAAATTAGGCAAAATATATATTATCAGCATTATGGTGCTCCAGTACAGGTAAGAACGTGGTTAAACACGCATTACCCAGGCAGGTGGATAGGGAGACGTGGACCAATAACTTGCCCACCTCGTTCACCTGACCTAAACTCTTTAGATCTGTGGGGGCACGTTAGCTATAGTGCTTATCTTACGGAAATAGACACTCGCGAGCAACTACAAACGGTGAATTTGATAAGAAGAAATGCAAATAAAATTATTAGAGCTAAACAAAGCATAAGGCACCAGCAAAATGGTGACCGCATTGAAGACTTACTATGAAGGCTTGTTTAAATGTTGTTTTCTTTTCTGTTTGTTGTTAAAAGATGTACGAATCTTTTGGAGGAAGAATGATCGAATACTCCTCTGCAGTGTATTTTAGAACTCGAGGACGGAATGGTAGCTTGTCATTTCTTATCAAAAAAGCTTGCAATCTTCTTATCTAATAATCCGGAAATCATTCTAGTTGTTGGTATTTACCTTTAAGGTTGACACATTTCGCTGAGTCCCAGCAATCCTTGGAGCAAACGTACGCTATCAGATTATGTTCCATTGTATACTCTAAGCAGTATTCGCTGCTCGTAATTTCGACTATCCTGTTAGTGTCACCCAAAACGATATTTCCATTTCTCTGCACGTAAAATGCATCCGTTTTAGGATATCTTATCGGATCTAAGACGTAAGATGAACAATTTACATGTCCCAACGACAGTTCATCAATATTTAAACCGCGATTCTCGTACATGTGGCGTTTACTATAAATTGGCACCACGAAATTATCGGAACAATTTTGACACTGGATGCACCGGGTCCCTTCAGCATAGTAACCGATATCACAACACTTCCTCACGCATTCTTTACACTGATCATTGCTTGGATCATACGGAGTACTCTTCATTGAATAATTAAGGACGCCGTCGGAAGTCGCGCAAAGATTGGCGACCAACACCAGCACGCACTGGAGGAACAGATGCATTCTTGTATCAATAGGTGCATCCGAAGCGACGCTCGCGACGCCATTGACGCTTTTCGTCTATAAATTGCGAAGGTGTTGATTGCTGACGCGGTGATTTACGTGATATGCGATGCTGAAGCATCGGTGCAATGTTTGGTATCTTTGCTAAACGGCGCATTAGGTTACCCCGTAAAAACATGTAGTTGATTGTTTATTTAACATTCACCTAAACAAATTTCGAGTTTTGGAATCCACAGACATTAACGCAATAGACCTGTTGATGATGAAAATCACACATTATTAGCCTGTGTGACGTATGTAACATAAAAGCATAGTTTATCCATGCGACAACGACGCTAGATTTCCGATTAGATAAATAATGCAATATGTTTGCGCTTATTTGATTTTAGAACTCAGCTGCATAAAAAACAACCAACAGTCGAAGGTGAATGGACACAAAAAGAATTGCCAGCAGCTGGAAAATGATGGTGATTGCTGAGACTATGAAAGGGAAATCTTGAAAAATATGTGCTCGTACAAACATTTTTCAAATCAAGATAATTAATACATTAATGTTTCATTCATTTGATTCATTTGTTTTTTCTGTTTTCCTACTATATGGAAAATGTCACGAGTGTGTCCTTTATTTGAGTCTGGAGACGCAACACTCGTAGAAAATTATCGTCCTATATCGATAGTCTGTAATTTCGCAAAAGTATTCGAAATCCTACTTCACAATTTCATTTATAATAATATTAAGGCTTTTCTTTCTCCGTGCCAATATGGATTCAGGAAGCACAGATCTACCGTAACTTATCTTGCAACATTTACTCAGTTTGTTTTGGAGGTGCTGTACCAGCAAGGTAGGGTAGACGTCATATACTCTGACTATATACTTCTATCAAGCTCGATTACTTCGGTATCAGTGACACGCTACTGCGGTAGCTAGAAACAGGAAACAGATAGTCTTTTATGGTGGTTACAACTCTCCCGTCTTTGTTCCCGGCTCTGGAGTTCCACAGGGCTCTAATTTGGGACCCCTACTATTTCTCATTTTTATCGACGATCTGGCAGATACCCTTGATACACAAGCGTTGCTCTTCGCCGACGATCTCAAATTTTCTCTCAAATACATACTGAGCATGATTGTAAAACCCTTCAACGGAAGCTTGATACGGTGTGGAATAGGAGTATAACCAATAAGCTGTGTTTGAATAAAAGTTCTAAATGTAGTACTATGTCCTTTACACGTAAATTATTCCCATAGTTTGTGACTATGAGATCGACAGTGTAAAACTCGAAAGACGTACAGAAGGCAACGAGCTTGGCCTAACATTTGATTCTACACTGTCCTTTAATACATATATCAACAACATTATTTTGCCTGCATCAAGGATGTATGGGGGTTATTGTTAGAAATGCTGGGAACTTAGATGTACTAAAGTTACTGTTTTTTACGTTTGTCAGACCAAAATTAGAATATTGTGCGTTGGTATTTTATCCCTTGTAGAATCAGCAGCCACAGGCTTTGGAAGACGTGCAAAGAAAATTCTTGAAATATCTCTATTTCAAATGTGAAGGTAGTTACCTTCCGAGGAGCTATGATCACAGTACTTTACTTGTCCTATTTAATATGCAATCCTGGACGAAAAGACGCATTGTAAATACCATTTTGTTTGTGCAGGTGCTAACAACCAACAGGATTGACTGCCCTTATCTGGTCGGTTGTTTGAGGTTTACTATTCTGCGTTCAACAGCACGACACAGACTGACTTTTTACACTGACAAGTGTAAAACCAATTTGTTCTCGAAACCTCCAATATGTGTTATGTGTAGCAACTTTAATAAATTTGCAAATGATAGTGACGTTAATAACACATGGATTAATCAGTTGCTGAAATTATGTTCACTGTGTCCTAATTTCCATGCAGATGTTACCTATAGCTAATTCGGTATTTTAATTGTTATGCTCTATCTATCTACAATTTGTTAAAATTGAATTTGTGTAATTTGTCCTGTATATAGTTGGGCAACAAACTGTTGTTGTTATTATTATTATGTGGGCAACCTGTCGGAATCTGAAAACTGGTGCAAAAATAACACTATTTTATAGTATAAATTTTTTTGAAATAAAGTCCGCCTACTGAGATATTGACTCTTAAACAGGGGAAGAAAAACAGTTGTTCAAAAATATCTCTTAGGCTGGTTGACATAATTTCATCAAATTCTGGCTATTATTATTTGAAGTGGAAGCTGTTAAAATGATGCGCACATTTTTTAATAAATGCTTTGATATCCCTTAACTTAAAAACGGTTAAATATTTTTTAAAAAGTACGTGTTTTTTAATCTTTGGGTCTTATAAACAAAAGAAGGTACTCTTTGTTCATGGGGCTAAAATTGACCCTTTCCGAGAAAATTGCAGTTGAATGTTACTATTCACTTTACACTCGTCAACTCAATCATTTTTTTCATCAAATTGGCCGTCATAAATATAGAAACTGTGTTAGATATCGCTGTTATATTGACAATATTTTACATTATTTGTTGCAAAAATGCTGAATTAATAATAATTGAATATTCATATAAGCGAGTATGACAGCGTACTCATTTATAAGAATACTCCATTACTATTATTTCAGAATTTTTACAAATTTTTGTCAAAATATCAATGTAATAGTAAAAAATTGATTCAATTAAGCAGTGAAAGTGTTTAAAAGACTCAAAGATAAAAAACACATATTTTTAAAAGAACTACCTAACTGTTTTAAAATTAAGGGATAAAATGTGGGGGTTGGCCCCCTTCAGCCCCACAAATATTTATTAAAAAATGTGATATTTCAAAAAAAGTCATACTGCACTGTCCACCATGTATATGGACAATTATAATTATTGGCTGCTGGACGCGATAACATTTATATGTATATAGACATAAATTAATGTACTCAATACGGTTCTGAAGCAATACCCCTAAGAATGATTTATAAGCTATTTGCTAGTAGACCTGTACTTTCAAAAAGTGTTCACTTGATGTCGGATCATATTTGTTTGTAAAAATCGTGATGAATACGTACACACTGTTTTGGCTGTGGAAAATTCCTTCGGGAAACACACATAGGCTATTAGTTCCCCATCTCCATCAAACTCAACACAGTATTCATCGACTGAAAACATCCCGCTGTTTTCAAGCAGCAGTGATCCTTCTTCCTGAACGTAAAATCTGTAATGACTCCTGTTTCTTGGATCGACAACGTACGATTCGCAGCCTACATGTCCTATTATAGCTCTGCTGGAGTCAAGGGTGAAATTATACACATTAGTTTTCTTGCTGAAAAGCGGTATGCTTAGATTTTGCACTTGCTCGATGCTTTGTTCGATGCAATGGCCCTTGTTCGCAAAGTAGTTCATTCCACAGCACTTCCTTATGCAGAAATAGTGATTACATGTTGTTTGTTTGGTTTCACCACTTTTCATGTTGTAGCTTCTTAAATCAGAAGCTTCCTCTGTTTGGGAGTAACACTGCACCACACATAGAACAAGAATTAACTTAAACACGTTCATGCTAAATGGGCGCTCTTATAATGTATTCTATACGGTCACTTTCGCTGTGCAAAACTAACCTGCCTGATAGATATTAGGTAGTATTTCAAGCGACGATAAAAACAAGTCAAACAGTGTCTGTTTGCTGTACCTTCGATTTCAGTCATTATCTGTGTTTTGAAGATACAGCTGTATTACACTCCTATAGATAAAGTGTATGTTCGAAAATTTTCGCATATTAAATTGCTAATATTTACTGATAGGATTCATAAGTAGGTATGCGTGAAAACTTCGTGAAGCAATAGAAATAAATCTAGAATAGCTGGCAGTTTAGATGGTACAAACATCTTGCGAAACGAAAACGATGTGGCACTGCAAGACTTGATTAACTCAAAATATTTTTCGTTTCAAGATAAATTTTACAAGCAAATATACGGATGTACTATAAGAGGTCTAGTTTCACCCATTTTGACTAATTTGGCGATTGACAGCCATGGCATCCCTAAATTATCATTTAGTTTACTGTTTCTAAACTGTTACACTGATATAATCCCCTTAGGAAAAACTTACACTATTTTAAACATTTTTAATTCTTTCCATCCATACCTTATAACTAGAAAATGATAAATTATATGATATTGTTGGATTTAAAATTATACAGAAGAACTTTCATTCGGAACATTATTTCTGTCAAAAATTACAGCCTTAAAATCATTACAATCTCGTGATTAATAACTTTAATGCACAAAATTTAAACATTATTAGAAAAAACTGCAATCAGCAACAATCTTTCCTTTTATCATTATTAATCAAACTTTAGGGCAGTCCACAATAAAGGCAAAAAACAAAACAGCTAATGATATTAAATTTTACAAAATTATCAATGCTACATGGAAGTGTTCAGACCAAACCAAATTTATATAAAATATCATTATGATAAATGTTATATATCTGTAGTTCTAAGAAAAGACATCGAAAATCTAAATCTCATTAAAATTTTGTTCATATTGTAATTTTATTAGTTTTTGTATTTAATCATTATTAGGTCAGTTCAGTTATTTTAATTAGATTTGCTGTTCGACTTTTATATAAGCAGCTATATCTTATGACAGCCTTTTAATTATTTTACGTTTTGGCTTTTGCCAATTTTTTACCTTTTCCTATTGAATGGTACTGTATGATAGATGGTGTGCTAACGTATGCGACCACAGCATTCGAGAAATTAATAATTATGTAACTGTCTTTTCTTTTCATGGTCGTGTGATTACTCGTATTAAACGAAGTCGATGGTTTGAAGCAGTTTTGCTTTATTTAGCATCCCTGGAGGTGGATAATCTTCATTTTCATAATCATTTCAAGGGAGTAACTTCCTTCATTAATTAATTAATTACAGAATGATGATATCAAACGTTTTAAACGTAGCCACTGTTGCAGTATAATTTTAGTAATTACAGTTATTAATTTTATCCAAGTTTGTAGCAAAGGTTGATGTTCTACGTCAATAAAAGCAGCAACTTAATTAATTTAAATGCAAAAATGCAGCACCTACAAGACTACAACAACTAGGATACTAAAAATGCCATAATATACAGGATGTTCCATTTAAATTAGTAAAGTTGCTATCAACTTCCGATATAACCGGAAGTGGCAGAAACTTGAAATAATTTAAATGAAATGAAACTATAACTAGTAAATTTTCAGAAATTTGCTTCAGTTGGCACCCTATATTCTTGTAATGAAGGCTCGTCGTAGAATACCATGTACAATTGGGGTAATTTTGACAAACTTAAACATGGGTAACTTAGTAGTACTGGGCAAAAGTGAACGTTGTAGATGTTAAAGATCTCGGTTTATTCAAAACTTATCAACAGAAAGGGAGTTCTGAATTGCACTTCATAACGTAAATATAAACACACCGTTATCTCGATCAAGTTAACCGTGTCTGAATTGGCCCAAACTGAAGCTAAGATTTTTCATAATCTTTGAGATAAAAACGGTCAAATTTGACTATGTTATCTACACCTTTAGTAACACAGTATCACTATATTGCAAGATCCTGTATACGTACTGATCTCGTTAAACCTTCTGGTGAAGTTTTCGATGACATCCTCTTCTTCGAAGCAAACATAAGCGATTATCCCACCATTCTCATCGTAATCCATGCAATAATCGTTCGAAGTTAACACCAAGTTGTCTTCCGTAAGAAGACTACCATTCTGCTGGATGTAGAATAGGTCAGTAGAGGTAGTTTGTGGTTTCATCTGGTACGAATCACACCCCATGTGCCCAAAAACTAGTACGTTACTTTCTCCCGAAATAGTCAAGGTATACAGTTCATCTTTACCGTCATATATCGGAATCTCGACAGATAAAGAGAAAAACCTATCACGAATGCATTCACCACCGCGAGCAAAGAACCCCGTCGCACAGCACTTCCTAAAGCAATCACTGGAGCATCTACACGATTCGGTGGTCGCGCTTTTCATTCTGTACCTCTGCAAGGGAGAAACCGCAGCTTCCTGCAGACACGTTCTGGAATGACACCGGTCTATCCAAAGGATGAGGATGACCACGAGCATGGTCCCATTCATCTTTAGGCGGTTTAAAAGCAGCATCGGCACTGGCACGCGTTCAAGTTTGTTTACCGACTGCGGAATGATAGCTACGAGACGCATTGATCGTGTCCCTTTCACCGCTCGTTTACGATTGAGAATGCCGGAATATAAATGTTGCAATACCTAGTGTGTCACCTATTCGATAGCGGTGATAGTGGGTTTGTTAATGAATTGTGTATTGCTTGGAGTTTGCGATGCTCTCTAAAAAACGTAGACACCCTGTATAAAATACATTGATCGACATGTTTTTTCTTGCATTTCTGATGTGGTAACCGACATAATCATTATTTACCTTAAGTACCATTTTCATTTAATCCAAAGTGTGGTTTCTTGCTCAGAAAACACGTATCGTATCAATTGAATGTTGTTACACATTACTGAATGAAGCACGCTTAGCTATTCTCAAAATTATAGATAACAATTCCATGTTTACTTGATTTTCGCAAATAGGGATCTTGAACTAAGTGTAAAGAATTAAAGTCTTCGCCTCGGTCTTCGCTTAAAACAATTAGATGTTGATTTCAAATAAATATAATTTAATGAAGACAACAATTATTCCGTCCAAATAAATATGTTTGGATGATTTATATCTGTAGTTATTACATGGTTTTAAGTTAAGTAGGAGTATTTAAAGTTCTGAAGCTTTAAAAATGAAGGAAATATTGCAGAGTTGTGGTTTGAAAAATTGCATTCTTGTTTTTAAAGGTAAGTGCCTCTTTCGATTTAAAGACATAGGTAAAGTATCAAGCAACGATCTATGAGACAGCCGATTACCACTCACAATGGTTTACAAATATTACCTGAAGCTGTCGCAAATAACAGACGGGTTCGGCACGTTCAACTGCTTTGCAGCGAAGTGGACCGTATCCAAAAATTGTGTTTAGGCTTTTTTAGAATTTTTTTCCGTACACATAAATAAATGAGCATTATTTGGTATTATTATTTGAACTACAAATATTTCTAATCTAATAGCTTTTAATGTATGACTAAATCGTATTCTTTCCTAATTTAATGAGCAGTATCTATTTTTATAAGCATGAATGGTAAACATTCCAATTTTAATGCGGCATCCCGTACTTTCTAATTTTTGATCGCGGTGTTCAATCGTCCTCTGCCTTAAAAGAAGTAAGCGCCGATTATCATTCTGATATGAATGCGGAAGTGTTTGAAAATTGATTCAAAAACATAATATTGCCCAAATTGCCACCAAACAGCGTCAAAGTAATGGACAACGCTAGTTACCATTCGGAGCAACTGGATAAAGTTCCAAATACAACAAATAATAAGGCAACCATTCAAGAGTTTTTAAGAAAWTAAGATTTMTATKTCGAAGAGGACTACACCAAAAAAAACAATTGTTGGAAGTTGGAAAATTTTTCGAAGAAATTTAAAATTGACATTCTCGCTTCTGAATGTGGACACACCATTCTACGATTACCCCCATATCATTGCATTTTCAACCCCATTGAAATGATATGGGGGCAGTTGAAACAAAGAATTTGACGAGGGAACACCGGTGGAAAATTTACCAATGAAATGCTGCTAAAAATTAGACACGAAGCTGAAATAACAAGTGTCGATGCATGGAGAAATTCAGTGCGGCATTGACATTGAAAATCGGTACAGAGCGAATCATGTACAATAATTAATAATAGAAGTTAATCGTGATTTTTGCAGTGAAAGTGATAGTGAGTAATTTTTTTTAGTTTGTGACTCTTGTAATGTGCTTATTAACAAGCTGTAATGAACATAATCGATACCGTGTATAAATTTTACTATACACTATTGTAAATTTTTTCTAACAAATGTAAATAATTTTTAGTTACTAATTTGTATGTTTTTTATATTAAATTTGTATAAATTCGTTATGACATGCAAAGGCTTTTATTTTATACATCGGAAAATTTAAACCCAATAAAGTATCGCATAAAAATAGATCGCGGGTCGCGCCAGTTAGCATCAGGTCTGCATTAAATAAAATTTGTTGTAAAAGCTCCTATGTTTTATTGATTGCTAAATTATTACCACTAACAAAATTCAAAAAAGGAACGCAAAGTTAAAATTTTAGCCAACAAGATTTTTTTGAATACAGTCAATCTAGGAACTTTGAAGGGTGCCACTAATCCCAATAGTTTAGTACGGCCGACCATCAAGCTGTAAAACCCTCTGCATAAGTCAGTCTCATAGATCGTTGCTTCATACTTTATATTGAATGATTCAAAGATTCTAAATTGGTTGCGCCTTGTTGTTGGACGTTGATTTCAGAACGTTTTGATTCCCAATTTAAATAAAGGTGAAGAGAAAGACTAGTATTCCTCACAATGACACGTAGTAGGTTAGAACTGAATGTTCATTGTTAATTCAATTTGTTATTTTTTAAAACCTGACGTGATAAAAGAAATTTGTTTTTATTGTTGCTTTGCACTACATTAACTAGCTGTACATAATTTCTAAAGAAAAATAAAAAACTGTATCAAATATGACAATATGATTATTTGCATCATACGTAATTAAACCCACCAGGTGTGTTGCCCGTTTTCCCGTTAAACCATAATTATCTGTTAAATGGACCACACCTCGTTGGTTATTGTTCCTTTGAGGGTTTTCCTCTTATTAAATTTGCATCGTTATTAAATGAGCCTTTGACCCAGACAGTACATTTCCACTTTTTTCTCTAAATGAAGCAATTAATAAAAAACAGTATCAGGAGATTAATTTTTTCGAATGTTTATCTGACTAAGGTGACATTAATCAATGATAAATTAATTTAAAAAATAAATACTTGGTGGGAAGCTTGATTTGTATGAAATTAATTGAACTGAATGTACACTTTTGACATTGAATTAATTTAGAATGGGTTTTTCTAGAATTTAAAATTTTTGACTATGTACACTCAAGTTTAATTAAAAGAGATGCGTAATTTTAAATTTAATTATTGATACAGTTAGTTCGGTTATTTATAGAAACAGAAACACAAAATCAATCGTGACGAATTTGTTAAAAATAACATTAGCTTTCTCCGTTGACCACAAGTGGGCGCAGTTGTTGACGTAAACACAAAAAAATCATGATTTCCTTAAAATTTTAAATAGGAAGGGCGGTAAAAATTGTTGCATTTAAAATGTCTACGATATTTTACATAAATTTCGTTTCAAACATCTAGTCTCGTTTAAACCATAAAAGTATTAATATAGCAATAACGAGTATTATAGAGACCGCTTTTTAAAACATTTCCATATTTTTCAGTATTTTTCCGGAATATTTAAATAGCATGGTATATCTTTAAAAACAACGTGTTGCGCGTGTACTGTCATATTTGTTCAGATTACAGCGTACCGTTGTGGATTATTAATAACATAGTTACAATTAACGTAATTCCATTAGCGAATGTGGGCGACAGAAATAACGTCGCTTTTAATTATTATCTACGCAATCACATTTCGCGGAAGCTTACAGGAAGGAGTGTAATCAGAATGTGAGGTACGGCTACACAACAAGCGTTCCTTAGTATTATACAGGGTGTTCCAATTATAACTTGCAAATTCTAAAATTTACCGATTTTGTCCAAGGTTGGAAACTAATGCTGAAAAAAAAAGCTCCAAAAAATTGAAATATTAGGAGGAATTGAATGCAACCCAAATTTGAATTGTTTATTTCAACGTCACTCAGTATAGTTTGTGGGAAGTGAAGTTACGGAAATTATTAAACTGATTATACAAAATGTTATCAAGCCTACTAAAGTGTGCTACTCTAATTGCTTTGAAAGATTTACAACGCACCTTCTGGTGATAACTGCTACCGCTTTCGTAACACACAAGGCAATGTACTTTTATTTGTTTACTCCTGCAAATAAGATACAGAAGATAAAATCTGCAGTATTCCGGTTGGATTTCCAGTGAAATGGGTAGTGTTAACCTTAATTTATAGCAGACTGAAAAGCACAACATTCCCAAATACTAAAATAACGATTGCAATCATTTTCCACTAGATTAACTAGCACAGTTTGCCAAGTCTTGAATCGTATTGTAACGGCTTTCCCTTGGTTATTTAGCCGCTAAATAGTCACGTACTATCGCAGTTATAAAAATTGAAGCATGATTGCTTTAAATCTAGACCGGAGTTAAGTTTTGCTTTTGGCAAATTTGCAACATGTATTGCGGTAAACCAGCACAAAACAAAATATTCATCTAAGCTAGCGTGACAGGGTGATCAATTTTGTAATCAATTCATTATTAAAACGAGATCAAGCGTGATAAAGCAATACCTGTGACAACTGCAATCATAATCTATTAATAGTCGTATAAGTCACTTTATCTTAACACTGTATGTAACGTTCTAACGTTTTGGATTTACCGCGTATCTTATAGGTAATCAATGATAACAGACTTATCTTGAGATTACAGGAAAGTACCCATATACAGGGTGATTCAATTTTGATATTTACAGGATAACTAGCTGAGACAGAAGTTAGTCAAAAAAACATTCATTTTTTTCACTTCCGCTATCGCGAATGTGTTGTTATGACAACGTAAATTGAAATGCATGTCTATGCTTTGCTGTCTGCACCGCAACCAACTGCAGATAGATCTACTTCGCTATTATTATAGCTCATTAGTGCAGTTTAGGTCTAGTGCAGACAGCACGGCATAGAACTGGTTTTGCCTATATACCAAAGCAATGGTATGATGTAAGTAAGAATTTAGATGGCAATGCCATCTGTCAGCATTACACTGACATGATGACAAAGCCACCTAGCTGCCTTAACGGGTACTACTTTCTAAAGGAAGTGACCTGTAGCCTGACAAATTGGCATGGACCTTGATTTTACCAAGCAACTGTTCCTTCAAGAATGACCCACTGCATTAACTACAAAACTAACAGCCTGTATCTGGTTGGATTCCATTTTTGAAGTTTTAACCGATCGAGCGAAGTTGGACAATTTCTTCGAATGTAGCAGATTTCTTTTATAACAACCTTTCACGAATTTCTGTATGACGTATTCCTCGGATGAACTGTGCACGTAGATGAGTGTCAATTGTAGAAGCCTTGCAGACGAACAAATAAACTGACAGTTTATAGTCATTTTCTCCTGTTCTGCAATGTAATTTGCAATTGTTTCTTCTTCCTGCTCGAAAGGTAATGTAAATTTATGCTGCTCAACAATAATACTGGCTTGTGAAGAAGCTTAATTAAATCTGAATACTTCCTCGTATTTGGAAGATCGGTTGCTGTAGGCTTTGTAAGCGTTTGACAGATTTTTTGATTGAAGCATTCTATTAGAATTTGAACGTATAATTCATCATTCTCAGGTTTTGTGTGGTATCTACTCGTTTCAGTTTGAGATGATTATCGACGTTGTAAGTTTTATTTTTGTCATAAGGATGTAAACTTACTCTTGAAGTTTGCCTAGAAGAACAAATCTGCGACATTAGTTGACAGCTCGTAGAGTGCAAGGATTTGACTGCTCCACGTAAACTGGAATTAACTCGTCGCCATGTGTGAAAAAGGCTTGAAAGTAATGACGTTTATATTTTTATTATTGTATTACAATACTGAACTGTTTTTACATCACACTGAAATGACATATACATAACATATTAAAAAACGTTAAGTTTATGTCACACCTCTAAAATGCTTACTTACTAAACTGAATTGTATTATATGACGTAGGGAATAAGAAGATGTCGCCAATTATTTCTCAAAATATCTAGTAAGTTACGGACTTTCTAAAAAATCCAAAACGTGCATTAAAAAAAAAGATCACCCTCCATGTGTAACTTCCGAGAAATATTTACAAGGAAAAGTTGTTAACAGCGACCTTAAACAAAATAACAACAGCAATATAAATGTTAAGTATAAGGTCTTCACAAATTTATAACTGTTTACAATTACACCAGAATTGATACAATGACCGACAGCTATCTCAAATACAGGAAAAACGTAATAATTAGAATTTGCTTTGTTTTGATCTCAGCAATGTTTTTAATACAGTGGTTAGACTGCTGTTTATTCAAGTTTGTACCTGCAACGTGTTGTTTAATCCTATCTTGTTGCAGCTCTACCTGATTGTTCTATCTATGCAATACCACACAATGCATGCATTTTAATATGTAAACAATATTTTTGTCCTCGATTTTATCTAAATTGGTTTTGTATATACTAAATTAGATTTGTTTACCTGTACTGTCTTTTTTTCTTAATTTATTGAGCTCATTTTTAGCACAACGAGCTGAAATGAAAACATGTTTTCCGTTTATGTTATTTCTTATATTCCAGTTAGCTAAGACATTGCATCTTTGTTGTGTTGAAAAATTGAACATAAACACAACAATTAAAACAAATTTCTAAGAAAAAAATCCAGTTGTTCTTAACAATTGCAAAATGTAAATATTAATATTTATAATAAATTGTTTCGTTGTAATTAGGCACTGCCTAGTTTCAAGATATTATAAAGCAGTTTTCTTTTTTAATGTTGCACAAAGCAAAATTGTTTCATTTTATTAACTTTACATAACACTCTCTCCACAAATTTACTATTTTCTTTGGTGTTGTGAACAGAAATCGGTATTTTCTGTTAAGAATAAGTAGTATATAATTGCACGAACACAAAAGCACATGCTGTTGATGCATGCTTGCAACTTAAATAAATTAACATTTACAACTGAAGTTGATGTATTTAGAAGATAATTTTCCATATCTAATCGGAGATTGTGGAATAGTAAATCAAATGCCAGATGTATATAATTATTTTGCTTCAATTTGATCAACCATGAATACATATTATTTTAAATTATCGTATGTATACAAGAGCGTATAGATGGTGTTTGTTTTCATTAGAATGCTACTTACAAGGAGGCAAAAATGCGTCGAAGACGAGGTCGTGGTTTTGTACAAAATATTATTTTGCAATCCTATCAATATATAAGTTATACATTAGACAAATTATTCTCCAAGCAGAGGTAAGAAATAAAATCACTTTGTTTCGTGTGATTAAAAAACTAAGTGGAGTCTTTAGGAAGCTCCAATTTAATACACTTTGATGAACTCCAAGGAGTCTTGCCATGTAATTAGTTTTACTATTTTTTACCCATTGACGGGGTAGTGGGTCAAAAAGTGCATTGTAGCAAGTGGCTTATAAAATGGAATATTTTGGACTTTTTTTAACAAAATTTATTGTCTTGCAGTTACAATAAAAATTGTCCTTACTTAAGCCTCAAAAAACTTGTTAAAAAATAATTGTTACACCTAAGCAAAATGCCAAAAATACTTAAAATTTTCTTTCGACATTACYTGATATTGCAACTCGACAGTTTATACTGAATTGGCTAAATAATTATCTACTTTTTGTTTCCAATTTTTTGTTTCAACTTTTTGGCTACTTCTTTGGCACGACCATCTTTTTGTTCACATTCCTTTTTATAAATCGCGTGAAATTTTAAAGTGAGAGTCCAAGTGATAATGGTTTATTCAACTGCCGAAAGGGTAGAAATAATTTTTATTTACGGTGCTGAGCATAGCTGTGCTCGTGCGTCAGCAAGGGTGTTTAACGAACGGCACCCCGATAAAAATGTTGACGCTAGGTACATTCTCGATCTCGTGCAGAAATTTCAAGACACTGGATCTGTAGTAAACAAAAAAAGGGGCAGGGAATAGAGTCGTTGATGAAATGGCCCAACTTGAAGTACTTAGTCATTTTGCAATGGATCCAACTAGCTCTTTGCGTAACATTTCTAAAGCCACTGGACTTTCTTATTCATTTGTAAGGAAAGTTACAAAACTGCACAAATTCCATCCCTATAAGATGAAAACTCTCCAGGAACTCGGCGAAGATGACTTCGATAGAAGACTGCAATTTTGCGAAATTATGACAGAAAAGATTATAGTAAATCCAAATCTAATAAAAAATAACTGCTTCAGTGATGAATGCACATTTTTTTTGAACGGCTCTGTAAATAAACATAACGTCAGGTACTGGAGTGACGAAAATTCTTATATTTTTCGAGAAGGTCATACACAAGTTCCTCAGAAGCTGAACGTCTGGGCTGGAATACTTGGCAACGCAATTGTAGGTCCAATTTTCATTGWTGGGACGCTAAATGGGGGAATGTATTTAGAATTACTTGATAACGTTATTGATCCTTTAATCACAGAGCAATTAGAAAACCAACGTGMCCCTGAAGGAAATCCAATGTTGGATGAATACGAATTGTTTTACCAACATGATGGAGCCCCACCGCATTACGCCATTAATGTGAGAAATTGGTTAAATCATAGATTTCCTCTTCACTGGATTGGTAGGCGCGGAACAATTGAATGGCCGCCACGATCACCCGATTTGACTGCTTTAGATTTCTTTCTATGGGGTTATTTAAAATCTGTCGTTTACAAAACACAACCTACTAGCCTGGACGATCTGCGAGAAAGAATTATTAACGAGTGCAGGAGGATTCCACCTGAAACTTTCCGAAAAGTGCAGCAGGAGTTCGAGAACCGTCTGTATTATTGTATGGAAAGAAATGGTGCACATTTTGAGAATCTATTGTAAAGTTTGAATTTTTATGGTTTTGTTCACACTGTTTTTGGAGTTACAAATAAATAATTTTTCTTTTTCGTGGACATGGACTTTCTAAAAAATTACATGATAAATACTTTAATGTTAATAATAATGTTAAAAGAAAGTTTTTTTAAGTGTCATATTTTTTACAAGTTGTTTGTTTAAATTTTGGGTTCTCGTAAGGACAAATTTTATTTCCGCTCTAAAATAAAATACATTTTGTTGAAAAGAGTCCAAAATATTCAATTTAATAAGCAACCTGTTTCGTAGGCTTAATCTATTACCCCGTCAATAAGTTAAACGTGGTAAAACTAATTACATGGCCAGACTCTTTGTGAAATAAGCTTTCAAATGATGTATCACAAGATGGATAGTGTCTACCCTGCTCAGAGAGTAAGCGCTATCCATTAAAAACTTATCTCAAAAGTTGTCCCCCTGCAAACAAAAGTTTACCTGTTTTTGCAAATTTTTAAATTTTTGCTATATTTAAAGTTATTTAAGGTGTGAAGTTTTCAAAAAATCACCCTGTATAGGGAACATATAAGCAATTTGGGTCTTTATTTCACAGAAGATGTTTTAAGTCGCCTTGCAGAAATCCATGAAGCTTATTCATGGAATAAATACTTCATTAATTACTTAACTACCTATATTTGATAAACGCATGTTCCTATTTATGTTGAATTATACACTGCAGGACATCCCCCCCAGACGAGTGTTTCAATTTTGGCCGTTAGCTTATCGGTACTCTGTATATAGTGTAAGCTTTTCCGATTATTAATATGAGAATCTTGGAAACTAGCAGAGTTAGAAGGAAGGTTAAAGGCCACTTTAGAATTTAATTTTTTTCTGTAAAATCAGGCATTAACGAGATAGTCAAGGAAGAAGTAGTGAAAAATAAGTTTTAAAAATTGAAAACTGATCCATCTTCCTATCAGACCAGCTGTTTGTTACATAAATTCCCCATGTTACAAATTGGCAAAATGGTTAAATTTGATTCTTCGTGAAGTTTTAAACTTCGAAAATTCATTTGCTGTTAAAAATACACTGGATCTGACCAATAAACTTAAAAATATCAAAATTTCTAAAGATTGTTTCCTTGTTTCTTTTGATGTAAACAATTTATTTCCTTCTATTCCTCCAAAAGACTGTTTAAAAATTTTAAGTAACCTTCTTAATCAAAATTGTAATTTATCTTTATTACATAAAAATAATTTGCTTTCGTTAACGGAGTTTGTGTTAAATCAAAATTTTTTCTGTTTCAATAATTAAAATTTTATACAAAAATTGGGTTTAGCTATGGGTTCTTCCCTTAGTCCTTTTTTAGCTGAACTTTTTATGAATAATTTAGAAAAAGATATTTTCAAAAACATTTGCTTCTCTCCTCACATTAAATTCTGGTACCGTTATGTAGGTGATGTTTTGTGTCTTTTTACAGGTAATTTTTTTGATCTAAATAACTTTCTTACTTTTATAAATTCTTTACACACTTCTATAAAATTCAGCTATGAAACAGAAATTAATAATCAAATTTCCTTTTTAGATTTATTAATTTCACGTAACGAATTTTCTTCTTACCTTTCTTTTGAAATTTTTAGAAAATCTACTTGTACAGACAATGTTATTTCTTATTTTTCTTTACACCCTTATGCACACAAAATGGCTGTTTTTCATTCACTTTTTAATCGACTTTTTAAATTACCTCTGTCATTAAATGCTTTCGAAAAAGAATTGGGTGTAATACTACAAATTGCTTTCAATAACAATTTTCCTAATTATTTAATAGAAAAACTTTATTTTAAGTATTTGACAAAATTTAAATTTTCTTTCTGTACCACTTATTTGGATGAAAAAGTTAGGGTTTGGTTTCCTCTTAAGTTTGCTGGTCAAGTCTCAGTTAGCCTATCTAAATTATTTTCTTCTAATGGAATAAATATTGCTTTTTCTACCGTAGGCAGTGTGTTTTCCCGTTTTGTCCGTAATAAAGACCAAATTTCAGTTTTAAATAATTCAGGCGTTTATAGTGTTTCATGTAATGATTGCAATTCAGTTTATATTGGACAAACCGGAAGATCCTTTTTAACTAGAGGTAAAGAACATTTGAAACAATTTGAAAAGTTTAAAAATACAGATATTGTTACAACAAATTCTTCGTTAGCTAACCATTTATTAGTAAATAAACACACTGCCACGCTAGACAATCTAAATTCATTACATTTGTGTAGTAAATCATCTAAATTAAATTATTTGGAAATTTTAGAGATTTATAAAATTATTAACGAACAAAATTTTACTATTCTAAATGATTTTTGTAATTTCAATTGTCCTATTCTAAATTCATTGTTTGATCTAAATTAATGTTTCGTTTGAGTTACTGGCATGTGGGTTGCTTTTCAGTTTGTAGTCAAGTTTGCTTGTTTCTGATTTTTGACTTTGTCAAACTGTTAGTTTACTTTTTACTTTTGTACTGACGATGGCTAACATGTAGCCGAAAGCGCTTTACAATTGAAAAATAAAGTGGAAGTTCACTTTAAGAATATTTTCTTTTGAAGAATTAAAATAAGTTTTTTTAAATGTCTATCTAGCAAGCCAGGCACATTTTTAAAAACCAAACCTCCTAGTCCTGCTAGTTCATAAGATCATTGAAAAACTCACAATTTATATCTCATCTAGATCGATTGCTGCAGTCTTCGTAAGGACAGAAAACTCTCAGATCAAGTAATAAGAATTATTAAAAGTGTTAATACCTATACTGTGGTGGATGTTCGTAGAACTCTCTTGATCAGTACACACCACCGCCTTGACAACTGTCGTGTCTTCGTAGTATTCAAGGCAGTATCTGTCTGAAGTTATAGTTATCACATCTCTACCCACTAAAAGCTCTCCTTCGGAGTTGATGGTAAAGTTGTCCCCTTCATTTGCAGGATTCAGCAAGATAGCGGGCCCGTTGCATTTCCCCGTGAGTAAAGCGTAGGTGGTAATATCTCCTGTTGTAATCCTGGAGATGTCCAGGGTGGCATCTGTCGGAGCGCAAGTCCTGTTGGAATCGTAATACTCTCCTTCAGGGCAACACTTCATCACGCAAATCCTGAGGTTGCAAATGCACCCCATTATTACAGTATCGTTCTCGAAATAGTTTGATGGCTCATAATACACGCCGTTTTTTAAAATAGTGCCGTTATCGAAACGTTCACCGTCACTAATATCAACCGCATCGCTGATGTTGCACGGATTTGCAGCTTTGGTTAACAAGGGCAACACGAGAACCAACAACTTCACCCACATTTTGTATACTCTACTGACTCACGAGAGTTTTCGTTGTTAGTGCTGTATCCCTCCTTGGAGTGGGTTGCGCTGTTTATTCCGCGAAGTATTTTTACGCCTTGCTGAGTGATACCAGGCCGCTGTTATCTTTCTTATCTCGCACCATTCGCACCTTGTCAGTTTCTCCGTACACCTAGCTCGGATTTCCTCGGTGGACAAAAAGTTGCTTTTGGCATCACAAAGTTCAGCTTGCGACTGTTTTGTTGCTGGTAAATCCGCTATGAGTAAACGTGTTGATAAAACTATCGATGACACTTTTTTTTAGAGCTGCAGCGATAACAGTTTTTTTCAGTCGTGTTAGTGTGATTTTAGAGGTGTGTTGGGACACACACGAAATTATAATGGTCGCCTCGTTGTGGGTTGCTTTTACATTACTTGCTTGCGTGTTGTGATGGTTGTCCCTGGAGGATGTCATGCTAGTTTACACCCTCCTCGGCGAATGATCGATACTGATGAATTTTAAGTTTAATTATATGAAAATAGGTACCTAGGGTTTGGTTAAATTCTTAATTTTTCTCTCAAATTTTTGACACTTTCTTTCAGCACGAATTTACCACTATTCGTCATACTTTTGGTACGAGTTTTATACATTTTGTATCACTATCATAACTCACACAGTGATCCTGGCATGTGGTTACTTCTCATACACTGTTCTAGTGCCAAAAAAAAGTGTCGTTCGAATTAAAATATTCTCAAACTGCCACAACTTGTAAAACCTTTCAGGAAGTTTTTTTTTATTTAAAATTTTAATTTAATAATGTTTTTATTTTATTATGATTAAATTAGTAAATAGTTTTTGTATTTTTTTGTTCATTTTTAGTAGAGTTTAAGGAACTCGACTTTCTCTCTTGCCTGTTTATTAAAAACATGTCTTTTTGATTATATTTTAAAGTCTGGCCTGCCCAATGATTAATTAAATGGCCGCGGTATTTTAACCGTGCAAAGGTAGCATAATCATTAGTTTTTTAATTGAAAGTTGGAATGAATGGTTTGACAAGGGGAGTTTTGTCTCATTCTTTATTTTTTGAATTCTATTTTTGAATTAAAAAGTTCAAATTTTTTTGAAAGACGAGAAGACCCTATAGAGTTTAATATTTTTTGGTTAATAATTTATTTGGGATTTTTCACGTAGTTTATTAAATATCTACAAGGTGTTCAAATTGCTCATTATATTTAGTCAACTTTGAACTCAAGTACCTTCCTTACATCAAATAAAAGCTATATGTAGATTTTGTATTGTAATTATGTAAAATTTAATTCTGTATACAACAGATATTAACCCCTATATAATTATCAACAGCTGTTTAGTGGTTATAAGTAGTTTTCTCAAAATTTATACCATTTTCATAATGAAATCAAGCAAATCTGCAATGATAGTGTTCCATGTAAACCATAACAATTGTTTTAATCAAACCATAATACTCACGATTATTTAGCAACGAGCTAATTAATATATTTTTCAAATAAAAATATGGACAACAATCGAACATTTTTTTACAAAATCTTCTGGCACCTTATGCAATAAATTTATACAAAATTGTATCCTCCTCATAAAAAAGAAAACCGGATTCGATGGTCAAACTATAATTGCAGGTAATCAATATAATTTTGCTACAATTCAGGTACATATTTTCCATTATTGTCAGGTAGGAAACAAGCTCCAACGATACGATTTTCAAAACTAGAAACAGACCAGTAATTTCAATCGTGACAATTAATTGTACCATTTAGAAAAAAATATCATTCGTTACAAGAATTGTTATTAAAAAGAAAATTCGGATTCCTAATTTCTGAGCACGAAAAATATCAAACGGTGGTCACAGCCATCTTTACTGTGTTCGTAAGTTAAACAAATCTTGTAAGGATGAAATCTTTAAGAACCTTTTACATAGTGATACCCATAATGTAACTACATATTCATCTGCATGTTTTTCTAAACAGCACAGATCCAAATTAATATTTGAAGTTCAACGACTTTTTTTGCAGTTTTGAAATCGATATTATAGTTTGTCGATGATATCTTTTTTTTATTTTAACAGGTAGTTGGATGTATTGTTAAAACTTTTGAATGCAATAAACGAAAAGATCCTATTCACACCAGAGAACGAAAAGGATGAAAATTTCTGCACCTATCTCTGTCAGTAAAGAATAATAAAATTGACTTTGAAGTATACAGAAAATCGACACAGTTATATGTAATGATTCCGGCACGCTAAATTCAGTCATTACAAATTAAGCATTCTGTGTTCAATAGTCAATAAACAGACTGGTAAGTATACCACTTAAAAAGGAAAAGCCCGAAAATGAATTGACTGACAATCAATAATACTTTGCCTTTAACAATGGATACGGCACAAAAGTTGTGGATCGAATACCTAAAAACAATAAAAAATTAGAATGCAGAGAGTAGTGTACAATGCCAACATAAATAATAAAGAACAGTCAACGTTTTGTACGTACTTCTTTCCCCTAAATCATCAATATTGCAGACAACAATTTTTTTTTTAAGAAACATAAAGTATCATTAAAGCGTATGTATATTTTTGAAGGTTCAGTTGAATAATTTACTGAACTAACTTTAAAAGAACCGCAGATTTCCGTTTTTATATATTATGTGGTTTCAGTTTAGTTACCTTCCTCATTCATGACTAATTCGGACACTCCCACCACTGACTATGCCCTCTTTGAAAAAACCAAAGATTGTATACTTAAATGAGTGTTCCAACTTCCGCCTATTGTTTGTAAAATGAGAACATGTTTGTTTTTGTTAAATTATTTGCAGACTAAAAATAAGGATGGTTTGAAGGCTATTTCTCATCTGTGTATCTCTCAGCAGAACTTAAACGAATGCGCGAACTATTTGAACTTTCTTACGTCTTTGATACCACCTACATTTTAGTAAAATAAACTTAGATCTGATATTAAGTTGTTATATATCTTTGAACTTATCTTCTGATTGAAGCAGGCGCTTATGAAATTGTGAGTGATATTTATCTATGTTCATTAAAAACTCGATTCAATTTAGTGAGTGGTATACCTTTATTGCACTAGTGATTCCTTCATTTATTTCTTCATTTTGTTATAACTTCTCTTCATCTTCTGCACAGATCATCAGGTTATCTGCAAATGTGCATTCTGCTAGCTTTACCATTTAATATAATAATAATCTTCTGTGCCCTAATTTGACTTTGTTGACCTTGTTGGGCTTAACACCCCCATTGCCTTAATCCATCCACTACCTAAAAATCCCTTTATTTCATGTTACTTGTTCTGACGTAATTTTTTGCGTCACTGTATAAACTCTCTATGCTTTTTCTGAGCTTGTTATTTATACCTCTTTTCTTCATACTATCCCAGATCACTTTTCTAGGGATGTTATCAAATGCTTTCTCTAAGTCCAAGAATGCTAAACAGATTCTTTGTGCCGCCTTTTTGTAACTGCTGCCAAGCTACAATATGCACGACGATAGTACTGAAGGTTGCAGATCAATGTCACCCTCACAGCTCCGAAATCTGAGTTTTCTGCAACCTTAAAGTTAATTATCTTACAAAACATTACAGAATATGTTGATAATGCACACTCCCGGCCGTTTTCTCATATTAAAATATATCAAATAATTCAAAAATCGACAGATGACAAGTATACGTCATTTTCCTGAGAGGCGGCAAATTTTGGTGCAGTATTTTGCCTCATTATATGACTTTTAAGTCCGTGCCAAATCATTTTAATTCGATTAAATATAAAGCGATGGTTGTATTTGTTCTTTATTTTTTCACTAAATGTTTGTTTTTGCGATGGTCCCACTTTATCCCTCTGCATTTATGATGTATTCAAAAACGTTCAAAACTATTTGTTTAGTTTCAGGTTGTAAATGATTATGATGCCATTTAATGAGATTTGACTCTTGACTTCTTCAACAACCTCTGCGTTGATTTCACCTTCATGTGGGTGGAAAACATCCACCCCATTCTAAATGATTGTTTCTAAATTTGACACAGCACAAGAAGGGGTTCACAGGCAATTACTCTAGAGAAAATTTGCCGGTGCATTTCCAGGAATTAAAGCTCTTTATATATATTTCCTTAGAACCCAGTCAACACACACATGTATGATATATAAATATCAAGCAACAACAATGTTAAAAAAGCTGCATAACAGCATTACGTACCAGAGATATGAAATTTGCTTTAAAACATATGTAACACATATGTTTACTTTGTTATGTCCAGGATATATGATGTTACATAAAGGTTACATAAGTCCTACATGTTTATAATACATTATTTGCCAGAGTAATTTTTGTATAGCACACAGGTCGCGTCTATGTATCGTAAAGGTAAAAAAGAAAACGGAGATATACGTATCGGGTAACAAAAACTAAATGAGAAATCACAAAGTTGTAATGTGAATTACTCACGATAATAAAATAAATGCGGTTAGAGCTGAAATTACCTCCATGTATGTATTATTTTGTATTGGAATAAAACCTACCAGTTGTAGAAACTTTGGATTCAAGTAAGTGTAAGCACAGAGAAGAAAAAATAAATAGAGGGGTGACTTTTAGTTATAAAAATTAGCAGTTTATTGGATTCATACGAGTGTAATCTACAAATCCATTTTAGATACAAACTGCACAAGCTTTTGAATTAACAAAGTATTGATGAATTTTATAACAAACCCTTCCGTCAAATCTAAAAAGTGTGACCGATATTTCTCTTATTTTGATAATTAATTATTATTTTGGGCTCTTTTTGGGTACAGTCTCTTCTATTCCGAATGTATTGGATTACTCTGATGGTGGCAGTGAAATAACTATACGGTTTAAAAAAAGTTATATCGGACCATTGAGAGCTTAACTAAGGCACAGTTTCACCCACACAATAAGGTAAAAGAGCATCAATACTAATTCGGATCATACAAGATTGTGGAGAAAGAAGATATAGGCATTTCTGTAACTGCTATGTATGTATGAGCCGATATCTGATAGTATATGTGCCCTGTGTGTACCTTGTGTGTAATGTATTTGTTACATTATAATAATATTATAGCTGTTACGTTGTTATATTATATTGACATAAATTTTATATGTATGACTATGCTGGCTAAAATGATTTTAGAAACAATATCTGTCACAAATAGTTGACAAAAATGTCAGAGGCTTCGTCTGTAGATGTTCAAAAGCTATTGTGACTAACCATTGTGCAAATGTTTGTTCCTGGTTAGGGCATAGAAATAGGCGTTTACGCGAGAGCCTTAAAAGGTAAGATTTTAATACTAATTAAAAATTAAAAATAACTAACAATTTTTAGGCCAAGATCTAAAGATTCTCGATTGCGAGTAACTAATGTCAGAATGGATGCGTCTTAGGGGATCAAGGTTAATACGAAAAAAGTGAGTGGTTTTTATATCTTTTTTTGTTATTTTTTCACAAACGTAATCATTGCATGTTTGTTATTTCTTCTTGTACAGACTGTAGGGTGTTACAGTGTGCATGGGCAATTTTTCTTAAGGACATACAAAAATTACTCTGCATTTTGTTTTATTATACATCTTTTTCAAAACATTAACTCCTGATTTTGCAGATAAGAAAAGGAACTTTTTAATACTGTTGTTTGCAATTTAAAACAATACCTTTGGTTCAAATCCTTTCAAAGATGTTTTCCGTCAGACGCGTGTCGCGGAAGAAAACGTATAGTAGGTTACTTTTGTGTAGATATCCAATATGCCCATAACACATTATGCATATTCTCCTGAATTGCTGCTGTGTTGTACATCTGTTTAACTTATGGTCGTGTGTTATTAGAGACTGGCTATGAAAGGATACAGAAAGGGGCAAAGATATTTCTGAAGATATATTTTTGTAATATGTTGTCATGTCGAATAAATTTTATTTTAGTGAAAGGACTTTTTTATTTATGGAACTTCCGGACGTTATCAAAAAGATTCATGTACAACACATCTGGAGTACATATAAATAACACAAAGTAAATGAAACTGTACGTACTCTGTAATGTACAAAAGGTACATGTCTGTTTTGTAGCTTTTTTACGTAACAGATATATTACAGATCATACCTATTTGAGCCGGTATTTTTAAGTACATGAACTATAAATGTTCCTTACATATAACATATCAAATGTAGTTACATAACGTATTAATGATATAAAATATATGTAGCGTATTGGTATCACACTTGTACTATAAACAGAGCAGCTACAGCATATAAAAATTACGTGGCTGCTATGTAGCTTTTTTATGTAACACAGGTTTGAGCATGCGTTTTTTCAGTACATGTGCTGTACATGTACCATACATGTTACATATCAAACATGGTTTAAGTAAGTGGTGTTATGTAATAGTTACATAAACTATATGTAACTGTGTTGGCTGGGAATATACATGTTTTTACTGCATTTTAATAAAGCCCTACATTTCGAAATTCTGGCAAGAAAGCGCTACAAATAAAAGCGGTCTTTATGTTAGTGATTCGTGATTTAGTGTTGAATCACAAAATAAAAGTCATACTGCGTAGAATCGAATACACAAAACATAACTTAGGTGTTCTTTTATATGGGGACACCCTGCCTGGTTAAAAAATTTGAACATATTTGGTTTTTGTGTTAATTTCTGTAGATCATTGAAAACTTTTTAACGTGACGTTCACGAAACAACAATAAACAAAAGCTCTCGCAATTGATGCCAGGTTAAAGATTCCGCGCGAATATTTGGAGGTAATTGAGTGCCTCTCTAGCTCTGTGGAGACGGGTCGGGGTTATCAAGAAATTAACCAAATTATTCCGTTAGAAATGTGAGCGCCACTTGGTTTATTTACTTCCGAAATATTTGTAAATAACAAAACCAAGAAAGTTGAGCGGAAATACAATCACTAGAAGAGCTGAACTGCCTAAGTGTCGCTAGTTTACCAACAAACATCGCTAAAATTCCCAAAACACCACCCTAAGTGATCCAACCGCAACTGTAAGAGACGATTATAAAAAAAAGCGTACGGTTTCACGCAAAAGCAACTCAAGATTTATTGTTAGAAAGTGCGAATACAAAATTAGAAATGAATTTAATATATTAAAATGCAAAAGGATTATTAAATCAAATATACGCTATAAAATAACAAGGTAAGTATCCTTAAAAAATAAAGCTTATTGGATTAATAAGGCAAGTATGCGTTCGGGATAATATGAATACAACTTTTTATAAATTTACCTTTTCTTTTGTTTCAGGGATAGCGATGGAATACCGTTAGTGTGCACACGTTTACAAGTTCTTCCCTTTACAAATTGTTCTTTTAGAGATAAAAAAAACAAGTGAACAAGTAAGATGGCGAATTAAGTTGTCTGATTTAAATGTCATATAATATTAAAATATATATGTATTTTACACTTAAACAATATGTAATATTAATTAAAATTGCCATTACTGTACTTTATCAAACGAAATCTTAATAAACAATGATTGAATGACGTTGACCTGGAGTAAGTTAATTTATGATCTAAATGTTGGAAAGATTACGCTATAAAATCTCGGCAAAACCGCATAAAACCGTCAATTTGAACTAGAAACTAGTGTTGACTTATCTGTTACGCAAGCAGTGGGTTGAATCCTAGGGACGTTGAAAATCCCTCGATTCGGGACTGAGCTGATTCGGTTCTGGTAAGATGACCTCCGGAATCCCTGGCGTATTCGATAGAATGTTCGGGAAAACGTGGTATGATCAGCGGCCTCCAAAGAATCCAGGAACCAGTCAAGGAAAGCGATCATTTACAAAAGCAGTTCGAACACTCGATCACAATCAAGGACGTGAAAAGAACCCTGTAGTTACAAATTCGTCTTACAACAAAGCCAAAAAGAATCGATTATAACACTCACCTCTGAAGAGGGTTCTTACAAGAAGCAATATCGAGCGAAACGTGTGGCGTTGTGATTTAAATCCCGCAAAAGCGGCTTGGACGAAGCTCAAACGAAACAACCAACAGCTTCTAGCGTCCAAACAGAATTCGTTGGTCGGATAATCCCAAAACTTTTGGATGAACGTTGCACAATATGTTCATAGACCGATCAGCGAATTTTCACAACACACCTGTTTCAAATGCTACCAAATACGAATCTAACGGCTCGTGGAAACCACACTGATTCGCATTAATCTCTCGCGGTTTTAGTCGACGGCGCGGTAAAAAGTGGTCCACAAGAAGCATATTTCACTGGAAATGCAGGTGCAAAAGCAAAAATACTTTGAAGAGAATTCTGGCAATACGGGGGAAGTTCAGAATACTAAATCGAAACATTAGAAATATTTACGTTGCGAAGGTATTCCACTGCCGACGTGATTAAGCGATGGAAAATGCAAAGAAGACAACTCTAACAATATGGGGAAAGTTGAAAATGTTATTTGGAAATATTTTAAAAAATTATTGTAACAACTTACCTAGATAATTCCGAAATTTCACCGGCGGGATGTACTCTGTGTACATGCAGATCATCGCAGTTGGTTCTTCATCAGTGGAATCATCAAACCAATCGACGCAATACGACCTGCTATCAAAAGTCCAAGCTGCGGTGTTGTTCCAGACGAGCGATCCGTCTCTGATGGTGACGAAGTCACGGGGTTCGTTAAGCAAAATCCGAAAACCACCATCACAGTCCAAAAAACCGTCCACCCCAAACTGTTCGGAGTAATTGCTTACCAAGTTCCTGACATTAACCGAGGACCTGCAGGTCTTGTTGAACACAAACTGGTCCAAAGGGCAGCACTTCCTGACGCACCCCTTCATGTCGCAGGTAACCCGGAAGCGGCTGCTGTTACCAAAAATCTCTTCGACGAATTTATCATTAGCAGACTCCACCGCATAGCTATGAGCCAGGAGCGCAGAGAGCACGAGTGCAGGTACAAACCGTGTGCTTCCCATGGCGGAGATGGAAAAGAAACTGCGCTAAAGACGTGCAAAATATGAATTAAACATCCTCGAGAATTCTCGCATGGTTTACGTTAGATCCGAATTAACATGTGCGCTAAATCCAAATAATTGTTGGTACAGCTGTACTCGATGAGATTCCTGGCTCTTTGTTTAGGCGTGGATCGTCTCTAATGTGGGTCAGAATTATACACTTTCTGTTAAACGGGCCGACGAAACTTGGATTTAGGGTTTGTTATGATCGGGCATCATAGGATTATTACTGGTCAAGATGAAAGGCTCGATTGTTTCGGTTTGCTCGAATCCTTGCTTTTAATGTATGCAATGAAAGGTTGTGTATCTTCTTTTTAATGTGTTTTCTACGAGAAACAGAAAAATTGACGTCAACATGTTATAAATTCAAGCTTTTTTTGTTTGTATAGTTATAGATAGCTTTTTGAATTGTGTGTTGAAATAAAACCACAAAAATATAAATGAAATCCAAGGCAGATCTCGTTACAATGATAGCCAAAAATGTATACTGACCTATAAAGAAATAAAAACACACAGTAATAATTACATACTACACCTCACTTTGACCAAATTATAACGTTTCGTGATGTTTTATTATTATAATATCTTAAACGCAAACATGACAACATGTGTTAAGTATTTCCTGACAACAATTTAACCTTTATTCGAAGCAGAAATTATTTTTAAATAAAAACTCACAAAATCAAAAATTTTTTTTGGGGCAAGTAAAATCCACGTGAACGTAAGAAAGCCTGTCACTATATTGCAGCTGCACTATTGGTCTGCAAGATAAGTTATGACCCCCTAACCTGTCACTCTAGTATTGACAGCATATTGCACACAGACCAACCGTTTATGAGCACGGTAATTTACCATTTGGGTAAAAGTTACTTTTTCTGGTGAAACTCTTTTTTTAATGCAATTGAATTACGTGTAATTAATTTTACACCAAGTAAATTTATTACATTCTTACAACTCTGACTTGTACCCTTTACCCCAAGTGATTTTTTTTTAACGAATAAATTCTTTTATCAAAATTTAAAAAAGTAAATTAAGTAATAGTAGGTTTTATTATAAAATACAATCAAGATAGACTTTGTTTGTGAATATGTTTGAAAAACTCAGAAACGTGAATTTTTACTATTAATAACACACATGGCCAATTAGAGAGAGAGACGGTTAAAATTTAAATTCAAAATCGTAAAAAAATATTTTTGTTTCTGTAAAGTAATGTAGACAAATGACAATTACTGTCTTCCTTATCACTGCCCCAACGCATATATTTATTGCCTTTGAAGGGAGAATGAACAAAAGTTTTAGCAAGAATGTCATAGGTATTGGGATTCCTGCGAAATACAACACGACCAACATTGGAAGCAGTTAATCTATATAATCGTTCTTGGAACCACCTCGGATTAGCAGATTGACCTATGCTATCTTTTTCTATTTCATCAAGTCCTGTTGAAGTTTTTGAAAGCAGTTCTCCCATTTGCTGCTCTTTATAGTCATCATCGAGGACATCTTCTTCATCAGATTCACTGTTGACTTGGCCATGATCTGAATCGAGACCAACAGACTTGTTTTTCTTTTTTTGTGATTGATCATCTGCGAAGTCTTCTACAAGCTTTACCTCGTTTCCGCTTAGGAATACGACTTATATCTCTTTTTGTAAATTTTCCGGGGGTTCGTTTGGCAATTTTTCGATGAATTATTTGTCTCTGTTGCGTCGCTAGTCATGTTTAATAAAAGGTTATGAACATTTTGCACTAATTTTTTAGAGCATGTCAGTTAATCGCCACATTCGTCCATCTCGGAAATGAAGTTCTCTTCGTTTGGTTTTAGTTCTGCGCAAAAGTAATTTTCACAATTTTTAGATTTCAAACTTTTTCGCAGCTTCACAGGTAAATCTTATTTAGTCGAACTTAAACGAATTTTTGCCATTTAATGCAATTCTGAGACAGTTTCTCAGCAGATGGTTTGTGCATTTGGCGAACTAGTTGTTGTAGTATTATGAGTTACTTGCTACTGAGAAGGATTTGAGTTCTTTCTAAACAAGAGCTATTTAACCTTGGTTTAGTTCCTTGCTAAATCCAGAATCATGGGCTGCTCACTCTACAGGGTGTCCCAAAGGTGAAGCAAGTGGTAGTGTAGCTCATTTCAAATCGAAATTACTAGATATATCATTCAATTGTTTACGGTGTAAGAGTTACAGATATTTTTGTAATTTTCTCGAAAATTATTATCTTGACGCACATTTGCATTTACAGGAATGATGATTTGTTTCGAACTTTAAAACACGGGGTAGATTTCTTCATCCTTGCATTGCAACAGGAAGATTTTTCTGTTGGTTAGTTTGGTTAAAACTATGTTGCATTAGGAAATATACATCTAAATACACATTTGTAAAAATAGATGTAAATACCTCAAACGGAGACCAACTAAGAGCAATATATTCTTAGAAAATAGTTCTGTTTTTTATTTCTGTACGCTTGTTTATGCATTTTTTGGCTGTACAAACCGCGTTATAACGAGTTATTGTATCTGTTATCTTGCAATTGCAATTATCCCTTCCTATTGGAAGTTAAACAGAATCTTTTTGTTACCTAACAAATGCCTTTCAAATATAATAATCTGTAATAAAGGAAATCTACAAATACTTTACTTAAAAACTCAATGTGAACGATACTTCAAAATGTAATCGCAATCTGTGATTATTTTTGGCATCGACAGTTACGAAGCGATCGCTAATTTAATAGTTTAAATAGTAGCAATTTGTTTGCGTTGTACTCCATTTTAGTAGGTTTTTTTTTAATATTTTAACTAGCAAAATTCATTGAGTGTACTCACATGGCTGTAGTAATCATGCTCCTAGGATTTTTCTATTTTCTTTCTTTCTTGAGGCCATTTTTGTTTTGCTGCTGTCACACTTACTTTGTTACATTTATATCTTAGTACCTGCAACTTTCCGATTAGGTACCTATCGCTGAATCACACTTTTTAGAACCGTTTGCCTTTATATATTGATAAGACTATATTGTTTTACTGAATGTGGTGTATTATTTTTCTGAAACTGTAACCTGAACATGTTGAAGCGTAAAAGTGCTTTATGTTCTTTCGCTAAAATATTTACAAAATTCCCATAATTGAACTAATAGTTTAATAAATCGTTAACAATGAAGTTTACCATCTGTATACACAGACAAAGAAGCTATCAAATGGTATTTTATCATTAATTACATCAAGTACTATAAAAATTTGATATAAGTAGCGAATCAACAAATCCATGGAAATTGTTTGCCGTATGGCTATTGTACCGTTTATAGAAGATAAGCAAAACTGTTGATTGAAGTATTGACGTCAATAGGCGGTTAAACGCACCTTCAAATGATGCATTGTTGAACATAAGTGTTCTCCAGATGGAGCTAGCTGAAAGGAATAATTCCCGTTTGTATGGTTCCCTGTAAAATAGGTACTTTTTTGTCGTTAGTGTCCAATGTTTCATTGCAGATGGCGCTCTATACATATTTTAGACCAATCAATTTTTATGAATTTTTTTAAAAGCTGAGATCGCTAAGTACCGAATAAATTACGTTTAATGATTAAAAAAATTGTCACAAAAAATACTGAGTATGCCTTCTTTATTTTTTAGTAAATTGTTTTTCCAGAACTGACATTTATACAGTTTTTAAATGAGAAACTATTTTTTTATAGATATCACTAGTGGAGTATGAACTTTTCTACCCAGCCTAGAGTTGCTCAAGACAATAAAGTAGACGTGATGCTGCTTCAAGAGACTCAAGCGGTCGATGTTCAAGATCTCCGCAGACGAGGGACGATCTTGGGATATACCCTAATCAATTCTCTAAATATCAGTATTCATGGGTCTGCAACTTATGTGAAATCTGATTTAACCAACGATCAGTTAATAAAGAAATTGCAAATGGTGTTGAAGTGATCGTAACTAAAGTAGGAGACCTCACCATTTACGACATTTATAAGTCGCCGACAACTTCCTTAGATACCACGAACATCCTTATGTGTATATTGGAGACTTCAATAGCCATCATAACTTATGGGGCTACAGTGATAACAACATGGGTGGACTTGCTCTAATGAACTGGATAGAACAGCACAACCTGCATTTTGTTTACACTGAAAAAGAGAAGATGAGCTTCCATTCGGCAAGATGGAGACGTGACTACAATCTAGACCTCTGCATCTCGTCCTGACATGATTTTTGAATCCTTGAATCAATCTCGAAAGAAAAAATGGAATACTCTAATGCCGAGCATGAACTTCACCCACTCCAGTCGCAGCAGTTGGAACCTGCTGAAAAAATTAGAACCAACCGTTAATGAAACATATAAACCATCATCATTAATTTCCCCTAATGTTTTAGCTTCTCGACTGGTTAATATTTCAAAATCTGTTCAAATATCTACAGAGGAATTAAAAAAGACGAAGGGAAAACTTCGTCAGTTAAGAAAAAGAGTTGTCACAATTATTCTCATTGGAAGAATTTCGGCAAGCTATTTGTGCTCTGAAAGCCCGCAAAGCTGCTGGTTTTGATGGTATTTACCCAGAATTCTTGAAAACCTTGCGTCCGAATGCTTTAAAATTGTCGTTATTGTTCTATAATAATATTTTAGATACATGTACTCTTCCAACGGGATTATCAACAATAAGATAAATTGTCAATGCTTTTGAATTTGTGTAACAGCTAAAATGGAGGTAGCTGATAAGATTGATACTTTTTCTTTTAGCATTAAGCATATCAAAAACTGTAATGTAATGAGTTAATAGTTATTCTACAATGGTAGATATTTCATGTAATTTTCCTGTATTCACCTGTAGTACAGTGTAGAATAAATAAATAAATACTTTCATGTCAATACATGTTTCACGAATGATAATGACCCTGACGAAATAAAAAATGCAACCTAAAATGCATTCTCATAGCCAATGTGGTTATTTTACATAATGGTATTATTTTAAAAATAAATTGGGAATCCATGACGGCCATGCGCTATGGTTCCTGTCACTGTATTTATTAAAAGTCAAAATATATATATTCATATGAAAATCATTAATACATTCCACAGTACTGTTAATTTTATGTGACTACGGTCGACTTTTATAAAAGCGTTGAAAGAAAAAATATTCTCATTTAACGATAAGAGATCTCGCATTTGCGCTTTATCCATAATAGATAGATACTTGTATGTATTTATTCTGGATAGAGTATTGAAGAAAACCGCAGAAAACTCCAATCAGATCTCTGTTGTCTTAAGCCAGTTTTTAACACCTTCATCAACACGATGGATAGACGCAAAACCACCAGGCCATGCTGTACGGGGGCATCTGTTGACCATATATCCAATTGTTTGGAGGGGATCTCCACATTCACAAGAAGGGTTGATAGATGAATCCCATTTATTAAGAAAAAACTTGCATTTCCCATGACCAGTGCGAAGGCGATTCACAGTGACCCAAGACCTTCTTGGGAGGTCAGTTCCTGCTACCTCTTCCGTAGGATCGTCTATAAGCTGCTGATTGAATATATATTGTTTCTTAAGTTGCCAAACAGAACACCATCCATCTTCATGGTATAAGGAGCACGAATGAAATCTTCTATCCACAGAGGTTTTCTAGAAATTAGCCGAGTTGTAGGTAGGTCTTGCAGATCTCGGAAAAAAAGAAACTCATTAGGAGCTGATTGATATTTTTCCCAAGCTTTATATGTAGCAAACTGTCTGCGAATCTCAGGAGGAGCAATGTTTGAAAAAATCGGAAGCCAAGGTAATGGAGTAAACGTCAAAATGTATTCAAATGATGAAAAAACAGATATGATTTGATTTATGGTGAATGCAAGAAAAATGATTCCGCTGCTGCCCGTTTATACAGACATCGTTTTCCAAATAGAAGAGCTCTTGCCTATACAATTTTCGAGAGACTTGAATTAAGATTAAGGACAAACTGGCCACCACTGAAAGGTCAAGAGAAAGAACAGCAACGGGCCCTGACAATGAAATTAGAGTACTGGAAATGATTGCCGAAAATCCTCATATTAGTCAAAGGGTAGTCTCAAAAGCAACCGGTATTAGTACACCAAATAATTAAAGGCAATCAATTTCATCCGTATCACTTGCAATTGGTTCAGGCCTTAAAGGAGACAGATTATCCTAAAAGACTGGCTTTTTATAACTTTTTTGGGGAACACCAAAATTTGAATGTGAGATTTTATGACAACATTTGCTTCTCAGATGAAGTAAGATTTTCTAATAATGGTGGAGTTAACAAACATAACATGCATTATTATGCGCAAGAAAATCCGCGTTGGATTCGAGAAGGACATTTTCAAACTATCTACTCGACGAATGTCTGGTGCGGAATATTGGGGAATCAAATTGTTGGGCCTTATTTTTTTCGCGATAGTTTAAACGGCAATACTTATCTAAATTTTTTAAGAAACCTTTTACCGGTACTTCTCCAAATTGTAAATTTACAAGTCAGACAAGATCTATGGTTCCATCAAGATGGGACACCTGCGCATTATCATAGAATAGTGCGAAATCATTTGATTTGGTTTTGCCTAACCGATGGATAGGAAGAAGTTCAATTAATCCTTGCCCACCGAGAAGCCCGGACCTTACTCCTTTGGATTTTTTTCTGTGGGAATGGTAAAAGAGCAAGTACACCAAACCAATTGAAAGTGTAGAATATTCAGAAAATAAAATACGTGATGCATGTAGATCCATCACTCCAGAAATATTAATGCATGTTAAAAGATCGTTTTGGACACGAATTCAAGCTTGTGAAAGCAGCGGAGCGTGACATTTTGAGCATTTATTACATTAATGTTATTGAATAAACATTTTTCAAAAATACATTTTTTTTACAATACCGAATTTACTTAAAGCAAACGATTGAAGTTTATGTCAAAATTTACGAATTTATACAGCTCTTTAAGTTTTATATTTTTTAAGTCGATGAACAATTATCAATGTTACCTCTGCAAATGTATTTTGGGTTGCATTTTTAATTTCATCATTCGTGAAACATCCTGTATACCATGTATCTTTGATCCACCCAAGAAAGAAACTCATTATATAGGCCCAGGAAAATCAAATAACAAAAACAAACGCTCTGCTCTGGTTGTGTCAGTTAACAAACACAAACCCGAAGCTTTTAGTACGTCGCTAATGGAGACATACTTTACCACATCGTGTTCTTCATCTAACAAACGAAATCGTAATGGAACGGGAGCCTGGAACTTTTCAGTCATCTGGGGCGCAACCAATCAGTTTATCAGATGTGAATGTCGTACACATGCGGCTTTAAAAGCTCCTCATCTAATCAATAGAGCCGAGTGCGATCGAAAAGCTCTCGATTATTGGCACGTGCCAGATAAAGCTCGCAAATGTTTGCTTGCAGATATTTATGGGGAAAAAAAGAACGTGAAGTGGTATTAGACAGATGGACGCCCCGTGATGGATGGCGATAATAATGCATTTCAAAAGCTGCGATTAATCCGAATAAATGCATTATTAATGCCTGCATGCTTGCAAAAAATATGATATGAATCAGTTATGAAATTTGAGTTTGATAAATTTGATCACCTTTTGTGTTCTTGTCCAACATGCCTCAACTGGGTTGATGTTTAATACAATTAATTGCAGACTTTTGCAAGAACTTAACAATTAATTCTTCAGGACGCAATTCTAATGTAAGGGTAAACGTCATCAAAAATTTACGAAAGAAGTTTTAAAAATCGCTTTTGTGCGACCTCAATTAGCTTAATAATAATATATAATAATAATACACTTTATTAATTAGCACAAGGCTAGTATTTGATACATTGGAAAATAACATCTACTAATTTAATGTTCTTCATGAATACACAAAACAAACAACCCAAAACAAATTAAACAATATTCGCACGCTACCCAGTGCGCGTAATATAAACCAGCAACTGTGATTTGAAGCATCTAAGAGATTTAGCAGATCTAACATGAATATCACCAGCATTTCGAGTTTCATACTGATGAACATCATGTGCCCTAAGTATAATTTTTGTTAGGTAAGGTGGCATGAGATTATTTATTATTTTATATATAAAGACCATCGTAAGATACAGCACCCTATCCGTAATATTCAACCACTGTAGAGCAATGAACATAGTCCTAATCGGCGTGAGCCTGGCACACTTTAGAATAATTCTCATTGCACGATTTTGAAGTTTTTGCAAGCAAGACATCTTGTTAAGGTTGAACTGGAACACTATCGACGCACAGTATTCAAAATGAGGTTGTATAATAGTTTTATATACTCTAATAATGGTCGTTTCCATAGAGAGGAATTTAGCCCACTCTTGATAAAAAGAACACCTTTTTTGATATTTTCTTTTGCATGTAGTTAAAGTGCTCATCAAACGATAACAAGCAGTCAATTGTGAGACCTAGGTATTTATATATCCTTACAATATCAATTCTACAATTGCAAATATGCAAATCTATTTTATCTAAATCTAAAAATTTATATTTGTATTTAGTAGTCACAATCATACCCTTAGTCTTTGGTACATTAAGCTTTAATCTATTTGAAGCTAGATACTGCCCTACCTTTGCAAGAGTTTTATTCAGTTTTGCCATTGCTACATCTAAATTACAATCACTTTCAACAAGTAATGTATCATCTGCAAATAAATTTACAAAATCACAACCAACAAACAAATCAATATCATTAATATACAATGTAAACAACAGAGGCCCTATCACATTCCCTTGAGGTACCCCACATTCACTCACCGCCTCTTCCGAAACTATCTCCCCAATCCTAACTTTGTTTTCTACTACTTAAATAATTAACCAACCACTCGTGCACCTTTCCCTGAAAATCATATTGAAATAATTTTCTGAGCAATATCGACCTGTCAGTTGTCTCAAAAGCTCGCTTCAAATTGAGAAAAACAGAAACAATATACTTATTAGTGCTCATATCAGCATTAAATTTACTGAGAGTCAACTGGAGGGCACCCTCACAAGAGTGATTTTGCCTAAATCCGGATTGATAAGGCAACAATATTTCATATTTTTCTACGTGCTGTAAGAGTTGTCTGTAAACTACCATTTCCAATATCTTCTCAACAACAGGCAAAGTATTGATTGGTCTAAATTCGCTGCACTCAATAGTGTTTGCCACCTTTGGTATAGGAAATATAGTACTAATTTTAATGAAGTTGGGCACACAAGCACCAGACAGTGAAGTGTTAATGAAATTCAAAATAACATGACCTATAGTTTGAAATATTCTTTTTAGGATTCTAGAGTTAGTGCAATCATTCACATTGAATTTATTATCCAGACTATTAACTATTTTCCTTAGTTGACTCATGTCCACTCGGCTGAATTCTGATAAATTTGGATACATATTGCTGTTTTTAAATTGACATGAATCCTTGTAATCTATATCACTGACAATTGAACCAATACTTTCTATAAAATAATTATTGAACCTATTCGCAATCTCCACAGTATCTCTTACCAAAATCATATGATCATCACAGTAGAAACGAACACAACTATAGTCACACTGTTTTTTTGTATTTACAAGTTTTTTTAATGTTTTCCACATCATATTGGAGTTATCCTTAAAACAATCAATTTTTTTGTGGTAGTAACGTCGCTTTTTCTCCCTAAGTAAACCTACAACCTCATTCCGTTTTGATTTATACAGTTGCCAACTGAGCACCCTGTTTTGCTGGCTACTCCTAAATGCTTTATATACAATGTCTCGTTCCCTAAATTTGTTTTTAACATCACTATCAAACCAAGGTAACCCATTTTTTATATTAAAAGTAATAATCGGTGCAACTGCTTGGCTTGCTATCATATCAAGATTATATTCATTCATTATACGAACATTTTTAACTAGGTTGTTCAATTTTAGTGTTGAGTGACAAATACTTACAGAAATGATATAATGGTCAGTGATTCTCGGAACATAATGCACCCTTGTCTCAACATATTCTGAATTAGTTAATACATAATCAATGAGCGTGCTACTAGTATCCGTAACTCTTGTTGCCTCTGAAACACATTGCTTCATACCATACATCAAAAAAATGTTTTTTAACTTATTGACATAGTAACTGTCACTGTAAGCGTCTAAATTAAAGTCACCAAAAAGAATACCACGCTCACCACCAGGGAACACCGCAACACAAATACCATCGAACTCTTCCAGAAACACTGATCTTGAAGCAGAAGGTGAATGATATAGACATCCAACTGTCCACTTGGTATCAGCTATTTTTATCTTCACAAACTTACACCAAAAATTGTCCTCCAACACAAATGATCGAAATTGAGAAAACTCCAAGTCATGATGTATGTAAATCACTACACCACCCGTTCTCCTTCCTGAAGAATCACAACGGACACAATTGTAGTTATATGTAGTTAATGTACATTTTATATAAAGGATCTTAAATGAGTACCGCATGTTCTAGCTGGAATCTGGCTGAGGAGAAAGAAATACTTTAGATGTTGATCCTCTGAACTTCAACGGAACAGTATGCTACAATTTTCAATAAAACTGAGTAAAAGATTAAAAAGAAGAAAAACTAACGTATGTAACATAAGGTTTGAGACATATTTCTTAGCTAACTTTCATCATTTCCAAAACATTCAGACTAGTTACCATTGCCTGGCATTTGTTCGAGTAAGTCTTGTAATCATAAGTACTGACAGATGTCATCGAAAAATTCTTGTGACATGGCGTAAAAGATCGAAATCCGGAAAAGTATCTATAACTTAGTTGGCCAACTGCAAACTGTAAACATATTTCAAGGACAATATATATCCCGTGCAACTAAGGAACTAAGGAATACCTTGTGGTAACCTGCCAAATGCACTGCAGTATTCGAGCTTAGATCTAACTAAGGCATAAAACAATAACTTTATAGCAAAAATGTTATTGAATTCAGAAGTATTTCGCATAATAAACCCCAGAGTCTTATGTGCAGCAGCCACAACATTGTCAATGTGCTGAACAAAAGACAACTTACAGTCCACGATAACACCTAAGTCTCTAATTTCATCACATCTGGAAAGTACATTCCCTGAGATGTTGTAGAAAAAGTTAATGCGTACATTTTTTCTGGCGAAGGTCACTATTTTGCACTTATTAATATTTAATTCAAGTTTGTTCGTGAAACACCATCTATTTAAATTGTAAATATCCTGCTGAAGAAGCAAGCAGTCCGAATAAGAACCTATAGCCTTAAGTATTTTTAAGTCATCGGCATAAAATAAACATTACATTTAAGCGATTTCACTACATCGTTGAAAAATATTACGAATAATTGTTGGCCCAGGATCGACCCCTGAACCACTCCACTAGTTGCATGAAAAGTGTTAGATCTGAAACCACCATGCCCAACAAATTGTCGCCTATCCATCAAAAGAGACTTAACAACAGAGACAAGCCCATCGCAGAAACCAAAATTTCGCAGTTTATTCAATAGAAAGCAGTGATTAACACGATCAAAAGCCTTTGTCAAATCAGTATACACAACGTCGACCTGTAAACGTTCATCAAGAGATTTAGATACAACATGTGTAAACTCGCAAAGATTAGAAGTCGTTGATTTTCCCTTAACAAATCCGTGCTGGTCCGGTGCTATATAGGGCTCAATATGTGGATAAATAAGTTGAGACAAGACCAACTCGAATAACTTAGCAAAATTGGCCGTAAGAGCAATAGGTCTATAATTGCAAACATCCGCTTTATCACCGTTTTTAAAAACTGGAAATATTCTTGACGTTTTCCATACATCGGGAAAAGTTGCTTTTTTCAAAACTAGATTGAAAATGTGACATAAAGGCAACACTAAACACTTGATACAATCTACAACAAAGAATTGAGTTTGCTACTAATGGACATAATACTTACATTTAGAAAGATTCATATAAAGTCTAGCACACCACTCCATCTTACTTAACAGGATGAAATGGTCAACTTGATCGAATGCTTCTTGTATATGATATCAACTTGTCCTCTATCGTCCTAGACTTCCCCCACAGTCAGGCTAAATAAGTCAGATTAGTTGGAGTCGACCTTTTATGCATAGAACCATATGCTGATGCATAGAAATTGTGCTCTAGACACTTTCATATAGCTGTTGATATAAAAGCATTTCGGATAATTTCAAAAAATTGCAAACAGGAAAAAAAAAGAGAAAAGTATGACCGGAATTTGAGAATATGTTAAATGTAACGTAACTCTACCCGTAACCACAGCCTGTAAATTTTCAGGACGATTAAGTTAATTCCTCCAATGAAATCTGGTCGTGTCATCCTGTATTTCATCGTGAATACCACAGCTTTGCAATTGATCCCTCCAATGATTGTCTGCTATTGATTGCCCGTCTATACCTGCATATCCTGATATCCCACTGAAGAGCAATATCAAACGCCAGTGGCACTTGTAATTCTGACCCCTTTAAGAGGTTCTCGACGTACGAACATGGTTTGGGTGTACCTCACCTTGAGAAAAGAAATGGGAGTGACTGTGCTAGAACTTATAAAAACAGCTTCGAGTAATGGAGCTAAGTGTGAAAGTTCAGCAAGTATTGGCCAAGAACACATCTTAAAAATTGGTGAATAGAAAAGACCTTACAAACCTATTAAAAATTGAAGATAAATAGCAAACGGTCTTTAACAATTAAAGTTAATGCCCTGTATCCAATTTGTGTTTGTGCCTCTCTATCGTAAAACCAAACTATCATAGATTCTGTCGCTCCTGAAGCTGGTTAGGATCGGATCCTAATATTTCAAACGGTGTTTTAAAATAATAAGTAAAAACAAGACCGCGATACTGTGCCTTATACAACTGAACCTCTTACAGTTAAACAAAACGGAAGAACAATTATTTAATTGCATCTATCAATTCTTTTATTGGAATACCATCTACTCCAGAAGTAAAGGAATGCTTAGCAGCCTTCAACGTTTTGAGTACATCATCTTTAGAAAAATGGGAAACAGAAACAACATTAAAAACGAAATTTTTTGAATAAGATATGTATCGCACTAGATTGGTCCCAGATTTCATTCTTAATCAATAGCGAATCCAGTGACAAAAGTGATGACGCTTATGTTGATAGTGATTAGCTTCAGACTGCATGCGCGCTGGTTACCTACATCTCTTGTCTACGCACTGACGCCATTACAGTTTGATTCTTCATTGTATACGTTGTTTACTGAGTGTTTAAGATGCCTCCGACAATCGTGAGTTCCGCCGATTGTGAAGTACGGGCTGTTATACGATTTCTTAGTGCTAAAGGCGTAAAACTGATCGATATTCATCGTGAGATCTGTGAAATTTACGGACAAAACATTATGAGTGATGTAATGGTAAGGAAATGAAGATTTGATGCAGAAAGTGAACGAAAAGGTGAGAGAAAACAGACGCTTTACAATTTCATCATTGTGCGACTGCTTTCCTCAATATTCTCGTAGTGTTTTGTATCGCATTGGGACCGAGAACTTGAATTACCGGAAATTGTGTTCACGTTGGGTTCCGAAAATGTTGACGGATTTGCACAAAACCCAACGTTTAGGCAGTGCATTGACTTTCCTTGAGCGGTACCACAATGAAGGTGAAGATTTTTTAGACCAAATTGTTACTGGTGGCCTACGTCACACCAGAATCCATGGAATGGCGACATTCATCATCACCCAAAAAAGTGAAGTTTAAGCAAACAATTTCTGCCCGGAAAATCATGTGCACAGTTTTTTGGGACACAAAAGGAGTATTGCTAGTGGAGTTTCTGCCTCGTAATGAGCCAATCAATGCAGCGTCTTATTGTAAGACATTGAACAATCTGCGTCGTGCAATCCAGAACAAAAGACGTGGCAAGTTGAGTAAGGATATCGTTTTGCTGCATGACAATGCCCGTCCACATGTGGCTAATCGGACCAAAGATCYCATCAAATCTTTTAAATGGGAAACTCTAGATCATCCTCCATACAGCCCTGATCTGGCGTCCAGCGACTACCATTTGTTCCTGCACTTGCAGAAACACCTGGGTGGTCAGCGTCTTCAAGACTATAACGAAGTCGAAACATTTGTGATACAGTGGTTAACAAGTCAGGCGGCAGAATTTTATGAGGAAGGTATTCAAAATGGTGCCACGTTATGACAAGTGCCTCAATATTCACGGAAATTATGTAGAAAAGTAGATTAAGGTACAGGCTTTCATGTAAGATAAAATTATTGCGATATCTTTGCACGTCTTTTTTTAATTCCAAAACGGTACTTACTTAAAAAACATGCCTCATATCTTTAGGTAAACTTCCAATATTATGCAGTGATGTAGCTTTTAACATTCTAATATGTGAATGCGAAGTACTCGTACATGACCAAAGATATTGACTATTCAAAGCGACAGAAGTTTTCCTCGCTGTCGTTTTCAACTATGTGTAATTTTCTATTCCGCAGCATGATAAAATTTGCAGAATGTCTCCAGACTTCCTTAAATGCATTTCGAACTTTGGATACAGTCACATAAGTGAATTACCTTGAAAGCTTTTATTTTGTTTCTTTGCAACTAGGAGCTCAATTATGGATGGTTTAAAATTGATTCACGAGGTAATTTTCAATGCCTCTTGGTCCACCGGTTATTCTTATTATTAATACAAGTATATAAGATTACATGTATGTGATTTTTTAGATAATAATGATATTGTAGCACGTAGAATGTCTTCAGCAACCAACGGCAACTCTGATCTTAAAATCTGAGAATCTGAGAAGTTGTTTAACATCAAGAAAGATTTGAAATTATTTAAGATTACGACATACCTGTCTATAAAACTGCCACGTATGGTGCAGTATTAAAATCGCCCAATATAATTATAAGTGCTACGGATATTAAAAAATAATTCATAATCTACATATGAAATGCTAGGTGGGATATACTTCAGATCAGATAGAAACATTTTAATTATGTTCAATTTCAATCTGATCTGAGGTCTATCCCATGGAACAATATTTTTCAACTTCCTGATATTAATGCCAAGTTAGAGTATTTTAATGCCAGCCTATTAGCGGTTTTCGACATTCATGCTCCAGTTATGTGTTCCAGATTTACTAGGCTCCCAGCACCCTGGCTTACTGACAACCTTAAAAGCAGGATGCGGAGCATCAGAGATAATACTCTCAGAGCATACAAGCTGGTACCAAATGTCACAAATTGGAAGAGCTATAAGCACATTAGGAATTCTGTAAATGCTGCAGTAGTGAGAGAAAAAAAGGCCCATTTGAACCATTATTTTCAGAGGCAAAGCCTTAATGATTTTTGGAAACAGGTAACAGATTTACAAATTAAATCTGAAAAATGTTTTTCCATACCTAGTAATTTAACAAATGTTAATAAAATCAACAACTATTTCATTGATAGTGTTCCTAATATATCATTACGAGGTACTTCTTATACACACTTTTATTCAAACTCAATCAAGAGCTCTGATTCTGAAATTCTGAATTTCAAGGCTGTGGATGAGATTGACATACTGCGCATCATATCTTCAATTAAAACTAAAGCTCTGGGCACTGACCAAATCAATATAAATATGATTAAACTGTGTGTTCCATACCTGTTGCCTATTGTGGTGCATATTATCAATTTTTGTATAAAATAATACCGTTGCCAAAAATAAAGAAACCACTGTTACTGAAAGATTTGAGGCCCATTAGCTTGTTACCAACTTTATCAAAGTTGTTGGAGCGTGTTATAGCTATGCAACTGCAGGCTCATATGATTAAACAAAATATTCTGTCGAATAAACTCGATTACTCAAAGGCCTTTGATATGATTTCGCACAAAACTCTGTTATGTATTCTGCATTACATTGGTCTCAGTAAAATGGCAATTCAATTGCTGGCAAGTTATTTAAGCAATCGTTCTCAGGTGGTGACACTGAATGGAAATGTGTCCGACGTGAGATACGTTAGCAGAGGTGTACCATAAGGTTCTATTTTAGGTCCTATATTATTTATAATATATACTTCGTATTTTGAGTCTGTTATAAAGTCATGTAACTTGCATTGCTACGCAGATGATACTCAAATTTATACATCTTTTGACTTGAAAAATATAGAGGCTGCATGTCGTGATATCAACAAAGATCTGTCTAGGCTGTATGATATATCATGTGCTCATGGCTTACTTTTGGACGCGTTGAAGTCAAATGTTATAATTTTTGGCCGTAAGTGTGACAGACTTCCGTCAAAAGACACAAATGATATACAAATTAATGGAAATTCAATTCCAATCACTGATGTTGCAAAAAATTTGGGTGGGTATATTGATTCTGATCTTCGTTTTGGCACTCACGTTTCTAAGACTTTACAGAAAGCTTATTACACCTTAAATCGTATTTATCAAAACCGTTCAGTTTTGCAAGGAAACATGAAAAAAATCTTAACGAATAGTCTAGTTGTTTCACAATTCGACTCGGTGTATGGTCCGKGCCTAAGAGCKATTGACAAAATTAGGATTCAAAGGTTGCAGAATGCTTGCGTTAGGCTCATCTATGGTATAAGAAAATATAATCACATATCTCATAAGATAGCCGAGCTTGGTTCGTTGAACATGTCAAACCGGAGATTGTCGCATGCTTCTTGCCTATTGCATAGGATTTTACTTGACAGAAGACCATCATATCTGAACCTGAGGCATAGGGGGTTGATAGATATGCAGTTATATTACACTGAGATGGGTAAACAACGTTTTATTTATGAATGTGTTTCGTTTTATAACTCTTTGCCTCAGAGCATTAAGCAGTGTAGCATTTGCATAAATATTTGCTTGGGGGACAAGTCAGTCAGTCTTGAACAAAATAAATTTAAAATTACAATGTTTAACTGGCGTACATTTGGGTGTCCCGATTAGAGCAGTTTCATGTAGTATAAAACTATCTTTTTTCAGCTGGGGGTTAAGTGGGAGAACAACCGCAGCTTTTTATGTGAGGGCTGTTGGCTGAACTTCGCCCCTAATTACTATGTTTTTTATATATATAGATGTACTGTATATTTTGATAAATAAAGACCTTTAATATACAGATTAATTATATAAAACCAATCAGTACCATTTATTCTAATACCTACATCAACTATATCGATAGAAGAAACAAGTCCCAAAATCCTTGAAAAGTCAAGCTGAAAACAAACGTGGTCGTTTTTGACAGCTATGAGAACTCCTCCAGCTCTAGAAAACCCAGTTTGCTCAAAACACCTATGATTTAGGCATACACCATAATCTTGAGGAAATGATTCACTATCCAAAAATATCGCCAGATAACCAGGTTTCTGCTAAAACAATCACAATACAATCAGACGAAGAAAAACTTAATAATATAAACAGGTCAGAGGTAGGCCACGGTATTAACATAAAAAGAAACAACGACAAAACGTGATCAGATAAGAGATAAGTGTTATCGCAGGCACAGTAGGCACTAATAATACATTTGTACTTGATCAATGAATGAATTCTATATTAAATTTATCGCCGTTTACTTCAACTCATCCGCCATCCTTGTTTTGACCTATTTCCCAACAATGAGATTTATTCCATCAAATGATTACTATTTTGACCCAGTAACATGACGTTTGGCCCGACTTTACTGCCGCGAAATGCATTGCTAAAATTTCCATTTCGAACTACAACGTTGGCAAGCTAATTGCACATGCAGTATTGCTATATTATGGTGATTTGTTAATTAATTTATGGCAAACATCACTGCTGACGTTGCAGTTTATTTGCTTGTTTGCTATGCAAATGCTTGAACAGTCACTAGGCCTTCTGTGGAGGTCGATATTGCGGCACACATTGGAAACTTTCGGATCTAATTGATATTAGCACCAAAAACTTGAAATTATTGTTGCAAAGCTCGAGGAGCTCGGTGACTTTCATGGGAAGGTAGTCCAATTTTTGTAAATAGGGAAGATTTATACGTTGAACTCTCCAAAAGGGGTATTCCAATACAGTAACCAAGAGATATTAATTTTTGATCGAGAGCATTTCATTAATAAAATTAATTTTATTGTTAGAATATGTGCCGATATACTTAAGAAATATAAATGTTTATATCACTAAAAGCATGCAGTGTAATATTTGTATACGTTGTAACTTTTTAATAATATACAAAAGCAGCCAGGTATTGCTGACTATTACAACATCAAGTCTCACGTTGCGAAGAAAATGGACATTTGGACACTAGAAAAGCTCAATACGCAAAAAGAAATTGCCACGTCCAATACGCCCTTGATGTTCTCGGAATTATGAAGTAGATCTTCAAACCCAAAATTGGGAGATTTGTACAACTAAACTTTGTAATCTATAAAAATAAGGGACGTAAACGAAATTCGGCACATATGGATCGAAAATTAATAATCTTCAGTCGAAACGATCGTCAAATCTAGTGAAACAAAGCTCATTCAAAAGCTACCTAATTAAATATAACTTCGTTCTCAACAAAATTTCCTTGACCGAAGAATATACCTCACCACAAGCTGCAGGTTTTAACCAGACACCTTCCTTTAATGAAGCCCTTAATTATAGAACAAAGTTTCAAACTCCAGGGAATGCACAACAGAGTTTTTAGTTTACACCTGTGATTTACAGGAGTGCAATAAATAACGTCTTCAGACATATTCCAACCAGTAAACAGACAACTCAGCCTTGTGTGTATGTTGATTCACTTGATTACATTGAGGCCAAACAAATGGAATTGAAGAACGGAAGCAATATGCATGCTTTCCAGCAGGTTGCTTGAAAAAATGCCTTGGAAATATTAAACGTTCACTGGCGGAATATTAAAGCTGTTTGTCGTGTAAACACGTTTGGGTAAATATCATATCCTGCGTCCTGCATTAGGGTTTGCTTTCGAGTTGGATGTTGTAATGCAATTTCGAGATTTCGCAAACAAATAGCTGACGGAATAAGAACTAAAGGTTTTGTACTGTTGAGGGCCAAATTATGTGTTGTAGTACTTTTTAAGTCTACCTAATACGCAAGATTCATATAGACTTGTTTTGTACAATCATCTGCAGTGATATCTAAAAAAGAAGGAAAAAATGTCTACCTTATCATGAAATGCACGATGTCAGGTGTTTCCTGTCAGATCGACAGATTGTAAGTGTGACATTTTTAAGTTCACAGGGTAAATTACATGCAAATTATGTCATATATGGTAGTTTGACTTATGTATTTACTTTATATGCTGGAATTTAATAATAGAGTCGTTTTCTGCTTCAAAATTATCCCTTACCAATGTTGAAATAATGCGCAGATTAGGCTTAAATCGAAGAATTTTATTGCTGCAATGCAAACGCAGCTGAATCAGACCAGACAGCACAAAAATCCTTTTTCATTTGACGGATATCCTGGCAGGTTAATGGTGGGAACAAACAACAAACTTTAATAACAACTTTTATTTCGAAAAACATATACTTGCAGTTATATATATGGATCGAAGAAGTAGAAGAACTAACAATATAGTCAGATAACTGCACATCTCAAAAAAGGAACTTGAATGCAGCTTTTACATTAAAGAATTAATGTGCAGCCTTAAAATCACAAGTATTTACTGTGAGGTCACACGACACCACAGGATTGGCAGCAAATGGTTAGAGTTGCTAGGAAACAAAATTCGTTTGCCATCTTGAGCGTGTTTCATCTGAATTATAGCATTTAGTTTAAACTAGGTTTAAGTCTGCAAAAGAACAATTGTTTTTAATGTAGTGTGCATCCAACAGTTATGGTTATTATTCTCAATCCAATCTAATCTAATTCTGCTGGCTTTATACCTTCCGGTGGTACTAAGAATAGACACTTCACAAAGGTAAACGCACGTATTTAAAGCCAATTCGAATGTTTCCCGGGAAACGATGATGCTTACGAATATCGACCACGTGGGAGGGTAACTACCCCATGTCGTTCGGCAAATATATCTGAATAAATAGGTAGGTGTTAATCCTTCCCAAACAGCTGCTGCCTGCTAAAGTTGATTTTCTAGGCTTGTAACGTTTGTTCTGCATAATTTATGCGCGTCTAGATATTTTGAGGTATTACGGTCTTGGTTAGAAGCTTAGTGAGAACAGCTGTAGTTTATTTCGTACTTAGAGAGAGCTGTTAGGTTATTTAATAGGCAATAATTGTTGCTTGGGATTTCATTAATATTAAAATTTTAATCTTCTGCGGAAAGAACCGCATGAAAGGGAATTACCAAGAAGGTTGGCCACAGTGGCGCTTTTTAAACTTCTTAATAACGCATTTACTTCGTTTAATATAATTTTTAATTAGATTCCTATTAACTTTCGAGTTTGAAACGCAACCATAATGAATTTCAGGTAACATGAAACGCGATTCTAATCTTCTCTGGAAATGCTTGCATTATTCTTTGTATAGTTACAATTAATGCTTTTTGTTCTTAATTGATAATTGTTCTTCGCGTTTATTGGCAGTTTTAGGCGTGTTCAAGTAAGATACTGGTGATTTCAAACACTTGATGCATAAACAGTTTATTTAAGAATACTCAATTAGGTAGTGTTTGGATTTGTGTCGCTTGATCTCTGTGGTTCGTTTCTTCTTTTATTCAGATACCTTTCTAATATAAAAACAGCTTGCATTTGTCTTTTTTCTCGCTTTTTTGTGATATGGTTGTATTAGCTAAAACAATAAGTTACCCATGTAAAGTATTTTACCTGATGTATGCTTTTTAACTTGAGGATCTTGTTCCTTCTTTTATACAAGATGTTTAAGATAATCTTATTAATTATATAACAATAACCTTGTAAGGCTTTGTTCTTCCTTTATTTATAATGTTTGTTCTGCTTTCTAAATAAAGTTTTGTTTGGATTAATACGTAATGCGAGTGCTTCATAATTTTTCCTCGTCGTACGTGAAGTATATAGCGCATGCTGTATAGAGCAAGGTCTATTTCCAGAGTGCTGGAAGATAGCCCATGTTAAACCATTGCCTAAAATAAATTCTCCAGAACACCTTGGAGACCTGAGGCCGGTGTGTATTCTGCTAACACTCTCGAAGGTAATGGAGAAGATTTTGTACAAACAAATTCAAGTGCATCTGGAACAGTATAAATTACTGCCTAACCTGCAGTCTGGTTTCAGATCCCAACATAGCTACACCACCGCCTTATTAACTGTGACCGATAACATTATAGCTGCGACTGACAAAAACTTGCTTACAATTTTGGTATTGCTGGATTTTACTAAAGCGTTCGACAGAATTAATCACAAACTGACGTTGTCAATGATACATTTCCTTGGATTTTCAAATTTGTCAGTTAAACTTCTTCAAAATTATTTGTGCAATCGCCAACAATCAGTCATTTATAACAACTTGTCATCAGCACCTGTAGTATGCATTAGCGGTGTTCCCCAAGGTTCAATTTTAGGCCCGATACTTTTTGCTTTGTACATTTTCCGTTTTGAGGAATGTTTCAGATATTGTAAGTATCACTTTTACGCGGACGACACTCAGTTGTACTACTCATGCCAAGCCAATGATATTTTGCTGAGCAATATGTACATAAATAAAGACTTAGCAGCGCTCTTCAATATATCAAAAAAGTATTGCTTATCTCTTAATCCTAATAAATCTAAAGTAATGGTATTTGGGAGAAAGAGCCGCATGCAATATATACATCAGGTAAATATAAACATCGACAATGAAACACTTCCTATTGTAGAATCTTCAAAAAGTGTAAGGCTCTATATAGACACTGACATGAATTTTAATACCCACATCAATCATATTTGAAAAAAATCTTTTCCAGTCTAAAACTTCTGTATCAAAGCAGAGCAATACTAAACTTCAGATGTAAGCGCATCTTATCGGAAGCACTTGTAATGTCTCATATAAAGTACTGCAATTTAGTATATAGTCCCTGTATTACAAGATATAATTATAGAAGGCTGCAAAGGATACAAAATTCCTGTGCCCGGTTTATTTGCGGGTTGCGAAGGAAGGATCATATAAGTGGCGCTATTCATGATCTCGGCTGGTTAAAGGTCTTTGAGCAAACTTTCCTTCACTATTGTAAATTGTGTATCCTCATAGTAAAGAAGGCAATCCTTCTTACTTAAAAACTAAATTAGTTCCCAGAAAAAAGGTTCATTGTCTTAATGTTAGAGATACTTACCTCCTTTCAATTCCCAGATATTGTACATCTCAGTTCTGTGGTTCATACTCATATGTTGCGGCAAAAGTTATTAATTTACTTCATGCATATAACTTACGGAATGCTAGAATAACTACTATTAAAGGTATGTTACTTAAAGGAACACCCAAATTTAATTTTAAAGTATAATTTTGTATATTCAACATTGATACATTTAGTTTTTATGATTGAAGCAACCAAACAAAACAAATTTTTATGTAGGATATGTGATTAATTGTATGCTCATAGAATAGAACATTTATTCTATTATGTGCTTAGGATTATCGGGAAGATCACAATCTGAGGTCTGAATCTGTTGATTCAGACATAATATTGTCTTTGTTCGGACGCCACCAATTTTGCCATATAGCAATTCTGTTGTCCAGTGATGGTGTTGATCAGTTATGCAGGGCGAATTTAAAAAGGGGAGAACAGAAAAAAATCATGTTGAAGTAGATATCCCTCTTCAATGGTACGGATACAGACTACTCGAATCTGTAAATCAGACAGCTTCCAATTTTCTTTATAATGAGCATTCGTCGCAGAGGTTTCTTGTAAAACTTATGACAATCCGAGAAATCACGGAAAGCTTGGCATAAAAAGCAGTTGATTAGTTTAATCAAATATAGGAAACCACTAATATATAATTATTCTGGAAACAGTACCATTAAATATTATTGTAAACTTAGGAACGAATTAACTAAAGTATGTCAGATTCTGATGAGGAAGAAACTGCTACTGTGGTCGTTCATGATTCTCTTTACAATATTTTGTTAGTAAAAATCAATACTCTAGTTGAATGTGCCTGTAATGAATTTTAACTTAAAATCAATCTAGTCTACTAGCAATCCTTTGAATAAACGTTTACCGCTTCAGTGTTATTCCTTCGAAAAACTGCAATGGCAATGGTACAAGCGCAGCTAATTTTGCCTGCACCAACTTGAAATGTTACTGCGCCATTCCAAACCCTCACAAACCGATGTAAACATCCGTGAAACTACCAAACAAAAGAAATTCGAACTTTTACCCAACGCGAACATCCACTTCGCGCTTTTTATACAACGGCCTGCTGTTTTTGCCTTTCCCATTATGCTTAATGAATGTTTAGCATCCTGTACCTCATCTGCTACCCGTAAGTGGGGGTTTACGTGCGGGTCTGTAATTATTAAGGTAGGCCTCTGTGCGCTACAACCCTTTGCTGTTTTATTTTAAGAGAGAGTATGTCCCTTGATAAATTAACTTTTATTTGTGTGTGTCTGGAACTTTTCGCTGTTTTTGAGGATATTGCATAGATATGCAGGTAATATTTTATAATATGCTTTTGAGCCCTTTCTGAAAATTTGCTTTTTCCATAGCCCTAGTACTTGTACTTGACTAGTAATTTACTGTTGTTGTAAACACGTAAAATCTTTCAGATAAAAACTCACTATATAATCTGCAGAGCTTTACCGCTTACTATTTTATTAGTACTTGAATTAAAGCAGTACTAAAATTATGTAAGTAATAGAATTAGGTAAATAATTAAATTATATTGTGCTAATTTAGTGAACTAAAATAATGGGTAAGAATATGATAATTGTGTTATTTACATTTAAAAGTGTCAAGTTTGAAATCATCGTCACCTTTGTATACATATATTTGTGTAAAAAAACGAGACTCTCGAAGTCTCGTATGTTCAGTCTCGGCCTCATATGGGTCTCGGGTACCTTAATCTCGGTCTCGTCAGAAGCACTAAWTTTTAACTAAAAAAAAAGCCAACCTATATTTGATATACGTTATAGTTTAGATAAAATATTTTTGCATTTTAGTTTCTTAATATTTATTACATAGCATCACGCATTCATTATAAAGTTAAGAGGATACAGTTATTTTTGAAAAAAAAAAACCAAGAGCCACGGATATGGATAACGATCAATCTTGTTGACGACACTGATGATGCTGCGAAAACGATCTGATCGAACACGGCAATGTCCTCATACGGATTTCTACCTAATTGGTCATTCTATACTGAAGTAAGCTGGAACTTTTCATGAATATAATWTCAGATTCTTGAGGWGATCCGCTATAGAAACTGGGTTGGATGAACCTCGTTAAATTTATCTCTCGAAGTGGTTGTTAAGCAATTTCCCTGTAGGCCTACTGGGGATGCCGTTACAGTCCTTTAAAGGGCACTAGAGTTTGTGTTTAWATCTCGWCGAATAACCCAGGRGAGTTCTTTGTTTATATCGCAGATGTGTGCACTCCGAAGTTTTTTTCTTGAGGCTGATATGCAGTGGGGTCTGGAAAAGGCAGTAAAAGCTGGCGGCTTACACAAAAGACGTAGCATGTAGATATTTAAAGACTCGGAATATGCGAAAAACGACCTTCCTTAAAAGTGGATTGTACAGACCATGTGTTGCGCTTTTTAACTTTTCAAATAATAACAATAAAGTTTATTTCCAGCAGACCAGAGCGGTCCATAGTGATACACGATGATACAACACTAAATTTATCTGTGGGGTCGTATGAAACAGCTGGTTTATCAGGTGGAAATTACCAATCAATACAAAGAATAATAAATGCAATCCATGTAATAAGAAACGATCAAAATTTTGTACAGCGCATAACATGGTTTTTAGTTCGAAGATGTGAAGCTTGTATTCTAGCGAAAGATAAGTTTTTATAATTTATATATTTATTTATTTATGATATGTTGTTTTCATTAGGTATCCGGCAGATGGTGGCAATAATAAGCAAGGCAAGTGATGCTAATGTTTATATTTAGGACCTTAAATTAGTGGCACTTCTTCAGAACAACTGAAGGACAAAGAAAAACCAGTATGATAACAACAATCACAAATAACAATACAGAACCTACAGCAAAAATCCAGTAAAGAGATGCACAATAGTTCTCAATCATCGGGTGGGATATTACTTATTTACATTGAAGACAAGGGAGCAAACATGCCTCGTCACCAACACCATGTAAATAAAGGAGTGGCACATCTAAAAACCACACAAAACTTCCAACATAGATATGACTCGTCTCCATAAAAAGTCTTTTTTTGTAATTATTTTCTTTTGCTAGAATTTTTGGATTACTAAAATCAAAAGAGTGTCCTAAATTTGCAACATGTTGAGATAGAGCACATCTTTCAGGTCTAAGCTTAATATCACTTCTATGCAAAGTAATTCTTTGTTTAAGCGATTGTTTAGTCTGGCCAACATATACTTTTTGGCAGCCTGTGCAACCTATGAGGTAAACAATATTATGAAGCTCGAAAATATTTATCCTATCTTTTAATTTTGTAAAAAGGGAAAAGTTAGTTTTAAGATTGTAACACGCTATGTTTATATGATCAACCGTTCTGAAATTTTTTTTTATTTTATGAGTCAAAGAAGACACGAAAAGAAAAGATGCGAAAACCGGTTGAGCCTCATTTGATTCAAGGTGAGGCGGATTATTTTTGTCAACTGTTCGAAATTCTGTACTAAAAATAAGATTTTTTAAGGAAAATTTTAGGATAACCATTAACCAAAAGGATTTTGAATAAACGTAGTAATGACGATTGCGTAAAAGAAGGATGAGTTATATTTTTAATTCTATTTTTTAGACCCAAAATGACATTAGTTTTAACCTTCATATCGTGTTGAGATAAAAAATGGATGTAACGACCATAATTTGTGGGCTTCTGATACCAATCTAAAATTATCCTATTTGTTGTTGTCTCTAATGACTTTAGTATCCAAAAAAGGTACAGAATTGTTATGTTCATTTTCTATAGTGAAGGATAAATGTGGATTGAAATTATTAAAAACTTGTAAAATTTCTTGTGAACCAGGATTAGGTAGGTATAAAATAATATCATCAACATATTGGAAAATAAATGGAATTTGAAAAGACAATTGTGATATACAAGATTTTAATAATTTAGTCATTACTAAAGATGCTAAAGCCGGACTGAGAATTGATCCCATTGGACATCCAAAAATTTGAGATTAGAATTTGCCTTTATAACAAAAATAATTAGTTTCAAAAAGAAAGGTGAGGATTTTGATAAAATGGTCTAAGGGAATATTAGTATTTGGAATAATCATGTCCCAGTGCTCTGTAATGATAGATATTACTAATTGTAGAGGAATATTAGTAAATAAACTGACTGCATCGAGAGAAGCTATAATATAATCATGTGGAAGTTGAAAGTTATTGATTTTATTAGAAAACTCAAAAGAGTCCTTAACCGCGTGACAATGAAAATTTAAGAAAGACGTGCTCAAAATATCAGCTATATGTTGACATAGGGGTGATGTAGGAGAGTCAATAGTTGACACAATCGGTCTCAAGGGTACGGACTCTTTATGTATCTTAGGCAGGCCATATATACGCGGTGCCACACTTCTCTGAATCGTTAGTCACTTTTTTAAAACTTCGTCTATAAATCTTCTGTTAAATAAATCTTTCACCAAATCATTGTTTTTTCTTTGAATACTTGAAGTTGGATCCTTATGTAAAATTTTGTAAGTTCTCTTCAGTTTAAACTCAAGCAMCTTCCCATTCTTTCGTGAGCCATGGACAACCCAATAAATTAAATGTGGAACCATAGACGTACCGAAGATGGGCAAGGGGGAGGCAGCTAACCCATCCCCCCCCACCCAGATCTGAGTTGCCAACTCTGGGCCCTTCCAATTTCCCATACATTTAGCTGGTTAATTATGTATGTACACCTGCAAATTGTCTTATTTATAAAATTGTAAATACAGTAAGATTTATAGGCAAGTGTATTTCACAATTTTCATCCAGAACTCAAATTTGACCCTTGCAAATGACCTCCAATAAGTCGTTTTCAAATGGTTTCCAAGCTTAATCGATGCTATGTGCGTTTTGAAGCTGTAACTGCAACATTCTTGTTGTTACGAATCGTTGTCTTAGGGCGGATATAGCTTTAAAAGACTATCTTGATCCGGATTAGTCATAACATGATTTCTGCTTAGTTCAGCTCTTCTGCTTTTTCCTATAAAGATTGTTCAACTAACTACTGTTATATGGAATCGCAACAGTATCTGTCATATATTCGTTGATAATTCTAACTTTTGTACAAAATTTCTAAATTAACATTAAGTTTTAACAATTAATACACAAAAAAAACTTAAAATCCATCCGAACTCACGTTTATGAAAGTCAGTTGTTTGAATATAAGTTTTAGGAATCCAGTAAAAGCATTATCAGCACGAATTAAAACCCGGTGTGTTGTTAAAATGCAATTAAATATATTTCAGTTTATTTAAATGAAGCTTAATTTGGTTAAAATATTAAGTAGTCGGTTAATTTTTGAGAGCAATGCACTGGCGATCTAAGAAGGTTTGCTTGACTGCTGAGGCATTTGTCATTCTGAGGTTTAATAATGTTAGTTATCCATCGAGTCTCTTTCCCTGGGGAGTAAAAATTATTATAATTGTGCCTTTAGCACCTATACATATGAACTCCCAGCTTAAATTTCTAAAGCTTCTGGTGTGAGAAGTTGAAACTGTACTAAAAGCGCATCGGTTAATGCATTAGTTAATTGCGTAAATACTGTGATGTTTCTCTTGTTACAAAGTCATGTTTTCGCTAACTGTTCACCTATATTAGAATTACTACTTTCAATCTTCAACTGTTTTTTTTTGCCATAAAAATAGATTTTTACAGGACCATCTATGGATAGAATTCTCCCCTAACTAGTACTGCGACTACTGCAAATACATGTGCTAATGATATTAATATATTCAATTGTAACCTGAAACGTTTATGAAATGTTATTGTAGAATTACAGTATGTCTGCTTCTTTCTGCAGTTACTTGTATACATCAAACTGGGCTTTCTTGCCGTAATAAAGTTTTATTATCACGAATGAACTTTCACGGGGGTAGAAATTTCCCCAGCAAACACCCGAAACGATTAAACTTGCAATGTTCAAACAAGCTTCCTCTGTGTTTAAAGGGGTATCCGACGTTATTAAACTAGCAGTTTCAGAGTCAGTTTTAGGGCTCTTTGTATTCACCGCGTTCCCTAACAAACTAAACATAAAGATGGAGATGACGTCTCGCGCTTACAACGCTATGTTTAAATCATTCATTATTCACTTGTGTAGTTCCGACTTGAAGCTCGTTAATTCGTTGCGAATTCCAACAATTTAAATCATTACTTCCGTTTCAATCGTTACGAGAGCAAAGGTTTGTGTTCGGGAAGAGAGACCTTGTAATTATCACTTCAAGAAGGTCGTTTATACAGAAAAGACACATGCTGAACAAGCTTTTCATGCTTCTGAATAGCTGGAAATATCAACTCGTGTCCGGGACTGCGAAATAGGTAACTGTGTCAATTAAAAGTAAATGTTATTTCACTGGGATCATGTTTCATAGACGCGCAAATTATACATTGCCATTATTTTCCTACGCCCTGAATTTAAATGGCACATCAAGTTTGCCACATTCCCCCAAAGGTCTCAGTGTGAAATTTCACCTAGCCATAAAAGCGGGCACTTTTCCAGTCTGGTCTTTCAAGTGTCGATTTAGAATCGATTCTGCAAACTTTGCGCTTTGAAAGTCCAAGCTAAAGTAGCTGCTGCGCTGGATAATTGAGATTCAATTAAAGCTTTACGTCAAGCTTCTTGAAATATGGGTTATTTCACCCCTTTTATGCGTAACTTTGTGCGGTAACGTGGTACATTATAATTTTATAATTGTTGCAAGCAACTGCGTTTTTACGATTAAGTTAAAATGATAATTTCTTTTTGCAGGTAGTACGAGTACCTTTCATTAGTTGTGGTGAGTATAATATTAAATTAAAAATACGGTCAAAGTAGTTACCGCCGTTTGATTTCTGAATTCTGAAGTTAGACGTCTTTTAGAGTGTCATTACTATAAGTAGACTCAGTAACTAAACGTAAACATGTCTATCTCCGGGTTACAATAAATCGATTGCGAATAACAAACGTAAAGAGGTAATGCTAATCAAGGTTATAAAGAGTATACGTTGTTTGGTTCGATAAATGTGATAAACTCATAATGATAGCTATTATCATGCATGCTGGGGACTATTATAATCTAACGCAAATCCTTGACTTTTATTCACGATGGTTTAACTAAAGCAACGTATTTGGGTACAGATAAAACGAAAAAAGCCTGTACAAACTAGAGTGTTTTTCGTTGAATACGCCTAAACCCGTTAGAGGCATTAAAAACTATAACGTTAGGCCACAAAAGATGGGCACTGAATAAGAATAAATAGTACAGTGCACAAAAAGTTTCCTTGAAGTACACCATGAAGTACAAAATTTAAATAGCATCACTCACTTTGTGATTCCTCAAATGAAAGATGTATTCACCAGGCATTTAGATGTGACATTTTTCTTAGCTTCGACTATTTTTAGTTAAAGTTATGCAAAGCATTAAAAGTTACTGTAAAACTGCAAGAGTGGTTGTGAAATTTAACTACAAATTGAAAATCGTCAAACAATAATTTATCAATTGTGCACTTTTTTGTTCCTCTTGAGTAATTAATGTTTTGAGTTGGATTTTATGCGTGTACATAATGCGTATATACATTTATTCTGTATGAAAAACTAGGTTTCCTGGATCTGCTCCGCGTTGTCAAATGTTGATCCTCCACTGGACCGTTGAACTGACGACGTTTTGGGCACGGTCTCACGTACCATCTTCAGGTCTTCTCTGCTGCTGCTGCTGCTGCTGTTCTGCTCCGCGTTACACGGCTACAACTGGTCAGGTCAGTTGTAACCGTGTAACACGGAGCAGAACAGCAGCAGCAGCAGAGAAGACCTGAAGATGGCACGTGAGACCGTGCCGAAACGTCGTCAGTTCAACGGTCCAGTGGAGGATTAACATTTGACAACGCGGAGCAGATCCCGGAAACCTAGTTTTTCATATAACGCCCGCGGAAGCCTGAAGCAAAACATTTATTCTGTATATATATATATATATATATATATATATATGTTATTATTAACATACCTTTCAAGGTTTTCTCGCATAGGATGTGAAAAGCTCCGTGCAGAGTCTGTTCCACATGCTATACTCGCAGAAATCTTAAAGATAACATATATATATATATATATATATATATATATAACGTTGGATGGATTTAGCGGTCGTACTTGTTTATGTTGGGAAGTTTTGAGGGGTATTCGACCTTACGGGTTTGAAATAAGTACACTCTTTTTACATTGCCGAGCTTTCGACTATAATTTTAGTCATCATCGGGGCTACTACAAAAATTACAAAGTTTAAGTAACAAATGGTTGTTTTTTTATAAACATGTTCTTACCGAATTTGAGGTTACAAAATTTAAGTTGCCAATCTTGCGAAGTTTTATGTAATAACATTCTATACGGGTTGTTTACTTTCTGGATCAACTGGATTAACTTTTACAAAAACAATTTACATACATTGATTTAGACGATTACAACAGATTAAAAATTCTTAAGTTAACACGTTAAAATCGCTAAAATCAGTTCGAAATCACAGCCGTCAGTTTAAATTGTCAGTGTCAAACGCCACAGCCCCAACACCGTTGCCAAACTTTAAGAGAGTAAGTATCTGTTTCTGTTATTTAATGTTAATTTTGATTTTTTATTTTTATTTTTATTATTTAAATAATGTCATCAGAAAGTAGGTAAGTATAAATGTTACTTAATTTTTGTGTGTCTGATTTTTTGTTTATAGTATTTTTGTGTTTGTTTATTTGATACATTTCTAAAATTAGTCGTTTTTTTGTGTTACTTTCTGTTTCTAAAATTTTTATGTTTTCCCAATTTATTTCATGTTCGTTTTGTAGTGCATGTTCAGTTAATGAGCAACGGTCTCTCTTTTTTGTGATATCGCTTTTGTGAAGGGCTACTCTATTAGTTAACCACTGTGACGTCTGTCCGACATATACACTACCACAACTGTTACATTCTATAGAGTAAACTACATTTGATCGAAACTTTATAGGAACCTTGTCTTTTAATTTGCTAAAAAGATTTAGGCCTTTTTTGTTATTTTTAATGGCTATTTTTATATTTTCGGTTTGAAAGGTTCTAATGATTTTAGTTGATAAGTCTGATATATTTGGGAGGGACCCAAATCGTCCATTTTCTTCGGTTTTATTTTGTGTGGTGATATCTAGATGTTGCCGATTCTCCACATTTTCCAAATGTCCGTTGTTTGTTGTACAGAAAAGAATTTTGTTTATTAATGTTTTTGGATATGAATTTTGTAAGAGCATGATTTTTAGTTTTTTTAGGTTTTTATTTACTAAACTTTCATGTGAAATTTTAATTATTCTTTGTTTCATCTGTTTTATGAAATTTGTTTTAATTTTTATCGAATGATTTGATGCGAAATTTAAGTACCTACCGGAAGATGTGGGTTTTTGATACCAGTCCAATATTAGAGTGCTATTTTGTCTTATAACCCTTGTGTCTAGAAAAGGCACACTTTTTTCCACTTCCCTCTCTACAGTGAATTTTATATTTTGATCGAAAGAGTTAAAAATTGTCATAATTTCTTCTATGCTATTTCTGGGAATTACTAATAGTAAGTCATCTACAAATTTTTTGATAAACGTTATTTTACAATTTAGTTTTGGTATACATGTGTCTAGTAAATGGTCCATTATGTATTGTGCCAGGATAGGGCTTAATTTGGAGCCCATGGTGCAACCAAAAATTTGTTTATAGTATTTGTTTTCATAAGAAAAATAACTGCTATCTAGTGTGAATATTATCATCTCTATGAATAACTCTTTTCTTTTATTTATGTTTGTAATCTTTGGACATCTGAAGTGGGGATCTATGTTTTGCCAATTTTCTTGTAATATTTTAACTACTAATTTTTTCGAAATATTTCCAAAAAGATTTATTACGTCTAATGATATTATTTCATGGTCCGGTGGAATGTGTATGCCTTTTACTGACTCTGCAAATTGGAAACTATCTTTTATGTAATATACATTATTTGTATCGTATGATTTTGTTAAAATGTCACAGAGTAACTTTGACAATTGCATTGTTGGGCTTTGAATGCTTGAGACTATCGGTCTTAAGGGGACATTTGGTTTGTGGAGTTTCGGGTTTCCATAAATCTTTGGGCTTATTGAGTTATATGTTTTGTACATTTTTGCATCTTCGGCAGTTAGGTGTTTTATTTTTTCTAATGTATTTATATAGTTGTTAGCTTTTGTTTGAATGGTTCGAGTTGGGTCACATCTCAGTTCTTTGAAACAGTCTACATCTGATAAAATATCTCTCATTTTGCTCTGATATTGTTCTCTGTCCACGACAACCGTGACTCCCCCCTTATCACTATTTAAAACAAGTAAGTCTTGGTGTAATTTCAAATACTTTAAAGTTTGGTTATACATTGTGTCCGTTTGATTCTTTATATATTTATTTTTGTTAAAATGACTTGTTATTAAGCTTGTTACTTTTGCTCTATAGTAATATAGTAAATATAGTAATATAGTAAAATTCAGTTTTAAGACAAACATAAAAGATATCCACAGGGGAAAACTGGTTGCAGACATAGAAAACATTTTAGAACACATATCCGAAGAACGTAGAGATTACTATAGAGCAAAAGTAACAAGCTTAATAACAAGTCATTTTAACAAAAATAAATATATAAAGAATCAAACGGACACAATGTATAACCAAACTTTAAAGTATTTGAAATTACACCAAGACTTACTTGTTTTAAATAGTGATAAGGGGGGAGTCACGGTTGTCGTGGACAGAGAACAATATCAGAGCAAAATGAGAGATATTTTATCAGATGTAGACTGTTTCAAAGAACTGAGATGTGACCCAACTCGAACCATTCAAACAAAAGCTAACAACTATATAAATACATTAGAAAAAATAAAACACCTAACTGCCGAAGATGCAAAAATGTACAAAACATATAACTCAATAAGCCCAAAGATTTATGGAAACCCGAAACTCCACAAACCAAATGTCCCCTTAAGACCGATAGTCTCAAGCATTCAAAGCCCAACAATGCAATTGTCAAAGTTACTCTGTGACATTTTAACAAAATCATACGATACAAATAATGTATATTACATAAAAGATAGTTTCCAATTTGCAGAGTCAGTAAAAGGCATACACATTCCACCGGACCATGAAATAATATCATTAGACGTAATAAATCTTTTTGGAAATATTTCGAAAAAATTAGTAGTTAAAATATTACAAGAAAATTGGCAAAACATAGATCCCCACTTCAGATGTCCAAAGATTACAAACATAAATAAAAGAAAAGAGTTATTCATAGAGATGATAATATTCACACTAGATAGCAGTTATTTTTCTTATGAAAACAAATACTATAAACAAATTTTTGGTTGCACCATGGGCTCCAAATTAAGCCCTATCCTGGCACAATACATAATGGACCATTTACTAGACACATGTATACCAAAACTAAATTGTAAAATAACGTTTATCAAAAAATTTGTAGATGACTTACTATTAGTAATTCCCAGAAATAGCATAGAAGAAATTATGACAATTTTTAACTCTTTCGATCAAAATATAAAATTCACTGTAGAGAGGGAAGTGGAAAAAAGTGTGCCTTTTCTAGACACAAGGGTTATAAGACAAAATAGCACTCTAATATTGGACTGGTATCAAAAACCCACATCTTCCGGTAGGTACTTAAATTTCGCATCAAATCATTCGATAAAAATTAAAACAAATTTCATAAAACAGATGAAACAAAGAATAATTAAAATTTCACATGAAAGTTTAGTAAATAAAAACCTAAAAAAACTAAAAATCATGCTCTTACAAAATTCATATCCAAAAACATTAATAAACAAAATTCTTTTCTGTACAACAAACAACGGACATTTGGAAAATGTGGAGAATCGGCAACATCTAGATATCACCACACAAAATAAAACCGAAGAAAATGGACGATTTGGGTCCCTCCCAAATATATCAGACTTATCAACTAAAATCATTAGAACCTTTCAAACCGAAAATATAAAAATAGCCATTAAAAATAACAAAAAAGGCCTAAATCTTTTTAGCAAATTAAAAGACAAGGTTCCTATAAAGTTTCGATCAAATGTAGTTTACTCTATAGAATGTAACAGTTGTGGTAGTGTATATGTCGGACAGACGTCACAGTGGTTAACTAATAGAGTAGCCCTTCACAAAAGCGATATCACAAAAAAGAGAGACCGTTGCTCATTAACTGAACATGCACTACAAAACGAACATGAAATAAATTGGGAAAACATAAAAATTTTAGAAACAGAAAGTAACACAAAAAACGACTAATTTTAGAAATGTATCAAATAAACAAACACAAAAATACTATAAACAAAAATCAGACACACAAAAATTAAGTAACATTTATACTTACCTACTTTCTGATGACATTATTTAAATAATAAAAATAAAAATAAAAAATCAAAATTAACATTAAATAACAGAAACAGATACTTACTCTCTTAAAGTTTGGCAACGGTGTTGGGGCTGTGGCGTTTGACACTGACAATTTAAACTGACGGCTGTGATTTCGAACTGATTTTAGCGATTTTAACGTGTTAACTTAAGAATTTTTAATCTGTTGTAATCGTCTAAATCAATGTATGTAAATTGTTTTTGTAAAAGTTAATCCAGTTGATCCAGAAAGTAAACAACCCGTATAGAATGTTATTACATAAAACTTCGCAAGATTGGCAACTTAAATTTTGTAACCTCAAATTCGGTAAGAACATGTTTATAAAAAAACAACCATTTGTTACTTAAACTTTGTAATTTTTGTAGTAGCCCCGATGATGACTAAAATTATAGTCGAAAGCTCGGCAATGTAAAAAGAGTGTACTTATTTCAAACCCGTAAGGTCGAATACCCCTCAAAACTTCCCAATATATATATATATATATATACAAATGCATTCTCATTAAGACTTTTGACCTAGCTGGAGATGTATAGGGTTCATCTGAATGTATCAAGATCTAGGGTTCTCAGGTTCGCATAAGTTAATAGAATGTTGGCTACTACATATCGGGATAGACTACAAACATTTGGAAGCATAATTCCGCTAAATGGGGCTCGAGTGTATATAGAATCGTTTACCTGCTCATGAGGGTAAGGACCGCCCCAAAGATAGTTTATTGCTTTACTGCTCTAGGTGAACATCTAGCTGAGTATTCTTACTTTCTCGTAGAAATATATTTTTCAGTACTATGGAGTGCAGCAGGGCTTTGATATAGGTCCATTTTAAAAGCTCACAATACGCAATAAAAATTCGAGTTATATTAAAACTTAAAATGTATAAGAAAAAATAATGTTTAACGTCAATTACTTCAACTACTATAGACGTAGTCTTGCAGAGAAACCAAATAGGCAAGTAAATCTCAATACACATATACCAAATGATGCTTCTGACACGAATAAATAAATGGGATACACGATTTTATGGGTAAGAATTATATTGTGTAAGGAGTACTTAATAATGAAGTATAGGGTACGTATATCACACCGAACTTGCATTTTTAAAATAAAACTAATTTGTATGAAGACACGTATCCTCTAAGTTCAGCGGTTTCGGAGATTAACTGGGCATACTTATCTTGCTCGGCCACTAAATGGTCTACTTAAAATAAAGTTTGATCTAGTACTTATTCGATAACTCACCAACCTGTAGACATACTCCATAAAATGAGAGTAATTCTTACACATTATAACTTTCATTTGAATCGAAACATTTTTCTCTGACATATGAAACAAAACCGTTAAATGGGTGAGCACTGATGTAACTGGACCACACCAGCATATTTTTTAAGAGTCTACAATAGCTTGCTTTTTATAGTTGTGGAATAGTGGTTTGAATTGGAAAATAGTAAAAAACAATTGAGTACTGAACTACAATTTTATTATTTTCAATGCAATTTCCATGGGTTTTAGAATTTGCTGGTGTTCTGATTCCTAGAGCTACAAAATATTGTTGTTTTGACAGTTTTGATACTGCAGCGGTAGTTTACATGTTTTCACACCTACAGAATTCAATTATCTTGTTCGAAAACCATGTACACTGCATCTGTCTGCCCACTATACACTCTAAGCCAAAAATAGACCCACAATTTATTAACAAAAACAATTTATGAATCACTGTTCACTGTATACACAGGTTAGGCTGGTGTTACATAGCAATTAGATACAGCACCATATGCCAGTGAATATATTTAGCCCAGTTTATTATCTACGATGTGGAGAGGTATTAATTCGGTCAGAGCTCAGTGGAAAAAGGAACCGATGTAAATAGAGATCGCAATTACCACCGTTGAAATTAAATTAATAATCAGCAGATTGGTCATTGCATTTAGTCAGCTTTGAACATAAATATTTTCCTTATTCCAAGCACAACCATACTAGGATTACCTGCGCTAATGAAATACACCAGTTGGTTCTTATTTTAACTGGAATCGGTGTTCGTAGATAAATTTCAACGCCAGTTGTATCCGGTTCCGTATCTTTTCCGGGTCAGTAGCTGCGTCTCGGTTTGAAAGCCCTGGAATCTCTGGAATCATATTTCTTTCTTAAGCAAATAGCTCCCCAAAAGGGAGATCTAACGTCGTGTTCGCTCGTACACACCTAGTCGTCCTGACATTACGCTGGATGATTTTTACGGATATGTGGGCTGCAAATTGAATCAACGTCAGTTCACATCCAGATTGCTACCTTATTTTTAGCATGGACATGACAACCGAAAAGTTCAAAAAGTTGTCAGAGTATAATTGGCCTGTAAATTGCAAGTTCATCTTGTTAAGGGCTATATAGTGAGCTGGTATAAACAGGAAAAATATACAGGATGATCAGTTAATGCTAGACAACGTGGTATTCTTTTTAATAAATGTGGCTACATAGATTTCATTCAAAATACGAGGCATGTTTTTTAAGTAAGTACCGTTTTGGAATTAAAAAAAGATAAAGATATCGCAATAATTTTATCTTACATGAAAGCCTGTACCTTAATCTACTTTTCTACATAATTTCCGTGAATATTGAGGCACTTGTCATAACGTAGCACCAGTTTTTGAATACCCTCCTCATAAAATTCTGCCGCCTGACTTGTTAACCACTGTATCACAAATGTTTCGACTTCGTTATCGTCTTGAAGACGCTGACCACCCAGGTGTTTCTTCAAGTGCAGGAACAAATGGTAGTCGCTGGGCGCCATATCAGGGCTGTATGGAGGATGATCTAGAGTTTCCCATTTAAAAGATGTGATGAGATCTTTGGTCCGATTAGCCACATGTGGACGGGCATTGTCATGCAGCAAAACGATACCCTTACTCAACTTGCCACGTCTTGTGTTCTGGATTTCACGACGCAGATTGTTCAATGTCTTACAATAAGACGCTGCATTGATTGTCTCATTACGAGGCAGAAACTCCACTAGCAATACTCCTTTTCTGTCCCAAAAAACTGTGCACATGATTTTCGGGGCAGAAATTGTTTGCTTAAACTTCACTTTTTTGGGTGATGATGAATGTCGCCATTCCATGGATTGTTGTTTGGATTCTGGTGTGACGTAGGCCACCCATGTTTCGTCACCAGCAACAATTTGGTCTAAAAAATCTTCACCTTCATTGTGGTACCGCTCAAGGAAAGTCAATGCACTGCCTAAATGTTGGGTTTTGTGCAAATCCGTCAACATTTTCGGAACCCAACGTGAACACAATTTCCGGTAATTCAAGTTCTCGGTCACAATGCGATACAAACCACTACGAAAATATTGAGGAAAGCAGTCGCACAATGATGAAATTGTAAAGCGTCTGTTTTCTCTCACCTTTTCGTTCACTTTCTGCACCAAATCTTCATTAACGACCGAAGGACGCCCATTCCGTTTTTCATCATGCACATTTGGGCGGCCATCTTTAAATGCTCTCACCCATTTCCTTACCATTCCATCACTCATAATGTTTTGTCCGTAAACTTCACAGATCTCACGATGAATATCGATCGGTTTTACGCCTTTAGCACTAAGAAATCGTATAACAGCCCGTACTTCACAATCGGCGGGACTCACAATTGTCGGAGGCATCTTAAACACTCAGTAAACAACGTATACAATGAAGAATCAAACTGTAATGGCGTCAGTGCGTAGACAAGAGATGTAGGTAACCAGCGCGCAAGCGCGGAACGCCGACCGTAGCGCTGCGGCGGCGGAATCGCAAAACGATACTTACTTAAAAAAACATGCCTCGTATTATGAAGTACGTAACTTTGCCGCTAGGTGACGTATTTAATATGACATCAAAGAATCGTTTCTTTCTCCAAAAAGTTGCAATACAATGTTTATACCATAATAATTTTTGTCTAGTTCAAATGAGAAACGATAATAGAATTTATTTTAAATGAAATCTGTGTAAGCATATTTGTTTGAATTCACGATTAATTTCCAGCTTTTGCAGCCTTAACTGATCACCCTGTATATGATCATGTAAGAGAGGCCACTCACCCAGTTGGATCAAACTACCCTTGCAGAGCAGAGACAATCAAAACTTATGAATATGGAGATTGCAGCACATAAAAGCCGTTGGCGTAAGGAAGTGGTATTCATTCCAAGTCAATTGACCCTGCTTTCTCATTACCAGAAGTATTAATTGTGCTAATTAAGAAGGTAGGGAAACGGAAGTAGACAAATTAATTGTAAATTAGTTATAACCAACGAAGTTGTCTAAGTTAATTTTGAGCAATATAATTAGTAAACACTGGTATAAATTTTGCTATTTGTCACTCAAAAGGTGGTAGAACAAATAATAGCACACGAAATATCTTTCTCATTGTAATGCAATTGAATTTGCGTTAGTAAATAATGCCTTTCTTTGACTGAAGTGACTTCAGAGGCTTCAAAATTATGCTTGTGTAAACTTAAGGAGGTTATTAAGGTACCAAGGACTTATGTTGGATTTAAATTTATATTCAGTGTTTCTGAGCCTACTTGTGCTTTGTCTGTATTCACTGCACGAAAAGTTTGCGTGGGCTTTATTTTACAGGAAATTATTGCCTAATAGGTTTCAGTAAATGTGTGTGAAAACAAAGTAGATAGGAAGCAGCTATACTGTAAAATGTTCAATTTTGCGTATTTTCTTTATGACTATATCTTTTTATAACGTAGTTTTCACTTGGTTTATTCCCACAATTTTTATTTGGCATGATAGAAAAGAAAGTAGAAAAAAGAATAACCTTCCATTTGTCTGAAATTGTTACTTTTTGCGGACCCGTTTATAAAGACTTTGTTGTTATTTTTATCCAATTGTTACATTCTTTTTTCAACACCCAGTATATCATTTGTTATTATAATTTGTGAGTGTTCATGAAAACAACAAATAAAGGATACGAATTAAAAAAAAACTTCACTAAAAATGAAATACGTCAGCATCCGGCAATAACTACTTGTTCATAAAAACTCTCACTAACTGTAGCATTTTTGGTTCATGCAAAAGAAAACACAAGTTGTACATTGTCGTGCGTATAGAACTCCACCGATTTGCGAACAATGGTGTGTTTGTAGTTTATCTCTTCGTGCCTGTCTAAAACTAATTCCTTTGTGTTTCTAACATCCTATCTGCGCTATAATTTATGTCTATCCATTCATTCCTGTTACCCCCTTTTTTATTGACCTCTCCTCTTATCAGCTTACGATATCCTGAATAATAGGCAGCTATAATGCCACGTTTGGACCCAAATTTCTTATCTGCTCATGACATTCGTTTTAGTGATTCTTTTCTAAATTGCCGAATTTGTTCTTTGGATGACTTTCTGAACGTCCAGAATTTTAATTTAAGAATTTTGTTTTCTGCATAAGTTTTTTTTGTTTATATTGTGAAACTATTTTTATAAACTAGCTACTTTCTGCTTCTTTTTGAAAGTCTCTGATGTACTTTGATGCTTTTTCTGCAAACAAAAAACATTTATATTGATTATCAACCATTGTTTTTCTGTTTTTATGTCAATAAACAAAGCAACTTTTGTCGAGAAATTTTAAAATAATACATCAAAACACGAAAATATATCGACCAGTCGAAAATCCTAAGCTTATATAAAATACGTCTACTGTTTTTACTTCCAACTGCTTTCGGAATTTGAGTAATGAAAGAATTTTTATGTTTATAACTATGTATAATTATACAGTTATGAGCAAATGACAAAACAAGGTCCTACGATATCTAGAAATCGCCAGTAAAGAAAAATTCTTTACAACAGTTACCTAAAGTGAAATTTTTCTCGAAAGTATGGATGTAGGAGGTGCTCAACATATTATAGAACAGCACAGATAAACTACACCTATAAACATCATCCATCCTAAGCAATCGCCGTTTCGTAACGTGATATACTATAAACGAATCTACAGGGGCTGTTCTGGATTTTCTGCAACCTTTTCAAATACACTGATCAAAGCGTAAAAAGGAACCACTTCTATATATTTCAGCTATCCCATGACCCAGTTATCTACCCTTCACACCTATTAAAACAAACAAACCTCAAAATAAACGGAAATCTAGAGAGGGGCGAATCAAACTTCATTAACCCTTCGTGTTCTGGATTACGTCCCAAGCATATGCGCATACTCTCAGTCACGTAACTCCGGCATAGGGACGAGGCAAGAAACCGTTGTATTGTCACCAACCCCAACACCCAACATCGTCAGCAAATTAAGGGTTAACTTTTAGCGATAGCTTGAGGGAGAGATCCGGTCCGCTAATTGCCTCTTGCTGCAAGTTAATTAAATCAATGAACGGGTGAGTTGTTTTTGTTGCGCTCGAGTGGAATGGTAAAGCGCCCGCCATTGGCGGTTGTACTTTTTTGCAGGAGTCGGCTGTTGCGATCAAAGACTAGGGTTGGTTAATAAGTTTATAGTGTTCAAGAGGATGCGATATGGTTCCCTAAACAATGAAAAAGCATTACAGTTTTTATAATAATAATTACTATTGCATAAATATACATGCATTATGCACAACTTTAACACACACTTTAACCTGGAAAATTTATAACAAAAAAGTCTAAAGAAGTTACTATAAATTTCCGACACAAAGTAGGAGAGACAAGTAAAGTCATTCCTGAAAGTTTCAGTGACAAAATTCAGTTTTTAGAATTTTCTTCCACGGGTAGAAGATCAAAGCAGCTACTCAAAACATATGGCGAAATAATAAAAACGCCTATCTACGAACCGTAAATCTCTAGAGTATGTTTCACAAAGTTTGATCAAATTTAATATGTGAATAATCAGGAAACTTTAATCTAAGAAGCTTAAAGCAAAATTACAAACAATGAATAAAGCGTTACTCCCTTAACTTCAGCAGCTCCAGAGATCTCAGGTACGAAGGACCATAATTAAAATGACATATACTAATCACAAATCTTAGACAACAGTTTTGAATCTGCTGGAGTTTTAGTTTATTATTTCGGTTAAACCTCACCGTAAACGATATCATAGTAATGGAGACTTACTTAACTGCTGTTCAGGTGTGGGTTGTTGCCTCATATTTTATGAATCGACGATACAAGGTGCCAAATTTTTCTTGAAGCAGCATCTGATGTACCAGATTCATTGACTGTTTCCATTTCAATAATTTTTGCAGAACGTTTTTAGCATTATCAGTTTTCCAACTGATTTATTTATTTATTCTGTACTGTTCAACAGGTGAATACCCAATTTCAGAACAGAAAAATTACATGAAATACTCCTGAAAACTTGTCTCGGGACCTTAAAAGTAAGTATATGTAGTAAGCATTGACAATTTATCTTATTATTGTCCAATCCAATAATTGTTCTTTTTCAATGTAAATACGTTACCAAATCGAAAACTTAAACATTTGAGACACCATCTTTGTACAGATTCAATACCGTCAATATGTATTCAGTAGTGAATATTTCAGACTACAGTTGCATATTCAAGTTTCGATCTCACATATGCACAGTATAGCGCCAAAGGGTTTTTGGGTCCCACAAATTACGGCCAATTCGCACAATAAATCCATCATCGCTGCTTTCGGTAGCCGCGGATGTTCCCCAGGGAAGTGTGTTTGGCCCATTGCTGTATGCCCTTTACACCAGCAACTTATCTAACTGTTTAAGTTTTTGTGAACCCCACTATTATGCAGACGACACCCAGCTATGTGCTACTTTCTCTATCAGAGATATAGATAATGCTAGAAACAGTATCAATAGAAATTTACAAGCACTGCAAAACGTTTCTTCTAGTCATTCATTGCATGTTAACCCTGCAAAGTGTGTCGCTATTGTATTTTGTCCGGAAAGCTGCAGAAAGTTTATTTATGACAACCTGCAGCTACGTCCTGGAATTCATTGAAGACTGCAAAAGTTTGGGCGTGATTATTGATCATAGGCTGAGGTTTGATAAACACATTACCTATATATTACGTAAAGCTTATACATCGTTGAAACAGATATATAGCCAAAGACTCTGCTTGGACGCTGGTTTAAAAAAGCTACTTTGCAATTCTCTTGTGCTCTCTAATTTAAATTACTGCGACGTTGTTTATGGTCCCTGTTTGGATAGCTTCAACATAAAGCGAATTCAGAAGCTGCAAAATATCTGTTTGAGGCTAATTTACTGTATACTCCGTAGATGACCCGTGTCCGACAGAATGGTGCAAGCTGGTTGGCTCACTATGATCAACAGGCGTCAGCTGCATATGCCATGTTTTTTCTACAAAGTAATAAAATATAAATCCCCGCCATACCTGTATAATAGACTGACTTTCAGGACTGACGTACACAATGTTAACATCCGTAGAAAGGATTTACTTACTATTCCGCAGCATAAAAAGCAACTGTTTAAGCGCTCATTTTTCTACAACATTGCGTCCGTCAATGCTTTTAAATTACAGCTTAAACAACAACTGCTTCGATCGCAGTGACATTTGTTGCTGATATTATCATCACGTCATTCTGGATTGATGGTATACATTGGATGACTTTAACATCTTGGCTCTTTCTGTCTCTGAATTTCACTTTTTCTTCCTCTTCGTTTCCTTTCTTCTTCTTGATGTTTCTTGCGTGTTCTTACTGTCTATCTATTACTGTTCATTTTCCATTTGCATTTCATTTTCTGTTAATTCCTTTTTCTAGGTGATGTGTAATTTTAGGATAGTATAGCTTTAGTTTATGAGTGGGCACTGTGGAAGATCAAAACTGTTACTTACTGGTTTCAGTGTACCTTTTGTTGTTTAGAGTCATATTTTAGTTATGTTAACTTTAATGTAACAACAACAATAAAAAATATTATTATTATTATTATATGCGATTTGCTGAAGTCACCACATTATCAATTTGGCTATTAAATGACAATAACGGATCAAAAACGACTCCAGGTCCTTGAAGGAATTTGGTCTGTTGAGAGTATATATATACCATCAATGTCATAATTATATACTATGCTATTGGCCTTTAGAGTACATTACACTTCGTGGGATTAAATGACAGCTTATTTATGATGTATCATACAAGAAAAGAGGATTAAAATAATCTCTCTAATTACCAGCGTTACTGTATTGTATTATTACCACAGGTTTTCCTTCTTACCGGTAAATAATGAAACAGAGAACGACTTGTAGACATCAAACGATCTGGAGGTGAACCTCCAACGCGTAATCCAATATATTACACGACACAGATGCCTTTGAGACCTAATCTGAACTGATGCATCCCTGCATTGGCTTGCTAAGTATTGATCATGTCAACAAAAGCTGGTATAAAATCCCTGTAATGGAATTCGTCAACTTTGATGCGAATAGATCTAAATGGGAAGTAGCTGTCAGCAAAAGACGACAAAGGGCATAAATAGCGTGGCCGATATTTCTAAAGTTAAAATTTGATTGAGACACTGTCGGACAGTTTTTAAAGATACGAAAGCTCACCCAGTAAATATTACGAGTCGTCGCGCGTTATTGTAAGAAGTTGGACAAGTTGGCACATTAAAGTAAATCCCGTGACATAAAAGCCAGGAGAATTATTCGTTCGCATTTGTTTCCCAGCCAGTGCAGCTCTTTTATTTAGCTTTAACGATGTGTGAAGACATTGCTGAAGCGTGAGCTAGTGTTTTCGGGATATATTCGTCTGTTCGTCTGTTCTTTAAAAAATGTATTCTCGTATTGCAAAGTTTTTCACACAAAATAATTATACATTTTTTTGAATTTCGTCCATCTAGACGACGCTACCAAAAACTGTCTTGTTTGCAAAATATGTTAACAAAAGCTATATAAATGGCCCGTTTAGTTCGATCTTCAATTATCGGGCCTATTCTTTTGCATGCACTACTTAAAGACCTAAACTTGTTGGAAGACAAAGTTTTCCATAGTTTTCTAGACAGTACCGGTATACAGTGTTATCGCATCATCTGAATGTAAGCGGGCTTTGCCTTGGAATACTTTGTTAAACCTTGTACATGGATGTTAAAGAACAGTGGATCAAGCATGGATTCCTGGGACACCCCACTTGTTAATTTTCCATAGTCCCCGTTTGTGTCTACGTATTGTGTTCTATTTCTCATATAACGTTAAAAAAATTTGGTAGCTGGTTTTTTTAGTGCTTTAATCCTTTAACACGTTGAGGGATCTAAAAAAAGAATTCGTATATACAACTTGTTGCAGGTGTTTCCATGTGTACTATAAAAAATTGGATACTGTCATTAAATTTTTAGGATAGTACTCGTTAATTGTCATTTCACTTATTCAGTCGCTTCAACAGAATATTCGTTTAGTTGAATACTTGTTTAATTTGGATCTGTTATCTTCTTTAATATACAGAATCATAACCGTTGCATGGGCGTACCGAAGAAGTTGAAACTGTATTAAAAGCGCATCGGTTAATGCATTAGTCTTTGATATGTGTTAATTCTGAATCAGAAATCGTGCTCCTATTAGTAGAAATTTTAAGGTGAAATTTATGTACCTTTGTTACTTCGTATGATATCATTATACATTATGTGGAACACGGATCTTTATTTTCCCAAATAAAATGTGTCAACTTATTTTTTGTTAAATGCGAGAGCGATGCAACTGAATGCGCCTCATCTAAATGAGTTCATCAATAACGGAATTAGTAATAAAGGGGCTTTGTATATCTTATAAACATTTATTATTTCTATTTATGTTGAATTATACTCTACAGGACGTTCCTGCTTTACCCCCCCCCCAGACCAAAAGATGGATACGCCCATGAACTGTTGTATTCTTTTGCTGTCTTTAAAACTGTACAATAAATACTCATATCTAATAAAAATATACGCGATGCGATATAAAATATCAGCAAGGTTCATGTTTTCAGATCTATTCAATTAAATATATTGTCAAGCCGGCAAGATCCACAAAATGATGTACCTCTATCTTGTATACTAAACACTCGCATTATTTAGCTAATTTTAATGTTCGTGTTTGTTTTTTCTATCGTTTAAGTTTGCCTTCGAGCCGTCTAATATGGGCTACCAATTACCTAACAATTTACTGATTATGCTTCGCAACATTGAAACAGAAATAGAATAGATCTATTGCTTGTCAGCTACTTGGCAATAGTATTCAAGTTCATTTACAATACCTCTTGGCAAGTTCTTCCAAAAATTTAGGCGCCGATGGACATTTTACCACCCAAGAAGCTGATTATTGGACCGTCGCCAAGTAGATATCTCCCTCATAATCATCTGCTACACTCCAGATATTACCCTGTCGAATGCTCTTTCGGGCGCATCGGAGGCATGCGTCGAGATTTCAAACACCCTGATAACGTCGGCGTCGCGCTCGTTTTGCGTTTAGTATCGTGCCAACTCTCGGGCTGACTGACCGATTTGTTCCATGCGAAAATGCGCTCGAATATTTCGTCCTGTTCAATAATTTTCACGTAGTTCGTTGAAAAAATGAATGAAACAGGGTTGGATAATTTTACCTATTGCAGTCTGGATGGCTTCAACAAGTCCTACAAACACGTGCATGGATATCTCAGCCTGCTGGTTTGTGTTTTCGGTTCCATAGCTAACGTGCTCAATGTATGCGTGCTGACGACGAAGGATATGCGATGGCCGACCAATTACATCCTGACTGGGCTTGCCGTCGCCGATCTCCTGGTGATGATAGAGTACATACCCTTCGCCATCCACCATTACGTTCGAAACGAGCACAGGTACTACATACAGCACTACACTTACGGGTGGGGTGTGTTCATGGCCTTCCACGGCGGTTTCACGATAGTTTTCCACTTCATCTCTTGCTGCTTGACGGTCATCCTCGCAATCTGGAGATACATCGCGATATCCCACCCCCAGAACACGTTCCAGTGGTGCAGCCCCGAAAAAACGAAGCTCGCGATATTCCTGACGTATCTCATATGCCCCCTGGTCTGTCTTCCCGTTCTGATGTCCTTACAGGTCATCGGGAAAGGTCACATCTGCGAACCGGACGGAAGGTTCTTGAATGAGAGCTTCACTCCAGATAACGTCAAAGTGTTCAATAGAACGATATACGTAGTGGACCATTCCGGGAGCAGCTACAGACAGTTAAGTTTCGTGGTGTATGGTGTCGTTTTGAAGCTGGTTCCTTGCATTTTGCTCACCATCCTCTCGTGGAGACTGATTAAGGCCCTGGTCGATACGAAGAAGCGCAGGAGGCTCCTTCTGGACACTTCGCTGCCGCTGGACGTCATCAACGAGAAGAGCATCAAGAAGCAGAGGCAGCTGGAGAAGGAGCAGCAAGCGGATCGTACGACCAAGATGCTGCTTGCTGTGCTGCTGCTCTTCCTAATAACGGAGTTCCCGCAGGCCATTCTGGGACTGCTGAGTGTTCTCATCGGGAAGAACTTTGAAGAGCAGTGCTACATGCCTTTWGGTGAGGATTTGGTTGGAGTAGTTTAGTAGCTTCTTGTGAATGACTTGTCCTTGATGGCATTGCTTTAAATCCTTAATGCTTCAATGTGGGATTTACATATGGAATATACAAACATATTATCTACATAGAATATACATTTATTCAAGGCAAGATAAAACTGAATATAGTCTAATTCTATCCAAAAATGTGAGTTTACATCATTTTTTAACATTAAGTAATATCATATTTTTCACAAGTTAAAGTATATGCTCCTGAGCCTAAGGTTTATCTATATCTCGATTTCTCAGGTGTTAAACTATCTACAGCAACATTTGAAGATTCTTTAAGATCAAATGGCAGCTCTAAATCATAGCCTAAGGTCATTTTTTCGAATTAATTCCACTCAGAAAGCTCGATATTTGGTTTCATAAAAATGTTTACCCTAAGATTAGTAATATTAGATTAATATTTTCAATCAAAAACTCGTTTTTATTAAAATTTTATCAATGGAAACAACTTCTTATCAAACTCGTAGGACAAAGGTAGTATAGGAAGAGGAAGGGTTTTTCGATTAGCTTTCGGAAAGAAGGTTGCTAAATCTGAAATAAGGTCTTTATATAAATTATATGGAATATTCAGCTTCAATGGAGTTGCCGGAGGTAAAATTAAAGCACGTTTATTTCGGTTTTCAAAGAGTAAATATCTTCACTAAAAGGTTGTTTATATAGATTTTTTTAAGTCTAAAATTGTTTTGAATATTTTGATGTCACAGATTATTTTCTTCTTACTTACTTCATACCATGCCATGTAATTAGTTTTACCACGTTTAACTTATTGACGGGGTAATAGATTAATAGTGCCTACGAAACAGGTTGCTTATTAAATTGAATATTTTGGACTCTTTTCAACAAAATGTATTTTATTTTAGAGCGGAAATAAAATTTGTCTTTACGAGAACCCAAAATTTAAACAAACAACTTATAAAAAATATGACACTTAAAAAAAACTCCCAGAATACTGAAAATTTTCTTTTAACATTATTATTAACGTTAAAGTATTTATCATGTAATTTTTTAGAAAGTCCATGTCCACGAAAAAGAAAAATTATTTATTTGTAACTCCAAAAACAGTGTGAACAAAACCATAGAAATTCAAACCTTACAATAGATTCTCAAAATGTGCACCACCTCTTTCCATACAATAATACAGGCGGTTCTCGAACTCCTGCTGCACTTTTCGGAAAGTTTCAGGTGGAATCCTCCTGCACTCGTTAATAATTCTTTCTCGCAGATCGTCCAGGCTAGTAGGTTGTGTTTTGTAAACCACAGATTTTAAATGACCCCATAGAAAGAAATCTAAAGCAGTCAAATCGGGTGATCGTGGCGGCCATTCAATTGTTCCACGCCTACCAATCCAGTGAAGAGGAAATCTATGATTTAACCAATTTCGCACATTAATGGCGTAAGCGGTGGGGCTCCATCATGTTGGTAAAACAATTCGTATTCATCCAACATTGGATTTCCTTCAGGGTCACGTTGGTTTTCTAATTGCTTTGTGATTAAAGGATCAATAACGTTATCAAGTAATTCTAAATACATTTCCCCATTTAGCGTCCCATCAATGAAAATTGGACCTACAATTGCGTTGCCAAGTATTCCAGCCCAGACGTTCAGCTTCTGAGGAACTTGTGTATGACCTTCTCGAAAAATATAAGGATTTTCGTCACTCCAGTACCTGACGTTAKGTTTATTTACAGAGCCGTTCAAAAAAATGTGCATTCATCACTGAAGCAGATATTTTTTATTAGATTTGGATTTACTATAATCTTTTCTGTCATAATTTCGCAAAATTGCAGTCTTCTATCGACGTCATCTTCGCCGAGTTCCTGGAGAGTTTTCATCTTATAGGGATGGAATTTGTGCAGTTTTGTAACTTTCCTTACTGTGTGACAGGCAACGCCACCGCACCTAAAATGACGATTCAAACAGTAGTTTAAAGGATTTCAAATATAAATTAAATCGTTATGCTACAATTAGCTCATTTTATTGCAGTTTTTGAAAAAATATTGTTTGTATCTCGAACGCGAAATGCTTTGCGGTCTCGAATGAATGTATTCTTGAACGCAAAACCATCATTTCGCATTCTAGATACAAAAATAAGTATTTGAACCTTATCGAAATGAATGGGGTCAACTGAAGGAAAAATTAAGAAGAAAAACACTGAGAGAACATTTACTAATGAAAAAATCTGTACTGTACGTAGTAAAGATCGAAGATTATTATCGTAAGAATATTGTTAAAAACCCAGAAAATGATAGACACGACGATCGCCGGGATTCTATTTATAACATGCATTAATATAGGTTCCATTTCCATTCCATTTTAACCCAAATATTTCAAGCTCGGTCCATTTGAAATATTTTAAGTCCGGTCCACTTAAAATATTTCCTTTCGATGCGTGTAGGCGACAATATCGATGACTATTACCAGTTTATTGCTAGGCCTGCTGTGGAGGGATGAAATTCCAATAAACTTTTGCATAAGTTGGTGTCATTTCCTACTACTATGAGGGGTTTGATTAGTTTTTCCACATCATATAAGCGTTAGCAGCACACAATGTGCCCGGAGACATGAAACTGTTTTCGTGTAACATGCCTGGTTCTTGACGGGTGTTCTCTAGAACTTGTCTTGTGTGACGAGCTTAACGCTTGTTGTTTAGTTTGCTCCATGATAAATGGACAACGAGCAGGTGTATGTGGTGTACGTGTACAGCAAGCATGTGGTACTGACGTGGAATAATGTGTTATAAAATTTCACATTTGCTTCCGTGAGTTACCGCGATAGCTATGGTCTTTTAAAAGGGAAAATAGAACGGTAGCGTGATTTGGGTATGTTACATGTTATATTGGTACAAGCATGCAGTTTTGAAGGGGATTTTCGGCATTTAGACACTCAAATCGATATATTATTCATTTCTTTGCTTATTAATTGTGAAGTTTCGCCCCTTATTTCTAGGTGGACTCCCTCAGGCTGTTTTAAACGATGGTACATCAATACAAGAATAATTAACATACATTGAGTCTTATCCCCTTATCTAGCAAATTTTACTAAAATTAAATGTGTGAAAACCATTATTCCCACGTTTTACACATTAAAATCACATGCATTGGAAGTCCGGCAAAAGCGAATGGTATTATAACAATATTTCTGTAACCGTTAGCCGTGCCTACGTTTAGTTACTTACAATTGAATGGACTAACATCGCAAAAAAACTATTTGGCCCTTATTTTCGAAATGACGGCCAAATGGACAAGATTGTATTTCCGGAAACTGAGTGATGGTCACCATCCTTCAATAGAATGGAAGAACAAAATCGCTGTTTACCCAAAATGTTTAGCAAAGTTAGCATTTGACTGGTTGTCTGAAGCACTGAAGATGCCTCCAGTTACGAGTGGCGAAACGCCTGCGGTACGATAGCGAATACCATAACCATAGCAGCCCGTAAACTGAGTACCTATACATTATACCAAACAAGGAATGCTTTGTACAGATTGCTGTGTTGGTTACTTAACCATAATATGTTTTTTTTTACATAAAGCAGCCTGTTTTTTTAACAACGATTAAGTTGTCTTGATTGATAAAGAAAATCCGCACACAAAATGTCACGATTTCATCAACCCTGAAACAATCCAGAACTATATTTCGCAAATGTCATCCTGTTTGTGTTTGCCGTATAAATTGCACAGCGTCATACCCATGAGAGATTAAAAAATCGAATATTAAGGCGCTATGTGCTGTATGTTGTTGCCCAATGGCATTGATTGTTGACAAACAGAGGGCTTTAAAACGGGGAATGGAGTTTTTGCTTTTGAAGTATCAGGGGATTTAGGATTTAGGAGAATTGTATTACGACTGGAGTCAAACTTTGGAAGCTTAAATCACGTTAGCTGCAAGAAGTAAAAGTAGGTTGTGTGTTGCAGAAATTTTGCGTTTCGGTTGTCGTGATTTTGAACTAATGTATTCATCTCCGTTCATAATGAGTTCAGCATATTCAGTATATTCAATCGAAGAGAAAAACGTACTGAAACGAGAAACTCTATTAGTAGCCAGAAAGATCTATACCTATCATCGGTACCCCTTACTAACCATAAGTGTTCAAATCAAGTGTTTAAAACGATGGCCAAACTTACCAGTATTGTTAAACCGAAAAATAAGTTTCTGACATTATGGAATATTTGACAATACTTGTTATTGTAGGACTAGAAATATTTTGCGAATGACCAACTACTTGCAGTGATTTTGGATAGTTTGTATGGTGCAGTCACTAAATTTTGGTGCAATATTTTGCCTCCTTACATGACGCTTAAGTTATTCCTAAATAATTTCAGTTGGATTAAATATAAAGTGATACGGAGGTAGCCGTAAAGTATGTCCATGCTCTTTAACCAAACTACCAATAAAACATTTTGTCTTTAAAACCTCCAAACCTCTTTCCTCAAAATATGTCATGTTTTAAAAGAAAATCTTTCATTTCTTATCTGAAGACGTATATCTCAAAAATACAAACTGTTTTTTTTTCTGGTATAATACTGACTTTCGTTCTGCATATCGAATACCGGCTAAAGCCATCGTCTTTTCGATTTGTATTCAGAGCATATCACAACAATACATGTTTACAGCGTGTTACGGGAATGTAATGCTCATAATCGATTGAAGAGTTTGGCGACAAACGCTCGGCGTAAATGGGTTTTAGCTTTTCGTACTGGCGATTTTGCAATGCAAATATTTAGCCTCCGCAAACTTGTGGATCCTCCATGCGGGTATTTTTGTTTGCGCTGATTGACAATTGTTGTCGCAGCTAGTCCCAAAAGTGTGCGGTCTAAATCGAGGTGTATACAGATGCTTGACATTTACATCGTGACATGCAAAGTAATATGTTAAAAGAATAACAAGTCATAATAATATTTATATTTTCTATAATGTTTTATTTTTAGGATGTGGTTTTATATGTCTAAATTTGTAGTCAACAATAACCTTCTTTGTTGATTCTTCTAAACCAAAAAATCTATATAAAAAAATTACACTCTCTTAGTGTTCATTCATTCATTCATTTATCACAGGTAAAAATTTTAGGACAAAATTACTACAGTAAACTATTGAAATACTCGGAAAATAAAATAAGATATGTTTATAGTTTTACAAAGTACCCAAAACGAACTGATGATTTTCAAATTTTATGACCTATGAAACCAAAAGTTCGAACAGTATTGAAACTATATCTGATACCTTTGCAGGTCATCCTAATAGCATTCATATTCATAATTGAAAGAACTGATAACATATCCTTCTTTATTTATGCCAGGACCAAAAAATGACTGCTCCATATTTTCTTTTCCTCATTATGCAATTACTGATCAATTGTTTATAAATTACAAAACACATACTTCACCCCACCAACACGAATTTGTACAACCTCATAGAAGTACAATTTTTAACTTGCCTATTTATAGCTATTATATTGTAAACTCTTTAGAAAAAGGTAATCAAACAGACTGTGTATGTACAGATTTTTGTAAAGCAGTTGATCGCGTCGATTACTTCTTATTAAAATATCTGGCATTATGGGTGTTGTCCATTTATKGATTAAATACCAACCAAAATAAATCAAACTGTTAAGTTATATGTTTTTTTTTATCTGTTACTTCTGGGTTACCTCAGAGCAGACAAGTACGTCCTATTGCATTTTCATTGTTTACAATTGACAGAAAAATGTTTTTGAAATCTCTAAAAACTTATTCTTTGCAGATGACCCAAGATTTTTTCTCGAAATTCAAAATTTCTACTGGTAAACAGCCATAAGATTTTGCTGCCTCATCACTTTGGTGCATTTGCAATAGCACTTTAGCTTGAAAGAAAAATGCAATTTTTAGGAAATATTCTTCAATTTCAATTTCATTAGGGAGACATTAATCCAACTGTCTAATTTGACATCCAACACCTTCAATTATTATTACTATATAAACTTTACTCTTAATTAACTATTATCAAAAGCCTCTTGTACCTATCCAAAAATGACCGAAACTTATACATACTTCAATGAATGTTGGCCTATTTCAGCATTCAATTTTAATACAGAATAGTTTTTTAGCACCAGCTTTTCGGCTGATTTATTGCATTGTTTGCATGTGATTAATGCAATCAGGTTTTTTACTGTACAGTATTCAAAAAGTAATAAGTTTTACCGAACCAAAGTATAGGTACACTACGTAGCTGGTGTAACGTTATTATATCATCAAATACTCATTTGAAATTTAAGATTAAAAGCCCATTACATGCACTTCTATTTATATATCAATACTGGGGCATGTATATAACGCTACAGATTTTACTATAGTTTCATTGACTGCTTTTATCCACCACTATTATTATATATTACTTAAGACAGTGGTGACAATGAGTGTCTCGTTTTGATTGGTTCCGCCATTAAGTGTCTAGGTGTCAAGTATAAGATTGTTTAAGCTGGATATGTTGCAATATTTGGCTTTTAGAACTGTTTAGTAGTGGTTTAGTTTATTTAAGTGTAATCTTGTTTATGTATTTTTGAGTTCTGGGTATGATTGCTTATTGGAATTAAATATATAAATGATTCTATTTAATGTCTTCAAAACACCCATTCTCAGCACCGAGTAAAGGCAACACAACGGTTTATCAGGAAACTGATTCCTTTTTGTATGAATTCATGGACTTATTTTGACAGATGGAAGTTCTAAGTAGTAAATCTGACATCTTCAGTTCATTGTATTTGATAAAGAGGTACCTCAATTAATATAAAGTGCGAAATTACATCATTCTTAAACCAGTTCAATACAGGCAGGAATAATTTTATGTGTTTTTATGATCAGCAACTCCAATTTATTTATCACGTAAACAAAATACAAGGATTGTATTCACTGATCAATTGTGATTTGGTACAAAACATAATGAAGTAATTAGTAAAGAAGTTACAATTATGATTTTTATTGCAAAAGCAAGGTCTAGGTGCAAGCAGGAATAAGAAGATATTACATTCTTTCTAACTGAAGAATTATGTAATCTGTTCATAACCACTTGTATTGTGGGTATGTCTTTGTTGTACATTTTTTATTATCAACGTAGTATGTAGTAAAGTTTCAACCCAAATTTATTTATCATGTACGCAAAATACATAGATTGTATTCACTTGTGTTTTAGTACAAAACAAAAATTGCAGCAACAACAAATTACCATTCAGGCAACTATTTTTTAGGAACGTCTAAAAGTAGAAACAGAATTCTAAGGAACGTTTTTATAAAAATAATAATTACTATACTAAATTAATATAATGTAAAGGTCTGTTGAATAAAATTAAACATGGAATTAATAAATGTCTTTGTGCCTAAATTAGACAATAACAGAGGTAATTTACGGCGTTATAAATATKTTCCAGCGCTGTTAAATTTAGATTCAGCAACAGACGGTGTTGAAAGCACGCTTCATCAATCGAAACACAAAAAATCGCAAAGCTCCACGCACAAAGGGCGTCAGCCTCAAACGTTTGGATGAAATTTTTAATTTCGGAACGAAACCCGTAATAAACACTAGAAGGTCGCCTGTCTAACTAATTTAGAAGTGGGGGCCAAATAAAATGCATTATCCGATGGATGCAGTTTTCACTTTATCCTGACGGACAAGAGAATTAAAATATGGAACTGGATTAAAACTCGTTAATCTCATCCCGGCTGTTTAGCTCAATTTGCAAGTATGAAAGGACTTGTTTCGAAATTTTGTTAGGGGATGCAGACGGCGGTAAATACTTTAACCAGGTCATTACTGCTCTCTTCACTCTTGATGGAGGAAGACACTTGAGATTTACGAAGTTCGCCTTTAACATTCAATTCATTTACATTTTTCCGTATTTCGTGCAATGTATTTAATGATTTTTTAAAGGAATCATTAGCAGGATGTCCTTGACTTTCAATACAATTATGAAGTAGGGCAGGAATGGTTTTAAACTGTAATTGGATTATTATAAACCATAATTTGATTTTTAAATACAGTTCAACGGATATAGCGAGATGTGAGCGTTTTAGATAATTGCATTTGGAAAGGTTTTAGCCCAGAGTTATACAAAGGTTTTTATACTTTTTGAAATAAAAAATTATAGTATTTGCTGGATCTGCTAGTGGTTATATCTGAGCCAGATATAAGAAAAAGGAATGAAGAGAAGTAAAATAACAAAGGAGTGACCGCAGAACCTTCAAATGTGTCCACCAAAAATAGTTTACAAAGTAGCAACCGCCATATTCCAAAAAATAAAACCAAGTACTCTAATGAAGAATACAATGAAGGAATTAAAAATAAAATTACTGAAAATTATGTTGTATTAATTCTTAAGATACATAGCAACGATGATAAAATCTTACTGGAGTTTTTGCGAAACTACACTACAAAGTAGAAAAAACACGTATGTCTATCCAAACTTGGAAGATAGGCTCTTTGTAAAGAAAGCTACACATAAAGAGTACTCTTTTTCTTAAGCTGAGCTTTCGAATTTATTTAAAGAAAGAAAGGCACTCCACCATCAACTTCTCTCTCTGATGAATTGGATGTGTGGATTATACGAATTGAAAACAGTTTGTATTTCTTCTAGGCCGTGATTTGGTAATGCTAAAATAAGGTCATCGACATATTTTTTAATAAATAATACATTAAAAGTAAGACTGGGCAAACAGTTATCTAAGAGATGATCCATCACATACTGGGCCAATATTGGACTAAGTGTCGACCCCATGATACGGCCAAAAACTTGTTTGTAAAATGTATTTTCATAAACAAAATAGTTATTATCAAAAATGAATGATAACATTTGTAAAAATAGTTTTTTACGTTAATTTATGTCTTCTATTTTTGGACATTTGAAWTAAATTTTTGGACTAATGACATTATAGATTTTTAGCGACTTTTTCTTGTGTTAGGTGTTGTGCTTTKTCAAGTTGTTTTTTAAAATCATTACATTTAATTTGGATTGTTGAAGTTGGGTCCCTACTCAAAACTGTGAAACTATTTGCATCTGACAATAAATCCATCATTTTACGGTTGTATTGTTCTTTATCTAAAACCACTGTTACTCCACTTTTGTCACTATTAACTACCACTAAATTCTGGTTATTTTTTAGAAAACGTTCTGTCTCTATGTAGAGTATGTCTGTGGGATTTTTAGTTTCTTTATCTTTAGGGACATATCCTGTAATTATACTGGTTAGTTTTGCTCTATAAAAGTCTCTTCTTTCTACACTAACAAGATTCAGAAGGTTTTCTATGTCTGACACTAGTTTACCTAAATGCCCATTTTTAAAATTAGTCCTAAAACTAAATTGACACAAGTCATTTATGGTAGAAAAAACTTATGTTTCGTAAAAAAACACTGTTGCGCATATTTATCACTTACACCTAGCCTCAAATTTCTGTAAGTATAAGGTTCCATATAGTTTGTTGTATTAATTAAGTTGAATTGTAGATGCTTCGAAGAAGAATTTAAATAAATTCGAAAGCTCAGCTTAAGAAAAAAGAGTACTCTTTACGTGTAGCTTACGGGTCCACATACCCTGAATTACTTGATCTTCAATAAAAATATCTATACTTATTCTTTGAATTAGGATGAATAAGAATGATTGTTCTTTAACCAAGAATGTTTGTTTTATTTGTTTTACTTTTATAGATTTTTATAATTTTTTGTGTGTAACGATTTTGTGTTGGTAGATAGATAAATTGAATACACAACAACAATGTAGCCTTTAAATAGGTAATGAAATTTGCTTTTATTTGTAAGAGACGAATAAGTATCTTTAAACGTTATCTCCTTATAATATCATTTCTAGATGAAACTAAAACTAATGCGATATTTTATCTGTAGAACTAMCATGGTCCCTATTWATCATTCTGTTGCTTCATTTACTTGCACTGTTTTTACGCGTGAAAACTTCCATTTATCAGGGATATCACTCTAAAAATCTCATTCACTCAATCGTCCACAAGCGACCGACGTTTCTTTTTTTACCTTTTTCAAGCGACTCAATTACCCGTACGTGCTTGTACCTTCACTATAATTGATTCGGTTCGAGCAATTTAGTGCTCCCGATGCGGTCAGAATAAAACTCCCGCGGCAATCCCTATAACTTTCAAGTAACACTACAACGTGAGCGGGATTAGGTCAGCTTGCTCCCGGAAGCCTGTCGTTACCATTAATCATCTGGGAACTTCAGTTGTCAATGCGGCATTTATGATGCCGGTCACGCTCCTGTAAACTGGAAATTCGCTGAAAATTAGCTGGAGTTCCTGCAGGAACACGTCGTATGTAATATGTTGGCGTGGCTGACTTTGTTTTTCCACATTGATGTCTTTGAGATGGAGAGTTCCCTTGGTTGTCTGGTCTCTAGTGTCTACTGTTACAAAGTTCAATGTTTATAGAACCGTAGCCATCCATAAAAAATATCAGTTCCTCGACAAAAGCACCTTTATAGTTTTTTTATAACGTTCATTAAGTCTTCCTTGTTTCATATGCAAGAATCTGTCAATTTATTTCAGATTTTCCACTTTCCTCCGAAGCCATTGCAACACTACTAAATTCTTAATGTGCAGAAATAGAACTCAAGTTAAAAAGTGCTGGATTGTAACAAATCATATAGTGTATTAGAATTTTGGGAGAGGATAAATTAGACACTTTTTATGGAGGAACCTTAAGGAACGTACGATCAACACATAACAGTGAGTTTTTAGTAAATGCGATCAATCAATTATCAGAATTACTGTATTTAAATAAATGAAGGAGATACTTGGTCTAGGGGGGAGGGGGCAAAGCAGGAACGTCCTGCATAGTATAATTCAACATAAATAGAAATAATAAATATTTATAAGATATAGGTACTTAAGTAATCTTCGTGTATTTTCTGCAAGGCGACTTAAAACATCTTCTGTGAAATAAAGACCAAAATTATTTATATGCTGTCTATGTACTGATCATAAAAAGCCCCTTTATTACTAATTCCGTTATTGATGAACTCAGTTAGGTGAAGCGCATTCAGTTGCATCGCTCTCGCGTTTAACAAAAAATGAGTTGATACCTTTTATTTGGGAGAATAAAGATCCGTGTTCCACATATTGTATAGTGATATCATACGAAGTACAAAAGGAACATAAATTTCACCTTAAAAGTTCTACTAATAGGAGCACGACTTCTGATTCAGAATTAACACACATCAAAGACTAATGCATTAACCGATGCGCTTTTAATACAGCTTCAACTTCTCACACCAGAAGCTTTAGAATTTTAAGCTGGCAGTTCATATGTACAGCTGCTAAAGATACAACTGTAGTAATTTTTACTCCCCAAGGAAAGAGACTCGATGGCTAACTAATATTTTTAAAACTCGGAATGACAAATACCTCAGCATTATGCGTCAAGCCAACCTCAAAAATTAACCGACTACTTAATATTATATTAACAAAAAAAAATGCACTAGATTTTATGATAGCGAAGGATGGGGAGGGGGTTCAAAGAAGATGAATTATACCACCGATATCTTGTTTTCATAATATGTTGTTGTGATGCTGCAGTTTAATTTAAGACATCACCTGTATAATCCAAACATGACCTACTAATTTTAGTATACACACCACTCAAACCAATTACAAAAGTTCCTTCTCCTATCTAATGGCAATCGCCTTAACTTAATAGCTCAGCTTTTCAAACCCACTCTACGTTTCATCTAACCCCCTTAAGTCGCTTCGTAGTCCAAGGCTCGTCACCTTGCAGGGCTTTTCCACCAATTATCCGTGGATGTGTGTATCCAATTCAGAAGAAAACACAGCCGAGCGATCCTCCCATTCAGCAGGTGTCCAACAACGAAATCAATTAAACGGAGCTTAAGGACATTCACGCCTTGGGGGTATAATTAAAATGAGTTGTCAGTATCAGAGTAATGTAATTTCACAGCAAGTCCGTATTAACCGGTCGTACAGCGCCATTCAAGTAATCCGTTAATTAGTGAAGCGAAACTTGTTTCGAGAGGGGCTCGAATTAAAGGAAAGGGGCTTCGTCTGTTTTATTTAAGGGGTCCAAATTACACTTAAATGAAAATAGCTCGATGATTTGTACGACTATCTGTTTACATCGATATATGGGAGTAATCAGTGTGACGTCACAATGCATGACTTGCTTGCGGTATTGGTGATATCAGAAAAATGTACAATTCCCTTATTTTCTTTAAGTATTCCTAAATTTATGAGGGTAAATGCTTTCGGCGTTTAGTTATTTAGTTAGTTAGTATTTCTAAAAGTTTCTACACCTTTTTTTTACTGGATGTTTATAGTAATATTTTTCTCTATGTAAAAKATTGGTTTTATCAAAGTTAATCATGTGTTTAGTGAATTATGAGTGTTTAGCTACAGAAGATTTATCTATTTTTTTGTAGTCTAGTAGCATGTCTTACTTTCTAATTCTAGTGGAACCAAAAATTTTATCTACTTAATATATGTACTATCAACAGCTAAAATATCAGCTTTAATTTTCTTTGTGTTGATCGAGAATTTACTTGACTTGTACGAGCATTTTCATTAAAAATTAACGAACTTTCATCTGAAATTCGTTGTGCTCTAACAAATAACGTCCTTATAAGATTATTTTTCGAGTGGAAGGAGATTTGGCATGTAAATATCTGCCTGTGTGTGTCCTAACTATTCAGTCTTTACTCTGTAAATTTGATTCAAAKGCTTGTGAAACTACCTAACTCTTCTMCACCGTGTTATTTGGCGYTATGTTCGTTTACATAACTTAATCAGAATTTGTAGAGTAACCGTATCTCACGTCTGGCGATTACAATCCCATTAATAAGCTTTTAGCGTTTCATAAAAAAGGCTCGATCATAAGATATTGTGAAATTCAATTAGCCACCTGCTTCCCTAGAGGGTATACTTGTATTGTGGTGAATGGAGTTCTATTTGTGTGATATAGCGTTCGAGTTTTCCATGTCGACGTGAAGGATGGAATAAAGTGGTGTTAAGAAAATGAAATTCTTGTAGGCGTGCAGCATTGCAAGTAGTTCCAGCTTATATAAAGTTTATTCAATCAATTTAAAACGTTAGTTTGTCTTTCACCGGGGACGGAGGCTTACTAACGAAAAAAGCTGAAATGGAAATGGTGAATGATAGCTAAGTCTCAAAGAACTTAATTTAAAGTTAATTAGTATTAATATTTTTTTAAAATTTTTGTTTTGCCAGAGGAAAAATGTTTTACAAAATTGTTAAGTATCAAACAGGTGGGGGACAAGTACAAAATTTAAGAATATCGGTGGAGGTAGAGGTATCTCGACTAACATGGTAACAGATTCAGAACACGAGCATAGAGAGATACTAAATGAAATCCAAAAACAGAAATTTGTGATCTGATAGTAGGTTATGGGTATAGTCTCTGGAGTTTATTTATTGTTTAATCTGAAATATCAAAACCGACTTCCTATTACACAATCTACTGTTAGTCAACTTGTTGCACTAAAAAGGCATATTGTGGTTCTATTAATGACTGCACTGTTTCTATCATCTCAGTTTTGTTGTTAATCTTGTTCCTTCTTCCGTCGTTTTTTCAAATTTTTGCAAATAATCCTTATTTTAAATTTTATATTCGTTTGCTTTATTGACGATCGGTATATGACGCAACAAGTCTTACATCTTATTTGATAAATTCCACTTTTGTGTAAGGTAAGTGATGTATTTTTAACGTTAGTAAGAATGCGACTATTTGAAAAGAATAACTTTGATTTGAGCTTTTACGTATAATAATACCTATTGCCGTCAGTTTTTTCCAATTTTTTTAATTTTTTTTTATTCATGAATTAAGGACGTTTAAGAAAAATTTAATTTCTCGTTTTGTTTCTGTAAATCTTCAGAAAAAATCATTACTGTAACGACAGCAAGCTACTATGTGTAGCGTAAAAAAGTTTTTACTAGAATACATAGTTTTCGTAGTGTCTTGTACTCTCGTATCTATACAGGAGTCTAGAATTTAGAGAAGTCTGAAATCGGAATTGAATTAAGCAGGCTTTTATGAAATTTTGAGGAAGAAAGTGTCAAATTTTAAATTTTGTTAATTAGATGAAGATAATTTTTAAGAGGAAACTGGAGTCGGAAATCTGTGGACAAATGTAATATACATAATTAGTATAATAAGTTTACATAGTTTTTACGTTGGGGCCGTCACGTAAGGTATCGGTCCTATGGGAAATTTTCTTCTTGTATTTAAAAAACATGCAAAACAGTACTAGGACTAATTATTTTACATCTATACACTATAAGGAATAGTTAAAGCAAGCTTGATTGAGTAAACATTAAGGGAAAGAACTGTACAACTTATTGCCTTATGCATGATGTTTTCCTCTGCCATTATTACTTATGACACGGTGTTACTAAATTACAGTCCTAAACGTAGACTTTATAAGGAAGATCAAAACTGAATTTTCCTCGGACAGTTTTTGTTTATTTGTAAATACGTTAAAAGTATAGTCTTGTAAACTTAAAAAAGGGTAAACATTCCACACTTTTGCTAGCGCCGGAAACAAGTACAGAACAGAGTATACCTCTACATGCATCATAAAATTTCACGAACTGAGAAGCCTTAATAATAAATAACTATACCTACGAAGATGGGAAGGGAGGAAAATAGAAATCCACACAGAAAGATAATGTTGGGTAAATCTAAGTTGATGAAGCGGAAGATTTTAGAACTTAAAATAAATAAACAATATGGGAAAGAGACAGAAATTGAACAGAAAATACAAACAGTATAGAGCTCTTAATAAGTACGAAGCATGTTTTTTAAGTAAGTACCGTTTTGCGATTCCGCCGCCGCAGCGCTACGGTCGGCGTTCCGCGCATGCGCGCTGGTTACCTACATCTCTTGTCTACGCACTGACGCCATTACAGATTGATTCTTCATTGTATACGTTGTTTACTGAGTGTTTAAGATGCCTCCGACAATCGTGAGTCCCGCCGATTGTGAAGTACGGGCTGTTATACGATTTCTTAGTGCTAAAGGCGTAAAACCGATCGATATTCATCGTGAGATCTGTGAAGTTTACGGACAAAACATTATGAGTGATGGAATGGTAAGGAAATGAGTGAGAGCATTTAAAGATGGCCGCACAAATGTGCATGATGAAGAACGGAGTGGGCGTCCTTCGGTCGTTAATGAAGATTTGGTGCAGAAAGTGAACGAAAAGGTGAGAGAAAACAGACGCTTTACAATTTCATCATTGTGCGACTGCTTTCCTCAATATTCTCGTAGTGTTTTGTATCGCATTGTGACCGAGAACTTGAAATACCGGAAATTGTGTTCACGTTGGGTTCCGAAAATGTTGACGGATTTGCACAAAACCCAACGTTTAGGCAGTGCATTAACTTTCCTTGAGCGGTACACCACAATGAAGATGAAGATTTTTTAGACCAAATTGTTACTGGTGACGAAACATGGGTGGCCTACGTCACACCAGAATCGAAACAACAATCCATGGAATGGCGACATTCATCATCACCCAAAAAAGTGAAGTTTAAGCAAACAATTTCTGCCCGGAAAATCATGTGCACAGTTTTTTTAGGACAGAAAAGGAGTATTGCTAGTGGAGTTTCTGCCTCGTAATGAGACAATCAATGCAGCGTCTTATTGTAAGACATTGAACAATCTGCGTCGTGCAATCCAGAACAAAAGACGTGGCAAGTTGAGTAAGGGTATCGCTTTGCTGCATGACAATGCCCGTCCACATGTGGCTAATCGGACTAAAGATCTCATCAAATCTTTTAAATAAGAAACTCTAGATCATCCTCCATACAGCCCTGATCTGGCGCCCAGCGACTACCATTTGTTCCTGCACTTGAAGAAACACCTGGGTGGTCAGCGTCTTCAAGACGATAACGAAGTCGAAACATTTGTGATACAGTGGTTAACAAGTCAGGCGGCAGAATTTTATGAGGAGGGTATTCAAAAACTGGTGCCACGTTATGACAAGTGCCTCAATATTCACGGAAATTATGTAGAAAAGTAGATTAAGGTACAGGCTTTCATGTAAGATAAAATTATTGCGATATCTTTGCACGTCTTTTTTTAATTCCAAAACGGTACTTACTTAAAAAACATGCCTCGTATAAAGAATATAAGAAGAGTAAGAAAATAAGTAAAAAACTGAAACACAAATTATAAAAAACAGCAGTGAAACCGGTAGTTAGATATATGCAGCTTACACAATGTGCATAACAAAGAAGGAAGAGAATAGATTAGTAGTCTCCTAGAGAAAGATAATTAGAAGGCCAGTGCAGACCGAAGAAGGCGGGAATAGAAGAATGAACAATGATGAAATCGAAGAAGAAACTTCAAAGACTAGAAGAAGGAAATCGAAATTGCGATTGGAAGATTAATATATTAAGTGCAAGGAATTTTTTAGTACATGCTTGATGGCATTATATCGAAATGGCAAACGACGTTAAAACGTGTCGCCCCACCCCTCACTATGCAAGTCTATAATCGAATTCTATGTATTTCAAAGCAACGGTGATTAGTAACTGTCTCTCGAGGATTTTCTTGCGGGGGTGTGCAACATTCAGTAACAGATTATTCAAAAGCTAGGTCAAACGAAACATCTGTGTCACGGCAGTTTGAATACCGCAAAATCCAGTAAATTCCGAACGCCATCTGGAACAGGAAATTTAATCAAGGGTATCACGTCGTTAAAGAATAACGCTTTCATTTCCACCGGAGTGCGCAGATAAGGGGCTTTTATTAATGCATTTCTGGTTATTGCATCGGTTTAGAAAACGTGTTCGTACGGATCGTTTTCTCAGTGCATTGATAAGGAAATGATGAACGAGGCCCGGATTTTGCGCGACCTGCAGCTAGTTTGCGTTCTGTGCGGTTCTCTTTGAAATTCACAATGGAAAACGCGAGATGCTGAAATGAAAGCTGCTTAGACTGTGCGGGAAACTGAAAGAAAATGTTCGCTTTGTCTCGTGGTGTGAAGAATAATTCCAGAGGCCTTGCAGTTTGTAGCAAAGTAGAGCATTTGATGGAAATGTTCATACTTATTTCTCTTCTAAACGAATGCAGCTTTCTTTATTTCTTAGTGCGTTTTTCTTTGGAAGAAATTTTTTACAGGAAGAATAAAAATTTTTACGTGAAAGATTTAAACATAACCCAGATTTACTATTGTCCTGGATTTGAAATTTAATTAATAAAAAACATAAGATAGAAATTGCACCTTAAAAAGTAATGAGTACCAAACGAAACTGAATAATTCATTAAATAAAAAGTCGCTAAATTTAATTCTGATCCCACAGGCCAGTTCTGAAAAAAGGACACTGACTTTTAAAACATTCAAAACACTTGATATCAAACGAGGAAAAATATGCACTGCTAAAAATTGATAAACCGAAACACCTATCTTTGAAACCAGTGGCTTTTTACGTTAATGCACCATCGTATAAATTTTTGAAATTCGCCAGCAATATTTTAACACGGTCAGTTTAATATATTCCCAAATACAGCGTGAAGAATTCCCTAGATTTCACGAACAAGGTTAAATGTTTGGTAGCAAGTCACAATCTTCTTAGGTGGTTTGATGTACCTAATTTTTTACTTCTATCCCCCTAAATTATCTTTCAGCAGATTATGGAAGGAATTATTGGGTGTTAGATTTTTTTAAATTTAGTATATAATTTACTAACCTTTTATGATGAATGGCTAATTACTATGTAATTGGTTGTTGATTCGTGCAATACTTGAAGATCTCGTAAAATTTGATATCATTAGCTGTTGTGCTTTTTGACTTCATTATGGATTGTCCTAAAAAATGATTAGCAATGTTCAAGGCAAAATTGTTACTGAATGCAATTCCGAGTGAAAATTAATTCACGATACAATCGTAAATCTCAACGAAAAATACCGAGAATTAAACAAAAAGGTTGTACAAAACTCGTTCGTTCATTGTGGTAAAACCATTTCCAGATAGAAGTTGAGAATTGTAAGATTCAACATCGACATTTGACCATGATTCAATAATTTTTTGACCGAGGTGTTTTTTGTGGGCAAAATTATGCTCATCTAAGTTGAATATAGCTTTGATACTCTTTGCAAATGACCACGTGGTCTGACGACCGTCAGAGGCATCTCATAAAAAACGTAAAGCAAAGCAGATTTCGCTTATTTTTAAGCAATCTATTAACTAATTGTTTCTCTAATATTGGAGAAATTTGTTGCAATTAATAAAAGCAAATTTCCGTTCAATGTAGATATTACTTCAAAATATTAAAAAGTATAGTCATTGTCAAAGGCTTTTCAAAGAGACTGACATTGCTGTACCTATAATTCATTTTTAAATGAAATTTTTCATAAGAAGTACATAACAATCTATAAAAAGGTTAACTATCTGGATGCCAAAATAATGAACCATGGTCATTCCTTCGTTTAACAAAATAAAATATAAATTCTAGTTGCCGAGCTTCCAAAATGTTCGATTTTCATTAGGGGTAACCCTACTGTTTGTTGTAAGCTGTAGTGAAACTTTGTTAGAATTTACGGTCGGAACTTGTGAAGGTAACGTTAGCGAACCGGAAGTTTCAGGCATTCCTTGTATGTACTAAGAGCATCTCCTACCTCAGAGGTGTCAGTTAAAACTTTCCTGGTTCATCATCGTCCTGGTAAAATTATACCATGGCTAACAGAAAATTTTGAAATACCGGTGTTAGATACAGTGTAGTTAAATTTTAACTGTCGCATAAAATAAGTTATAGTTATATAAATTCAATGAGCTGTTCTATTTCTCGTACCCTTGCGACTTCACTTATGTTTTAAATTTAAATTTTGATTATATTTGAATACAGTCTTCTTTATCAATGCTGCACCCCTGTTTTTCTTGATTAACAAAATTTACTCGCTTCAGAACACTATGCTCAAACTCTTTAAAATCACAAAACAATTCCCGCACTTCATATAAAATTCAGTGTGATTGGTCAGAAATGCATGACGGGTAAACAAAAATTAGAACCCTCTCAACAATATAGCAAAATAATAACGATAACGAGTATACAAACTCCTGCTATTTTAAGATATTGTCTGCATCATAATGATACCAGCGCAACAACGTTAACATTGTCCAAACGCTGCAAAGTTATTTTTATTTGGTGCGTTAAAAATAACCACATATAGCTGGAAAAGCTCACGTTTGAAGTTCACCGGTGTGTATGTTAAGATGTCTATAAAAAAATTGATGGCAGTTCCGCACAAACAAACTAGTCCACTTATTAAACCAAACCTTGATGATAAGCTTGATAGTTACACTTAATTTGAAATCATTCTGAGTTAGACCGCGGGATTTATTTTGTTCTTCGGAGATGGAAGAATCTGCTTAATCTGCTTAAGAATTCTTCAGTTATATCTGGTCACCTTTAGCATAGGCAAGTAAGGCAGTCGATCTATAATTTGGGGGATAACGGTTAACAAGAGAATTTTAGAGAGAACGCAAGTAGCGATCTGTGTGAAGTGGGAGAGAATGATTGCTTTTGATTTCCATTGTGAATTTTATATCGGAATGTTGGGAATTAAGGTGATCTAAGAAGGTTGTTAGGGTGTATAACGTTGTCGACATCACGAAGCCAGATTTTAGGTTTCAGATATGGTGACTCTAAATCAATTTGTTCAAACGCTTTCATGAATCTGTTTGTTACTACTGGTGGTGTAGTTGGTTAGCACGCCAGAGATCCTTCCTGGAGGTCACGAGTTCGACTCCCGACCAGGGCAAGTAACAACTTTTTCTCATCGACATATTGGTCCACACATCCGAAAACACAATTATTACATATTATTATTCTTATGGTTGAAAGATCTTCAGTAGGAAGTCCCCCTACGAACAAAAATCGATCTGTTTGGGGGTTTTACTCGAATTGTCATAACTATGCACAGCAACATCAAATATTTATTTACCTAAGCGAAACATCCTCCCATTTTATATGGGATTCCCAGATCCAAGACGGACGAGGTCCAATATTGAGAACGATATTGCACGCGGCCAAGGTAATACTTCCCATCTCGGAGCTTTATACAGMCGTAATATTCTACGAGCTCGTAAAATCGTAAAGTGCATCAGTTTTCCCAGGGCCGTTCGCAAGTTTTTAAATTAACGTGTGCCGCGATGGCCGGCAGCTTTTATTACGTTTACTGTTTGGTGTTCATTAGAAGCAACGTATTACGCCGCGATAAATCACTTGCAGGCACGTTTGATCCACATTAAAAACAAATGACTGTCTAATGCACTGGCTGCAGCCGGATCAAAGATGTTCTGGAAGAAATGCGCTGAAATGGTGCCAAGAACGAAATGCTTTCCGCAAAACTGGATGGTTTGTTTGCCTTGCTCTGTGCATGAAAACGTTTTTATGGATATGGGATTAGGAGTAAGTGTAAGCAAAGGTAGAACAGGAATCCGCATTGCTTACACAGTACAAATGTTGCCAAATGTTCAATGCTAATATTAGATTTAGTATTCCTACAAATTTCTATAGCTTCTTTTATTAGACGTTTGTGGTAATATTCTTCTCTATGTAAAATTTTTGTTTTATCAAAATCAATCATGTGTTTAGTCAATTATGAGTGTTAAGCTACGAAAGACTTATCTATCTGCTGCAACCTAGTACCACGTATGTGTTCTTTCAAACGCGTATCTACTTTTCTTTTAGTTTGACCTATGTAACACTTGCCGCAAGAACAAGTAATTTTGTAAACACCTACACTCTCTAAATGTACTTTATCTTTAGTAGAACTTAAAATTTTATCTAAATTATGATATGTACTATCAACAACTAAAGTATCCTGTTTTCTAAGCATCCTCTTTATTTTTTCGAAAGGCCTTGTACATAAGGCAAACTCTACTTCAATTTACTTTGTCCTGACTGAGAATTTACTTGATTTGGATGGCACTTTTATTAAAAACTGGCCAAATATTCTTACTGCTATAACCATTTCTCACTAGCGCTGATTTAAGATGATATATTTCCTTTTGTACAGAACTTTCGTCTGATATCCTTTGTGCTCTAACAAATAACGTCTTAGAGGTGAACCCATTGCACAAACGTCTAATAAAAGAAGCTATAGAAATTTGTAGGAATACTAATAATTTTAATAGGATTGTGGACATTTTTAAGGCTATTTTGTAGTTATCTTTTATCAAGTAGTTCGTGTATATCTAGTAGGTAGGTWGTTCCTTTTATCATCGTTAGGTTCTTTTTTATCAGGTTGGCACGTTGTTTCTATGACGTCTCGCATCCTTGGTAATTTGTTTATTTACTTTCAAAATTTTTTTTGAACTTGTGTCAGGCAAATTTTGAGGTTCTTCGTCTTTGACAAAGATTACAGGTGTAATCGAAACGTCAGACTATTAACTTTTTGTCAGTGTTTTCAACAGACAGCGATCTATCCGACAAAATATGATCTTATATTATGGACGCTGAAGGCATTCACTCTCGTACACAAGTAAGATTTGTTTGCGAAAGAGATGAAACTGCTACAATGTCATTGATATCGTAAATTTCTACATCCGTACACTCGTAATTAGTGTTAAGAAGGTAAACTGTTTTTAAATACTCTGCAAAATCACTGACAATTTCTTTAGGGGATTTGAATATTTCGCAGTTCCGGTGAAGTAAACCCGGTATTCGTGTTTTATTGCTTTTTCCCTGAATAAATGACCAGAAATTGTTCGAATCGTAGATTCTGTATTAGACACATATTATTTGTAAGAAATCAAGATGTTTTGTTTAATATGGCGAAGTAGGCTTCTGAACCGGTCCGTGAGATTCGGATTAAAACTTGCCTTAAGCTTCTTAGAAATATCATATCATAAATAGCTATTGCTTTCTAAGGCTTGATCTATTTTCCAAATTTGACAACCGTAAATTGGATTCCTATAGTTTTCCCACTGTATAAATGCTGCAGTTTGCTACAGGTCAAAGGTACTGATTGAATAAATCCTCTACAATGTAACACTTCTTTCTTCTCAAAGGTACTGGAAGGTTAGTGAATATTTGAACAAGTTAAGAGCATTACGGTCTGTACATGGCTGAGACCGGGCTCTGTATCTACAAACATTGGGGACCGTCCTTGCGTCATTAAGAATGCATAATATCTAATGGAACCCACAGAATTTACACTATTTATGAACCACTCAGACATAATATAAGATATGGACGACTCTTTCCATAGATTGTGGCTGAAATAAGCCTCTCGATATCCCTTTGATGTTATTATAATAAAATTAGGGGTTTTAATCGCGTAACTAAAAACTTTTATTATTATTATAAAAGTTAATTGGTCGTTTAGTTTACTTCTTTAGAAGTTTTCCCGGCACCGGGAAATGAACCCGGGATCTTTGGCATAGCAGGCGAGTACGCTAACTACACCACGACTGCTATTTTTCTTCAATACGCAAGTTTAATTTTCAAGTGAACAACAGCACTGAAACAACAATAAACATAAAACTGTTTGTTTAATCATAGCCAGCAACTAGGACAATGTCAAATATTCTTATCAACAGCTGTAAATAAAAATTCTTTTCGTGGATATTAAGTGTTAATTATCGCTCAACTCAGAAAAAATAAGACACCTATTAGGGCTTTCGTACGGATTATTTTGGGACACCTTTCACCCTTCTTGGGCCGCCGATTTTCTTCAATTCTCGTCTAGACACATTCAAAACGTCCGCGTCAAATTTTATCCGTAAAATATTTGTTTCAGTGCCATCCAGGGTCGTATTTCCTCCCATAACGGAAGCGTCATACACATCATAGATATACGACGCTTCCTGTTTGTTGTTTTCCGCGGGAGGTAATGCGTACTGCACGCTCCGGGAAAATTTATGGCTTCGTCTGTAATTTTATTATTAAAATTCGTCATGGGGCAGCTGGCTGCGGTAGTATATCACACTCAGGATTAAAAGCTGGCAACACTTATTAATTATTCCGCTCTCGCAGTTTTTCCGTTTGCCTTTCAGCTTTCCTCGAACGTAAAGCATTTAGACTGTAGGTGAGTGGTGCGGTTGAAGGAACGGGTGAAGAGAAATGGCGGCCATTAGCTGCCCTCGACTGCGAAATGGCGGGTGGGACGAAAAAGCCAAAACCTCGAGCAGCGTTTTTAGGGAAAAGCAAACTTCGGATGAGGCGAGCATCGGTTTTGCATTTCATGTTTATTTTGGAAATTAAAGAGACTTAAATATACGTTTCCGTGGCAGGATTCTAGTGTGTGTGATTGCGTGAGGAAAATGCTATTTTAATTGCATGAATAATAATGATAATTTATTACCAGACAAGATAATACAGAAATGACATTGTCAAATGAAAACCTGCTAAATGGTAACATTTAGTTACCTTTCTGGACCAGAAAGGCACTGATCTTTCATGCAACCAAGAAATAATACCATAAAAATAAAACATTAATTATTTTAAACACAAAAGCATGCAACTCAATTCAATGTAACAATATAATCTAAAGAAAAAAATGAGGAAGAACAAAGAAGAGTGAAGAAAGAAAGGAAGAAGTTGACAACAAACTAAATTTACTTTGCATCATCATCATCATCATCATCATCATCGTTATATATTTATGGATTAAAACATTTTTACTGAGACATTATTCGTCGTCTAACCAAAGATCTAAAATTCCCACAAGATATAGTAAAGTTTTGTATGTGACACTTGTTGATTGTGTTAGCTATGCAGAACGAAAAAGTTCGCTTTACGGTGTTTGGGTATATAAAGCACGTTCTTACGTCTTATATTAATGTTGTGTACATCACATCTAAATTGAATTTTTTGAAACAAATACACGTGTACTATCCGCGGCAAGAAGACAGGCACCATATATACATCACAATAATTGAAGTGGGAGAGTACCAATGAATCACATAACAACTTCTTAATCTCCACTGAAAGAAAATGTCTGAAACTGTATATTGATTTTAAAGATGAGTAACATTTCTTTATCATGTAATTTACATGTTCATGAAATCCTATAGAGGAGTCCATAATGAGGCCCAAGCTTGTAACGGCGGTGGCAAGTGGCATCACCTCAGTACCCAGACGAATATCTAAAATTTTGAAAGCTTCAGCACGCTCTGCTGTAGCTCCAAATAACAATGCCTTACACTTGGTGGGATCGAGTTTTAACAGGTGATCATTCGATGCCTTTAGTAAAGATTTTAATTCATTATTACATAAGTTAATTGTGTACATGGCATACAGTAGCGGACCCAATATACTACCCTGCGGGACACCACATTTATCTGCGCGGGGCTCCGAAACAACACAATCTCCTTCCACACTTTGCACCATATCGGACAAAAAAGAAGCTATTAATTTCACAGTTTTTCGCGAAAAACCAATATAAAGCAGTATAGACAATAGCAGCCTGTGATTAAGCATGTCGAAAGCCTTTGAGTAATTCAGCAGTATTAAGACCGTTAGCTCACTTTCATCCATAGATTTAAAAATGTCATCACTTACAGAGAACAGTGCCGTCGCGCAACTGAACCCTGCACGGTAAAGAATTAGTATTGGGTAAAAATTGTTTAAGTTGGATATCAATAACTCTCTCATAAACCTTAGATAACACAGGAAGCAGAACGTAGTTGCGAGAACTCTGTTAGGTTTTTAATTTTTGGCATAAGCACCATCTTAGCACATTTCCATAGCTTAGGGGAATATGATTCCAATATGCAACTGTTAATGTAAATGCGAAAGGTAGTGTGATATCTAATACAATAAATATAACGAAAACTATTTATTGAAGTCTATTTCATGTGCAAATTCATAGGATTTTATACTAAATCGCTTACATGCAAACTGGCTGAGAGCAGAGTAATTACAACAATATTACAACAAATACCGCTAAAAATATGGACACGTCTGTAAGAAAAAAAAATAAAACACACTAAATGGCAACCCGAGATCTATAACATAAAGAATATCTAAATAAACACAACGCCGGGACATACTTTCAATTAAATTTCTTACGACGTTAGAATCCAGCTGCTCCCATTCTTCCAAGAAAATTTTTTCAACGTGTTGAAGGTTCTGGATTGGCTGGCGTTCCTTTGATCGTTGCTCAAGTAGGTCCCAGACGTGCTCAATTGGAATAAGGTCCGGACTGCGAGCCGACCAGACCATAATTTTAATATTATGGTTATTGAGAAAATTTTGCACTATTCGGGGCGGGCATTATAATAATATAATAATATAATAATATAATAATATAATAATATAATAATATAATAATATAATAATATAATAATATAATAATATAATAATATAATAATATAATAATATAATAATATAATAATACACTTTATTAATTAGCACAAGGCTAGTATTTGATATATTGGAAAATAACATCTATTAATTTAATGTTCAACATGAATACACAAAACAAACAACCCAAAAAAATTAAACAATATTCGCACGCTACCCAGTGCCCGTAATATAAACCAATATAAACCAGAAACTGTGATTTGAAGCATCTAAGAGATTTAGCAGATCTAACATGAAGTGGCAATGAATTGTATTTTATAAAACCTTTAAAAAATAGAGATTTAGAGGCAGTTGCGTAAGTTCTATTCACAAAAATATCACCAGCGTTTCGAGTTTCATACTGATGAAAATCATATGCCCTAACTATCATTTTTGTTAGGTAAGGTGGCATGAGATTATTTATTATTTTATATATAAAGACCATCGTAAGATACAGCACCCTATCCTTAATATTCAACCACTGTAGAGCAATCAACATAGTCCTAATCGGCGTGAGCCTGGCACACTTTAGAATAATTCTCATTGCACGATTGTGAAGTTTTTGCAAGCAAGACATCTTGTTAAGGTTGAACTGGAACACAATCGACGCACAGTATTCAAAATGAGGTTGTATGATAGTTTTATATACTCTAATGGTCGTTTCTATAGAGAGGAATTTACCCACTCTTGATAAAAAGAACAACTTTTTAGATATTTTCTTTTGCATGTAGTTAAAGTGCTCATCAAACGATAACAAGCAGTCAGTTGTGAGACCTAGGTATTTATATATCCTTACAATATCAATTCTACAATTACAAATATGCAAATCTATTTTATCTAAATCTAAAAATTTATATTTGTATTTAGTAGTCACAATCATACCCTTAGTTTTTGATACATTTAGCTTTAATCTATTTGAAGCTAGATACTGCTCTACCTTTGCGAGAGTTTTATTCATTTTTGCTATTGCTACATCTAAATTACAATCATTTTCAACAAGTAATGTATCATCTGCAAATAAATTTACAAAATCACAAATAACAAACAAATCAATATCATTAATATACAATGTAAACAACAGAGGCCCTATCACACTCCCCTCAGGTACCCCACATTCACTCACCGCCTCTTCCGAAACTATGTCCCCAATCCTGACTCTCTGTTTTCTACTACTTAAATAATTAGCCAAACGCTGAAAACCATATTGAAATAATTTTCTGAGCAATATCGACCTGTCAGTTGTCTCAAAAGCTCGCTTCAAATCGAGAAAAACACAAACAATATAGTTATTAGTGCTAATATCGGCATAAAATTTACTGAGAGTCAATTGGAGGGCACTCTCACAAGAGTGATTTTGCCTAAATCCGGCTTGATAAGGCAACAATATTTCATATTTTTCTACGTGCTGTAAGAGTTGTCTGTAAACTACCATTTCCAATATCTTAACAACAGACAAAGTATTAATTGGTCTAAATTCGCTGCACTCAATAGTGTTTGCCACCTTTGGTATAGGAAATATAGTACTAATTTTAATGAAGTTGGGCACACAAGCACCAGACAGTGAAGTGTTAATGAAATTCAAAATAACATGACCTATAGTTTGAAATATTCTTTTTAGGATTCTAGAGTTAGTGCAATCATTCACATTGAATTTATTATCCAGACTATTAAGTATTTTCCTTAGTTGACTCATGTCCACTCGGCTGAATTCTGATAAATTGGGATACATATTGCTGTTTTTAAATTGACATGAATCATTGTAATCTATATCACTGACAATTGAACCAATACTTTCTATAAAATAATTATTGAACCTATTCGCAATCTCCACAGTATCTCTTACCAAAATAATATGATCATCACGGTAGAAACGAACACAAGTATWGCCACACTGATTTTTTGTATTTACAAGTTTTTTTTAATGTTTTCCACATCATACTGGAGTTATCCTTAAAACAATCAATTTTTTGTGGTAGTAACGTCGCTTTTTCTCCCTAAGTAAACTTACAACCTCATTCCGCTTTGATTTATACAGCTGCCAACTGAGCACCCTGTTTTGCTGGTTGCTACTCCTAAATGCTTTATATGCAATGTCCCGTTCCCTAATTTTGTTTTTAACATCACTATCAAACCAAGGTAACCCATTATCTTGCACATGTGGTTGTAAAACTTACTCACGAACGAACTCACGAATTACCACCAGTTCTATATGCCCGTTTAAAGTTATTCCACCACAAATCATAATCGAGCCTTCTCCAAAAGAAACCCTTTCTTCTATAGTAGAGTATATATAACGTTCCCCTGGGCGTCTCCAGACTCGAGCTCTTCCATCAACGTGGTTCAAATAGAATCTGTATTCGTCAGTGGACAAAACGTTGCTCCACTGCTGTAAATTCTATTGAACATTTTCTTCGGCAAACAAGCGTCTTGCTCTGCGATGCTGAGGGGTGAAAGGAGGCAATCTAGCTCGCCTTCTTGCCCTAAACTGGCCTTCGCCATTCTGGTTCCTGTGGTCTCTACCAGCCTCACTCGGAAGTCGCCCTTTCACGACGCAGGTAAGGTTGTCTTCTAACAATACCATAAATTTGATAACGTATCCAGGCCCTTATTTGTGGCGGCACGGCTAACATCCAAGAATTTCTGTTAGATACACTCTACGCCTTTGCAGTCTACCAAGCACATCAGCACTCATGTTGCTCTTTTCACAATTGCAGCCAAATTAAAAAAATTATCTCTTGATATCAAGTTTTTTATTTACCTTCGAGTGTAAATATCAACCTTCCATTAAATAGTTTAACGAATCAGCCAATTAAGTGGAGTTGACGATCGTGTTGACGCAACAAAGTTTTCTTACGACTTTTTACTGGTTTCAAACATAATCTCAACTTCAGTCTAAAAGTTTACATTCTTAAGCTTCACATCAAATACTAAAAGAACCTAAAACAACCAGCTTTTAACTACTTAATGGATTGCTAAACGACGCAAAAGCTTGCTCCACCACTTCTTATCGATTACCTTTTTCCGTATTTACAGCTCTAAACTTCGCTGTACGCGATGACATTTACAATCAGGATTAACTACCCTCCCCTTAAAGTTAGTTTTAGATTGATGTTGTCTTTTTGTTTCGAGAAACTCGGCCGAATCCAGTCGTAAAGCAGGGGCGTTCGTGTTCAGTCGAATGGGAGTGATGAGTTAAATTGTTCTTAAAACTTTCGGCTTTTACTTGATAGATAAGTTTGTGGGAGTTAGAGTTTGTTTCTGTTCACACTGTTAAATTGGGAGGTTACTTTCTTTTGAAGAATTTATTAGAATTTGATCCATCCTTCAGAATTTCATTTAAATATATTTTAACTGCAATTATATAAATCTAGTCGAAATTTTCCTATAAATATTTGTAGAGAGATGACTTACTTCTTTAATCGTTTTGCTATAAGCACAAATTTAAGTACTTATTGTTTTGGTTATCGTAATATAAAATTTTGATAGCGTGTTTTCTGTATCTCACTTTTTTTTCTGTATCTCAATTTGACCATTAAATTATAAAAAAGGTTTTTAAACATAACGACTCTTAAACGAAATTCATAAATAACAATTAAAATAATGTACTACAACTTACATACAGGTTTAAAACGCACAATTAACGAACATAAGCTGAGATGTCTTTTTAACTATTATTTCCTACTATGACCAAATCCGTTTGAATACTAACATTATCGAAACATTTTATATATAGATCTTCAAGAATTAATCTTTTGACTCTATTCGGTTTAAAGCGCAAGCAACTAATACTGTAACAAAATGAACAGCTTTTATTTTACTAAGCCTGAATGTTGACAAATTATATTTATGTTCGTTAATTCTGTTTTTAATGTATTGGTAATAACAATTATTACAGTCATTACCTTAATTTTGTATACAACCTTTTTACACAAAGATGAAATTTTAGATTTAAGATGGGCATCAAACGGATAACTTACGTAGGTGTAATTATTACTACTCTTAGAAACAAAATGTGTTTATAATAGTCATTTATTGATGATGTGCACGGTATGACATGAATTTAGAGACTTGATTGAAGCATTGTATTTGTTTTTAATGAAATACTTAGCCATTTCCATGGGAAATGTACGAAATTTGTTAATTCCGACAATTTACCTACTACACATTCCATTCTGATAATTAATAAAAATCTTGAGTTAATTTGTTGCATATTGAGTGAACGAGGGTTCATGATATCTTTGTCTTTGTATTAGGTATTTCGATCAGAAATGTACTTTCTTTGACATTCCAAAATTCTAAAAATGAAAGCAACCTAAAAACATTTGTACCACGAAGTATTTATTCAGGCAATACCATGATTACCTTACTGTAGTCAGTAGCAAAAAAAGTTCTGGATTTTAATTTCAGGAGAGAACTAATCTGGAATATTTACTGATATCAACATCACCCTTTATTGTTAATGTTGTTCTTAATAATAATAATAATAATAATATATTTATTGGTGTCATTAATGCAGAGTATTTTACACAAGTCAAATAATGTACACAAAACAATTATGAGAAGTGGCGTATGAAATCATTCACGCTATAGAAGGTATGCTCAACTAATAAGTTTTTGAAAAAAATTTAAATTGCTTGAAATCGAGTTTCTTTACGTTAGGAGGTGAAAGATTATACAATTTTATACAGAAATAGTCAGTGCTGTTTCTAGTACGGGTCAACCTTAGAAAGTTAGATTTTAGCAATATCCAATACCTAGTGGAGTAAGTGTGGTCAAAAAAATTATACTCCTGTTTATTTTTATGAGTGAAAAGAAGACATTGCACTATGAAATATTCCCAAGTGAGCCGAGGTCAAGAAATACGCCTAACAGCTCACCGGCTTATAAGTAGCTACAAATTTACCCAGCAAAAATACGATTTCTTGTGTTTTATCATTATTAATTGTTAATTTATTCTTGATAAGCCAGTTATTTATTCGAGTCTGGACCCATATATTACTTAGATGGAAACTCTGCATAGATGGACCAGTATCATACACTGTAGTGTCAACCGCGAACAATATAAAATTAGTCGCAGTTAATGAGAGTGGTAGATCACTAATGAAGATTACAAACAACGTTAGCCCCAGGACAGAACCTTGAGGCACTCCTAGTTTGATTTCTAAGCTCGTGGACTTTGTCTGGTTGGCCACAACTAATTGATATCTATGCTTCAGGTATGAAGCCGTTAAGGCCACACTCTCGTCAGTAAATGCGTATAATTTCAGTTTCTTTAGTAATACACTGTGTTACACAGTCAAATGCTTTTGACAAATCKAGACAGGAAACTAGTGTATGGCTTCTCTGCTCGAATCCGGACAAGATTCTTTCACTAAGAGTGGTKAGTGCTAAAGTGGTTGATCGATTACTTCTAAACTGGTATTGCGAATATAATGCATTGTGTTCAAAGAATTCATCAATTTGGTTTTTTAACAGGTGTTCCTATATTTTGCTTATAGCAGGAACTAAAGAAATGGGCCGGTAGTTATTAATATTTTCAGTGCTCGCATTTTTATGTATGGGTATTAGTTTTGAAGTTTTAGTATCGAATATATATAGACCATAAGGTTGGCGTGGTCAAGATTCTCAACAATTTTGCAAAATATGTAAGCAGTACAGTTTGCGAAAGTGAATTTACTTGTTTATCACAAATTTACTATAAATTTCAGCATTTTTTATTTTTCGTGTAATATAATAGTATCAAAGAGTAGCAGTGCAATCATGATTAAAAGCATGGCAATAAATTATTGTTTTAAATTGACTGTAAAATACAAAACTGTAATAAAAAGTATCTTTAACCAACGTTATTCTATAGTGAAGCCTCAAAATGCCAAGTGCTTGGTTTTTTCATTGTATGAGTGCCAAACTCACTTATAGGTGCAAGCTAGTTTCTTCAGTGGCCTCCACCAATCACATAATTTTGAGACTTGGCGACATTTTTGATTGCATGGGTCCCCCAAAAAGATATCCCCTTATTTATGGCCTCTTTCAGGCGTCCATGAATAAAATATATACCGATACTCTTTAAGCTTACTTCGGAATATTCTAAGATAGCGCCACCAACGCTATAGCCTTGGAAATTACCGAAACCCTTACAACTTTTTAAGGGTTTCGCAATATCGCTGCCTAATTTTCGCCTTCTGAATTGCCTAACGGAGTTCACTGTATTTCTCGCCCTTATCCTGCGGTTTCTTCAATTACAATGGACGCTGTACCGTGCGGTAATGTCATTGTTTTGCGGCGCCCATTGTTCAGTTTTGTTTTCCGAGCGGTTCATGAAAATATTAATTTGTGTAATTACCTTCTATTGTTGTTGGTCGGGTTTGGTCGCAGTTGTTCCTTGCTGGAAGATTAGCAGTTTCTAAGCAAATGGATGGTATTCTCTTGACAAAACTAAAGCATTCTAGTATTTGTATCAATGGTAAAGATTTTCAGCCATATAACCTCCGATGGGTTATAAAAATAAGACTCATTTGCATGAATAAACACTTAAGAGATCAAAGAATATTGATCATAGTGTGTCGCAATAACTAAAACTAGCAAAACTAGAAGTAGGAAATGCACAAAAGCAATACGGAAATAGTAAATTCCAGGAGTTATAATAATAATAATAATTATAACAATAATAGGAGTTTATTTAAACATACTATTGGACGAAGTCTAGCGTAGCTATTCCACTCAGCCCAAAAAATATATAAACTTACTTCAATATAAGAAATAAACAAACCAAAAATATAGACAACTATAGTAACATGCTTTAACTATAATTACAAGCTGATGACTTAATCATTTTTTTTATTGAAACTTTATACAGAGCATATTTTAGTAAACTAATCATAGTGTTCATTACAACATTTTATAGCATTATAAGTAAAAGACCGCGTGTAGGGAAGTTCGGAAGCTAGGTATTGATAAATGGTGGACATATCTAAGAGATAAATCAGTGCAATGCAAGCTGCGACAACTATGAAACTTATCACGCAAGTATTTTGGCGAAGAGGATCGAAAGACACGAAACAAGAAAGTTGGAGGTGGTAATGAAAAAGTTGATCAATTTTTAAACATTTAAGTTGCTGTATGCACTTACTGATATGAGCATACTTTTTTAGTCCAAATATGAATCTGCAGCAGTTATTCTGCACCTTCTGAAGCCTGTATGCATAAAACAATAAAGTGAGGGATTACCAGAGATTCGCATAATTTTTTTCTAAGTTTAAAGTTGAGTACAAGAGCTTTAAAGCAACATAACATTTTTTAATAACAGAAGACACGTGATTTTTAATACGAAGGTCATTATTTATACTTAAACCAAGACTTTTGATAAATTCATATACAGGCAGTTGATTATGGTCCACATGTATTTTAATATCATCCTTCACAAAACATTTTTGTGATGATTTCGACGCGAAGTGTACTGCAGAACAGTTATTGCTGTTCAGCTTTAAGTTAACTAGAACATTCACTAATGTTGCCCAGGTCCTCATTAATTTCTAAGCATGCCCTCTCTATGTTCTGTGGGTCGAAAAGGTGTAAAAGGTAAGTATCGTCAGCATATGCCAAGCAAGTTGAAAACTTGGGCTTCGAGAGTAAATCAGCGGTGTAAATTAAAAACAAAATTGGTCCCAGGATAGTTCCTTGAGGGAGTCCCGACGTCACTCTGCCGACATCAGACATTTCGCCACCCAGCAAAACCCGCTGGCACCTATTGAGCAAATAAGATAGGAAGAAATTAACAAAAACCTCATCAAAACCTTAGTAAGTCAATTTACTACAAAAGCTTTCGAAAAATCCAATGAGACCAAAAGACTTACCCTGCCGGCATCGAGGGATCCAATGCACTCGTCCACCAAATTAGTCAACGCAGTTATTGTACTGTAATGAGTACGAAAACCTGACTGGTTTTCGGGTATAATTTTAGCTTCACAAACATAATCATATATTTGTGTATGAAGAAACTTTCCACATACCTTAGACAACACAGGCAAGATGCTGATTGGTCTCAAATCGGATACAGATTCAATTTCATCAGTTTTAGGCAAAGGTCGTATTAAAGCGAGCTTCCACTCATCGGGATAATAACTATGCTCGAAACAACAATTGATAATGTGAGTAACGTAGTTGCAAATAACAGGGCAACAGATTTCAACATCTTAGAAGAAACGCCGTCGTATCCAACTGCATTTGATTTCATAGCAAGAATAACATTAGCAACATCTTCAGGCGAAATTAATTTAAAATAAAATTTAGTATTTTCATTAAAAAGTTTTCTATCAAATTGTTTTACTTCATTGGAACAGTTATTGGATGGGAAAAATACCGACATAAAGTAGTCATTTATTTCATTAGCAGAGTATGATGATATGTCACAGGACTTCCCACCTCGCTTGACGTGTAAGTAATTTAGAGCTTTCCACAAATGTTTACTGGAAATATTAATGCTGCCTTGGTTTAAGTACGCAGTCTTTTCCTTTCTGTTAGCGCTAACCGTCATGTTACGAAACTGTTTATACTGAATCCAATCCTTATTATTTTCCCGTTCGTTTGTACTTACTTAGTAACTTATTACGTTCTCACATCATGATCTTCATTGTTGGCGTAAGCCAAGGTGCATATGGCTTGGAGATGTAAGCAGTTTTAACTGGTGCATGTTTATCAAACAAATGCAGAATGTAGGAATTAAGAAATTTTATTTTATCATTTATATCGGATATGTATAGTATTGTGTCCCACTTCACCTGTATTAAGTCAGCATAGAAATCAGCATTAATGAATTTTTTGAAATCTCGATATGTGACATATTTAGACATACCATGGCATTTATTCACATGCAAAGTACAATAGATTAGGCAGTGATCGGACACTAAATCAGCGTTTAAGGTTCTTTGAAAAAAATTCTGTAGAGGCCAAAGGATAACGACTCAACTATAACATTTGTATATAAAGTATACATGGATCTAATTTTATTAATCCATCGGAGTATAAACAAAAAAACAGCCGTCCTATTTTTGTATGTTTGCTTCATCCATATTAAGCAATCTGTTGTTGCTGTTGGCATATACCATCTGATGTGGCAAACATAAAGCATATCTAAGCATTCACAGACTTTTTTTTGTATCGTTACGTCCTTCTCAAAGTCTTGCCCGAAGTAATGAATTATAAAACACTCACAAATTACTGACAGGCCTTGCATAAATTCTAATTTAGTAGAAACGGAAGACACACTCCCAATTTCGCGAAATTGTAAAAGAATTAGGCCAATCGTAAATTACCACGCCCGAAAGAATGTGACTTTGCCATGCCGGAGGTAAGGCAGAGGCATTTTTCACTTCCGTGTCCAATTAATACCTGACTTTCTCGGTTTCGAACCGTTATTTATGAGATCTTTAGCGCACTGTTGCTTTGTAGGGGATTCGCGTTGTTTGTGGTTGCTATAATGAAACACGAGCAACCCCTTGTACTGTCATGGTTGATTTATTTTAGGGGAAAAGAAAAACGGAGGAGATAACGAATTATAAGCATTCGTAGCACTTTTTCTCGATAAGAGATGATTTGTTGTGTTATCCAAACAAGCTGCTTATATATGACACGGTTTTCCTTATGAAATTATCATTTTATACTGAACATGCATTTTTATAGTTTACGTATTCGAGGTAAATACTGATGGCGAGGAACTACATTTGCTGCTCCTCAAATAGGTTTGCTAATCTATTAATCCTGTAAAGGAAGCGCTTTTTGATATTAAATGATAATTATGTTGAATTACTGTATATCCTTATAACAAAATTCTCCACGTATTTTGCATGGTATTTTCGCCAACATAGGTATTCTTTCCAACAATTTGGCTTGTCACTTTCCTTTTCGACAATTCAGCAAATATACCAAAATGACGACAGATCTATATCAGATGCAGTGGCTTTAAGGTTTTTGCTGATAGATCGCCTTCTATCAACCAAACCAAAACCAAAAATATTGGTTCGTAGTTGATATGACATTCTTAKTGATTTGATTGAACTTTCATATCATTCAATAATTTCATCAAACACCCGTAAGCAATCCTTGACTTTAGCTTCTAAAGTCACTTAAATTTTACAAACCATTTTGCGCGGGGCACTTTAAAATAATTACCTAAATTTGTTTAATGTCAAGCCACGCAATTACATCAACTTTCATTTAACAAAGTTAAATAGAGCAGACATGAAGCGACAGCGCTCCGCAGCTTTAAGTATTTCAAGAATTTAATTGGGTTAATCAGTTCTACATCGTGACACGTCGAATGTAATTTGTTTTTGTTGGTTAGGTTACTACTACGACGCAAATACATGTTTACTTAGTCTGCAATATAATAAAACCACTACGCCTTTACGTTTTGTTAATTGAACGTAAGCTTCTTTAAAGTTCGTAAATAAGACATTTTTTAATGTCAGTTCGGTTGTAGTAGAGACATGACTGTATTATGACAGCTTTTTGTCAAGGCCAATATTAGGTTTTCCTGTATTGCTCATCAGTTTTTTTTGCAAGTACCCAGGCACTAAATACACAAGCAACTTTGCGATATATAGAGTCGAGATTCGCGAAATGCAGACTGTTTGGTATGATAATCGGAGAACATTCAACAAACTGAAGTAAATAAAAATATTTTCGTACCTCTTTTATTTCCCCAGAAAATATAAACGGTCTTGATGGTTACGATCGTCCTCGCATCGATTGATGAGAGCGAAAATAAGTTCATCCCACAAATATCATCGTACAGCACAAACTGTTGATGCTCTGATAGAGTCATGTGTTTTATTCCAATCTCAGTAGGTCTTTCTAAAAGGATTAAGAAAGCACTCGCTTAAATTTTCGTTATAAACAAAGCGAAGAAACATAATCATTAAAATAATTAACATAAGAAATTTTACAGTCTGCTCCCAGCTTTGCAGGTTGGGTTCTAAAAAAGTTTTAATTTAATTTCATATTTCAGCGGTTTGTTTCAGCTTTGTTATATAACTTTACGCAGGTGAAATTTTTATTGGCCATTAAAGAGATTTATAGCGTACACAGGTTCTATGTAGTTTAATTCTGAGTTGGTGGCTTAAAAATAACTATTTGTAAACGTCGATGTATGTGATGACGCTTTGATGTTTGCAATATCAACAACTGCATAATTATCGGAACTGCATTTTCATTCGGCATTCAGCTGGATCTAGAATCGAATAGTAAACAAAAAAAAATTGCGTTTGGATATAATTTTATTTTATCTTATTTATTTATTTACACTGTTGTACAGGTTTGCACCCAACTACACAACAGGAGGGTAAAGTTAATCGAAACGTACAGACAAAACTTAATCATACAAAAATATCTTTTAAAGCAGTGATGCTGCCACCAAAAAGATCAAAATTTATACACCGGGAATTATATAGAACACACATGTTATATAGTGGTGAACGCTTTTTTATGTTCGTTCTGGCAGTTGGCAGATAAAATGTGTGAGATGTTCTGGCAGACACTCTAGGTACAGAAAATTTAAAGAACCCAAAAGTAAATTGTTGACAATTTTGAATAGAAACACCAAAGCGTGAAGGTCTCTTCTAGTCTGAAGACTCGAAATATCATGTTTCTCAAGCAGATCGCTGTGACAAACACCTCGGGAGGGTAAGACGCCGTCGAATTTAAAACTTATTAGTTTTAGAAATCTTCGTTGAACATTTTCAATATAATTTGTATGTCGCATATAATACGGAGTCAAAACAACCGCTGCGTACTCCAATCTAGGTCTAATAAATGAATAAAAAAGCAATTTTAATGTGTTATAACAGAAATCACACCTGTTACGTGAAATAAAGCCGTATGTTTTACTGGCATTAAGACACATTTTATGAATGTGTGGAATAAAAGATAACTTGCTATCGAAAGTTACGCCAAGATCGTTAAATGTATAGGGTCTAGACAGAGAAACACCCTCAAGACCGTAGTCATATATTATAGGTACAGATTTTAATGTGAACGATAGAACGTTGCACTTAGCTATGTTCAAAGGCAGTCCGCTAGATCTACACCAGTTATTCAGTATGTAAAGATTGTTTTGTAAACAAATCAATCGATGCTTGAATGTATATGGTAGTGTAAAGTTTAAGGTCATCCGCATAAAGTAAAATGTTGACGTCTATAATGTCGGTTATGTCATTAATAAACAGTATAAAAAATAAAGAACCTAAAACAGAACCTTGCGGCACTCCAGATGTAGCATTTTATGCGCTGGACTTGAATCCATTATATGCCACGTATTGAAAACTCTATTGCGGAGGTAAGATTTGAACAAATCAATCAAAGCATTAGATATGCCGAAGCGATTAAGTTTGTTTAACAAAATATTGTGATCCAGCTTATCGAACGCTTTGGAGAAGTCTGTATAAATCACATCGGCCTGCAAATGATTGCTTCAGCGACAAACTGTGAAAAACAAACCAAATTGGTGGTGGTAGAGCGAGCCTTGATGAAGGCGTGCTGGTGTACACTAATATGCTTAGATAAATTGTGGTATAAATAGTTATGTAAGAGTATCTCAAATACTTTGCTAAAGTTGCATATAATAGAAATTGGCCTGTAATTAGTAATGTCCCGTAAATCACCCTTTTTGTGGAGCGGACATACCTTAGACTGTTTCCAAATGTCGGGAATTATACGCGTCCTTAGGCATAGATTGAACAATACCATCAAAGGACGGGCAAATATATATGCACAGTCTTTTAACAAAAATGCAGGAATGCCATCGGGCCCTGTTGTCATCTTAGGTGTAATTCGCTTTAACGCAGCTAATACTTCACTTTCAGTGAATTCTAATAAGATAATAGCAGGATGTGTGACCGGCGAATTTATTGACAAATGTGGTGATTCTGCGTAAGATTTGCTATAATGCAAAAAGAGATCAATTTTAACTTGAAGGATCCAATACACATTCTGTTTGTGAAAAAATATCTGCAGCAATTTTTTCTTAAGCAGATTTTGTATTCATACCATTTCCTAGTGTAGTTCTTACAACTGAAAATGAGAAAAAGCATGGGTCCTTTGCAGCACTCCTTTGACTTATAAGCCGTCTTCTCACTTTCAGTTTTAAGAACTATATTCGAGTATCGATGTAAGCATCTCCACTTAGTGGAAGCCTGTGATCTGACACGTGTTAAGCCATTCGGCTTGCATCATCTCATCCTTGTTAGGTGCCTATTAAAAGGAGGTAAATAAGTTTTCCGCTCCGTTCTTAAATTAATGCTCTCTCAGCTTTGTTCCTGGACGTTAGCTGTCTGTAAAGCATCATTGGCGAGGAGAAACGTAAATAAAATTCTTACGCCAAAGTGCTGCTATAAACAATTGATAAAAGTAAATATATTTTAGCTGAACGTTTGCCATCAATTAAACACGTGTATGGGAGATACTTGCTGTTTCATAGTTGTGTATCTCACAGAGGTTGTTTTTCAGTGTAGCTCTATGTTTTTGTGCACGTGTTTTCAAATATCTTTACGTGTAGGCTATTGTATGTAGAACTGAACAGAAAAGGCATATGTGGCAGTAGGGTTAAAAATAATGCATTATACCCTATAAGTTTCATATTTACATGTCAGAAAAAGGAAAAAAGCAAGTTATAAGAAACATTTAAAGGTTATTATAGTATTAAATAAATAAACAAACAGACCTAGGTCTTCAGGTGACTTGGTAGAAAGTTATTCATATTTTGGAGAAGACTGAAATATCGCCTTTTTTTTTGGAAACAGGATTATGATGGTTTGAAGACTTCCGTGGTTGTTGTCGATGACATGTTGTTTTCCGGGCTGGTTCCCATGTTGGTTATTAGAACTTGACGTTTCGACACTCATGTGGGTGTCTTCCTCAGAAGTAGCTCTGAAACTGAAGTCTCCTAGTCTGCTCGGGTATTTATACTCGTCCGGGTCACGCATGACCGGTTTCCAGATTCCAGGTAGTTCGATGCCCCGGTCTCGGTTGTAATTGTGTGGGTTCTTCTGGATTTCGATGGCTTCCTTGAACTGTCTCGGCCCGAATCTCGCTTCCCTCGACAGCATTTGTGCTTCCTCGAATTTGATGATGTGGCCAGTCTCCATTCGATGTTCTGCTACAGCCGACCTATCACCTTGCCGGTCTCTGGTGTCCCTCATGTGCTCCTTGATTCTCGTGCTGATGTGCCTTCCGGTTTGGCCGATGTAAACCTTCCCACAGCTGCATGGGATGCTGTACACACCTTGTGTTTGTAGCTCCTCAGTCGTCGAACGATATTTCGGAAAGGCGTTAGCTATCTTTCTCGGGGCGGTGAAGATGGCGTTTATATGATGTCTTCTCAGCAGCCGTCCGATCTTATCTGTACATCCATTGGCGTAGGGCAGGTATGCTGCAGCGATGTGCTCCTCTGGTTCCTTCCTCCGTGGTTGCTTGTTGACAGCCTTCTCAATCTGTGCCTTAGGATATCCGTTCTTCTGTAGTGCTCTGCGTAGATATTCTAATTCCTCTTCTAGGTGGTGTGGTTCGCTAACTAGCTTCGCCCGCTGTATAGGCGTGTTGATGACTCCTTGTTTTTGGGCGGGGTGGTGGTGTGAATCTGCATGCAGGTAGCGATCCGTGTGGGTTGGCTTCCTATAGACCCGATGTCCTAGCGCGCCGTCTTGTTTCCTTGTCACCATCACATCCAGGAAGGGTAGGGCGCCATTGGTCTCCATCTCCATCGTGAATTGTATGCAGCTGTAAAAGCTATTTAGATGATCCACGAACTCCTTTATGTTCTGTTCTCCATGCGGCCAGACGGTAAAAGTGTCGTCCACGTATCTAAACCAACACTTAGGTTTAAGCCGTGCCGATGCCAATGCAGTTGTCTCGAAAGCTTCCAAGTAAMTGTTAGCTATCAGCGGAGAAAGCGGTGACCCCATCGGAGCACCTTCTGTCTGCTCGTAGTATTCCTCCTGGAACTTGAAGAAAGTAGATTTCAGGCAGATATTCGCAAGTTGGACTAGTTCTTCATCCAGGTCTTCTTCTTGTAGACGTTTCTTCAATAAATACCCGAGCGGACTAGGAGACTTCAGTTTCAGAGCTACTTCTGAGGAAGACACCGACATGAGTGTCGAAACGTCAAGTTCTAATAACCAAGGTGGGAACCAGCCCGGAAAACAACATGTCAGGATTATGATGTTTGGTAGAGGATGTCATATGTCTTCTACGAATTTTACCGCACGGGCAGAATTACTAAATGCATCTAATGTAGTTTTGTTATGCATGTTCTTGATGATTGTAAGAATTTCTTTCTTAACTGGGCAATAGGGATGTGTATGATACTGCGTTAACGCAGTGTTCATTAAATGTGTGAGCAGAGGGCAGCTTTCTGTTATTTCTGGGTTGACTTCGATTCGTTTTTTTTTTGATAATGCTCCAGAAAGTTTTTGTGTATTTACTGAAGTCTTTGATCCCTTCTTTGGGAGTTCATTTGTTCTATATTTCTGGCAGTAGCATGAATATTGACTCGAATGCTAGTATGTCAATGGTTCAGAAGTAAAAAATGTGTACAAAAATTTGTATTACCAGTAACACGGATACATTTTATACAGAAAAGCAGCACAAAATGAATAATAAAGCAATTTTTCTTAGACTGGAAGCCCATTGTCGCCACCATCGTAAATCACATTGAACGATGCGTCTCGCATCATGTTTTCCGCCCTGTTGCTACGCATAAACCGCCCTGGCAATCATCCAAGTGCCAATATTTTTTCACCATTCGACTTTTGAATAATGACGTCTCAATTTTCTGATGAAAGGATGCGTCGCTAGAGAATGAAGCTGTCGGTCCGTGGCCTTCGAGTTTAATGAAATCCTCTGTGGATAGTAAACAGTGACGTGTGAATACATAGAGATTTATCGCGCACATTGAGGGCTCGCAATTACACTTTCAAAGTTGACAGAAACTGTAAATACCAGATAAAATAAATTGCTTGTACTGGATGAGAGAATCGATTGCGTGAGATATAGCCGCTTTTCGAACATGCGAAAATTGGGGGGTTGTTTTGTGTACAGATTTGATTGACGGGAGTTTCGCATATCCGAAATCCCCAATATAATGGAAAGGGTAGGGAGACAGTGGCCTTGTTAGGGGTTAACACACTTGGAAGTCTTGGGACGGTTGTTTCAGATCGATTGCTTCGAGCTTTGAACAAATAGGGAGCTATTTACACGTCTTATGCTGAAAGTTTTTGCTTATGTATCAAGCAACGATCTATGAGACTGACTTATGCAGAGGGTTTTACAGCTTGATGGTCGGCCGTCCTAAAATATTGGGATTAGTGGCACGCTTCAAAGTTCCTAAAAGGGCCGTATTAAAAAAAAATCTTGTTGGCTAAAATTTTAACTTTTCCACTATAAATTTTTGAAATTTGTTAGTCGTGATAATTTAGCAATCAATAAAACATAGAAGCTTTTATAACAAATTTTATTTAATGCAGACCTGATGCTAACTAGCGTGACCCGCGATCTATATTTATGTGATACTTTGTTGGGTTTAAATTTTTCGATGTATAAAATAAAATTCGATGTATAAAATAAAATATACAATAGTGCACAATAGAACTTATACACGGTATCGATTATGTTCATTACAGCTTGTTAATAAGCACATTACAACAGTCACAAACTAAAAAAATTACTCACTATCACTTTCACTGCTAAAATCACGATTAACTTCTTAATTCTTGTACATGATGCGCTCTGTACCAATATTCAATGTCCAGTACATGCCGCATTGAATTTCTCCATGCATCGACACTTGTTATTTCAGTTTCGTATCTAATTTTTAGCAGCATTTAATTGCTAAATTTTCCACCGTCGAATTCTTTGTTTTAACTGCCCTCATATCATTTCAATGGGGTTGATATGGGGGTAATCGTAGAATGGTGTGTCCACATTCAGAAGCGAGAATGTGAATTTTAAATTTGTTCCACCATTTTTTTATAGATAAAGGGTATAGCCGGATGTATATGGGAAATCTGCCCCCGCGGCTTTTTTATTGGGACTTGGGGGATCATTCGGGTGCCAAATAAAAATTATTCAGTCAAATTTTCAGCTCTCTATCGCAAACAGTTTCCAAGTTTATCAGAAAAAAAACTTCCGGTTTCATATTATTTTTTATATTAAAATTCAAAATTAGTGAATGACGATTTTGTTATATACTTTTACGAGTAAAAGGCACGAAATTTTTTTTATGATTTCTATATTAACAGCCGATTTTTAGCGAGAGAAATAAAATTTAAATCTTTTGTTCGAAAACTTTTTTGAAAATTTTGTTAAAAAATGTCTTTTATACTTGTCTATACTTAAGAATTTTTTAGATTTTTTTAAAGTGGTGGAGCAATACGAAACAAATTAGAAAGTATTTTTTCTGTAATCTTGCGCTTATATTTTTTATGCTAGAAAAATTTAAAAAAATATTTTTTTACAGAAAATATATTTTGGCTAGAAAAGAAACAGAAAATTGAGAATACCTTACTTAAAAAAGTTAAGAGTTTGAAAAATGTTTAAAGTGGCAATAAATAAATCTTGTTTTTCATACTATTGGCATTTTTTCAGTTTTAGTAGCATAAAAACAAAAAGTTCGATTATAAAAGATATTATATTATAATATTGATATTGTTTAACAAAATTATTGTAAATTATTGACATTGGTAAATGTAATAATTTCAAACAAAATAGATTGAAGACTGCTCTGAGTAACTTTACTCTTCGTCACTGGCTTCATTACAACATTAAACTTTTGAGCAATAAACAGACTCAATATTTCATCATGTTTTACTACTTTTGCCAAGTATTTAGTGTGAGACAAATAATATATGATAGCTGCAATGTGTGAGCAGCACCCGACAATGCGGTTATTGTTAGCACAATTACAAGAATATCGACTAATTCCAGGGTTGTCATTCCTATTTGGTTGATAGTCAACAAAACAACGATATGTTTTTGAATTAATGCTCACACATTGCAGCTATCATATATTATCTGTATCACGCTCGATACTTGGCAAAATTAGTAAAACCTGCTGAAATATTAAGTCGTCTGTTTATTGATCAAAAGGTTTATGTTGTAGTGAATAAAGAGAGTGACGAACACTAACCTTACTCAGAGCAGTGTTCAATCTATTTCGTTTGAAATTGTTACACTTACCAATGTCAATAATTTCCAATAATTTTGTTCAACACAATATCGGTATTACAATATATCTCTTGGAATCGAACTTTTTGTTTTTACGATACTAAAACTGAAAAAAAATTGCCAATAGTATGAAAAAACAAGATTTATTTATCGTCTCTTTAAACATTTTTCATACTCTTAACTATTTTAAGTAAGGTATGTCTTAATTTTCTGTTTCTTATCTAGTGAAGATGTATTTTTGGTAAAAATAATTTTTATACATTTTTACCATAAAAAATATAAACGCACGATTACCAAAAAAACACTTTTCATTTTTATTCATATTGTTCCACCACTTCAAAGAAATATAAAAAAATCCTGAGTACAAAGGAGTATAAAAGATATTTGTTCACAAAATTTGGTGACAAAAGATTCAAATTATATTTCTTTCCCTAAAAATCGGCTGTTTATCTAGAAATCATAAAAAAACATATTATTCCATGTCTTTTACTCGTAAGAATTCATAAAAAAAATAGTCATTCACTAATTTTTAATATTATGAATAAAATAAATTATGAAACCAAAAAAAGGTTTTTTTTTAAACTTGTAAACTGCTTGATATTAAGAACTGAAAATTTGATTGTATAATTTTTATTTAGCACCAAAACGATTCCCCAAGTCGCAACAAAAAAAGCCGTGGGGCAGATTTCCCATATATATCCGCTATATATATACTTAGATAGATAAGATAATATAGATGAATTTATGTTTTGAAAATAATGCCGACCATTTCTAGAGGGTTTGTCCGTTCTTTCTTAAGTATCTGAAGAACTTTTGTTAATGGAGGTAAGTGTAATATTAAACTAAAATTTTAGCAGTTATTAAAGTTATTTCTTGCACACGGTTCTTTCTAATTCGTCAATCGCCTTCTTTTTGCCTTCGAAGGATTTAGACGCAATCCCTTCCGATGGATGCACGTGGACTGGCATGTTGTTTTGGCGAAACGCAATGTAAACTTGGAAGGCCAACTTTCTGCGTGTGATATCCCCCGGTCATCAAAACAACATCCCTCTCCATTCAAAAATATGCGCAGTAATCTGTTTTTCTGCCCGGGCACATTTCCCATCAAGAGGGCGTCTGTGTGCGACTGATGTTTCCGTTCCTTGTTGAAAGGAACAAGAGGACGTGTTAACTTTTTTGACGCATAATAAGGCAAATAATAATGGTTCAGAACACAATTTACCTCCCTTTGTTTGAGGTTAAAAGGGCATTCACGAATCGATGCGGTTCGGGAGGGGGGAAAATAATAATTTTAACGGCGCGCCGTGGCTACGCGGAGTCTCATCGACTTACTTTAATATGAAGTAACGAGGTGTGACTATTAACACGCCTAGGATTTTCTCCAGCGTGTGCAGTCCTGGGGGAAATTATTTTTCTATAGTGTGGGTGAACTTTAACGCGACTTTTATGGCGGTTTTAATATACGGCTAGCAATTTGAGTGATGATGTGGAGGTAAACGCAGTGTAAAGTAAACAAAATAACCTAAGGAAAACTTACACTTTGAGTAAATTCTAAATTGGGGCTTCTCAAAAATTGAATGCAAACTTTGGATTTGGGATGCTAAATTTAGTATCTAGAACTAGGAGCTAATCAGAAAGACAAATTAGGTTCGGAGGTAGTGGATTATAGTCAGATTTTACATAAGAAAATCGACATCACTGAAATCTTAAGTATTTTTGGGTTACACCAGGTCGACGTTTCGTCCGCTTTTGTAAGGGGCATCATCAGGACAGCAATATGAAACAAATCTGATGAAGGAAAAAGAACAAGAACGATAGAGTAACGTTGTACCGGGCGTTACGAGAGGGGTGGGAGTGCTTGAACGCGAGAGGGGGAAGACTGTGAAACTGGAGATAGCCGTTGTGTGATTGGGTTCCATATAGTGAAAAGGTCGTAACGATCTTCACGGCTCAGATTATTTCGAGGGGGAAATCACCCACCCAAAATTGTACAAACGTGTATAGTAATGCAACTCCCTTACCGTTATTACAACCCTGCAATAAAATTTATCTTTCATCTCGAACAGCAGGCGGCCGCTCACAAGTTACCGCAAATAACCGGATTACCATAAATTTAGGTCCGATTTTCGGAAGATGGTTAAGCAGGGTCGGATTATTTAAAGTTCACTTCCGGTCAAACCAAAACTAGCATTCAGTCTTAGTATTTCTGTGCGCGAGACAAGAAAAGCGAAAAATGTTCCGTCCTTGGGAAAAAGCTGCTCCAAGTACCGCTCAGAATGAGGTTGCTCACGCTAACATGGAAGTGCAAATTGAAGAAAACAAGAGAAATTGTCGTTATCTTACCCAAGATGCCAAAGAAATCATAAAAATGTATACAGTTTTTTGATAACAAAAAAGAGTGCAGTGCTCCGTTAAAAGTGACAAGTGAAATGGTTGGTGTCCCCTACACGACTGTGAGAGATATTATTGAAAATAAAGGCAATTCAAGAAAATCACGCAATTCGGAGAAATTTCTAAATATATCAAAAGAGCTTGGGATAGAAATTTAAAAAATGATTTACCAAGTGTATAAGGAAAATAAAGTTGCAACTACGGCAAGTCTGAAATTAAAACTTTTGGAATTAGGGTATGACATAAGTTATTGCGAAGAGCGTTTCAGAAAATACTTGAGGAGCGTCGGTTTTAATTAAAGTACATTAAACCAACGTTTGCCCATAATGGAATCAACCCGACTAAAAAGAATGAGATGGGATTATATAAACGAAATCAGAAGGTACCGCCAAGAATATTTGGATGAAACGTGGTATAACACCCACGACTTGATAAAAAGAGGTTTGACAGATGGGACAAATAACTGCGTTCTGCAAACACGCCTTCGAGAGGAACAAGAATTATAATTCTTCATGCGGGAGGAAGTGATGGATGGGTGGAAAATGGCTTATTACTGTCAGCGAAACAGATCCAAAATTGTTCTGCTGACTACTATTGCGACACTCTGCACTTTTTGAAACGTGGTTTCAGCAGCAGTTACTGCCAGGGCTACCACCAGGATCTGTTATGGTCATGGATAACGCGAGTTATTATTCAAAATTAATGAATGAATTAATGAAAAAAAAAAGAAATAATTGATTACGTGAAAAAGAATAAAATTACAATTTCGGATGGAAAAGTTACCAAAAAAGATCTGTTGACAATAATAAAAAATCTTAATATACCTAAACAATATCGAGCTGATGAACTAACGAAAGGACATGGACATATAGTTATGCGTTTGCCACCGTATTATTGCGTCCTAAACCCAATTGAATTAGTGTGGAGTACGCTTAAAAAAGGAATACGAAGAAACAATACATGTCCGCGTTTAAGTTCGGGAGTTGTAGATTTAGTGCGTAGAGAGGTAAGTAGTATAATGAAAGAACTGTGGAAAAGCTGTATTAAGCATGTTATTGAAATTGAAAATATAATAAATGTATGGAATTATTTTTTGTGTTTAGAGTTTTAGATAAAAAATATATATTCTCATTATTTTCTTTTAAAATAAGTACTTGTCTTTTATTTACATATTTAGTTATGTTAACCGTTAACCGCATGTTTCCAATAGTTAGAAGACTGTAAAAATATTAAAATGTATTGTTTATAATTTTCGGCTAGCACAGCATTCAACATATTCACAGGATATAAATATTATAGGAATGTTAAAAATCAAAATAAAAATATTTAGGAATGCGAGATTTTTCTTTGCATATTAAAAAATGCTCAGATGTGCATGTTGTCTAGTTAGATTACAAATTTCATTATAACTAGAATATACTTTGCTTGTGCAAAATAATGTTGCTACTCATCTAAAACTACGTACAATTCATTTTGAGATGTAAATAAAAACGATCGATGTAAAACCTCTTATTAACCGAATGATTAAAAACTGCTTAGAATAATATACACTACACAAACAAAAAAATCGCAAAATCACAAAGAGAGGGTTTGATTTATAAGGGGTCGCGTGCCGTTCCAACTGCGCCTGTAAATGAAAGGTAAATAGTATTGCAAGGTTGTAAAAACGGTAAGAGTGTTGCATTACTATATATTTATCCACATCCACCCATATCCACCCACATCCATTACACCTCCTACAAAATTAAGACTTATTCACGCTAATCCACACTTATTTAGACAGAGAACCCCAAGAATTACTTTTTACACATCCTGAATTTCATAGACTTTAGACTCCCTCTTTACTACTTTTTGCACATGTAAAATAATAATAGATCATAGACAAAGGAAATTTACAAACATTTTTTACAAAATATATGCCTAAGTATGCCAAAAAAAGAAATCCTAAACGTACATAACACAAAAAAAATTGAAGAAAAAGAATGTTTCAATAGTTCAAAAGAACTTTGTCTTCGAAGAATGTATATCTAAAAAATACTCTATTTCGGTTCTCAGAAGATTTATATATTTTTATTTTGCTTATCTGCGCTTTTTAGACACACAGTTGCGAGCTTTGTGAAATTACTGGAACATAAAAAATGATTTTTTTATATATTTCTTTGCTGTAATTTTCCGAACTACACTTCTTCGATTTAAATTTCCAACCCAGATACCAGCGGTCATCAAACTAGATTGTAACAGTTTTCAAGCATAATACTAACACTATGATGTTTATCTTCATCCAATGCAAAATTTTCGGTATCTTTGTCTTCTGCATAAGACAATTCCTTCTTCATATGTCGCTACTTTCTGCCCCAGATATTTCTAGTATCTTCTGTATTATAAGTTTATTTGAATATTTTAATCTAGGGCAAATCATTGACAAAACCATACGTACTGGGCTTCCCTCGTAGATATAGTGTGCACTAATCGTTGACAGTGGCACCGATGATCTTCGAAATATCAGTCAAAAACTTCTAGTACATGCTGAACTGAACTATCATAATCCTGCTTCCCCTCCTGTACGAATTTCATGAAAAAATTATGGTTTCTTTAATTTTTCTACTGTTTGTTGATTTTCTAAACTTTACTCTTCTCAATATTTTTGATAATCGGTTATTACAATTCTTTCAGGTTTGAGATTACACAGGTATATAAGGAATTATTTTTTATTTTTGCGGAAAACCTGGTATAACTAGAATATGCAAACCTTTAAGAGGGTAGAAACATTTCTGATGAGGAAATAAGCAATGTAGACATAATTAATGTTCATTTTGTCAACAGCAGAATGAGGTATAATTCTGATGTTTTGAATCGTCTTTTATTTCGAAGAGATTTTCAAGATACGGAAGCGTTCTGTTGTAACTCTAGTAGTCAAAATTCTGATTACCTTCTCATCACGTTATTGCAGCCTATGTTTATTAAAACTACAAATAGTCTTTTTTTTATTAAATATCATATTCTATTTCATTAAACGGTTTAATTGCGACTTCTTTCCTGGTGTGCACTGTAGCTATATAGACAAATCAGATTCTCGTTGTACTAATCGCGAATTCATTTAGATTTGTCATACGACTGCACATATTTGATCACGTAATTCCGCATTTATTTTTAGGCTGACTCCGATTCTGGATTAAGTCTTATTTGTTTCCCCGTGCAGTTCGTTCCATCTGCCCAAACTTGATCCGAATTATGGTCCGCTTTTCGTTCCGCTCTTTGATTTTGTCGTAATCCTCTTTCTGCCTTCTTTGTTTTGACCGTAATCTGACCAGGATTACCAAAAAGTGTTCTAAGAATGGGTCCGAAATAGAAAAACGGGATAAACGGAAATGCCGCTTTTTACAGGCTGGGGCAGAAATTCGTAAGGCTTCAAACAAAATACGCTTTACCTGCATTCTGCTTCATAACAATTTAAACAATAATTGGAAAACGATTCCCAGATTTTACAGATTTTAAAGTCATTAGTGATACAGTAAAAAAATTGTGGTTTAGTAGATTTGTTTTTCCCTCTGTCAATAGATGTATCAGTTGCAATTACACGTATACTGTTATATGGTTGGTGGATTAGTGCTTCAATATTAGTTCCTGATTAATATTTAAACTTGTTTTGTTTCAGTAGCAATACTCAGTTTGTTAACTCAATTAAAAGTAATGAAATACCCTTTAAAACTTAGGTGAAACATTCGACTCTGCTATCTGACAAATACTTTATTTTTACTCCATTAAGAGCAGAATCCAATGTTCCTTCTTTTCGTTAGGAGAATATCTGCTATTTGCTTTCGCTTTTGTTTATTAAGACTCCTTGCAACATAGGTACAAAGTAGGAGTTTATAGTCAACAGTAATTATAATAACAAAAATGTCGCGTTCTGACTATAGAAATTGAGATTTCTTGCACAGAAGTTCACTAACGTACTGGAATTATGTATTTCAAAATGGATATAGCCAGATAAATTATCACGAAAGCTTTTTCTGTATTCTTTTAACACTAATGACACACGTTGTTTCTTACAGAGAGTGTAGAGAAGCCACTATAGCTGTATATGGTAGATATATAATAATTAGCTGGCTTTTCTCACATTGTTCTAAATTGGCGTTAGCAATGTTCGCCGCTATTGTGAAAATACTTTTCTTAAATATTACACGAATACCTATTTTCTTCTGAAAATTTCTGGATGCCAGTATTTTATAATTGCCGCATTTTTAATGGACATTATATTTTTCTTTACCGAGTGTATAAAGTAACGCATAAAATTTGAAAAAAGAAATCAAAAACATTATACGACTTAAAAGGGTTTAATTTTGAAGTAATTGAAAGATATATAGAAAAATATATAGAAAAGTAGATAAGCAAATCTTCAAAGTTCATCAACTGTCTAACAAGGAACACCAAACCTTCTATTGTGTGCATTAGTTTTTTCTTTCCACGATTCATTACGGAGATCTTAATTTATTTGCGGATGAATTCGTTTCCATATTATTACGTTTCTTTAGGAGTTTCTTACTCCTTCTTTCTCTTGCTGTCGATATGATTTCTTCTCCTTCCTTGATTTGTATTTTGGTCGTGGTCCTTCTCAAGCATATGTTTCCTCTAATGTGATTTGCAGCTTTTCTTCTTATTTCTCTTACAGAGTGTTTGTGTTGCCGTTGATTTGACAGTTTCTGTTTTGCTGAAGTTTTTGTATCACGATTACGTGATTTCTTGTATACTTGTCTAGATACAGTGAATTACTTCACTGTAACGACAATCACAATAATAATCTAAGCGCAATAACGTAGCACTAAAGCACATTATGAACTTAAACTCTTAGAATTTAAAATCATTGTTTTGATTCCCGTTTATGTGCTGTTTCTTGATGGTATCGATGCTTTGAGTGACTTGCTAGATCTCTAGATGAGGTGATATTACTCTACCGGAAATTTTCCCGCCTTGTGTATTAGTTTCTTTTCTACACATCGGAGCTTCTTTAAGACTATGCCCTCTTTGTGGCTGGACTTGTTTCCATGTTTTCCTGCTTAATGCTTCTTTCTGTTCTTGCCACTATGATTTCTCCTTCCAGCTTTTCTTTTTTTTTTCTTGCACGGTGTTTGTGTTCTTGTCCCCGTATATTTGGTGACTCAATCTTTTTCGAAGGCGGTTGCTGTCTCTCTAGATTTTCTGTACCACAAATGTGTGATTTATTGTATGGACTTTTTTACCTCACTGTAACGACACCAGCAATAACGACAACACAAGAAACTAACGCTAGAACACATTATGAAAAGGTCTAAGCGATCATGAGCTAACCACAGGCCATACTAATTTTTTAGCTCATATATAGGTTTCCAGCATATTCCCTGTTCCGTATATCTTCTTGTCTTCTTTCGTTGACTCGTTGTTACTGTAAGAGATTTTTGTTTTGTGTTTCTAAAAGAATGTCTAAAAAGGCGAGAATCGTTTTTATTACTTAGCTGTTTGTTGGTTAGTTGTTCGTTCTACTTGTTACTACTACGATATGTGTTTGTTTTTTTAAGCGTCATGAGTGCTAGTTTCTTAGAGGTCTATTATCGCCCTTAAAACAGGTCGGTATAGATGCATTTTCCTAGAAGTGGAGCCGTTTTGTCGACTTCAGACATATTAAAATGTGCTATTTGCCACCCGACAACGCGAGAGGAAAGATTTTCTAGGATGCTGCTATATTTATTTTAAAGAAAAAAAGAGATATCTGATTTTGAATTTGGAAAGTTGTTATTGTTCGTGTGAAGTAAATTATATGCCTGTTATATACACGCGATACACAGCACATACGTACACTAATCATCGTTTAAGTAATGCATGCCGATTGTAGTTTTTTTAATCATGCTTCGAGTCTCGAATTTTTCAACTAACCCTTATTTTAAATTTTATACGTTACTTTATCTACACTCTATGTAAATAAACGATATGAGTGAGCAAAAAACAATACACTATTAGGGACGTCCTTATTCAGGTTTTTTGTGGATGAAGTGTATGCCTTGCTATTCATTGGCCATGATTTTTGTTTGCAAATTCGCACCGAGCTGTCCAATCGCTTATTTTGTTTTTCTTTTTTATTTTAGGAGACCTGATGGACATTCTGGCTCTCACCAACTCGGCAATCAATTTTATCCTGTACTGTTCGATGTCAAGGCTCTTCCGTTCTGCATTCAAAAAAGTATTCATGCTCAAACAGCTGAACAGCTGGGCCCTGCTGCGGCAACACTCGCCTCTGAAAGAAAGAACGGACACACAAGAGACACAGTTGACACACGTCTAGCTAAGGCTCAAGCCTGGGTACACCAACACCGACAGGCTGTAGTGATTGCTATATCTCATGCAACGAATTTCTGCGATAGATACTGTGGCTGTGCTAGTGCGAATACATAAAGCTTACGTTCGCGGACATAAATCGTTTATATCTCATCAGTGTTTTGGGTTTATTCTTGGCGTCGCCATCATAATATGATATAGCGCGGCGCGTTACGCCGCTTTTGATATTCCCGGAAGAGGGAAGTTTGTTGGACGAACCGCTGTACCTGCTGATTTAGTGTATACTTCGTGTTTTAGCGTGAATTTCATGTTATCCTTGTGGTTAACGAACTACCCGAGTATCTGTGTATACCAATAGGTCACTCTTCATTCTATAAAAACGAATTTCACTACAGAATGATGTTGAAAAACCTCCTTACAGAAAAACACCGAATCGTCCAAACGTTCGGCATAATTTAGAACGCATTTCGACAGCACTACTGGAGTGAGCATCTCCAGAACTTAGTTCTGAAGATGCTCACCGCAGCATAGGCTGAAACTTCAGTTAACAAGGAATCCCTTACTTAAACCAACCAGTGCATTTTTGGGGGATGTCGTACACTTTGATTGTTATTCCACTGGGCAAATTATAGAAGGTGAGTAAAACATAATTCCTAGTTCTTTCTCCTACCTTTTTTGTCTCTTCTGGTACAAGATTGTTTTAGCTTAAACCAGCAGTTTAAAAAAAATCAAGAGTTTTCTGAAAATATACATACTTCAAGTACTTATGTATCGATGGAAAAATAATACAAATTCATACGCTTTAGCAAATTGTATTCCAAATTTACCAACAGATTACGAAACCCGATAAGAAATAACAGTAACGTAATTACAAATATATAAATACTGTCAATAATGCAATTTAATCAAATGTTCAAAAGTGTTTCCGTTGATTTCTACGCGCCCTTGTTTATAACAGGTGCATTTATAGTTTTAACTAGCTGATAAGAGGGTAATTTTTTAAAATCTTGACGAACCCTCTTCTCAACTCATTTCTTGTGGTCATGCCAAAAGAGTCCAAAGGCGTTAGATCCATAGGCTTAGCTAGGGGTTTTGCCCCCCAAAAATTTTTCATCAAGTTTCAAATATAATAATTTATTTGAAATGCAGTAAATCTGCCATCGTCATAGCTGCCTCCACTTTAAAAAGCACACTCAAGTACATTCGCTTGCATACAAGCTAGTAGCTCGTATACTTGTTCGAATATTATGTTTTTTTGTTAATGTCTGCCAGCATCTCATGTTTATACAAAAACATCTAGGTACTTTTACAAATTTGAGAATTCTTCTATGATACACTTCACGTTTTACATGATGGGATGTCTCTGTTATTGCTAAAAACCTTGTTATTATAATGTTGGAATATTTATGTTTCCATTGTTATCAAAAGCTTGACGAATAACAATTATAGTCTCCTTATTTTTGGATTTCCTAACCTATAGCATGGTCCGTTATTTTCATACGCCATCCAAAAATAAATGAGTTGCAGAACAACAAACGTGAAAAAATCAACAGTGAAGACTAATAACCAAAAAAAGCAAATCACTAAAAGTCAAAGTGCTTTTGGTTTGGTTCGCTTTTGGACCTCCCTGCTTAATTTTTTTGCATTCATTTTGAACACTTGATTTCGTTTCTTTATGTTTTATCATTTTCGTTTACTTGTTACTGTTATCGACCACCATTAAATGAACATTTTACTATAGATTTTTACACTGCATACTGAGACTTAAAGCTCGGCATCAAAAAGTGTTAAGAGACAAAATAAATGTAGGGGGAAGAACCAGTAGTTATTATTTACTGCCTAAAATTTTCATATTCAAATAAAGTGAATTAAGTAGCTTGGAAACAAGCCGATTGAACGTATGTGCTTTGTCTCACTTGATTTATCAGATAACTCTGACGATCGTTTCGACCAAAACGGTCATTGTCAAAGAGATAACAGTGTTATACTAAACTCAGATGTGCAGTCAAAACCCAAGCGAGGGAATTTTACAACTGTACCTTACAACTCCTGTAAGTAAAGGGGACATAAACAAAATTCTGCACATCTGAGTTTAGTATAAAGCTGTTATCTCTTTGACAATGACCGTATGGTTGAAACGATCGTCAGAGTTAACTGATAAATCAAGTGAGACAAAGCACATACGTTCAATCAGCTTGTTTCCAAGCTACTTAATTGTTTCAGGATGTTTCACAATGAATGCGCCTTTGAATTTTTTCAACATATTCAAATAAAATGTAAAGTTTACTGAAGAGTAACTAGGAAATCCGATTTAACAGCGTATGGTAGTTTAAAACATCTCCTAATTGTTTTGTATACAAAAAACTCAATCAAATAGCTACGCAATTTTTTACGGTGAAGACAATTTTAACTGAAACCTGTTTTACCTTAAACAAAATGCTTTATGAATCCAAAATTTTGTAAACCAAATTCATTCTCTATTTATGTAGCGTATTTTTTAAATTACCATGTTCTTAATTGTCTCCATTTTCAGCACGTTCTGAATTTAAATTCGTCCTGTAAAATGAGGGTGAAACTATACAAAGAGCTGTGCAAGTTGTTGACGCCATTCGCGTTTTGTATTTATGGTTACTTATTGTACATTTCTAGCAGTTTTTGCTTACGTTTATATAGAAGCTATAACCTGATGTTAAATGTTTTTGTGAAACAAAATATATTGCTTGTATATTATGTGTGAGCCCCGCATGTTTACAAGCAACGTATTCTTACCTGTACTTAAAGAAATGTGAACGAACGTATACATAATAAAATCTGTCATATTCGTATTTATTGTGATTAATGGTCAATAAATTATTGTTTGTAACTTACAAGGTAAACATTATATTTTTTCTTATTGAATTCCTTCAGGGAGTAAATCACCCACTTTGCGATAATAATCGCTCCCTCGTTGCAAATGTCATTCGGATTTTCGGAACACGTCGGGTCGAATGAATAAATGCCCTTTTGTGTATTCTGACAGGGCAGATTACTTTACATCAATACTTTTGCCTGCCACTTCAGCAATGTATAAAATGAGTCACAGGTTTTGTCGTGGATCTAACATTTCTTTTTTCATGATTATTTTTCGCCTCTAACAATACAAAAAATGATTGCTGCACTTAAAAAAATAAAGTTTTGAATCAAATAAATGTGAAATTGGTCAAGCATATAATTCAAAGTATTGAACTGTTTAAAAAGAGAAGTGTTAAAAAGCAGTGGTCTTCTAAGTGACATGTGGAGCACATAATTTGCTCAAATTTTGTTTAAAACTCTTTTACAGATATTTAATTTTAGGTGTTATGTACATATATAATACCACAGTCAGAGCTTTTACAAAATACGTTAATTTTAAGAGACATCAATGTGAGAAAAAAGATTCAAATCTTAAATCTTAAAAGTTAACCAAACTTTAATCGTTTGCTATGATGCAAAATTAATAACAAAACTTTTAAAACGCTCTCTCTCCTGCGTGTTGCATTAGATTTGAGGTCCAGTATAATATTGCATGTTTTTACTCTGAGCTGTTTTATGAAGGTAGAAAAAACCTTGCTGTTGGACATTAAAAAAGAAAAACAGGAAATTACGGTTTGTTTTAGCCGATTCCACTTTACAAAGCCTGCGTGCAAATAATTACCAACTACGGATTAGTGTGGACTGTTTCACTAATGGAAAAATAAAAACCGAATTGCGGATGAAAATTCGCGAAAGAGAATAAACCTTTGGTGTACCAACACAGTGTTCTATCAAAACTGCCATAAATACCTTCATTTATTTAGTATTKCAAGCCGTCGATCAAAGGTACTCCAGAGGCTTTTCATAGCGGTGTATTAAAATTAATCTTCAATTGGATTTGCCGGGCTATTGCTCTTATGAGTAGATAAAAAGCGCAGAGATAAAACGGGCGTTAATTTTTTATTATCAATTTGCCAACCGTTGATTGATGCGGACTTTATAACACTTTAATAATGCAAGCACTTCGTTTCCTTTTATGCCACAATAAACGGTCGAGATTTCGCTTTCTAAAGCGGTGTCATTTATACTTCCAGTCTGGATTATTACATGTACGCAAGGTAAATTCCATAAAAGCTAGAAGTACGTCGCATAGCTCATGACGGCGTTTGACAGCGACGGATACCTTTATAAGAAATCTGTTACTAAAAATATTCTCTGGATTGGGTTTGATTATATGAACGAAATTGAATTTGCTATTATAAAGGAATTCTTCGTGCAGCCTACATTTCTACGGAGGTTGGTCGACTCAAAATTCACGTGGCTGTTAAAAATAGACGTGCTTTAGCAAAAAATACACAATTTTGCCCTCATTTTCACCTTTTTCTATTTCTTACCGTTTACGAAATTTCCACGTATAAACCCATAAGTGGACGCCCTGTTTGTGATGCTTACTTACTTAAAGCAATTCTGCAGTACACTCTTCAAAGGGACTTTACAGACAGCAAACTAGAAAAGTTTTTTGATGACTAGTGATTTTTGGTATAAATTTGAATATGGCAAATCATTTGACTGTATTTGCATGATCTAGATTGCTACATACTGCTCAATAGGTAGGTACTACTTTGGCATCTTTCTTTTAGATCTTCCAAGATATTAGAGGCAAAACAGAAAATGCTGGTTTGAACTGAAAATCCTGAAATAGTACGACATCTAGCATATATTGTTTATTACGTGGTGAAAATGATACAACTACATTTTCCACGTGTGATCCAAATTGCATACCTAATTCTGTCTTTATTGGCTCCACATGAATTTGAAATCCTGAAAGTAATTGTTCAGGTTATTTTCTTACAAAATCCTGAACTAATAGAATAAGACCTAATGTGTGCGTGAAAGAGGTACAGTAACTTGCAGGATTATTTGATGTTGATGAATGAATCTCATTACTCACCCTAAGACGATTTCTGGTTCACGCAAGTAAGCAATTTTAGTATAAGCTGTCCAGTCTATACTTTTCTTTAATTTATCCATTTATTGTTACATCATTAGCACTTTCAGTGCTTCAGTGTTCGGTTCAGTTCAGCGTTCAGCTATCACTTGAAACGATGTCATTTTACAAACGTCAACCGCAGTTTGCATAAGCATAAATGCGACCAATCAAGTATTATTATCGAAGTATTTGTACCTCTATGAAACTGCGGCTTATTGGACATAGTTCCACCACCCTTTGTGTCTCAAACACACAGATATTGAGGTTCTATTCAAATAGTTGGGTCGATATGCATAGCGGTTGTGAAATGAATGGCTCTAACGTCAGGAACTATTTAAGAAGAGAAATACAACGCTTCCTTTGTGTACCAGCACTTTATGTTCTTTAGAAGTTTAGAAAATAAGACTCTGTCGAGTATTATTGTGATAGACGCAACACGGAATAATTTAAATGAATGGAGACAGTAAATTTATAATGGGAATAATATTGCCAGCAAAGTCACCTGGAAAAGATTTAGAAATGTTAGTTTGAATGCCTCGCGATCCATTTTGAATTCACTCTTATGTAACTTTCACATAATCTGTATTAATGGTCTACCATATAGGTTCATTTTTTATTCCAACTATCACATATTACTGTCCTAAACTCTCTTGTTAACCGTCAAGCAACTTGATATTTTGACAGAGCAACAAAACTCTTTTAATGAATAATCACAATAATAAGTGTAATTTTTATAAATCTTAGCTGTTTCTGTTTTTCATTTATTTGTTTTGGAACTGTACAAGCTTTTAGCAGTGTGTAATGTAATGACTTTTGTGTTTGTAATTTTGTTAGGGCTTTAAACGATAGATCGAAAGCGGTCCTGAAGAAAATAAAAACCTGCTGCAACCACAGTATAATAAAGAACCAGTATGTTCACTCTTTGTCGGCACCTTTGATCTCGAGGGGGCTCAGATTTCCAATAAACGTTTTCAAGCTTGGCAGAGCTCTGCGTTCTGATTGGTCAGAGCAATTGCCCCACGCTTTGTTTACAATAAACAGTAAATTCCGCGCTATTGCCAGCATGAACAGTTTTACTTCAGCGTTATCTGTATTTGTTGCTGTTACGCACGGTATATTGTGATTATTATTAATATTATTACTAGTTTTATAATTTTACGCACTTGTTATGTAGTAATTACTATTCATAGAGCATTAAATGGCTATAAAGAATTATTAACTACCTACTACCTACTGTGAGCAGTCTACATGATGTATATTGCGGACAAATGCGCCAATACATCTGGCAACGTGGCAATCCTGATCGTTGGTAGTTGACATTGGCGGATATCCTACACCTTTTATTGTTTCTTTCTAACCAAGGAGGTTTATATTCCGCTATGCTAAACCATATTTATCATTTGGTACATTTCTTTTTTCAAAACTATTGCAACAATCATAAAGTAATTAGAAAATCCCATCAAAATGGATTTAACCTCAATCACCGTTAACGTAACGTTCTCGCTACCCCTGTGTAGGCAAGCAGTATGCACAGAACATATGTTTTTGTTTACACTATGCTAAACATGTGCGCGTACGTTGCTAGGGTAACGAGCAAATTCCCACGCGGAGAACAACCAATAGTATGCCTGCGTTCTGCTCTTACTGATCAGTCGTTGTATAAATTTAACCCCAAGAAAAGTGGGGAGTGATTTTACTGGTTCCTTTATTATACTGTGCTGCAACGAAGTAATTTTTCTCTAATCCTCCGGTACATGAATTCTCGGGTTGACGTAATTCACACAGACTTTTGATACGATCAATTGAGTGCTTTTGGATTTGTACCCCAGTGCTTACTATTGACGTCTTTACATAGTGTGATTTTCTAAGGACGTCAGGAGTTCCTCAGGGAACCAATTTGGATCCAATTTTTCATAACATTTGTATTAATAAGCTTTTAAATTCCTTCACCTGTAAGACTCTGGCGTATGCAGATGACATTAAATTGTTTCAGCTCATTGAGAGGGACTCTGATACGAATTTTTAGCAAGAGTACAGTTCCGTTTTCAATAAAAAGGCACTTTCGTTTATTTCATGTAACTCTATCAGTTTTTGAGTTATTTGCATTTTAAACATTAAGTGTAAAGACTTCTAAGCCACCGTTATTACCTTGACCTTTTTTCAAGTAGGCTTGTGTCAGCAGTTATCAATTTTTCGTGTAAAGAAATATTTGACAATTTTACTGTCACTAAGTAAGAGTGCTTATTGTTTTCTTCTAATTTACTTAGTATCATTTGTAGTAAAACTTCTAAAATAAGAAAATGCCACGACATAATGAATTTTCTAACAGTGAAATGCCTGATATGATTTGCGTTTTTGCTCAGACAAATTATAGTGTACTTGTTGCAGCCAGAAGGTATTTAGAATTATACCCAAATCGAAGACAAACCAATCACAAACTGTTCAGACGTATTTAAATTTAAACAGGATGTTTTCGTCCTAAAAGCTTAAATGGTGCTAGAAAAACTATCAACGCCGATGATGAAGGCGAAGTTCTAGTTCGTATTTCGGAAAATACAGATATCAGTATATATATCTAATCTTTAACGTTACTTCCGTATAAATTATGCATTCGGAAAGAAGGTCACCGGGAAACCTTCAAAAGACTTATACGGAGCCAGATCCAATATATTAACCCTCCAGCACGTTTGATAAAACTCATAAAATTGAAAGTGCCGTTGCACAATCAAATCGGACGGGGAAATGAAAAGCTCCTCCATCAATATCACTGAAAAGGGAATACGTGATCCCTCGTAAAACCACAAGAGCAGGAGATTAATTCGAGGAAGCAAAAACGAGAACTCGTTTGGAGGAATCAGAGACGAATCTGTCAGTGCTCCGGAAAAAAAATAGACGAAAATTCAGGTTATTCATTGAATTTGCATCGTATTTAATCTATTTGTATCTCTATGTAAAAGTGGTTTCCTCGAATTTAAAAATAAATTTCATTGTGATTCTGAATATGCGTAGAATGTACGAGATAATTTTTGTTTTTCTATATTGTATAATTAAATAATGCTATCTGTATTTGTAGCATGATTCCTGGTATTATGATAAAGGATACACTTGATTCCAGTACTAACGCTTAAGTGTTTTTATCGACTCTAGTCCCACGTATGTCAGATTTTATAGAAAAAAGTGATGACCACGTTTTATACCAAGTTTACCATAGAAGATGTTTTGTTGCCTTAAAGTCATTTCCCTCGATTAAAAAAAACAGTACTTGTTTGGAAAATAGTAACAACCAGGGTCAGGATATTAAGAAAGAATTGTCTATGTAGCTTGATTCATTATTGTACACTACACTTACCTATACAAATGTCAGTAAAAAAGACACAAACTGACAGAAACCAAAACTTTTCCAGTACTATGACATAACGAAAAATTGCAACGAAAATATTTGAATTTCTGCTTTTCATGGCCCTATAACATTTGCATTTTGCCGTTTCTAGCTACAAAAACACCAGCCAGATAGCAAAAATAAAATCCTGAAAGCAACGGGGCAGGTAATGGACGTCAAAGTCATTTTCATCAACGGCGCCTTCATTGCACGAATCGTATAATTTCATCTGAATTGCAGATTTGCCTTATTCAATTAAACACAGCGATGCACATTCACCCCGTCTAGTAGGGCACAAGTGTGATAGACATGCAGAAGGCGAGCGTTATTACATTCCAGGATAGCCCTCTTGCATCTAGGGGCTCTTTCCAAGAGATACGTAACAATTCTCTTCAGAAGTCTGCGAAATATCTGCTCTTATCTGTCGTCTTTTATTTGTGATGGCACCCGAATTAATTTACTAGATAGGCGAATTCTACCACTCCAGCATAGTAGTCTGGCTTACAATGACGTTAGTAAAAATAAGATTGGCCCCCTCTTTCACTAATTAGTTTGCTTTTGTAACGTTTACCATAACTTTTCACTTATAAAACAGATTTCTGTTTGTTCCAATCGATTTTCAACACCTTTATACAGTTCTTTCAATACTCAAATTGACTGTAAAATTCTTTGCAGTTTTTTTGTATTATAGGTACAAAACAAAAACGGATATGCCTTATCTATCATTTGTTCAATAGTATTTGTTTTATTCTTGGTTTTGTAAATTCATACAGGGGAAGCCCAGAAAATCCCCTTTTGTACTTTTCACTCTTCATTCCTTTATATTATAATCTTTTCCAAGGACTATTTCGGAGAAGCTCCAATTTTGTTAGGAATAAAATCTGGTTTACACTATTTTCTACAACCTGGTATCATATGGGTAGTTTTCGATTTTGAGCGTATATCCATTACTTTACTCAGGCATGAAGAAGAGGCAATCTATCTATAACAATCCGTAAAAAATTAACACCTGTTTTATCTGTGTGCTGATTACCTACATAATTAATCTCCCCTCGAAATTCTCATTGGAGGCATTTGATGTGGAAGTTTCTAAACCAATGAAGTACTTTTTAGACTTATATTATAATACTGCATTCACATTAAAGAGTTTTTTAGATCCGGGTTGCGTGTTTAATGGTTTATGCGAATGTTTTTAGATCATTTTTTGTTTTCAAGTTTCTTGCAGCTCAGTTCTAGACTTGTTCCAAACCAGTAAACAATTGAATGAATGGAATAATTATGAATGTACATATAGAACACCTTAGCACTACATATGAACCTAACAAGGAATTGACAACTACGAATTATATCTATAAAAAATATATACATTAATAATACACTGCTCAAAATGACCAAATGATTTCTCAAATAAGTTTTTGATCAACTGGTTCACGATAAATCAAAATCCACCGATTTCGAACCAGAAATTCTGACTTTAATTTCAGTATGTATGCCTCGTCGTCAAATCGTAGGTTCCTGCGCCAGGCTTGTTTTGCTTTTATTTGTTTTAAACTGAAGTTTGACACATGTGGTAAGGTGTTGTCAGTGCAATAATAACGTGTTCATTGATAAAACTGGAATATGGAGCGTCGACATTTGACTAGGAATGAAATGTTACGTGYTGTTGGAATGTTAGAGGGTGGTTGTGCTCAAACTCAAGTTGCGACTGCATTTGCCACTTCAAAGAGCGTAATCTGTAGACTTTGGCGAAGGTACCAAGAAACAGGCGATGTGGCCGAAAGGCACACAGATCCTAGACGTGTTACAACACCAGCCCAGGACCGGAACATTATTATTGMGGCCAGGCGTCATCCAGAAACTACGGCAAGGGAGATTGTTTCGCATCWCCAGAACTTAGATGGGGTCACAGTTTCAGATCAAATCAAACAATTACAGTTCCTGCATTACGCAGGGGCAATCGCGACCGTCGTTTACAATGGGTCCAAGAACATGTGAATTGGATTGAATCACAATGGGGTAATGTTCTCTTCGCGGATAAGTCTAGGTTTGGGCTTCGACCAGATAGCAGAAGGGTTTGGCGTGGAAAGGGTGAATTAGAGAGGATCAGGAGGCCCATATGTACAGAGGAGGATCTGTCATGGGTTGGGGCGGTATCATTCTCCACCATAAAACAGACCTCGTTTGCATCGACAGAATAATTACTAATGATCGATACTTTGAGCAAGTTCTAGAACCTTTTGTTCAACCATTCGCATATGCTGCCGGGCCAGATTTACTGTATATGAATGACAATGCACGACCACATATTGGTCAGAGAGTAACCAACTGGTTGGCTGATGAACAGATTCGTGTTCTTCCATGGCCTCCTCAATCGCCAGACATAATCCTTTTGAGCATGTGTGGGACATGCTTCAAAGAAGGTTAACACCATTTATGCCATTATATCCATTACCGTCCTGATTTTGAAAATCTCTTGGGGGAGCAATGGAATTTGATTCCACAAGAAGCCATTGGTCGATGCATTTTGAGCATGCCTAGGAGATGTCAGGCCATTATTAATTCTCGAGGTGGTAACATAGCGTACTAGGCTCACTAAGAATTGAAGAAAACTCTGTATTTTTAAATTTTGTCGTGTTCGTGTGTTGTAATTCATTATTATAAAATGTATCTTTCGTAAAATTTTAGTTAATTTGTATTTAATTATCAATAAAATTTCTAATTCTCGTCTACTTTTTATACAATCTTTCGGCTTTTATTGCAAGTTGCAGTTTCAAGTATTGTCTTTCAGTATTCTTACCATATATGTATATGGTTAATAAGTGAAAACTGATCCATTTGTCTAAGTGGAATAGCACTTTCAGCTAACAAATAGCCATCATCAGTACCAACAAGATAAATATAATAATGTAAATGTTTTCTTAAAGAAGACTTATTTATTATATCGTTAATAACCTACTTCAAATTGAAAAGCATCTACTGTTATTTTTTTACCCCTCTAAACTACATTACATTCCATGGACCACGGTTATTTTATATCTTTTTTAACAAACGATAGAGTGGTTGTAAAACTGTCAATGCATATGCTCCAAATGGTAAACATAATTAAACAAAATCATATTATTTTTGTTTTAAAGCCACAGCTACTGAGATGCACCAAACCAGCTTTTCAACGTCACAAATGTTTATTTACATCTTTTCCTCCATCCAGGTTGTTTTATAATTTTCTGGATTTTTCCTAAATCAGTCACAACTGGAGTTCCACAAGATTCCGTCTTGGGATCACTATTTTTTAATATAATAAGCTAATGCTTTTTATCTCGAATGCTGTTGCTTGATGTATGCAGATAACCTGGAATTATTGACTTCAATTTTCCTGTATACTTGAGTGATCTATCTAAACAAAAGCATATAAAGAAATTGAAATTTGTAAAAATTCATCATTAGGCCCTGTCTGATATTTATTGTACATGGTGGAACTACCTATATTTGGAAAAGTAAACGGAAAATGGAGTTGCTGTTCCTAATTCAACCCATAAAATGTTCTCAAAATTAATTTTCAATATCTCGCCCGTTATGAAATTATTCTGCTCGGATTAACCGTTCAAGCTTCAGCGAATCTAGCAGGAACATTTATTCGTCTGTATCGCGATTACTACGACTATTTATAACTATTAATCCATTAGTTAATGTCTCCCACTAAATTGCGCATAACCGATCCATTCCGTGAGTTGTATAATCCTACGAAAATGTTGAATTTAAATTTGTTTCGCTTCAATCAATTTCCGTCAGCAGGCATACACAAATTGCTTCCAGAATACATCATGTTGAGACGGAATTCCGTGTAGGACGTCGTGACGGAATGGTACAATAGTTCACACAGGAGAATAACAAGCTGAATATGCATAAGATAGAGTTGTCAGCAATAGTGCCCAGCTTAAAGTCAAAGCTATAAAATTACCAATTTACTTTACAATACAGGTAGAAGCAGAAATACAGATTAGGAATAATAAACCTCAAATCTATCTGGTTTAGCAAAATGTTTTCAAAAATCCATATACATTGATTTAACTAGGATACTGAGCTACCTGCGTTTGTAAAGAAAATATGAATTACGTTCAAAAACAACTAAGAAATATTTACTGAGACACAGAGGAAACAAAGATTTTAAAAAGTCTACGAAATAAAGAATGAAAGACAGTTAATTGTTTTATGTTGGTAAGCAGTAAGCACGGAAAAAATCTATGAAATAATATTATCTAAAATTTGAATGAAAAAGTCGAATACTTAAAATTTTGATACCATTTCTTTATAATATTGTCATCAAAACTACTGAATTTGCCTGTTAAGTCCAAACTGTTTTTAATGGCAAAAGAATTATCAAAACATAAAACCTCACAGAAAACTAAACCTAAACAATTTGTTATCTAAATGCATCTTAGAAAGACCATAAGATCCAGATGTTGCAGTATCCATAAAACATTGATTGATCACTTTCATTTAAAATCAAGTCGCTACTATTCAGAAATTTGTAAACTTTATTAATGTTTTTGTTTAAATGACAGGACAATATCTTTATCAGTTTTCTTTAACTGCCTTGTATCCAAAAGTAATTTAGGTGTAGCCGATTAAAAGCGAGGTTGCATATTAAATTGGCTGAAATGATCTAATTTAATTTTTTTATTGTAAAAGCTAGATTTTGATCAATTTAGGACGCCAGAATGAAAATTGCCAAATATTTTCCATGAAGTAGGGTGGACTTTATATAAAAGTCTGCTTACGTACTTTGCGAAACCTTTATGTGTTACAGGTTTAACAAAACTGAAATTGGAACGATTTTTTGATAATATGGAAAAGACCTTGAAATATTACATAATTTGTCTTATAAGTACTAAAACTCCACATACATGGATCAGTTTACAATCGAAAGTACTTTGTTTTCAGTACATTTTCAAAAAATGTTATACTTCTTCTTTCTAAAGCTTTGATCAGTTTGCATGGTCTCGTTCTGGTTTTCTGACAAGATGATTCTTTAAAGTAACCGACATAGTTAAGATACTGATAAATTTCTACTTTCAAGGGTTTATTAATATACCATAATATATTAAACACACTTTTTATTTTTAAGAAGTCAAGCTTCGTCTTCTATAGTAATTTCTTTGTTTAAGCCATGATAAGGCGACAAATTCATAAAAGTATCAAACTATTTAACTTGACGAATTCCTAAGTCGAAACTACTCGTATACCTATTTATGCACCTTCCTCAAATTTCAAAGACATTATTTTGAAAGATTGTCACTGCACATACTTCTAAACTTTGCTACTACTTTTCTTTGCGGAAAGAAATGTGGATGTTTGCTTAGCGATTCATTTTATAACGCTCCACATTCCATTGCTTTCAGTATTCCTTTTCAGTTTACATAACGTCCAGTGAAGCACACTTGACATCCCAGCATATTTTTATTCAATTTCTCGCTTTCTAACCCCCACGACTATCCCAGCAAAAACCCGTCAAGAGCACCGGCTAAAAAACTGTCCGCAGAAAACTTCGACCCTGAGGGTACAGACTTTATTGTTTCAAATCGTGCTGCAGAACAAGTCGAATTAAACGATGTATGTTATGCAGAATGCTCGCTTGTTGTTATTTATTGATTGCCACTACTTGGTGATTAAATTATTGAAACGGCGGAGTTAATAATTAATATTGGTGTTTAATACTCTTCATTGTGAACCAAACCTACACGAAATTGTCTAGAAAGTACTTCGACCAGAAGCATTTTGAAACATTATTAATAAAGTCCATTTTTCGTGCGCTCAGAATTCGCAGGACTCTTATTTACTGATGCGCCAATAATTCCTCTTCTTACCAACAGTTCTCAACTTCGTACCACTTCACCATAGCCTTTTGTGCGTCATTTCGGGAGCGCAAATATAAAAGAACGATTTTACGCTAGAATTAACATGTCGACAATAATATTGAACGTGGGCGGCAGATATCGTGGCAAACGCAGGAGGGGAAAATAATCCGATAAAAGGAATTCGGTAATTTTGGGAAATAAAGGCACGGAATTCCACAAATTCTGTTATGACAGAAATGCGGTAATAAATAATTGGGGTGGATGAAGACGCTTAAAATACTTATCTCAGAAGCACCTGTTGCACGTGTTTGATAAATTGATAAAATAGTGGGAATAAATCTTTTGTGCGTACCTTAGATTTTGGATAACCGCATAGGAAGATCCAACGGACTCAAGTCAGGTGAGAAAAAAACATAGGTACTTATTTATATTACATTGCAAGTGTGTGAGAACGCAATTTTGAGGTATTATAACTCATATCGTGCAGGTATAAAGGCAGTTAGAAATATCGATAGTGCAGTATATAAAAGTTGAGGGTACATATTGTATTGAAGTAAATAATGTTGTAGTTGTCACATCTATCAAAAAACAAGCTTTACGCATGTGTATGTAACTCATTTTTAGCCCAATCTTGTACTTATAAAATATGTTGTAACGGTCATTTAATTTCGTAATGTTTTTTTTCCAAGCTCTTCTATTAACAGTATTTTAGGTGATTAAGTTTCACTAACGATGCATTTTTCCAAATATATTTTTGTTGTCATTTTGCTTACATTGGTACGTAATGCTAAAACGCTAATTCGGCGGTTAAATTCAAAATAAGTTTGTCCGATTGCTGCATCCGGTTCTGCATCGAAGATATCTTCACCTTGGTTTCTTGCGCCAGAATGTGGCCTTCTTTTACCTGTCAGGTATCAGTACACTAGTTGAACTTAGGGCCTGAGTGAACGCTGAAAAGCGCAGACGTAGTAAAATAAATTTCGGTAAAATTCCAACTGCATAAAGCAGGAATTAATATTTTACTACAAATTGTTGTCGTCGACATTTTGGTATTTGATTTCGTGGGTGAGATTTAGTAATATTTCGAGACCCTTGGTCTTCGTCGATAATAACAATCAGCTGACGCTGGATTCGCCCAATTCACTACAGCAGCCATATTTCCTGACTTAACAATCGTCAGTTTAATAAATTCGAGTGTGAAAAGCCCGCCTAGGAATTTCTTCATATCTAACTATCCATTCGTTAGGCTTTTTTTCTACTTACCTGGCAAAGAAAATCAAAGAGAGCGAGGCAGCTGGACTTACGCAACACCTTGTGGAAAATTCAGTGTTTTCCGGGATTGGTCTGCTTGAGTATCCAATCTGAGACGAAGCAGCTGCGAAGCTCTGCCCTGAAAGATGTAGTATCTGTCTCTATCTTGGACCTAGGCTGAGTACAAAATTTTCGTTGTGTCGTCTTACTTACCTCACATCGTTCATTTGAAGTGATCGCTAAGACTTTTGTTTGTATTGCTATTTTGTATTGACTGCCATAGTGGAGATCACGCCGAATCGAGAATTCATTTCGTGTTTTGTAGCATTGCGTACTTTTAAGGTAATACGTATCTTTCAGTTACCGGTCAAGCTATTTGTAAAAGAATTACTTACCTGATTATTTTGTATTTTTTCATTATCCCTTGTAACGTAGTTTTCTTGCATAGTTTATATTGCATTTGATATATATTTTTGTGGCGATCGTACTAACTGATACCACTTTAACTTTATTTCGAAGCCTTGTGCTATTGGTTTTCCAACGATTGTAAATATGAATGCGCACTCATATGTTTGGAAATTGCAGTAAACGCTTGGATTCACTTGATTTAGTACATCCGGCTTTATATCTAATAAACTTAAATTCTAAAAATTCATTCAAATTTAATTTCAATCAAGGTGTGTCACTAATTTTTACTTCTGTAATAAACGTTTAGTAATAGTTTTTTTGTTATTTCCTCAAACCTACTGTCACTGTTATTTTGATAATTTTTGTCAGTGATTTATTGGATAACTTTGTTGGGCTTAAAATTATCTGGCGCCTTGGTTCTCTTTTCGTGGTATTTGCCCATTGCGTGAGCGGTATATACCTGTATAATTCTTTTGCAGTTCAATAATAATTTTTGTTTCCTTTTCTGTTTTTATAATACTTACGTTTTCGTAATACGTGATAATGTATAAGTCTTAAGTCAAAGGGCGAGTCAATAGCTACTACAGTTTAAAAATTATGTGTGGTCGGTTATTCTTAAACAATCTCCCAACACAACAGTATAAACATAATTAGTAATCAAATAAAAACAAAAAGATATCTGTTAATACAGTAAACTAAACAATGGGCAGTCAATATAACTATATATAGTATTCGCAAATTATAACTGAGTGAGTACAGAAGACACTTTTGTCTATACAGGATGAAATTAAAAGAAACAGGTTAAATGTACCTTCAAAGGTAAGTCGTAAATTAAAGAAGCAATGTTGCGTAAAGAATAAATAGAAAAGTGTATAAAGATGTATAAAAAAGTAAAAACTTAAGGAAGGAAGAGTTGGACAAATTGCCCACATACATTAATAGCTACTGGAATTGTCTGGAGAGAATTGTCTTAAAGGAAAATTATCCGTTTTGTTCTTTAAATACCGAAAAGAATTCATCAAAAACCACACTCGTCATGTGTCAATAGTTATTACAGAAAGAGGCTAAAAGTTTATTCGATTACAACGTGCTGATGATGTTAACACAACGGGCAAAATTGCACAAAAGCACAAAGTCTTTGTACTTGTTAGATGTCGCTTAAATAATATTATATTATATAGATCCTTATCGTATAACAGAACAAGGCATCCAAATTGTAGGAAGTTAGATTGGTTTATATACCCACAGTACCTTAAATGGAACCGTTCAAAATTCCTTAAACACATGACTACCTGATTTAATTAATTCTTGAGATAACCACAAAGCACCGTTAATTCCTACTGAAAACGCTCACCAAATATCTCCCTTCCAACCTTCGAACAGGATTTGATCCCTAATTTGGTTGCCTGCAGTCAGTCAAACCCGTTAAAACTGAATTTATGCTGACAACAAACGGGAGGGGCCGACAGATTAGTTACACATACTGACAGGAAAGGCCTTGTGACCTTTTAACTCCCACAAAGATCTATTATCTCTATCTATTGTTCTGTTAATGAACCCTTAATGTCTCAAAAAATAATTAAACAGTTTAATAAATATAATGTTTTAGTCAGTGTTTGCAATAATAATACTAATAAAACTATTACGTAACGTAATAAAGTATACGTACTGCATTAATAATGTTGAAATTTCTAGCTGCTATAATATTAAAGACATGGGTGTTACTTTTGGCTATAAACCAATGTTTAACGAACATATCACAAATATTGTTGTTAAAGCATTTCTTCAGTTGTTTGGTTATATTTATAGAAATCTCTTTACATCTCGTTAGTTCGTTTAAAACTTGAATACGCAGCATTAATTTGGTTTCCTCTCTACAGTATTTATATCGATTTTATTGAATCGGTTCAAAGGAAGTTTCTAAAATTTTTGTTTATCTTGACAATTCACAATTGGTTCTACTGTCCCTGGCTTTTGGCATAGCTGTATTTTCATGTCCCACGTTTGGATACTAGATGGAATACGACTTTCTACTCAAAACCCTGTAAAACAAACATACGTCAATCTTAAGATTGTCAATTTACATGCGACATAGAGAATTTTGGTATTATCTTTGATAGTTTTGAAGGGGTCGACGCCAAAGTGTACTGTTTGTATTTGTTTGCTTTAACTTGCTGATTATAGTTTGCATGTTCACTATGTGTGTCTACATATGAATCTCTAAGTTTGTTGTTTCCTGTAATTAGAGCAGTTATGTTATGTAGTAAGTCAACATATCTACCGTGTAATTTGCTTACCAACATTATGCTATGTATTAAAGCTTGAGGATGGCCGGTATTTTAGTTTGTTAAGATCTCACTTTGGCTCATATTTTGCTTATCCATTAGTTCAAAAATCACAAATACCCACTAAGTGACTCCTATTTATTCGTTTGCACTTAATGATGCTACCTTTCAATATCTGAATTTTACCACCAGATTTTCAAGATTAATTAATCGTCCACCGCATTTAATTAAACCAATTTACTCGTGAAACAGCCTAATTGGTGTTTACGTGTTTAGTTCCATGAAATCTATGCTAAAGTCTATCAACATGGCGTCCGTTCGATATATCGATCGGAATTTAATTAAAACGAAGTTAATCCATGAGAAATTGGATTGTGAAAAGTGCGCTCGGCGAAAACAATTTTTCTTTTATTTAGATTAAGGCTGATGGGGAAAGCGAATTAGACTGGATAATCTGCGAGTAGGTTTGTAGATTATGAAATGCCTCACGCGTTATTAAAAAGCATCGCTTTCATGTGGGGATCATAATTTTCAGCCGAGGATTAAAAGTAGGTAAACACATAAAAAATTTAAATAAAACTGTAGTGCCTTACAAAAAAATTCTTCTGGGTCGGCCCCTAGCTTTCTACACAGCTTCCACAACGAGTTTTCTTAGAAATACGCTACTCTATTTACAATTTTTATAAATAAATTTCATAAATCTCTCAGTTATGGAGTTTTTTTTTTTACAGTAATGGAAGCCGTCCTACTTGATTCCAGTGCGTAAGTCAGTTAAACAATTTGCCAATTGAAGAGGTTTTTGCATATCCAGGTCAATTGAAGGGTCATCTCTGAATATTGAATACCTGTTTTTGTCGGCAGTTCATTAAAAAAGCTTTTGATAGGGTTGATTACTATCGTAATTATGTACTTTTATTACAAAAAGGCGACAATTTGTCTTTCTGCATCCGTTGCTGGTATTAGAGGCATTATGAATTATATCTAATGATAATATAATTATTTCGACAACAACACCACTTCTTATGCGATTACATTGAACTGCACGTGTACTTAATCAAGCTGCCTCATTAGTCAAACATTCGGGATACAAATTGACAACGAAGCACATGAGACAGAAACGCAACAATTTTACACGCTAATTAAAGGACTCTACCTTCATATGAGCAACACGAATCATTTGTCAGGCAACTAACATTCGTAATTAGCTTTGTAGCTAGCGGATTCTGCCTCAGTAGCATTGAACGTACTGGGGCGAGAATTGAACGTGATATTCGACGTGCTGGCGCATGTGAAGCGTTTTTTCTTTTAGCCAAGCTTGTCAAATCCTAAGTTTGCGTTCGATAATACGGCTTTGATACTATTTATGTTTGATCACGCTGCAGTGTAATCGAATACTATTTTTTTTTACAAAATAATGATTACAATGTTTATTTACTAATTTTGCGCCTGAATAATTATTACAATTAAGGTAAGTCTTAAATATATATATTAATATCCACCATATAATAATAAGTAAACTAAACTATACTACCTATTTTTGTGCAAAATTATACCATAAACAGTAAGTTCAAATACTGGACGAGCAATACAAAAAATTAAATAAAACTGTATAAAAAAAAGATTTAGTCTGCTAGATAATAAATTTCTTGAATATTTTGAATGTCCACAATCTTTGACTATAAAGAGTAACAGCTAACGGTTTAAATAACTACGAATTCAAACTTATCCAATTTTTACATTACTTTTTATGGTGTGACGACTTCTAGTAACTGTTTTCAATTCGTTAGGTAGTTTATTCAAAACCTGAATTGTCACTTCCTTTAGGAAGTAGTACCCGTTAAGGCAGCTAGGTGGCTTTGTCATCATGTCAGTGTAATGCTGACAGATGGCATTGCCATCCTAAATTCTTACTTTTATCATACCATTGCTTTGGTATATAGCAAAACCAGTTCTATGCCGTGTTGTCTACACTAGACCTAAACTGCACTGATGAGCTGTAATGACAGCGAAATAGTACTATCTGCAGTTGGTTGAGGTGTAGACAGCACAGCATAGACATTCATTTTACTGTTCTTTTTGTTTTGGTAATCTTGATGCAATAGAACAGGCAAAAAATTTCTGCTAAAAGTTGTATAAATGAACAACAAACTGATAAGCTCTGACAATTGCTAGTCAATTTTTAAAGTTAATTTCAAAGTTCCTCCGGGGCTATTTTAAACTATTCAAACTTCGGCACTGCTGTCCCCAACGGGATTCAAGCAATTATAATTTCTTTAGATGTTACTGGAGATAAATGGTGAAATCTTATAATTATTCCTGTGCAGATGAGGGTCTAGGGCCGTTTCAGCAGGGTTAATTCCCCAGCGGTGAGCAGATGGTGACCGTGGAATGCTGAAATTCGCATTGGACGTCCTGACAGCGTCTGTAGCGCTCTTGCGGTTTAGACCGCTTGCCGAAACGGTATGTGAAAGCGATTTTATGCTGTTGAGGTCAGCATTTCGACAATGAGTCTGTAAGTATTTATTATACACGTCGTCAGTAGCATGAAAGCTACAAATCACACAGATATTTTGTAGCAAAGAACTAAAATTAATCAAAAACAATGGATGTTGTTGTTGTTTGTTAGATCACATTTTCCACAGCAAAAAAGGAACTCTTTTCAACTCTATGACGGATGTCCTGGCAGATTGTTCAAGAAAATCAACAAATTCTGTAGCAGAATGAGATTTCAAATAATACGTATCGCCTCGTTTGGCACCCTGTTCTCTTTTTTAAAAAATATTTTCGACGAGATAAACACTATAGTTTTCCTATGACCTCATAACGATCCTTAAAAAAGTAATATAAACAATTCGTTATTGAATTAAACAATACATATTATTGTTAATATAAGGACCGTAGGGTCAATGCCTTCAAAGTTTCCTACAATTTTGCAAAATATGCAAGCAGTTCAGTTTCTGAAAATGAATGTAATAATAATAATAATAATAATAATAATAATAATAATATATCAAACGCAGGCAAGCATTCTGCACTACTTGAACTCTTCTAGATGACTCAAAGTCTAAACATGCTCCATAAACCGCGTCGGCAAAATTAAACAAAGATAACACCAGAGCATCGCATAAATAAAGTTTTTGTTTTATGTAAAAAAATACACGTATATTGTATATGATTTTTAATGTAGAGAAAGCCTTACTAACGGTATTATTTACATGCAGTTTAAAACGAAGTTTATTGTCAATAAGCAGACCCAAGTTTTTTGAAGCTGTGACTAACTCTATAGGTCGGCCGTTAATTTTCATATCAAGCTGCGATGCAAGATCACAATATGCAGTAGGATCAGTCGAAGTTCCAAACAGGATCACTTAAGATTTAGACGGATTTATAGCTAACGAATGATCCAGCGCCATATTAAGTAATCTGTCCAGGTCGGCGACGATCCTCTCTTTCATGTTACGGATATCGTTTTTGTCGAAATAAAACAAAATTTGCGTATCATCCGCATAGAAGTGACACTCACCATGATTAACAGCCAAAACTAGCACAGAAGTGTACAAACTAAAGAGTAATGGACCTAAAATAGATCCCTGCGGCACTCCACACCGAACACAGCACGGTTCTGACAATAACTCTCCAAACCTAACAATCCGCACTCTGTCATCATCACATGATGTAAAATAGCCAGCAACAAATCGGGGTTAATGGTATCGAACGCCCTAGAGAAGTCCAAGAGCACCATCAGATTTTTATTATCAAGGGCAGAAAAAATGTTATCGGTTATATTTAATAAAGCAGTTTCACAGCGGTATCCCTTGCGAAAACCAGATTGCGTAGATGGTAACAAGTTACGATTATTAACATGGGTGACCAGCTGTGATGCTATCACTTTTTCTAATACCTTAGACAGAACTGGTAAAATACTTATAGGCCTGAGATCTTTATACTCTAAGGGGTTCTTAATTTTGGGGATTGGAATCACTACCGAGCTCTTCCAGCAGTTAGGTACGATATTAAGGCCAATACAACTGTTTATGATGTGTACTAAGTACGGAGCAGTAATTGGTAGAGAGTATAGCATTATAGTGTCTGATATGTCGTCCACACCTGCAGCGTTTGATTTTATAGATTTTAAAGCATTAGATATTTCATTTTCATTAGCGAATACATACTCAAACTCATAATTTATTTCAGTTTATGGCTTTAGTAAAAAGAACTATCATTGAAGATTACAGTTTTTGCCACAAACTTGCAAAATGGCTCTGATTACTGAAAGTCTTTATATTTTAAGTTAACAAACAAAATTTAACATAAGAAATAAGTGGCTCCTTTTTCGTTTTGATTGTCTTGTTTGTTTTTTGCTAGGTTAAACGTGGTGTTACATTACATTTGAGCTGCAGAATATTAAAACTGCACTAATCATCTCCGTTTCTATCTATTTTCATCATATCTGTTGATACGGAAACAAATCGAACTTCCACATAAAACATATGCACGTTAATCATATTTTGCCGGACGTTTTTATACTTTGAAGTGTTTTCCCGCTGCCGTTCGGCGAACGTAACCACTCGAAAACGTAATCGGCAGATCTGATTTATCGCAACATACGTTTTTTTAATTCCCGCATCGGTCGTTGGACAAATTTACTTCCCGACAGGAGATTTTTGTGTCGCTAGGCGGAAATCGACGGTCGTCGTCGTCATGGCGCACCGCTGTGCAAATTTGTCCGCCATCCGCGGAATTATTTGCCCAGTTTATTGAAAAACCGCGGGGGTCATAGTGCTCACCTACCCGGGAGAAGATTCCGGGCTCACGACCTGTGTTTCAGCCTGAAGCCAGTCGGGATAATGTTTCGAACGCGAATCGAGTTCATCCCCTCACGAGGCCGTGCATTAACGGTTTCTGCGCTCAGATTGAAAATGGCTTAGGATTAATTTCAGGAGAGATTAGCACGGGCTTGCGCCGAAACGAAGTCTGCATTATGGAGATGATGGGGATGATCTGACATAGGAGGAATACTTAATATTAAATTTTCCGTCCTGCCTGGGGAGGAACGTGGCGTGAAAGGCCTTGTTTCTACGACGGTCATGTCAAAATTCCTGCGCGCAAAAACACAGCTCGCAAATGAAACGCATATTTTTAAAAATTGCAATAATACCTTTCAATATATTCCCCTTGCATATCCAAAACACGTTGCCATCGCTTCGGCAGTAACGTAATATCGCTAATACTTCATTTTTGTCGAGATGTTGTTGCTGTTGCAGGGATTTTATCCTTCCAAGTCAATATATCTGACTTCACGAAATTCCCCACTGGAAGAACAGAACGAAATCTGAAGAACTCATGCCGGGGCTGCTCGGGGGATATGGGAGAATTTCACAGCAGTTCTTCTCAAGTTAGGTCTTTTTCTGGTTATGCAAAATGTTGGTATAGGTATGTAGATGATACTATTGTTATTTGGCCCCACGGTATAGAAGGGTTGGGTAGGTTTCTAAATCATTTGAACAGTCAACATACCGACATAAAATTTACTATAGAATTAGAAAGCAATGGTAGTTTACCTTTGTTGGATATCAAAATTTACAGAATAAACACTGGACAGTTAGGACACAAGGTTTACAGGAAACCAACTCACACAGACGGATATTTATTTGCCACATTTCATCACTCTCCCGCTCAAAAGAGTAGTCTTATAAGGACGTTATTTAGTAGATAAAAGAATCTCTGACGAAAGTTCTTTACAAAAAAATATAATATCTTAAGTCAATTTTTTATAAAAGTGCTCGTCCAAATCAAGTAAATTTTCTGTCAGGACAAAGTAATTAAAGTTGAGTTTGCCTTATGTGGGAAGCCTTTCGAGCAGAGGATACTTAGAAAGCATGATATTTTTGTTGTTGATTTTTTTTTGTTAATTTTAAGTTCTACTAAAGATAAAGTACATTTAGAAAGTGAAGGTGTTTACTTGTTCTTGCGGCAAGTGCTACATATAGGTCAAACTAACAGAAAATTATGTACGCGTTTGAAACACATACGTGCTACTCGGCTGCAACAGATAGGTAAATCTTCTAGGTCCAGTGATAGGGGCGACACTGGGTACAACTGTACCGGGCTCATGCTATTTGCTACTATAGTGAAAATATATTCGTGTCTCCCAGATGTAAACTGCTCTAAACACGTTCACATCATAATCATTATCACTCATTTAGCACACTACAGGAATAGTACGATAGATAGATACTAGTTAAAATTGTGGTCAATCAAATGGACACTAGGGATCCTCAAACGAAAGTAAAACTCGTACTAAAGTACCGCATAAAACAATTTCATCTGCTAGCTTGTAAAAAAGTATACATCAGTACTTATCCACCAGGGGATGTGTTCGATAAATTAGTGTTATCTATACGATTCATAAATAATTATTGGTTTTGAATATTGTACATTACAGACGATAGATCTGCACAGTCAAAATTACACGTACCTAATTTATGTGAAAGGTTTGCGTTTGCCGAAGTGTTTTAGATAATTCCGTACATCTTTATGGGAAAATGTGGTATAAATAAATAAACACCCACACAAATATTTGAATATTGCTTATAAAAATTAGTAAATGGCATTTAAATTAATCACTTATTTAACATGTACCTGTAAACCACTACGACTATATGGAGGATTTCAGTCTTGTTTTCATCCTTGAGTAAAGACAACGTGCTGATTGAAAAGTTGAAAGTTATTACATGTATAAAATTTGGAACGTAGTGTTGAGGTACTCAACGTTTTCAAATAAAATTGTCCGGGGCCTTACACAAGAAATGGATGGCGAAAAGCACACACCTTTGAAGAGAGCCAAAAACGGTTGACTTACCAATTTCCAATAAGGTTAATTTGGAATCAGGCCTTCTTGACGATGGCAGTGCATTAGGTTTAAGAACCTCGTAAAATCTCTAAGCTTTATGTAAATATAAGAAATAATGCAACCGGCGGTTTGTTTGTGAGAAGCCTGATATTGTCGTGAAAAAAAAGATTTTACGGATACTTAAAGCTCTAAAAACAAAGTATATTCAACTTTTGTTTTACTGACAAAACTTTGATTTTTTATAGGAGCGGACGCCATGCTATTTAAAAATGAATTTCCGAAAATTTGTTACTGCTATACTGGAAGAACCGATAGTTATTTTTATTGAAAGCATTTCGTATAATTCCGAACTAATTGAAAAATCCTTCTTTAACAGGCTAAAAAGAATTAATAACATTTTAGGTGTTGCAAATAGGCACAAAACTACAGAAAAAGGATACGAATTATACAGCAGCTATTTAGTTGTGCGTACACCACATTACTATTGTCAACACATTCAGATTGAACATGTATGGGCAAGTTGGCAAAAATTACTACAACGGAAACATTGGTTAAAAGGAGTTTGGTGACGAAGCAGTGAAAGGAATGTGAAAAAAGCACTTTTAACAATTACGCTCGAAATTCGGAGAAATTGTGTGCCAAAATCAATTTATTATTAGTTGTAGGGGACGGTACAAATCGTACGAAATTAAATATTTAAGTACCCACTGTCATATTTTCTATGATATATTTTTTAATTTTCTTTTCCAAGAAAACATAATAATAATAATAATTAGAATGATAATTCTATATTATATTTTACCTTGAAGTCATAATATTTTTTAGTGTCCCTGGTTCTTAGCATTCATTCTTTCCTTTCGTCCATAACACTGAAAATGTCTTTATATCCAACAGTTGTATAATACAAAGATAGGCGTTATCTTTTTGCCACTGGTTTAATTAGTACGTGTCGTTTTTCTTTTGTATCCTAAATGAACGATAATGGTGATAGGGACGTGTTTAGTGAGATTAACAACATTTTTGGAACAGTAAAATATATTTCCGGTATAATATACTAACTAGCAAATGGTACACTACACTTTGTCGCCTGGCGTGAAATCTTCTGTAGCTGATACTCATAATTGACTAAATACATGATTGATTGTGATAAAACAAAAAGATACATAGAGTAAAATACAATTACAAACGTCTAATAAAAGAAGCTATAGAAATTTGTAGGAATATTAATAATTTTAATAGAGATTGCGGATATTATGTCTTGGGTGACATATGGAAGGCTATGTTGTAGTTATCTTTTAACAAGTAATTCATGTGCATACATCTAGGTAGATAGTTCTTCTCTGGTCGCGTCGGTAAGTTTAAATTTGATTAGGTTGACGATCCTTGGTGATTTGTTTATTTACTTTCAAAATTTTATTTGAACTCGTGTCAGAAGACGAAACGTCAGATTAATATTTATTTTTCCGTTTTTTATAGTGACAGCGATCCTTCCAAAAACATATTATCTAATAAAAGCATATTCTTGAATTATATACTGGAAATGGTTACTAAGCTCTTAAAAAGTTTATACTTGTAAAACGAGATACCTACTAATACCAAAACAAAAGTATTCTAAGTCGTCACTTGTAGTCAAGAAACATTACACACAGCTAGAGAAGATGCAATAAATTATTTGTGTGTAAATCAAAAACAAAGAATGTGGAAGTTCTCAGATGGACACAACATCTACAAAAGGTTCAGACATAATAGAGTCATCTGATACCATCCTCTTTACGCAACACTATTACTTCTTTTGTCTCCAATATTACGGACACAATACCCCTATCGATTAGCTTACTTGTTGCTGCCTTAGCCAATGCACATAATTCTCCATCTAGCTTGGAGTATATAGTCTCCTGCGGCATGTAGACGTACCGCCATAATTGTTATTCCCATATCGTGTTCTCTGGCCGGTCTAGATGACCTCGTTCTATATACAAAGGGTGCATATTATCTGGGTCGGATACTATAMGTTAGGGAATTAACTGCAAAGCTACGCAGGATAATTCTCTAGCGTAGCGAATCTCGTTTATCCTGCTGAAGCGTATAACTCGCTGGCAAATCAATTATCATTCCCCTTAGAGACTGCAATCATATTTCGCCCTATTCATGATTCGATTTTAAGCCGAATTAGCACAGTTTGATTTAGCACCATAAAACAGCATTTATTCGAGAAAAATATCACACTCGGAACTATAAGCCTAGCTACATCTTTTGGCTTAAAAGTTAGGCTTCGGACGAACCTGTTGTGTAGAGGAATAAGAGCTGCAGTTTTGCGGTGCCGCTATAAATAACTCCCGAAACTTTTGTGTCACCATTATTTCACCCGTATCAAGTTCACTTGGTTCAGACTTCAACAATACGCTCAAGTTTTGTGAGTGGGCTTTGCACGAACTTCTCAAGTCTAATTAATTTTCTAATCGTGCTCTTTACAAAAGGTTTCCATTTAATAATGGGTGTCCAATGAAAACCTTTAGTTAGAAGCATCTGGGACACTAAAATTGTAAGGATTTGAAAGTTGAAAGATTTTTAAATTGTTCGATTAATTTAAGGGTGTGTTTGTTCCATCAGGTCATAATTAATAATAATAATCACCTGGATGTATTTCATATTTACATGTGATATTAATTGGGATAGCAATATTACCAACTTTGACCAGGGTTGGAACCCGGGACCTTTCGATTACCAGTCAAACGTGCTAAACATAGCACCATCAAAAAACCCTATTTAAAATCCAGGTCAAAAAGCATATATACGTCAAAGCTTACGAATGTATTTGAGTGGTTACCAAAAGGTCTCTGGCTCAAATCCTGATCAATGCTGGCAATTCATTTTTACTACATATATGTATTGGCTGACCTCGATACTCTACATTACTATATGCTGAATAAATTAAATAATAGTCCTTTCATACTTAGGAAAATTGAGGACGATGATATTTATAATAGTTTAAGGTTAATATTATTAATATTAAAATGATATCTAGTAATACCATATTGTTTTTTATATACAGGGTGATTTTTTGAAAACTTCACACCGTAAATAACTTTAAATATAGCAAAAATTTAAAAATTTGCAAAAACAGGTAAACTTTTGTTTGCAGGGGGACAACTTTTGAGATAAGCTTTTAAAGGATAGCGCTTACCCTCTTAGCGGGGTAGATACCCCTTCAAAAATTTTAAATGAAACTACCCATCTTACGATACATCATTTGAAAGCTTATTTCACAAAGAGTCTGGCCATGTAATTAGTTTTACCACGTTTAACTTATTGACGGGGTAATAGATTAATAGTGCCTACGAAACAGTTTGCTTATTAAATTGAATATTTTGGACTCTTTTCAACAAAATGTATTTTATTTTAGAGCGGAAATAAAATTTGTCCTTACGAGAACCCAAAATTTAAACAAACAACTTGTAAAAAACATGACACTTAAAAAAACTCCCAGAATACTGAAAATTTTCTTTTAACATTATTATTAACATTAAAGTATTTATCATGTAATTTTTTAGAAAGTCCATGTCCACGAAAAAGAAAAATTATTTATTTGTATCTCCAAAAACAGTGTGAACAAAACCATAGAAATTCAAACCTTACAATAGATTCTCAAAATGTGCACCACCTCTTTCCATACAATAATACAGACGGTTCTCGAACTCCTGCTGCACTTTTCGGAAAGTTTCAGGTGGAATCCTCCTGCACTCGTTAATAATTCTTTCTCGCAGATCGTCCAGGCTAGTAGGTTGTGTTTTGTAAACCACAGATTTTAAATGACCCCATAGAAAGAAATCTAAAGCAGTCAAATCGGGTGATCGTAGCGGCCATTCAATTGTTCCACGCCTACCAATCCAGTGAAGAGGAAATCTATGATTTAACCAATTTCGCACATTAATGGCGTAATGCGGTGAGGCTCCATCATGTTGGTAAAACAATTCGTATTCATCCAACGTTGGATTTCCTTCAGGGTCACGTTGGTTTTCTAATTGCTCTGTGATTAAAGGATCAATAACGTTATCAAGTAATTCTAAATACATTCCCCCGTTTAGCATCCCATCAATGAAAATTGGACCTACAATTGCGGTGCCAAGTATTCCAGCCCAGACGTTTAGCTTCTGAGGAACTTGTGTATGACCTTCTCGAAAAATATAAGGATTTTCGTCACTCCAGTACCTGACGTTATGTTTATTTACGGAGCCGTTCAAAAAAAAGTGCATTCATCACTGAAACAGATATTTTTTATTAGATTTGGATTTACTGTAATCTTTTACGTCATAATTTCGAAAAATTGCAGTCTTCTATTGAAGTCATCTTCGCCGAGTTCCTGGAGAGTTTTCATCTTATAGGGATGGAATTTGTGCAGTTTTGTAACTTTCCTTACAGATGAATAAGAAAGTCCAGTGGCTGTAGAAATGTTACGCAAAGAGCTAGTTGGATCCATTGCAAAATGACCAAGTACTTCAAGTTGGGCCATTTCATCAACGACTCTATTCCCTGCCTTTTTTTTGTTTACTACAGATCCAGTGTCTTGAAATTTCTGCACGAGATCGAGAATGTACCTAGCGTCAACATTTTTATCGGGGTGCCGTTCGTTAAACACCCTTGCTGACGCACGAGCACAGCTATGCTCAGCACCGTAAATAAAAATTATTTCTACTCTTTCCGCAGTTGAATAAACCATTATCACTTGGACTTTCACTTTAAAATTTCACGCGATTTATAAAAAGGAATGTGAACAAAAAGATGGTCGTGCCAAAGAAGTAGTCAAAAAGTTGAAACAAAAAATTGAAAACACAAAGTAGATAATTATTTGGCCAATTCAGTATAAACTGTCGAGTTGCAATATCAAGTAATGTCGAAAGAATTTTAAGTATTTTTGGCATTTAGCTTAGGTGTAACAATTATTTTTAACAAGTTTTTTTAGGCTTAAGTAAGGACAATTTTTATTGTAACTGCAAGTAAATAAATTTTGTTAAAAAAGTCCAAAATATTCCATTTTATAAGCCACTTGCTACAATGCACTTTTTGACCCACTACCCCGTCAATGGGTAAAAAATCGTAAAACTAATTACATGGCAAGACTCCTTGTGTAATAAGCTTTTAAATGATGTATCGTAAGATGGGTAGTTTCATTTAAAATTTTTGAAGGGGTATCTACCCCGCTAAGAGGGTAAGCGCTATCCATTAAAAACTTATCTCAAAAGTTGTCCCCCTGCAAACAAAAGTTTACCTGTTTTTGCAAAATTTTAAATTTTTCCTCTATTTAAAGTTATTTAAGGTGTGAAGTTTTCAAAAAATCACCTGGTAATGTCAAACGCAGATTAGAAAACATATATCGTTTTTTTTTGAACTGGTTACGCATAGATTCCCGCTTGAATTATCACTTGGATTGTTTCGTCCATGCTTTACTAAATTCTCCTTATGCATGTGAAAGTTTGAGGTCTAAGTTTGCCCCTCATTCATCTCCGCATTCACGTGATACACGAAATAAAGCTAAATTTTTGTTGCCTCGCCATAGCTCTGCTATGTTCGTTCCTTGCTTCACATACAATGTTGTAAGGCTGTATAATTCCCTTCCGAGTGAGTTTAAAAAACTAAATATTAACAAATTTAAATTTAAACTAAACCTTCTGGTTTCATGATTGCCATGAATCTCTTAACTCGTTCGGACTCAATGAGGTTCGTTGATTGCTTTTCAGCAAATAGGTTGTTCGATATCGCTTTTGAACATGTGCTCTATTTTGTTTTTTATTGATTCTATTTTTTTATGTACTAACTAATATATGTAATTGAGTTTACTTTAAAGATTAAGTGGAATAGCTACAGGTAGAATTTGCCTTCATTTTTTATGTATTTATTTTGTTTTATTCGTTGATTTATTGGAATTTTATTTATTGCTGTGCTAATATAATATAGTTTAATTTTCTTTTTTAAGGTTAAGTAGAATAGCTTCTGCTAGACTTTGCCTCTATTGCTTATGATGTATTACTCTCAGTATCTGCTCTTGTTTCAWTAAAATCCATTTATTATTATTATTATTATTATTATATATCACAGGGCAGTTTTATTGGTATCTCTCCGACGAACATAACGTTTAGAAAACATCAACCACTACAGCGGATTACACCGCCCACTTTACACCGGATATTTACGAGCCATCCTTCAAACCGTGTTTCCTCGCACAAATAGTGTAGAGGTTGAAAAATGGTGGAGGTGCCGGAAGTGAACCGAAACGAACACGTAAATAAACAAGGCAGCAACATCCTGTCTGTTTCGTTGCTCGATAAATACGCTATCTGGCAAAAACACCTATCCAGGATATATTTTGCATATGCTCACCCGCGCGTATAGCAGGTTGCGGCCAATATTGAATAATAACGTCGGGTAAAAACGGACGGGATACCAGTACCGTTGTCTGACGTACGTTTGGAGCACGGCAAGCGATTTTTGTACATTCCTTGGTTGACGAAATCATACGTAACTCATTATATACCACTAATTAAAAAATTAACTCTGCGGAATAATATTTTGTATATCAAGAGGTGAATACAAGCTATTTTTCTTACTGCTGTACAAGAAAGACCGCCTAAGAAAACAATTCCATTTATGTAATTTCCAAAAATTAAAATATCGTGCGGGCAATAGTTTGCTGTGCAACTGTTTCGATACGCCTCTTAGCTAATATAATAAAAAGGGTTTATCACTAATCACTTTATAAATGAAGTTTTATCCACATCTAAGTACCGTATAAAGTACCACTTTATCCACTAGTGGAATAATGAAATTACTTTATTCCGCTACTGAGATTGTAGTAACCAGCACTATAGTTGTCCTTCATGTCTATATTAAATAATGGTTCCTTTCTTTGTGATTTCATGTCAATGTGGTTTTGATAGTAGAATAGGAAATGAGGGATATTTTATTTTTATATTTTATATTTATATTTTTAGGTATTGATACTTGCCTTCGGTTAATAATGTGTTATTTATAATTGATCATTAATACGTTCTTGTTGAGGCATTCTTTTTGTTCTTTGCTTTGCCTGACCTTTATTTGCATATTTAGGTTTGAATTACTTGCTCTGTTTGTATTGATAGTTTTGTGTATTGTTTTATGTCTTAACTTGGATAGATTATTATAGATTTTTAGATGAGGTTTATGATAGTTTGATGTATTGTGTTAATTTGCCATAATTTGGATATGTTTTACTAGTTAAGTTAGAATGTAAAGATTTTTGGTCTTGATTTTGTATTTATGTTTGTATGTTTTTATTTCATTTAGATTTTTGCATTTACATTCAACCTTTGGCTTTGTTAAATTCTTATCTTGTATTTAAAAGTTCATTTTATTTTTCTATATTTTGTCTGTCCAGTTGTTTGTTTATAATTTAATTCATGTTTGCATAATAACTTAAATTATTTATTTTGGTACTCAAAACTATTAACTTCACTGCTTCGTTTAGATTTATCACATTTACCAACATGAGCCCGCTATGTCATATGTGTGTTTGATTTGATGTCTTGAATGTTGTATGTGTTGTTATCTGTTTTAAATGTGTTTATGTTATATAACGTGTCTTTCTTGTCATGGTATATATGTTTTGAATGTTTACATGATCTTGATATTTGCTTTTTGCCGTTGTATTTTATGTGTCTTGTATTTACATGTATTTTTGCCATATTATGTGTTTTGCCATGTCCATGTTTTGATACTTGCTTTTTACTAATGTTGTTGATTATGCCATGCTATTGTGCGTCTGTGAATGTCGAGCTTTTCATATGGATTGCACAGAKACATGATGCCACCCACCATTATGGAGTACAGCTGTGAACCGTTTTGCATAGGTGTATTAATTTGAGATAGCCAAGTACTATTCTCGATATATTAACTAAAGATGGGTGAGAGACGTCTTGGTTATTTGTAGAGAAATGGTACTACATTGATGTGTGCTATTTACGGGGTATGACGATGCTTCCCTGCATCATGTATGCATGGATAGCGGGTTCATGGGTTGAGCTAGTTGGGACGGAGGTTTTCTCTGCAATGGCTCTTTTTCCTCCTATAGTCCCAGGTGAATCACGGCACCCTATSAAGCTAGGTAGGAAATTAAATCAATAAAGAACCTTGTGTTCATTTTTAGGGTTGCGGTAATCTGGTGTTTCATTGTTTCAACTTTCCCATTTCAGCTTTCCCAACAATGCATCCCAAATACAAGGTAGGTAAATTTGACACAACGTAGGCCTAGGTAAAATTAACTAGACGATCATGCCAAATCACGCCAAATTCATGTTAAATTGAAATACATTAATTTTGATAGATATCAAAATTGACAAATGTCTGATGTACGTTTAATGTATATTGGGTAGAACCTTGGAAATATTACAAGATAAAAGAAATATACAATCTTAAATCATTCACAATTTATTATTAACATTAACCTAAACATTTGTATTTATAAACATTTGGTTATATACTAAGTTTGTAGCTGTCATCGATTTCAGAACGCATGCCTGTCAAAGTTCTCCAGGAGTGACTAGTACCAGCAGAACCTTGGATTTTCCTTGTAATGTCCAGGTTATTAGAAATTATTAGAATCCTCGATATAGCTTTCTGCTATAGCGGAGCTTCTCCACCCACCATGTCGTTTAATTATTGTGAGCTCAGCACCTTTATTAGTCAGTAAAGTTATTGAGGTCCTCATACAATGGCTGCTATAAAGCTTCTGCATTTGACAGATTAAAAAATGAAGCAATTCTCGAAGGGACTTTTCCAGTGATTCCAACAGGTTGTGAAGTACACTTTAGATTAATGTATCGTAAAAAGAATCTGTCGTTGGACAAATTCTTTGGATATACATGTCTCCACATTGATATAGAATCCTTCTTCTATCATTGTAAATTTTCGTGAAATGCCCGTCTTGGTATTGGTCAAATTATTTTTAATGATGAAGATTAGTTTAAATCACCTTTTTCTCAAGTATCTAGTTATTTTTAACACCCACGTTTTGCTCACAGGTTATTTTCATATTAGGAGTAGTGGGTGCTCAAAAAGATAGTGGATGACATTGAGGCCCTAGGAATTATTCTAGTGGTAAAAATTCTGAAAACGAAGACAAAATTCTCAAGTTCCGGTAAATATATTGGAATTTTACAGTTTTCTTATTAACTACCAATCAGGAAAAGGCACCTGTCAACTTGTAGGACTAAGTACTATTGGGAAAATTTCATTTCATAGCTTAAGTTGCCTGATGCTTATGGTTCTCCAGGGTATCGCTTTTCACGGTTCTCAGCAACCCTACTACCTTGTCAATAGTGGTGGCGACTTATTAACTTTGAATAGGCACGGAGGGTGGAAATCCTCAGCTGTGGCCGAAGGCTACTTGGCTGTTTGAATTGAAAATAAGAAGAAAGTTTAAAATCAGAGTCCTTTAAGTGGCAATAGCGGCTCGTTCTGCAACTGTTGTTGATGTTTTTAAAGTGGGCGAAAGCTTCCGAAACAGTGGTTGTAGAAAATCTTTATACGTTAACGAATTTAACCAATAAATCGGTTTCTTACCGATAATAGTTCACATTGTCAAAATTCGACTTCAAATTTAAAATTTTCAATAGTACCTAGTTCTAATAGGTTTGTTGTAAATTGTACCTAATAAACTGTTGCCTAATCTAGGTTGAAAGTGAAAGATTAGTGTGCGGAAATTTCGCACTTTCAACAAACTTTTTCGTGTCAAATACAGTTTTTTTTTGCTCAAAAGCAGGAAAAGTAGATATTGTACTTGTTTGAAGTAAATTACCTTATTATTTTATGACTATCAGTAATGAACTCTTTGAGTGTAATATTCCCTTTAGTATCATAAAAGTGAAAAGCACTGAAAGAGTAAACCCGTGACCATGCCGACTAGAGGGAAAATTCTCCCGACAGATTTTCAAACTCGACCTGGCGATTTCCCACGGTTCCGGTAACATTTCTGTGCTTCCACAGCAAACTTGCTCTGCGGGATTGGTTCTTCTGCTTCGGCGGACCGTATACGATGACAAAGTTGCACTCGCTCGAAAAATTGCACCCCCATGTTGACCGTGTCAGTTCCACTGCGAAATCATCGGTATTGGGGCTCTGCTTTTATTCCCTCGATGTCCGACCACCCAAAACGGGGTTGCATGTCAGATTTAAATTGCAGACTAAGGCTTAGTTGCCGTCTAAAGCCACCCCCATTTTATATTTTGTATTAGTTAAGCGTTTCATCTAAAGTAATAAAGGAAAAATAGACAAGTGCGGAAAAATCATGCAATTTTTGAAGTCATCTGTGATTGGAAATGTTAAGTATTTTTGTGGGCTTACGAACGAGCATGAATTTTGGTTGCATCAAATTTGAACAATTTTAGCACCGAGGGAGTTAACCTTTAATGCTTTGCGGGGCGGAGCTTCGCGCTCGTAAACTATGCAGATGTGACACTTGTTGCAATCCTTTTATAATTTGCAGATGGATCATTGTGCTCTTAAATTATCTATATTTATTGTCTTTTCTTAAAACTGTCACCACTTTTGTTTTTATCACTAGGGAAATCTTAGATGCTACTCGAAGGTTTTAGTTTTGAATACACACGCGGAAAGAGTACTTTTGGGGGTTAAAACAGGAAAATTGCTATACATAGGTGTGTGAAATAAATTTTGCATCAATTGTGCAAAGGCAGAGAACAATTCCAGTGCAGAACACAGATGCACAAAAAATTGGAAAGGAATATCTACTTGAATGGAATCTGATATAATTGCTGAAAGTTTCAAATATTGATATGCACGGACTGAAGTATTTAAAACTGGTAGGTGACGGCGACAGACTTCTGACCGCAAAACCTTACGGACCACAACCAGTTCGCCAAATGTACAAACCATCTGCTGAGAAACTGTCTCAGAATTGCATCAAATGGCAAAAAGTCGTTTAAGTTCGACAAAAAATAAGGTTTACCTGTGAAGCTGCGGAAAAGTTTGAAATCTAACATAGAGCGAATGAGAGGAGCAATAAAGAAAGCCCTAAATTTCAGGAAAATAGAGGATGTTTCGTTTGATGAACAATTGCCAGGATTATTTAGAGACACTGAAAATTGCCCAAGGCATGTATTTGGTGATCATAACAATTGTGAAAATTACTTTTGCCCAGAACCAAAACCAAACGAAGAGAACTTCATTTCTGAGATGGACAAATGCGGTTTGCTTGGCGATTAACAGACATGCTCTAAAAGATTAGTGCAAAATGTTAATAACCTTTTATTAAACATGACTAGTAACGCAACAGGAACAAATAATTCATCGAAAAATTACCAAACGAACAAAAGATATGAGCCGTATTTCTAAGCGGAAACGAGATAAAGCTTGTAGAATACTTTTCGCAGATGATCAATCACAAAAAAAAAAGAAAAAACAAGTCTGTTGGTCCCGATTTAGATCATGCCCAAGTCAACAGTGAATCTGATGAAGACGATGTCATCTATGACTATAAAAAGCAGCAATAAATGGGAGAACTGCTTCCAAAAACTTCAACAGGACTTGGTGAAATAGAAAAAGATAGCATAGGTCAATCTGCTAATCCGAGGTGGTTCCAAGAACAATCATATAGATTAACTGCTTCCAATGTTGGTCGTGTTGTATTTCGCCGTAATCCCAATACCTATGACATTCTTGCTAAAAGTTTTTTTCATTATCCCTTTAAAGGCAATAAATATATGCGTTGGGGCAGTGATAATGAAGACTTGGCAAAAAAATGAAACTTTAACTGGATTTAAAATTAAAAACTCTGGTTTATTTGTGCACTGCAATCACCAATTTCTTGCTGCCAGTCCAATCAGTGACACTGCCATTATAGAAATTAAACATCCTGGCTCCATAACAGTCATCAAACATTACTGTATAAATATATTAACCGTAATTGTCATTTTTATACATTACTTTACAGAAACAAAAATAATTTTTTATTTTGAGTTTACATTTTAACCAGCTTCTCTCTTTATGTACATAAAAATCCGCGATTAGTATTATTAATAGTAAAAATTCACGTTTCTGAGTTTTCCAAATATATTCACAAACAAAATCTATCTTGATTGTATTTCATAATAATACATACCATTACTTGCTTAACTTTTTTAGATTTTGATAAAAGTATTTATTCGTCAAAAAAGTTTCACTTGGGGGTAAAGGGTACAAGTCAGAGTTGTAAGAATGTAATAAATTTACTTGGTGTAAAATTAATTACACGTAATTCGATTGAATTAAAAAAAGGAGTTTCACCAGAAAAAAGTAACTTTTGCCCAAATGGTAAATTACCGTGCTCATAAACGGTTGGTCTGTGTGCAATATGCTGTCAATACTAGAGTGACAGGTTAGGGGGTCATAACTTATCTTGCAGACCAATAGTGCAGCTGCAATATAGTGACAGGCTTTGTCACGTCCACGTGCACTGATTATGTTACCGCCCTAAAAATTTTACTTGGCCCAAAACGTATGAACAGCCTTAATGCTTAATTAGAAAGCCTCTGATAGTTAAACCAATTATGCTGTTTCAGGTTACATCTTAGAGTTTGTTTTACTGTTTATAACGTAGCCGCAGTAGAATTTTCAAAGCAGCATGAAAAATCAAACACTGAATAGCGTCCCTAATAGAAGCTTTGTGGGTTTAATGTTTACCTTCAAAGAGGTTTGCTATAAATGAAACCTGTTGCGAAACAGGTATGCCGCTCTTTGAAGAGCTCTCGGGTATCAGCTAATGGGCCTCGTGTTGCAAAATACGCTAAAACAGGTAGTGCGACAGCGTCAAAGTAACGTAAAATAACGGGCTAGTTAATTATGAATCCTGAAAAACAAACGAACGCATACGGATATGTTTTGGAATGACGTTGCTTTGCGACGGAATCCGAAATCGAGCCAAATTATGATGGGGATCGTTAATTATATCCAACTGTTCGGATCTTCTGGCTCTGGAAGTGKGGCGGGGCGTTTACGTAGTAATTATCTCTGTACGTGACGCTGGTGATGCAGAATTATTGGCAGGAGCACAGTTCGAGTAATACGTGAAACCATTCCTTTATACAGGATGTCCACCACGTCAGAGTTATAAAATTTTAGCAATAGGTAACCGTGGGCAGGAGCGCCAGCTTTTAGAAAACCTCGTGGGTGCTCATGCTAACATAATAAAATAGTATCTATAAATCCGTCCAATAGAGCTCAATAGGTACACATGCAATATGACAGAAATATGTATGATATAAATAGAAAGATACGTAAGAGTAAAAAAATAAGTACAAAAATGCTAGATTTGTTCTAGTGCCTTTGTTGGTACCAGCATTAGTCATCGACGAACTTTTTTATGAAAGAAACTGTGTTCAATTCACTACAGAACTAGAGGTAGAATGTGGAGTACTCTTTTTTGAAACCAAAGATATACGAAAAAAATTATAAAATAATACTGTATTGGTAACGGAAACCAACCTCATCGGGGAGGTATATAAACTACGTCTCAAATCATTCGACACAAGTTAAAATAAACTTTGTAAAACAGATGAAACATAGAATTATTAAAATAAAATATTCACAATTTATTGAAAAAAATTTAAAAAATTAGAAAATTTACTAATACACAATTCATACCCGAGAGCGTTGATAAATAAAATCTTCTATTCTACTACTGACTTATCAACACTTCATGTAACGCAAACACAGCTAACGGTAGTATGCAGAGTGACGTGGGGCAGAGGGTAAATCATGATCCTATGGTTGACAAAAATCTACAAACAGTAGATCATAGAATGTATGTATCCCTACCAAACATTACTGGATTGACAACAAAATTATTCAGAACGTTTAAAAAATGAAAACATAAAAATTACAATTGAGAACAAGAAGCATGGCTCAACCCTACTCGCAACACTAAAATCAAAAATACCTGCAAAATATCATGCAAATGTTTTATAATATATGTTTGGAATGTGAGGATTGTGAAGGCAAGTACACATAGGACAGGTATCACAATGGATGGTTAATAGATTGGCCGTCTACAAAATATAACTAAACAAAGGGATAGATGCTCACTTGCTGAACACATGGACATCATATTAAGTGGGATAATGTGAAAAATTTAGGATAAAGAAAGTAATACAAACAAGAGATTAATACTTGAAATGGTTCACATAAATCAAAATTCCAATATAATAAATAAAAAAATCAGATATTAAAAAACTGAGCAACATTTCCACGTACTTGCTTTCACAAGAAATTCTAAAACAAGGCTGGGTGGGCTTGAATCATCTGACAGCACTGTAGACGCTCTAATTTGATAAATTTGACAAAGAGTTCTTTTTTATATCTGTGATAAGTCAGTTTGAATTTATGGTACATGTGTTGAAGCCTATTTGGTCGTGGGTGCTCCGCACCCACAATTTACTTCTCGTGAGTGCTGGAGCACCCGAGCACCCATGGAGTCGGCGCCCCTGACCGTGGGACATTTCAATAATTTAAAATGGTATTGAAAATTGACGGCTCTGACTTCCATTTGTTTTAAATGAAACACCTTTTTTTTGCTATGTTCCATCGTCGGAACATAAATGCTGAATCGGCTCCCACATTTAGTATGCTTATTATGTTCTGATGGTTATACTTTTGTTATTTGATATACGGTGTCATTAAACTTTAGGGGTTTCGTGTCTCAACGCTATGACTAGTTTAATAATCTAATATCAGCTAATATAATTAATGCATTAGGTACCTATTTTTTCCATTAGATCACGAATGCAGTGATATAAAATAGATTTAATATGGTTACGATTGGCAGGTACTGTGTGCATGTCATTATAAGGACAACTACGTTTGAACCAGGCCAAGGATTTTATTTGGGAATTAGTATGTCTTGATGCTCTGAAGACTAGTAGCTTGTGGAACAAAACTCTCTTGAGTTCTAGATAAGCTGCATAATATATCACGATCGTGTTTCCTAATGCAATAGGCAAATCTAATGTAAGAATTTTGATTCTGAATGAAAATGCAATTTTCACAAAAAGATTTACACGTTTTGCTAACGAACGTTCCTCATGTCGAATTTTAAGCAGCTTTTGACACTACTGTTCCAGTTGTAACATGCTAATAATTTGCTATGACAATTTCTGTCCACTGCCCCTTCCTGAACATAAATTATCGCCAAACCCTATCCGCAGCAATGATACAAATACTGTTCACTCGACGCGAATGAATAGGGCTACCACGACCCCTTTATACACATTTGAATTATCTACAAGATTTACGCCCAACACGTACAACCATTCAATATAGCAGAAAGTTGTAATGGGAGTGCCGTGTTCAGGGTGATTTTTGCTGCACGTTATTCGTATGCCGGAACCAGACAAATTGGTTGGACACTGACTTTATACGGCAGTTAGTTGCACTCGTGGAGATAAAGTGCACTAAGCCTTCTGCGATTTACGACTCTTCATCGAGTGATCGAAGGGATACTCGACGGTCTGATGCAGATTTTTATGGCACTGCTGAAAACAATGAAGTTTTATGTCAGTCGTACGGCGGTATTAAAAACGAGAAGCGCCGGTGCAGCGTAATATGTTGCAAGATGTCTTCAGGGCTGTTGTTTTCGTTTCTATTCAGAGACGGGAATATAAATACGAAAGGACAAGACGTGTTTGTCTTCAATTTTCAATGTATGCTGTCACTCTTTTATTTGACAGGGATGGGCTAGAAAACTCTGCTAATAATAATTGAATCGATTATTTCGATAAGGCCACAACTCCAGAAAAGCTAGTTTTTCAGGATAGCAAAAAAACGTTTTATTTTGGCATGTGTTAGAATATCAATCTCTTTTTGGCACCTAGTGTTAAATTATGATACATGTTAAAGTTACAACATTGAAAAGTGTGTAAAATTTTTTTATATACTATGTAAAAAAAGTATATATGTTTTGGAGTAGTGGCCTTTTCCAATCAAACATTAATGGTTTTATCATTGATGATATAAAACTCCAGTATTTTTAATGAAAAAATGAAAAAATTTATTATACACAAATACAAAATACGCTTACAACTGTATATGTATTTAATAATCCTCTTCTGGAGGTTCTTCATTGTTGGTGGTAGGCCACAAAACCAGCTCATCATAAAAATGTTTTTTGTCGTCTGGTACATACTGCACAGGCTTCTTCAGGTTGTCCATTTTCTTGTAATTAATGGGAAATTTTCCTGTGTAAGCGGTCTCAGTGGGTAAAGCAGGACAAACACCAGCTGGTTTTCCCAATGCAAATTCATAGAAAATAAGCCCGTCAATAAACGGGCGTACTTTAACAAACCCTGGTCGTCTGTAATCGTATTCAAATTCATTATAGTGAGAAATTTGAAAAGTCGTTTTTTCATCTTTGTGTTTTTTTCCATAGGAGTCGATGGATAGTATGGTTTTCTTATAATACTTGGGCCACCATTTCTTGAAGTCCAAAATATTTTCATTGTTTACCTTTTTTATCGAGAAGAGGGATTTTGCTGATGATTTTTCTATTAATTCGTAGTATTCTTCAGGAAGATAAACTCGATCTTGCTTGCGAATGCGCCTTTTTACTACTCCAAAGTCTCTATCGCAAGGGAGAAATGAATGGCCTCTAATCGGAAAGTAGTGGAAAATTTTTCAGAATTTTCCTGAAGAAGCAAGAGCTAAAAGGAACCGAATTACTGTGTGATTTTTATTTTGACCCGCGCATCCGTCTGAGAATATGTGGAGCTCTTTAACATTTTCAGATACCTCATTCTCAAAATAGTGTTTTAAAAAGGTACACACTTCATTGGGCCCTTTGTGTGCCTCGCCCTCATGATAAGAAAAAAATTTAGCTTCTCCTGTTTTTAAGTTATGAAAACTGAACTCAAACACCCATAGTTGTCGRTAGTAAAAAATTTCTTGAACAGGTATGTCCGGTATGGGTAAATTTTGCATATAATCCATTGCAATTCCCAATATTTCGTCTGTACCCGAAGAAAGTTTTTTGATGTGTTCCAGTTTTTTATAGAATTTTTTAGCCCTGTTTTTGTGAACTAACAGTTCTGCAGTTGCAACTCGTTTTGCGTTGTCATTGAGGGTTGTACTTTTAATTTTCTGGCCAAGTTCTTCGCACGCAGAACATACGTCGACTTGTGGACGACCAAAGGTATAGGTAAAATTTTCGTGGAAATATTTCAAATAAAAACTGTATTTTACTTTTGAGTCTGGAAATTTTTCCATAAACATTTTATACATTTGTTTAACATCCAAAGTTGCAGGCAAATATTTTTTTAAAACGTTGTTAGAATAATGAACCTCCTTCACATCGAATGATTTTATGTGCTCGTTTATTTGAAAGCAAACCTCAGCTGGGATTAGATTATGCCTGGACTTCACAGATTTACCTCTCTTATCTCTTGGAGTGGTCCCACTGGTTAGTAGATGACATAAGCGCCGAACATGCTTTTCACCAACTCCATATAAACTCAAGAATGCTTTTTTACACACTTGTTTACGTACTCCTTTCAAACAAATATGAAACAAAAAATTATGTGGTCTCTCTATATGTTTGCTGGCATTCGCCGATTTTCTGCTCCTCTTTATATGTGTTACTTCTATCATATTTTGTAAGTAAGAGTCTTGTGAGTTTTTATCATCAAATTGATGTAAATATGACAATAAATCCATTTTGTCCAATTCCGAATAACTTGCACAACATTTTTTGCGACAATTGCAGTCCATTCCGGTTTTTCGCGCCATAACCTTCTTTCCCACATGATTAATATGTGCCTCACCCTTCACTTTAGCCTTCTTGATTACTTCACTTTTATACTTAGAACGATTAATAATGCCTTTCTTCCTTTTATTCTGTTGCTTATTATCAATAATTGCACTACTTTCACTATCGGAACTACTCATTTTTGCATAAACAACGCACAGCACACACAAATAATCATGCAAAATCGCGCATGAATGGAATGGGTGAAACATCAGCTGTTTAGTGGACGCACGTAGTTCGAAAACGCCACAACTCCGGAGAAGTGGCCCTTTCAAAATTAACAGAGAATCTATACCTGCCTAGATTACATTAACGCACGGCGTAGATGTGGCGTTTTCACATGTACCAGAGCTTAAAGCATATTCTAAACAAAATGGCGGTCTTAACTCATTTTCGCATAATAATGGAGATGCGGCCTTTTCGAAATAACCGATTCAATTTGAAATGCGCACTCTCCGATATTCAGTTACCTGGAAGTCGCTAATAGCCATAACATAAGATCTAAGCGTGATATTTAATTCTAATTAAACTATAATGAAAAAACCTAACGGACAATGATTTAGAGAGCCTAAATACGTATTTCGGCAGCTTAGCTATTGCTACCGGAATATTTTTACCCCCTATATAAAAAATGGGATCTCAATATACAGAGTGATTCACTCAAACCGTTCATTAAAACTTTAGGGAGTTGGACTCTTGAATTCTGAAAATTTGCAGGTACTTCCGATTATGCCGGAAGTCACCATTAACTTCGTTATTTTAAMTAGAATGATATCATTTTTGTGCATTTTTGGATTTGCCTAATCATTATAAATCCATTCATGTATGACAACCTATATCTCGTTTCAGCCGTTTCAGTGCAATTAGTTTTTTTCTAAAATTTTTCAGTTTTGCAGTGTTCTGCAGAAATTTTCGTAGTTCACGGAACCTTTCAAGACCAGCTAGTTATAGTAACCATAAAGGTTACTTGTATATTTTGGGTCTATCAGGAGCACATTTTAATTGTCTATCGATTGGTATCAGCATTCCCTATACCTATCTATTATAGTTTTAAAGTTATAAGCGATTTTTTACATTTTCGTCTTATTTGGTAATGACAGCGTAAATTCACTTACTGAAAATAGTAAAAATATCAAAAAAATCGATGTATACTTGCATAGATATTACAATATTGCGTTTATGCGTTTTGGAAATTCTGTAAACGTTCTTGATTAATAATTAGGTACATCATATTTAATAAACAGTCGCGTGATTACCTATCTGTGGCAGCACAGTTTTAAAACAAAAGAATCTTACAAACGTCAAGACTAAATTGTATCGAAAATCTGCCGTGTGGTGCGGAATTTTGACTTATTTTCGATTTATGCTAAAGAGTATTCGAAAGAAAACATTTATAATTTGTTCCTGATACATGGAAGGTGCAACAAAGTTGTTGAAAGCACTTGTCGAGTATTTAACACGGAATATCCAGAGCTGCCAGCGATGAGCAAAGCAAAATTCAGAATCAAATTTCTTACATTTTGTAAGCGTAAAGTGTGTGGAAAAAGTTAGACAGTCTGTCAGTGTGGAGGAAGATAGCATAATAAATGTATTAACATATTTCGGTGCCTATCCTCGGAGTTCTATAAGGAGGGCTGTGAAGATTTCAATCCAAAAAATTTTGCATAAGAATATAATGCACGATACTCTTTTACACCTGTACAAGCATTTAGACCTGGCGATAAATTGCGAAGAGGGGAGTTTAGTAGAGTAGGCATTGTAAACAGGCGAAATAAGCACTTCTGGGCTGCAGCCAATCCACATCTAGTTAGAGAAGCAGGCTATCAGGATACCTTCAGTTTTAACGTATTTTGTTTAGTTACGCACGACAGAATACGCTTTCACATTTATGAGGAAAATCTAACTAGCGAAAGATATATCCGTATTTTGAGGACTGTGGTTAACAGATTGTTTCGATATTTTGCCACTAAATTTACTTGCATCTACATGGTACCAAATGGACGGAGCACCAGCTCATTCGTCAAGGGATGTTGATGGCAAATTAACAAGAGTGTAATGGACCGTGGGCCTGGTCACCACGGTCGCCGGATCTAACAGCTCTAGACTTTTTTGTGTGGGGGTTTATTAAAAGTAAAGTGTATCAAACACCAGTTGCAACCAAAGAGGTACTGATACAGGATTGCCTTTAATCAGCTGAATCCGCACCAGATAAGAAGGGTTACAGATGAAGGTGTATTCGCGAATAGTGGGGTGTAATGAGAGAAATGAAGACCACATAGAACATATGTTGCCTTAACTCCATGTTGTTGTTGTGAACTCTTGTTATGTTATTGTTATTATTTCTGTTTCTTCTTGAGCAACTTAAATTATTCTTAGTATTTAGCATTTGAGTCTGGTCTTCTAAATTTTGCTCATAGCTGGCAGCTCTGGATATTGCTAGCAGTGGTCTTGAAAGGATCTGTGAATTACGAAAATTTCTGCAGAACAGAAAATTTTCAGAAAAAAAAATAATTGCCCTGAAACGGCTGAAACTAGGTATAGGTTGTCAAACATGAAAAGATTTGTAATGATTAGGTGAATCCAAAAATCCACAAAAAAATATATCATTATATTTAAAATAAGGAAGTTAATAGTGACTTATGGCATAACCGGAAGTGCCACAATTGCGTAATTATTTTCCCTGAGGAGTGTCACTCCCTAAGCTTTTAATGAGTGGTTTGAGTGAATCACCTTGTATATGTGTTTAATATATATATGTTTTTCGTTATAGTTTAATTAGACAATATACATACGTTCAATTGTCATGTAAAATTTTATATTAATTAGCTAAATGCGTCACCAGTCTAAAGGCGTTCAAAAACGAACCTATCTGTATGAATGCAACATTCAATGACGTCTAAGTAATTAACCTTTTGCGAGCCGTTCAACGAGGGACCACAAATGACCCTTTGATGCGAAAGAAGCGGGGAACCAATCTCATTTTACACCCCCTTTTACAGTTGCTGCATCTAAAACCGAGACGTGCCAGCATGACAACCGCAAATTGAAAAAGAAATTTTCTGCTAATGAACTGGCGCTTACGCATTTTACGTGCGCATTATCATGCTGCTTTCGTAGCACGAATTCCTTCAGAATTTTTTTGGAGGGATGCCTCTTGGCCTGTAATTTGCGGTTTTTTCATGAGAGAGCGCAAAAGAGCTTTGAATTCACGCTAGATTAAACATTTGATTGGACAGAAACGAAAAATTGTTACTGTGCTTTGAAAAAGGTATGTGATTAGGTTACAAATTACTAATATCTTTTTAGATGGACATAACTTTTTCAAAAGCCGTTTTAGATCTTGGACTCATGCACTGCTTCCATTAGCAGAAAAATTTGTACTAGAGGTGGGAAACTATAGAATGAAATGTCGATAGTTTTCTGCAAAACTATCGATAAATTATTGACTGGACGAAGATTGCAAATAAAACAAGGATAACATGTTTTGGCATCTTGTGCTTATCGAAAAGGGTGACAATTTATATTTATGGTTAGGGGTATTTTGCATATATACGAGGCATGTTTTTTAAGTAAGTACCGTTTTACGATTCCGCCGCCGCAGCGCTACGGTCGGCGTTCCGTGCATGCGCGCTGGTTACCTACATCTCTTGTCTACGCACTGACGCCATTACAGTTTGATTCTTCATTGTATACGTTGTTTACTGAGTGTTTAAGATGCCTCCTACAATCGTGAGTCCCGCCGATTGTGAAACCGATCGATATTCATCGTGAGATCTGTGAAGTTTACGGACAAAACATTATGAGTGATGGGATGGTAAGGAAATGGGTGAGAGCATTTAAAGATGGCCGCACAAATGTGCATGATCAAGAATAGAGTGGGCGTCCTTCGGTCGTTAATGAAGATTTAGTGCAGAAAGTGAACGAAAAGGTGAGAGAAAACAGACGCTTTACAATTTCATCATTGTGCGACTGCTTTCCTCAATATTCTCGTAGTGTTTTGTATCGCATTGTGATCGAGAACTTGAATTACCGGAAATTGTGTTCACGTTGGGTTCCGAAAATGTTGACTGATTTGCACAAAACCCAACGTTTAGGCAGTGCATTGACTTTCCTTGAGCGGTACCACAATGAAGGTGAAGATTTTTTAGACCAAATTGTTACTGGTGACGAAACATGGGTGGCCTACGTCACACCAGAATCGAAACAACATTCCATGGAATGGCGACATTCATCATCACCCAAAAAAGTGAAGTTTAAGCAAACAATTTCTGCCCGGAAAATCATGTGCACAGTTTTTTGGGACAGAAAAGGAGTATTGCTAGTGGAGTTTCTGCCTCGTAATGAGACAATCAATGCAGCGTCTTATTGTAAGACATTGAACAATCTGCGTCGTGCAATGCAGGCGGCAGAATTTTATGAGGAGGKTATTCAAAAACTGCTACCACGTTATGACAAGTGCCTCAATATTCACGGAAATTATGTAGAAAAGTAGATTAAGGTACAGGCTTTCATGTAAGATAAAATTATTGCGATATCTTTGCACGTCTTTTTTTAATTCCAAAACGGTACTTACTTAAAAAACATGCCTCGTATAATTGTTCCAAAATTTCTAAGCGTATAGCTTTGTTGATTAATGAAAATTGTTGTGGGTTTAAAATATGTTTCATTTGCTTTCTTTACAACGTTCAGTTGCAATTAAATATATTATTATTTAAAGATGGCAGTAAGTGGTTTTTCTACTGAAATAGATCTGTATTGTATCCATACAATGTAGTCATTATTTTTCAAGCTGAGTATTCATTCATTATGACGCAGTAATTTACTAACACCAAAAGACATCTCAAATTGAATTGAAATAGTAGTCCAATTTATTATTTCAAGTACTTTATGTTGGAATTAAGTAAAATGACATTCTTCCGCACTTGGATATTTTCTTGTAGCGGTGATGCACGTGAATCCTTAATACCACAAGGTACCTACGTCTTGGTTACGTCAGAATGAAATATCGACCCTTCAAAGCGCCAGTTTTACGTAATAAATTTAAGCCCGACCACGCATATTAAACAAATTCGACAATCCCGAAGACTGATGTGAACTCATGAATTATCGAAATGTTGATTTGCGCACAAGTTTATTCCGGGCAAACGGTAGCCATCAAGTTCAGTAGCACAACCACCTATACCAAGTGTAAATCTCGGATTTATAGCTCATATTATTCTAACCCTCATTTTTAATTAAAATCTGTTTAAATAAGAATTTAGGATGGCAGTGCCATCTGTCAGCATTACACTGACATGATGACAAAGCCACCTAGCTGCCTTAATGGGTACTACTTCCTAAAGGCAGCTAGGTGGCTTTGTCATCATGTCAGTGTAATGCTGACAGATGGCACTGCCATCCTAAATTCTTACTTACATCATACCATTGCTTTGGTATATAAGCAAAACCAGTTCTATGCCGTGCTGTCTACACTAGACCTAAACTGCACTGATGAGCTGTGATGACAGCGAAATAGATCTATCTGCAGTTGGTTGAGATGTAGACAGCACAGCATAGACATGCATTTTAAAATCTGTTTAATTATTGGTGCAAGCCATCTGGCGTCGACCGCGTACTCTTTGCTGAATTCCAAATTAGGATATTCATTTGGAGGTTTGCCAATGGATATTGCGATTTCATACAATAATTTCAAATTATACTGATTAGTAAAAACAAACATTTATTTTAGTACATTTCAAACCTAAAGCATTAAACCAAACAAAAGACAACTGTTCAATATATAAGCAAATTAAGTAGAAAATTTTTTTAATAGCTTTTAATTCTCGAATGTTATTCAAAGCTTTATACACTACCGCGAGCAAAATCAGTCAATTATGGAGTGAACAATTCTGGTTTGATAACGCCAGATCTGACAGATTTATTTTGATTAAAATTGATTTTGAGCTGAAAACTAGAAGGTCCTTTCTAGGACTTGCGTTCACTGAAAAAAAAATTATAGTAAATTTAACTGCAATTGTAATAATCTTTACCACAAAATATAGTGCAAATACGACTAGATACAAACTGTAGAAAATTATACAATATTTTTGTAGATTAACTATTGTAGCTGTATTTACTAAAAATGTAGAAATCAGTACTTACCATTTTATAGTGTATGTTCTTAGAGAATGCAGTACAGTTCAATACAAATTTTGTAGGATTTACTAGGCAGGGTATCACAATTTTTTCTACAAGATGTAGTGTACTTTATTAGTGTTTTGTTTATTGTAACATATTATAATAGTCAAATTTAATATTCCAGTATGCTAAATTTTACTATGTTAAATCTTTTTCTTTGCTAAAAATTAATGTTATAATTTACTAAAAATATAGTGGATATAGTGCAAAAATAAATGAAACCAATGCAGCATTATTATGATTTTATTCATTAGACAAACAAGGTTACATTTTTGTACCTGTAAATTAAACATTTAACGTAATCGTCCATGTTGCAGTACACAACAATTAGGGGCTGTTTAATAAGGAAAATCCAATATAATAATATAAAACACAATAACCACTAACACTTCCGCACAACTAAAACAAGAACGTGAGTGGACGAGGCTTACGTGATAGCGGATGGCGTGATGCCACGATGTGATGACATGCGCGCGCGCTGCCGCCGAGCGACTATAAGTACCAACTTAACAATAGTGCCAACCCTTAGCTACTAATTTTCTCACTAACGTTGTACCACAGATCAAATTTGTGAGATTATTATTCATCTGTCGTTATACGTTATACCGTAAACCCTAATTTCCAGACAATTACAGTATTGAATGCATTTTAATCTAGAAAACATAGGTAGACTTTGTAATATAGGTATATTAATAAAACTTCCAATGCTCGACATAGTTTTGAAAAAAGCTATACTTTAAATTATTGATATTACCTATGGATGTTGTTTGCATTTATCATTGTTTGTATAGTAACAAATGTTGTATATAATAATGCGATTTGTAGCGTGCTATATGTGTTGATGCATTTTATTCGTTTTTAATAATGATATCATCTATAATTAGTATAATGTTTGTTTTTTTGTAATTTAACTAATAATGCCTGAGAATGTTCTAAGCGTGTAAAAAATATGCTTCAGTGAGTAATCTACAAAAAAAACTTATAAATAATTACTAAATGATTTTTGTTATATTTTTTACAATGATATTATTTTTTAAAGTATTGATTTAAGCAGATTAATCAAATTTGAAAAAGTAACTCGCTCCAGAACTTGTCTCTGAGTCTATATATATGGGCTTTAATTAGAATAGCTCTAAGATGCATGGTATAATGTAAACACCAGAGATTCGTTGGGTTCTGGTTCGAGTCCCGACCGTAGCGAATTACTATTTCTAATTTAATTAGAATGCTAACCTAATAACCCCATACTTTATAATCATTATCCACGCGAATTATAAAATACTTTAATATTATTTTGTTAAACTTTACTTAATGTGTAGAACATTCTGCTACAATGGTTATACTACAAAAACCAGAGATCTATTTCAAGACGTTTATGTAAGATTTCCTACAATATTAGTAATGAGTAACACAAAGCTGTGCACTACAATCACGTAGCAATTTTTTACAAGTAACTTTTTTCAGTGTTTGCTTATTTGTCAACGAAATTATTTGCAAAATCGACACAAAAATGGGTGATGATGATGAGAATTTTTTCATTCCGACTCAAATACAACAGAAAGCTCAAGAATCAATCTGTTACCACATTAATATTGTTCTTTATTGTAGTAACTTTGAATCTAATTTTTCTACAATTATCTTAAAAGTAACATTGTAAATCCTTTTAAGTAATTTAATTTAATCAAAGCTTCCTTGCCTTTAATTAGATATTGTAATTCTACTCCAACTTATACTACAAAAAGCTTGCCACTAAATGTTAAAACTCGTGTATCAGTTGATAAGGGATATCCAAACATCTAAATGTTTATGCCTATTACATTAGTCTGCGCTCATTGTATGCAGAATATATACATAACACATTCTCATTATTAATCTAAATTGAAGTTTCCCAAGACAATGAATTGATGGTAGTACGAAGACAAAGAACCGATAAATAATCTTAGTCTGGAACAGACAAATTATTATTAACGGCTCATCTTTAAAACAATGACAGCCATGTTTGTTATTATATTACTGTGTATATGCAAATTAACAATTTAACATATGTAAAATAACAAAAGCAACATGATATTAGAAGCCATTTAGTAACTCAGCTCTAAACAAATCCATACCATTTAAAACCCCTACACCGGTTAATTTTTAAAATGGCAAAATGATTATATCAATTCCTGATCTGGTCCATGTTACACCCACAGTTGATCATGTCGAACTGACAACAAATTAATCTCAGCAGCGCGAGTTTCAATTTATGTTAAATTACTTTGTTACAAGGCAAGAGCACGCAAAGCCATCCATGAAACTAACACATCGCCGAGTTCCCACAACCACACAACGAAATGTGCCCTGCATACAATAAAGTATTCTCGTCATGTGAATTCCAGACTAGCTCCTCTCAGGCGCAACATATCACGCTGCACTGCCTGAATTTAATTCCAGTATATCACAGTTTCCGGTGGTTTTCATTTCTTCAGTCGTCATGGCAGCAAACTGATGCATTTAATCTGTGTACGTTCTCAATATAAGTGCAACTTATTGCAAATAATTTCGTCTACGTAATTTCCAGAAAGCGTATTCCTCCTTGCTGCCCCTAAAACAAGCACCTTTCCCTGGGGTTAAACCCGATTGTTTGCTTTAGTTTACTGCAGTAACTGGGTATTAGCGAAAGAACGAGCTGTGAAAACATGGTCTACCTATACAGGTAAACAACATGATGATTAATCAGAAATGCTAGGTACACAATTAATTTAGTGATTTATGTGCTTGGAGCGTGAACGGTGTGATGCAAATTCAGCCTCAGTTGGTCGCTAGCTACAACGGTTCGCTCGGAAAGTGTCCTTATTTAGGCCGCCCGCAGTTCTAGCTCATTTTAGAGCACATTTTTGAATTATGCAGTTCAAAATACATCTGTACGTCGATTTTGAGCTAAATCTATTTTTTGTCAAAAATCACAAAACATCCAAGGCTAACCCCTTTGTTCTTTTTTAACCTTAAAATTTTTTCGTCTCTGATTCAGCCGAATACAAGTATACTTACTGATTAGGACCTCCTGAATTTCGGAATGGTGTCAGTTGGTCGCTAGCTACAACGGTTCGCTCGGAAAGCGACCTTATTTAGGCCGCCCTACGTCCTAGCTCATTTTAGAGCACATTTTTGAATTATGCAGTTCAAAATACATCTGTACGTCGATTTTGAGCTAAATCTATTTTTTGTCAAAAATCACAAAACATCCAAGGCTAACCCCTTTGTTCTTTTTTGACCTTAAAATTTTTTCGTCTCCGATTCAGCTGAATTCAAGTATACTTACTGATTTGGACCTCCTGAATTTCGGAATGGTCTCAGTTGGTCGCTAGCTACAACGGTTCGCTCGGAAAGTGTCCTTATTTAGACCGCCCGCAGTCCTAGCTCATTTTAGAGCACATTTTTGAAATCTGCAGTTCAAAATACATCTGTGTGTCGATTTTGAGCTAAATCTATTTTTTGTCGAAAATCACAAAACATCCAAGGCTTAACCCCTTTGTTCTTTTTTGACCTTAAAATTTTTTCGTCTCCGATTCAGCTGAATTCAAGTATACTTACTGATTTGGACCTCCTGAATTTCGGAATGGTCTCAGTTGGTCGCTAGCTACAACGGTTCGCTCTGAAAGTGTCCTTATTTAGGCCGGCCGCAGTCCTAGCTCATTTTAGAGCACATTTTTGAAATCTGCAGTTCAAAATACATCTGTGTGTCGATTTTGAGCTAAATCTATTTTTTGTCGAAAATCACAAAACATCCAAGGCTTAACCCCTTTGTTCTTTTTTGACCTTAAAATTTTTTCGTCTCCGATTCAGCTGAATACAAGTGTACTTACTGATTTGGACCCCCTGAATTTCGGAATGGTCTCAGTTGGTTGCTAGCTACAACGGTTCGCTCAGAAAGTGTCCTTATTTAGGCCGCCCGAAGTCCTAGCTCATTTTAGAGCACATTTTGAAAATCTGCAGCTCAAAATACATCTGTACGTCGATTTTGAGCCAAATCTATTTTTTGTCGAAAATCACAAAACATCCAAGGCTAACAACTCCTTTGTTCTTTTTTGACCTTAAAATTTTTTCGTCTCCGATTCAGCTGAATACAAGTATACTTACTGATTTGGACCTCCTGAATTTCGGATTGGCCTCAGTTGGTCGCTAGCTACAACGGTTCGCTCGGAAAGTGTCCTTATTTAGACCGCCCGCAGTCTTAGCTCATTTTAGAGCACATTTTTGAATTCTGCAGTTCAAAATGCATCTGTACGTCGATTTTGAGCTAAATCTATTTTTTGTCAAAAATCACAAAACATCCAAGGCTAACAACTCCTTTGTTCTTTTTTGACCTTAAAATTTTTTCGTCTCCGATTCAGCTGAATACAAGTATACTTACTGATTTGGACCTCCTGAATTTCGGATTGGCCTCAGTTGGTCGCTAGCTACAACGGTTCGCTCGGAAAGTGTCCTTATTTAGACCGCCCGCAGTCTTAGCTCATTTTAGAGCACATTTTTGAATTCTGCAGTTCAAAATGAATCTGTACGTCGATTTTGAGCTAAATCTATTTATTGTCAAAAATCACAAAACATCCAAGGCTAACCCCTTTGTTCTTTTTTGACCTTAAAATTTTTTCGTCTCCGATTCAGCTGAATACAAGTGTACTTACTGATTTGGACCCCCTGAATTTCGGAATGGTCTCAGTTGGTCGCTAGCTACAACGGTTCGCTCAGAAAGTGTCCTTATTTAGGCCGCCCGAAGTCCTAGCTCATTTTAGAGCACATTTTGAAAATCTGCAGCTCAAAATACATCTGTACGTCGATTTTGAGCCAAATCTATTTTTTGTCGAAAATCACAAAACATCCAAGGCTAACAACCCCTTTGTTCTTTTTTGACCTTAAAATTTTTTCGTCTCCGATTCAGCTGAAAACAAGTATACTTACTGATTTGGACCTCCTGAATTTCGGAATGGCCTCAGTTGGTCGCTAGCTACAACGGTTCGCTCAGAAAGTGTCCTTATTTAGGCCGCCCGAAGTCCTAGCTCATTTTAGAGCACATTTTGAAAATCTGCAGCTCAAAATACATCTGTACGTCGATTTTGAGCCAAATCTATTTTTTGTCGAAAATCACAAAACATCCAAGGCTAACAACCCCTTTGTTCTTTTTTGACCTTAAAATTTTTTCGTCTCCGATTCAGCTGAAAACAAGTATACTTACTGATTTGGACCTCCTGAATTTCGGAATGGCCTCAGTTGGTCGCTAGCTACAACGGTTCGCTCGGAAAGGGTCCTTTTTTAAGCCGCCCGCAGTCCTAGCCCACTACGGTCTCCTACGGTATAGGATGGTTAAAATTTGGGTTTGGAAATTGCTGTTTCGCAGTTCTGGATCACAATGAGAGCTGTAAATTGACATTATTAATTTGTGTAGGTTCTTTGAAGGACAATTTTTCGATTTTAATTTCACGTGTTATAAAGGAAGAGGGATTCTTTTTAATTATTTGCATGCTTCATTCTTAGGTTTTGTACTTCAACGAAGTGACAATAAAAGTTAATAAAGTAGCCATCCGCCTCCGTCCTAAAGAATGAATGGTGTAGGCTCGTGATAAAAAACTTCTCATGACGTCAGTGCTGAAATTAATTACTCTGAAATATGCTTAAACTGGAGCGTTCATTCAACAATTCTCGAGATCTCTGAAGAAAACAACAACAGTCATTTAGGAAAGATATTTTAAAAATGAAATGACATCAGTGTGTTCCAACTACCATGGGGTCCCAAGGTTTGTATACTGAATAAATGATCTAGTGCTTTATACAGTATATATGTACTGTATTTATGTAGATAACAAAGTCTCTGTGCAGATGAGAAAAGAAGAGATTTATTATAAGTTAACAGCTACCATATAACTAATTTATTACATAATCATGTACTGATTAAGACCATAATAATAAAATTATCTATCAACATATAGCAATCTAGGTCAAGCTGGTCCTCAAACATCTGTTCCGAAGCAGGTGTTGATATTCCATACCAACGCTACCTATAATGTTTATAATTAGAAAGAGCCGCAAAAACAGGTCAATAGATAAAATGTAGGATTCCACGGCCGTTGTAGAATTTGCTCTTGACGTTTCGTCAATCATACTGTCAGCTTCTTCAGAAGGACTCTGGTGAAATCATTCATTGTCGTGACGTATGTAATGAATAGAAATTAAAAAAGTGATTTACCAAATGTATAAGGAAAATAAAGTTCCAACTACGACAAGACTGAAATTAAAACTTTTGGAATTAGGATATGACATAAGTTATTGCGAAGAGTGGTTCAGAAAATACTTGAGGAGCATCGGTTTTAATTATAGTACATGACACCAACGTTTGTCCATAATGGAATCAACCCGACTAAAAACAATGAGATGGGATTATATAAACGAAATCCGAAGATACCGCCAAGAAAATCGTAATATCGTATATTTGGATGAAACGTGGTATGATACCCACGACTTGATAAAAGAAAAGGTCTGACAGATGGGACAAATAACTGCGTTCTGCAAGCACCACTTTCGAGAGGAAAAAGAATTATAATTCTTCATGCGGGAGGAAGTGATGGATAGGTGGAAAATGGCTTATTACTGTCAGCGAAACAGATCCAAAATTGTTCTGCTGACTACCATTGCGACATGGACTCTGCACTTTTTGAAACTTGGTTGCAGCAGCAGTTACTGCCAAGGCTACCACCAGGATCTGTTATAGTCATGGATAACGCAAGTTATCATTCAAAATTAATGAACAAGGCGCCAATATCAGCTACAAAAAATTAGAAATAATTAATTACATGAAAAAGAATAAAATTACAATTCCGGATGGAAAAGTTACCAAAAAAGATCTGTTGACAATAATAAAAAATCTCAACATACCTAAACAATATCGAGTTGATGAACTAGCGAAATGACATGGACATATAGTTAAGCGTTTTCCACCGTATTATTGCGTCCCAAACCCAACTGAATTAGTGTGGAGTGCGCTTAAAAAAGGAATACGAAGAAACAAAACATGTCCGCGTTTAAGTTCGGGAGTTGTAGATTTAGTGCGTAGAGAGGTAAGTAGTATAACGAAAGAACTGTGGAAAAGCTGTATTAAGCATGTTATTGAAATTGAAAATAGCTATGTATCCCCAAATTTTCAAAATTTTATAATACATGTTAGTGATGATGCTAGAAGTGATTCAGAATTTGACAGTAGTGATGATGATAATAATTAATATATTTAAGTTATGTCGGTGTAAACTTGTTAGGCTTTTTTGTAAAAATATAATAGATGTATGGAATTATTTTTTTGTATTCAGAGCTTTAGATAAAAAATATATATTCTTATTATTTTCTTTTAAAATACTTGTCTTTTATTTACATATTTAGTAATGTTAACCGTTAACCGCATGTTTCCAATAGATAMAACATTGTATAAATAATAAAATGTATTGTTTATAATTTTCGGCTAGCACAGCATTCAACATATTCACAGAATATAAATATTACAGGAATGTTAAAAATCAAAAAAAAATAGGAATGCGAGATTTTTCTTTGCATATTGAAAAATGCTCAGATGTGCATGTTGTCTAGTTAGTTTACAAATTTCATTAAAACTAGATATACCTTGCTTGTGCAAAATAATGTTGCTACTCATCTAAAACTACGTACAATTCATTTTGAGACGTAAATAAAAACGATCGATGTAAAACCTCTTATTAACCGAATGATTAAAGACTACTTAAAATAATATACACTACACAAACGAAAAACGAGTTGTAAAACGGCTTAAAACCGGCACTGGAAATAAGCAAAATCACAAGGAGAGGGTTTGATTTATGAGGGATCGCGTGCCGTTCCAACTGTGCCTGTAAATGAAAGGTAAATAGTATTGCAGGGTTGTAAAAACGGCAAGAGAGGTGCATTACTATACCGTCTTCCAAATTCTGCTCAAACGATGGCCGTCTTCTCTGTTAAAGTTGTTGGGTTGCTTCATTATCTTCAGAGATTCTCTCGCAATTCTTTAATGGTAATGGCTGCTTCTTGTGAGTGTTCGTACGTTGTCATACTTGATGAAGTGTTGTTTGTCCTCTGCTACGTGTTCAACTATTGCGGATCTGTCTGTGTGTCTATATGCTGCATCTCGCTGGTGTTCCTTTATACGACATTGTATGCTGCGTCCCGTTTGCCTGATGTAGAGCTTTCCGCACTGGCATTGGAGCTGGTAGATTCCCAAAGCGAGATGCAGCATATGGACACACAGACATGTCCGCAATTAAATTATTTTTTAATCTCGAGTAACTTATTTTATGGAGTACATACATTCTTCTTAATCTTTAAACTTCTTTGCGTGTCTCCAGTGATTCCGTTTCTGCATTAACGGTACAACTACCCGAAACAATTGCTTGAATACTTCATCCGGTAAACCAGATGCTTAGTTGTATTACGCTGAATACAAAGCCTTGGAGTTAAGCTGCTTAAATTAGTTTACCTACGCCGAGGTCGAATGGACCATAGTTAACGGATTTCTATTGCGATCGAGGGATTGCGAACAACTGCTAGACTGATGAAGCTTTTAGGGAAGTAGGATGTGTAATCACACGCATGAGGAGTTTTAACCGTTACCTTTCAAGCTACATTTGTTTAGTTCAGATTAGAATAAATGGAAATAGGGCAAGGATGCAGCGGCATAATAAACTTTAAAGAAATTGAATATGTTCTTTGTGATAAGTAGTTTTCAATTTGCTGGAGTATTAATATTGCCCGCTATAGTTACACTACATCCGCCAAACCCATTGGGGGTACTAAGGACATTGAAATCAATTCATGGCATATACAGATAAACTATTTATTTTAATCCCAACAACAACGATATCAACACAATCTCAATCACTTTTTGTTAGAACAACTTCATAACATATTATGTTTACTGATGAAGTTGCCTTTCATAAAAAAATGTTGTTATTAATGGACATCATAACATTACTACAAGTTAGACTTAAACGAATACTATTTGGGCGGCAATACTAGCAAAAATCTTAGTCTTTTACGGTTAGACTGCGTCTGATTTTGGCATACGGTAATGTCGACGTTTCGCCCGCACTTGTAAGGGGTATCGTCAGGATAGGAATATATAAGGAGTATGGAATATGATACAAACCAAAAGTGAAAAACGCGTACGAGCTTGAAGTAACCAGGTATGCCATCTTCAAATTTCTGTATTTTATTCATATTGCCTCTCAAATTGTTCAGTTTATATTTCGTATCGGTTTTGGGAATGGGGCATATTTGCGACGTTCGAGGGGGTAGTTTCTTAAGTGGACCAGAAACAGATGCGCTTCAGTTTCAGTGTGTTCCTTCAACTGTTCACAGGTTAGTACTGTTTTAATTTTTATTGTTTGTGTTCTTTTTTCAATTACCTTATGTAATTAGTTTTTAAACAAACACAATTGTCATCCAATCAACGCAGTTGTTTAACTCAAACTGTTATGTTAATTAATTAATTAGGATACATGCTGTATTTGCAGTCAACGGTAACATTGCAAGCTATGCTGCTGTTGTAGTCTTCTTTTTAAACTATTTATGTCATTTTCTTAACTGTTTTCTCGCATTCTTTGATTATCTGTATCACCGCAGCAATATTATACGTGATGCTTGAAAGTGTGATGTTAGAGCCTTGATGCATGAGGTAATATTTTCTCCCGTTCTGGTAAACATCTGGTAAGAGAAAAACCAAGATTTTTGCACCAAACCATTCAACTACATAGCTGAGTTGCCTCCCGCATGGGACCTCAGTACCTGCTGACCATAGTCGGCTATGCTAACAAAAATCTCTTCAGTTTTGAATCTTGAGAGTGAAAGTGATATCGAACACAGATCTAGAATTGGCAGTTCATTTATTGTTCTAAATAACAATTTTCAGCAGCATTGCTACAATTTGTTAACCCTCCAAATTTGATCTTGTTTAGTAATAAATTAGTAGTTTTGAGATTGTTTCGTATTATTTATGATCAAATCTCCCTATGTACGTGAGTAACCAGTGCATCGAAGGTACGTTTAATTAAAATAACACAACGTAGGTAAGTACTAGAAGCTCACATTTCAATCTAAATCTCTACAAACCTGGGTATGTTACATTACAAGCTGAAGCAAATCCAAAGGAGGAAACAAGGAATGCTGTGAATACCTCTAGAAGTTAGAGGATTTATTTTCTCCATCGGAGATGGAAGAATCTGATACATGCTCGAAGAGGGCTGAAAGAATTTTGCCAATTCTGACTGTGACACCTTGTACATAGGTAAGTAAAGCGTTTGATCAGTAATTTGGGGGTCGAGAGTTAGATGTTTTCCCCTCAGAAGATTCGCTAATTTTTGGAAGACCGTATAGACGAGTGGTTTCGATTCCTTTGGAGCTAGCTTTTTCCTGATATCTTGAGGTACTGCTGGATTTTTAAGCATCGATTAAGTTCTTTTTCAATTCTTGGAGTCGGGTCATAAAAGATGCCAATCTTGCAAAAGATTGTTGATTTTATCCACTACATAGAAAGTATTAAGGACGACAGTCACGTTACCTTTATTGACCTAGAGAATTGTTATCTCTGAATTGGAGTTTTTAGGAACAATTTTCTCCTCTCTGGAAACATTGGATCGGGAACGTTTCGGATTTTGAGACACTTAGGTAGTGATTGAATGCATGATTCTCTTATCGTAAAATTTTGCTCTCAAGAAAATGGGATACCCCATACCCCATAAATCCCTGAATCTTGTGTAAGCAACGTCTACTCGCAAATTGAACATTAAAAGAGCTAGAGAGCGCTCATTGTTAGGTGGAACACCCTGTACACTTCTAGCCCTATGCAAGGGCTATCTAATTGGTGGATAATCTAGTTCTGTCTCACAGCGGCAAACGTATCTGTAAACAACACATGGTTTATCTAATTACATCATGTCGGGAGATAGCGTACTAGTGATTTACAACCGTCTGCTGTGATATTTTTATCCATATCGGTCCATTAAATGCTGTTTAAAAATGCTTGATCGCCAACGCAACAAACATACCATAAAAAAGGAAGATAGAGGAAGAGAAAGCATAGATATTACCATCAAATGATGAAAAAGCTGAAGCCTAGCCTATTTCTGATGCCAAAATAATCTGCATTTATGTATTCTATGTACTTTTTATGTATTCTAAGTAAAATTCTATGGCATACCTAAATTTGACAATATTAAGATACAGTAGCTTTTACAAAACTCTTGACAGCTTCAGACTTCCAGTTGGCGTTTTCTACACAGGGCCCTAAACTGCATTTCCATTAAGTCATATTTTAAAAATTGTGTAAGCAACGTAATAGTATAATCATATATCAAGATATAGCCAAATCTCAAGTATTTACATATGTCGAGTATGTACAATACAGAATTAAAATTTCAATTTACTGATAACTTACCTTGAGTGTAACAAAACTATTTAAAGTGACGAAGGCTAACAAAGCAAAAAAGAACAAAACATTTCGTTAAATGTTGCAGATAATAACAAAAAAGTTATAACAACTCCTATTTGAACAGACGCAAATTTTGACAAAAATAATGAGTTCATTTAACATCAGTAATAAAAGAATATAACAAGAAAAAATATGTAATACAGTATTTTTTTCATCGGAAAAGCCCATTGGTAATAATCTATTTATCCCCAAATACACTAAACAATAAATTAAAAGAAGAAGTCGAATTATTTTCAATTTATTCTTACTTTCTTGTGATATTATAACTTAAAATCTGTGACTTCTAATCAGATATATGCCCTAACTAAAAGGTTCTATTTTTCTAACACCTGGGAGTTGGCAGTGGTTCCTTGCAGACATTTTTATAATCTTTTTCTATTTAAGGAGATTCTTTATCATTGTTATTGACCCTCCATGTCTTGACTTGCTTCTAGAAATATGAGACTTGAAGAGGGACCCACGTTAGCAAGAATTAACAGTATGACCTACAGCTTCGTTACGTTTAGGAGTATAACAGATTCAATTTATATTTGAGTTTAAAGTTATGCTGAATTTTACGAGTTTCGGCGATTCATCGTCATTTTCATAGACTGCCAATAGCCGATATTCAAAGGCGAATTATAACTTCGCTCCGCTGAAATATCGACATCCGCAATTTCGAAATTATGACCCTATTCAGACCGGCCGTGTTCGGGTTGAAACTTGAAACAATTCGGAGCATGTTCCGTTGCTCAAAGCGTCGATAGGAGAGTGATTGGAGGATTATTACACAGCTGGTACATGCTCTTGTACACGATTATTGCTTGGCTGTCCCTTGCTTGTTGCATGTAACGTACCTCGTGAGTACATTTACATGGGAGAAAGGGATGTACCACTCAACTGTAAGCAACCTGCAATTTCTCTGAGCAACAAGAGGATTTGTTAAAAATGACCAGTTAAGGTCATCTTGATTATATGAAACAGTTCGAATGGAAGGTACCTAATTTGTATGGTTTGCCCAAAATCCAAAAAACTAATGCCTGTAAACAATACGACTGGCAGTCCTTGTTACAGACTGGCATAATTTTGTGCTAACTATTTAAAACCTTATGTAGGAAAAACCAGTAGTTTTATGAAGAATTCTTTAGATTTTATTGACCTTATACAAGGTTTAAGTAGTTAAAAAGCCAAAATTTTAGTCGGTTTTGACATGGTTTCTTTATTTACGAAAGTACCCATATCTAAAACGATAGAAATCATCAAATCCAAACTTAATAGAGGACCCCTCTGTTTAAAATCAACTTATAAGATGACACGATATTTTTTATGAACAAAAGTCAGGTTGTGCAATGGGTTTACCTCTAAGTCCTATAGTAGCCAATGTTGGCCCCACGGTATAGAAGAGTTAGGTAGGTTTCTAAATCATTTAAACAGTCAAAATTCTGACATAAACTTTACTATGGAATTAGAAATCAATGGACAGCTAGGACATAAAGTTTACGGAAAACCAATACAAACAGATAGATATTTACATGACACATCTCACCACCCTCCCACTCAAAATAATAGTCTTATAAGCACGTTATTTGTTAGAGCACAAAAAATCTCAGACGAAAGTTCTTTACAAAAAGAAAATTGATCATCTTAAACCAGCGCTGGTGAGAAATTGTTATAGCAATAAGAATATTTGGTCAAATTTTAATAAAAGTGCTCTTCCATATCAAGTAAATTCTCGGCCAGGTCGAAGTAAATTAAAGTTGAGTTTGCCTCATGTACAAGACTTTCGGAATAATTAAAAACATGATATTTAGTTGTTGATAGTACATATAATAATTTTGTTCAAATTTTAAGTTCTACTAAAGATAAAGTACATTTAGAAAGTGAAGGTGTTTGCAAAATTACTTCTTGTTCTTGTGGCAAGTGTTACATAGCTCAAACAAAAAATAAAGTAGGTACGCGCTTGAAAGAACACATACCTGCTACTAGGCTGCAGCAGATAGGTAAATCTTCCGTAGCTGAACACTCATATGTGACTTAACAAAAATTTTGTATACAAGAGAAAGATATTATTTCAATATTTCTAGAAATACTAATAATTTTAATAGGGATTGTGGAAATTTTGAGTTGTGACGTTTTGTAGTTATCTTTTATCAAGTAGTTCGTGCATATCTACAAGGTGGGTAGTTCTTTTGCTTTTTATTTGTTCTTATCTCGCAGTATTAAAGTGAACGTCAAACGTCATATTTAATGCAAAAGCTCTTAAGGGAAACACGTGTAAATCATAAAGCCAGAAAGTTTCCCTAACCCCGATCTGCGTTTCAAGAACTTTTTTATAGTATCATACATCGCCGCTTCAAAAGCTTCTGTTCTCTTTGTGATCGGTTCATATATATTCGTCGCTTTCATAAATTAGGTCTGTGCGACCTTTTAGAAAAAATGCTGTTGGGTGTGCGTATAAATATTTGTTGACTGTAAACGCGTCTCTGTCGTAAGGTCACCGCAAATGGAACGTTTTGCGCCCGATGAAAGAGCTTGAAAATAATGACGATCTGGAGATACGTTCGGAGAAATTGCCACTTTCGGTATTAATTGTGAATGCCTGCTAGACTACAGCAGGGAATGGTACTTGAGGCAATACGCCAATAACTCATTCCCCATATTCGTAGAGTGCCCTCTATATCTGTCATTTGCAATTACGCCCATTCCTGATTTCGGTCCCAAGGGCTGGGCCGCAGCTGTAAGCAATATTATATATTTTTAGCACTTTCTATTAAGAAATACATAATATACAAAGCAGATTCTATTCAAGCGAAGTTAAAGTAACTATTAATTGTTCCTTTCTGCCAAAGGAACATACGGTTCGTTTGTTTGTTGAAGCAGTATTAATTCCTTGATAATTAATTGCTCAACACCTAGAGCTTTATTAATAGAAGTCTTTTCTTTCACGAACAGGTTCATTTCTCCTACAAAATGTGTTTACCGTAGTACTGAAAGGCAACTTTTTTAATTATGAACCTACTTACAAGTCGTTATTTGACTTCATATACATAACTAAATTACTTTTAAATTAATTTCATATTCGTTACAGTGCCTATGGACTAAAAATTTAATGTCAACAAGGTAATTTCGTAGATATCCTAGATATCGTAGATATAAATCTGAACTAATATATTTTATTTCTCACTTATCTCTTTCATTATTTGTTATTTTTTTACTTGTATACCATATGTATCTGTATTACGAATGTGTGTTGTAAATTTAACATAATTTTGGGCGTTTAATTTTCTTAAGTGGATAATATGCGACTGAAACACGAATACAATGTAACATTTTATCCATAAGCACAGACATTTAGAACCAAAATCGACGGAATTTTATCTGATTTCATCAAAAAATTATTTGACATTTCGGCTGCCACCCAAAAATCATAGAAATTAACTAAAGAAAAGTCGGAAGGTGTTCAATTGTTGCTATTTATTTTCGACATGGTGGGTGGAGAAGCTCCGCTATAGCAGAAAGCTATATCGAGGATTCAATTTCTAATAAGGTGGGCACATTGCAAGGAATATTAATAATATTAATAAATCAAATGTAACTGATTTAAGACTGTATTTCTCTTTATCTCACTAGTGAAATAAAGTAATTTCTTATTCCACAAGTGCATAAAGTGGTATCCCTATATAACTTCGTCTCTTTTCCACTKTCCATGCCTCTTTAATGTTTTGTTTTGACTGGTAATTTCCAAAATAATAGTTATTACATAAAAAATTCATTCACGCTTTATATTAATATGAGAAATGTAACATAAACGTTAAACATATAATGTAATCAACAAAAAATCACTCAAAACTTAAACAATTGCATTTGCCTTACCAATTTGTCATCATGTCAGTGTAATACTAACAGATGGCATTGCCATCCTAAATTCTTACTTTTATATGATAAACTAGTTTTGCTCTATGAAAAAGTATAATTTCAAATTCTGTGAGTAATGTAAAAATTTAGCAATATTAATAAATTAATTATAAGGTGACCTTGTAGAAAGCCCAGACGATGACTCAGATAAAAAAGAGTGTACTAATTCTGGTCCTAGGTCGAATTCTCCTAAAATACATCCTCCTATATAAATTTATTGCAATTCTTTTGGTAATGTTTATCTTCAAGTGTTGCAAACAGTAATCAGATTGAGTTGCAGAAAATAATGGTAAACAAAAGTCCATGAATATTGTAGACCACGTAAGTAAAACGTACAGCATATTATGCAAGCCTAAAGTTAAGGTATACAATACTTCAAAAACCATATATTATTCATTATTGCATATATACGCACCTTAATCGTAATATAGCGTATGTGTCTTTATTTATTGTTTGCATTATTCAAATAAGTGTTTCTACATGATTTCGACTAATTTACTAATCATTTGAAAATTCGGTAAAATAATACTATTTTTAGCATGCGCATACAAACCTGATGTAGTCCGTAAGAGCAAACATTGATTCCTATTTTTATATCTACATACCGGCATCGAACGAGTTCGTTGGAATTCAATATAAGTTTTTGTCACCGAAAATGTATTGCAGAAGTTTATATGAACACATCAGAACATCTGAGAAAGTTGCTTCACGAGCATACAAAATAACGAAAGATGTGGGACTGTTAAATTTGTTCGCAAAACTATGACACTTTCTCTAATACACTGGGTGATTTTTTTAAACAGCGAGCTTTAAGTTACTTCAAGTAGAGAAGAGATTTAATAACAAAAGTATCATCTACATACCTGTACCGACATTTTGGCTTAAACTGAAAACTGTTAATCGCTAGCCTCTTCAAGGTGTTCCAAAAACAAATTGGCCACTATAGGACTTAGAGGTGAACCCATTGCATAGCCTGATTTTTGTGCATATAAATATATGAAATATGTAGATTTTAAACAGTGCTTATATAATTTAACTATCGTGTCACTTAGGGGATATTTACTAAATTTGGATTTGATAATACCATTTCAGGTATGGGTACTTTGGTAAATAAAGGAACCACGTAGAAATATCAGATTCTGAAATACTCAAATCTTCTATAACGTCAATAAAGTCTGAAGAATTTTTGATGAAGCTACATGTTTCTCCCACATAAAGCTTTAAATAGTTGGCACAAAATTTTGCCAATCTGTAACAAGGACTGCGAGTCGTATTGACTATAGGTCTGAAGGGAACCTTAGTTTTATGGATTTTGGGTAAACTGCACTATTTAATAATAAATAATAAGCTTAGGAGATATTGTATTTCCAACTTCCAATAGATAGATGATTCAAATATAGCATATATTTATCTTTAACACCATTTACGTCACATATTAACAACACCACCGTCAGCAGATACAAACTGTACAACTCAAATAATATGGAAATCACTTCAAAAGGCCCCATTGGCCTCGCTGCTCAGTCAATATATTTAATTAAATATTATCATTCGCGAGTATAAACGGTAAGCCGCTTGAACTTTACATAACAGATTACTTTGCTCCCTCCCCCTCCTCATTGCGTTCCATGACCGATAGCTCGGATTATGAAACGTGTGTATGACTGGTTTGCGCAAAGCCGAAACAATTCAATTGATAAACTGATTCAATCGCGTATTAAATTTGAACGTGTGCGTCATTTGAGAACATTCTGCTGAAGCGTGAAATTAAAATGTACAAAGCGCCGAATTTGTTGTGCCCAACCGACTGTACGTCAAAGCACGCTAGTTTTTTTTTTGTGTAGGTACGTCCTTTTGGAATGAGTTTCTCATGGGGTCGCGAACCCTCTGCTTCGTTGTGGTATTTAATGAGTTTTTAAAGCGAGTGCTATAACATGTAAAGCTCTGGTTGTATGTGAAGTCGAGGGCGTTAAAAATCCCTACTACCTGACTTTGCGAGCATGATGTTGCTGCTACCTAAATCACAACTGTCCGATGGTCATCGATAGATCGAACCAGTCTTAGAAAACTGTGAAGGGCACAAAGAAGTATACTTCGAGTATTTTTGGAAGAATATACAACTGGATGGAATGATGCTGTTGTTCCCAGGGGACAGTCACGATATTAAAATCTCTTAGTGATGTTGGTTTGATTGATTGATTGATTGATTGATTATACCAGCGTACGGTCAGCATTTCTGCCACTTTACGCTGGATTGGAGGGATACACGCTGATTGCTAGTAGTGCGACTGCCTAGCGCATGTTAAGGGAATATAAGGACTAAATGGAAAGGTTATATAGGTAACATTCATTTTCTTTGAATGTTTTCTTGGTGCTGTTGACATCATTGGTCCATTTCAGAATCGCTTGATTAATTTCTTGTACCTTGTGATTTCTGTTCTAGCCATTATTTTTTATTTTTCCCTGGATTCTGAATTACCATCTCTATAGTTGCTCTATAGAGTGCTGAGATTCCATTGAGGTTTACTTTTTTGTAGTTCTTGAACAGTTTTTTTCCAAGCTACTTCTGAGCTTCGAGAGTAGTTTCCGTCTTACAGGATTTTATGTACCACTAGTGCGTAATTTCTTGAATACACTTAACTATATACATGGAACATTACCATAGCGACCGTAACAATGATAATAGTAACGCAAACATAAGTCTATAACACTAGGACACAATGTGAATTAAACTCTTACAATTTTATGTAGTTGTTCGATTTCTATATCTTGTTTAGGTTGCTGTTTCATGGTGATGTTGACGTTTCCTGGAACTCTAGCTGGGGTGATGATCTAGGGGATTATTCTTGAATGTGTGCATTTTTTATATATTATAGATTACAGGCTTATTTCCATGGCTTCCTGGTCTCTAGACAAAACTATCCCACTATCGCAGTGGTTCCTTTTACTCATTTTTTCTGTTGTTGCCTCTAAGATTTGTTCTCTCCAACTGAAGTCTTTTTGTTTCAAGTCGTTTATGAGCGCTGGAATTCTTTTGAGTTGTATTTTGATCGTAGACCTTGTACACTTTCTTCCAAGCTACTGCCTAACTTCCACATGTTTTGTCTCCAAACTTCAAGAAGACCAAAATTATTACAATCCTGAATAATAGAAGAAATCTAAATCTTTTTTAAAAATACAGACCGATAGCACTGCTTTCTATTGTACAAAAATTTCTTGAACGTTTGAGCGATAACTTTGAACTACGATACCCAAGATGTTGTTAAAAAAGGAATATGGAACAGCACAAAGAATTGTTATTTAAATGCACCGCCATCACGAGGGAAAAGAATTCTGCATGCTGAGGGTATAACTGTTTGGACACAAAATGCCATACTTATATCGACAAAAGTTACAAACTGCTCTGCTGATTATCCTCAGGACATGTTACGCGTACATTTTTACCATACAAAATACCGTTCACAACAAGAGAACAAAAAATCTACAATAGTAATAGAAAAAAAATATTTTGTCTATGATGACGTAAAAAAGAAACTAGTGCTGAATATTATAGTATTAAAGAGTTTAATTAATCTTGGAATAACCCAACAAATGCTATTGTTGGGTGCAATTTTATCGTTAATCCCTGCTAACCAGGGTTTTGTAACTGCAATTTGCTACGTTTGCTACGTGTTACAAACTACGTAGCAAACATAGTTACGTTGCTACACGTTGTTTGCTACCAAAAACTGTTACTGCGATAAAATTAAAAAAAAAACACTTTACTCAGTATAAATTATTTATGGGTTTTTTTACATTTGTTTTGCGAATCCTTGCTTATAGACACAGAGTTATAGTGCAAAATTATTTTATTRGGTTTCAAAACAAAGCTCAAATTCAAATCATTCAAAATCACACTGCTAATGTTAATGAATGACRATAAAAACTCTGAAACTACCATTATAGTGCAATTTTATTTAAACAACAAAACAACTTTTGTAGTAGGGAACAGTAGGTAAGTRGCATATACGTATTAAGAATGTTGGTTCAACAACCATCTATCCAKCATTTTTCAAACGTTGAAAAAGGAAAAATAAATACTTTATTTTTTATATTATATGTGTAAAGAAAAACAAAAAACACGAATTCTAAAGTTAGAATAATAAACTTTTGACATGAAGTCCCTTTGTTTTTTTTAACTATAACATTAAAACTTTGCGAAGAAAATGTCTATATAGATTCAAACACACAATATACGAGGGTCGTGTCAAAAGTCCTGCACACAAAAACACAGCTCGCAAATGAAACGTATATTTTTTAATCCTCTTGACAATTGTTAATTAACTCACAAACTAGATTAAGCAATTCAACATGAGATTTTACATTTGTGATAAATTCACCATTGAGTTAAATCGAAACCCATCAAAAATATATCGTGAATAACACACATAACCGACCGACACCATGGTGGTCATCGCTACCCGACATATAATCCACCAAGGACAAGCTGTTTCCTTTTTAATTGCCCAGGACGTAATTAATAGCGGACCCTATGGATTTTCGGCCGCCTTTGAAAGGAATTTCGATTAAATGCCCTTTGACGGGATTCGCAATCAACACTTTCCTGGAAATCTCGACAGGACGCGTGAAAATCTGGCTCAGTTCTCACGCTGCTGCGTAGAAAATGTTTTGTCCCTGATTAATATCGAAGGCGGCTTGGAATGGGGAAAGATTTGATTTACCTTACACCCGAAGCGTCAACGTCAGATGCTGTCTTTTATTCATGGACGCAATAAAAGTGTTCCTCACGGTCCATGTTGTGTTGAGTAAGGCAGCTTCTAAAACGTTACTGCAGTTGAACATGAAAATTGTTGCTCGTGAAAGAAGCATTGTATTCGCAAGAATAAACAGTACTTCACTATTGAATGAAAAGGTACAGTATGGATCTGACATATTTGAAATAACTGGTGTAGGAAACGTCCTGAAAATGACTCTTAACATCGATGATGAAGGTTGATTAATTGATTTGATTTAAATGTAGTAAACAATAGTAACGGAAAAAGTCGACAATATCATTCAAACATAAAACACAATTTAAACTACTTACTTACTTACTTACTTACACCCTTAAATAATTCACTTATCGCAGCAGTAAAGCCAAAAATATAATATAAACAAATTCTTACAAACACCACTTTTTATTGCTTTAATTCAGATATACTTGTTAAGCCACTAAAGAAGACCTTGTAGCGGTTGAAACGCTGGCTTTGCCAAAAATAATAAATAAAGGAGGATTAAAGAAAATTGTTTTCTTGTTACTAAAACGTGATTCCACTGAAGAATACACGTTAAAAATCTCAAAAAAGAGACTATTTTTGCAGCATTTATGCATAAACTCACCCAACTTTTGCAACCGTGTCAATTTAAACTAACTGGAGTTGGTATAAAATATTGCAATAAAAATATATTAGCAGGAAGTGTAAAAAGCATAAAAACCTGTTGAAGTTTCAAAATAAATTTTTTGTTTGATTTTCGCCAGACGAAGTCCTACTGATGGTAAAGCAACTATAGGAAAAAAGACTTTTGATAATAAAGATAAATTTTGTACCTTTTTTAGATTAATATGTATCATATCAGTTTTATTACGGGCAAACATTGTCTTTAAAACAATTATACAATTTCTCTAGTATGAGATTTGCATCTTTAAACATTTAACAAGATCAGTTTAATAATACGTAATTACTAAGGCTTTTATGCAGTACATTAGAAGAACTTTCTAATATTTATACCAATGCAAAGAGTTTTTTATAATCACGTTATCAAAAAAGACTGAACTGTAGTGTTTAGAGCCTAACTGAAGAAATATAGGAGCGATGCGAGCAACTATTCCATGCATTGTGACGTCACAGCGGTCTTGCGCACAAATCCAGCTTTATCGGGCTGAAGTTTCGAAACGAGTATTATAAATGATGGAACATATACATATTACCTCTGCAAATGTATTTTGGGTAGCATTTTTAATTTCKTCAGGTCAGGTCAGGTCAGGTCAGGTCAGGTCAGGTCAGGTCAGGTCAGGTCAGGTCAGGTCAGGTCAGGTCAGGTCAGGTCGGTCATTATCATTATCAGTCATTATCATTCGCGAAACATCCTGTATATCACGGTACAAAATTATTATTATATATTACAGAAGTTATGTTTTAGAGAAACACGATGGTGCTAAAGTGAAAACTGGCATTAGGGTCAGCAAGAAAGACAAATAGCAACTAGTAATTAAGAAAAACATCTACAGTTTGATCAACAGAGTATAACATCTTTTTTTCCACTTCTACAAAATCTTACTGCAGAATTATACCCAACTAAATAAGAGCAAAGAAAAGAACGACGTCTATCAGCAAAACTCTGCGAGCAGTCTCATTCGGCACTAAAATAAATCGCCCAGCTCCAGTTGCTATTTCTTAAACGCACGCCACGGCTAATAACAATTTCCAGGCCGGAACGCACGTTTTTTTACGTTCGCGTAAAGCTCAATTTCCCGGCATTCAGCGAAAGGGTCGCCAATCGACGTGCCGAGATTAAAAATTGGGCGACAGGATAAAGAAACTAGGGTTTCTGTAAGCAAGAGGATAATTAAAGGAATTGTAGGTCGTGCTAAAATTAGAACTTCGGGGAGACTGCTTTTTATTGAAAATTTTTTTGTCCTTATGAAATTGTTTTAGGTGTTTTTGCTCTCGTTTTAATCTTTCATAATGTTAGTCAAAGACTTGTCTTGGGGGTTGTATGAAGTTTGTTCCACAAATCCTTTTAGACGGTATATAAAAAGATATAAGTTTAAGTAGAAGTTATTTTCTTGTTTCTTTACATTTGTTTCTTACTGCAGTCGAAAGGAACATAAAGTACCTGACAAGCTCCAAATCTCTATGTTTAAACTTCAGCTACTTTGTGGCTCAATCTTTCAAAAGCCTCTCGTTCTATTATAAGTTCTCATCATGTCCACTAAACGTGAACACTCTGCTTAGATTCACCCCACATCGCATCAAGATGGAATCACAACTGTAAAACACGTATGCCCGACGCTCTGCACGCTTTTTAAATATTCAGGTGGGAAATCTCGTCATATGAGCGGTCTGATCTACTAGATTTACTCGGTGATCATGCAGCTAGATTTTCGTTGCATCGTTGGGAAATATGCAGTTTGCATAATAACTGGGGAACGTCTGCATTCTGCATTATCGCCTTGCGCTCTGGTGCGCTGTTCGCCGAGAATTTTGTGTGTGACATTAATACTAAATCAGCCAATTTTAAAGCAAAACGGAGCTCTTGGTGCCCGTAATGTTGTTTACTTCTTTTAAGGTTAGTAGCCTGACAGGGTCAACGACCGAAAAATGCCTTTTGTCGCGTTTGCTACTAATACAATTAAAATTTTTAGACCGGTTCAACTGTCAAAGAATACATCCTCATACATTTTGGCTTAAACTGAAAACTGTTGAACGCTACCTCTTCAAAATGTTCTATAAACAAGTTGGTCACTATAGTGTTCATAAAATTTACCGTTCCATAAGAAATAAGTTTATTTTAAACAGTGCTAAGATAGTCTGGCTATAGTGTCACCTAGGGGATCTCTTTTAAGTTTAAATAAAATGATATCTATCGTTCCCGGTATGGGTACTTTCGTAAATAAAGAAACCACGTCAATAAAGTCTTAATGAAACTACTGATTGTTCCTTCATAAGGTTTTAAATAGTTAGCACAAAATCTTGCCAATCTGTAACAAGGACTGCCAATCGTATTGACTATGGGTCTTAACGGGACATTGGTTTTATGGATTTCTGGGCAACCCATACAATTTATGTAGCTTGCAATCGGAAACAATTACAAAAGATCGAAAGATTTTAGGTTTTAATAAGAACATTGGTACCTAATTATGGAAATTTTTGAGGTAGGATCTGATCGACTCTGATATCAGTTAACGAGTACTTCAAATTATATTTCTGGTTATTTTCTACGATTTTAAAAAATATTATGATTTTGGTTTAATCAGATATGAGTATTTTTAATTAATAAAGAAGTTAACGTCAGCACATCAGTGAGCATATCGTTCAATAATATTTCATTAGCGAATGTAATTCCACTAGTCAAAGCTTTTAAATAAATTACGTTTGTGTTCTTTCAGTGCTTTAATTTCTGTTTTTTTTATTGTTTATTGAGCGGGCATACCTCACAGCAGAATACCCTTTGTTGTTCCATAACTAAAATAATAACTTGAGCATAAACTGAAAGATTTTTTTTTACTGAGAGTTGATTACATTGCATTCAAATATTAACTTGACAGTTACACACTAACAGCGAAAGGATAGCATATACCATGAGCCACGACAAAAAATTAGAATCGGGTATTTGTATAAAATTGTGTAAACGTACTCTATCATGTGCACGGTATACAAATTTCCTCTTAGAAGTGGAATCTGTATCAAATGAAACATGTAGTATTTTAATCTGTTGATGATTTTCTATCGTTTAATTAAACACCGCGAAAAGCAAAGAATGCCGTCTACAGTGTATAAAAGAGAAGAACGTGAGGTTTTCGAACGAAATTGTATTTACTTTAATAGTTACATGAATCCGACAGTAAACTCAATTTCGCGGATTCGAACTTCCAAATGAGATTATTGAGAAGTCAATCAAGAATAAATGTGGGGCTTCTTTTTAAAGATGGGGATGACCACCAGATACTATTAACCAAGAACGCTACAGTATTGTTATGAAACTAGTTTACTGCTGCACATTTCGAACTTTTAAATTATAAGAAATGGATAAATACGCCTAATTTTAGTACAAACACTGTTAGTAGAACTACCACTGTCCTAACAAACTTTATATCATTGTGCAATTTGAACCAATGTAATAATGTCCCCAATATATATAACGAAATTCTCGATCTCGCTTTTTCTAATACCGCTCACTGTATTGTAGAAAGTGCACTTGCTCCACTTGTTACACAAGATTTGCATCATCCGGCTTTGGACTTACGTATAAATTCCTTATCAACGTCAAATCTTCCCAAATTTTGTACAAACAAAACAACAGACTACAGCTTTAAAAGGGCTAATTTTCCGCTTCTTTACAATACTCTTCTTACAACAGATTGGACGTCATTATTTGACATTACAGACATCAATTCAGCATGTACCAAATTTTACGATATACTCGGTGATGTGTTTGAATTGTTCTTCTTATCATCGTCGTCAATACCCGCCATGGTTTGATTCAAATTTATTCGATTCAAACACAAAATATTTAAAAAGTATAAGACACATAAAACAAGCTTGTATCTTAATCTATTCAGACAATATCGTAGTAGAAGCAAATCATTAATGCAGGATACAAAAATTACCTATTACATAATGAAAACGCAATCAATAACGATCCGCGCAAATTTTGGTCGTTTATTCAAAGGAAGAAAGGAAACACCAGAATTCCTGGCGTCAGGCGCTTTAACGACCGTGAAATTTCAAATCCACAAGACATTGTCAATTTTTTTGGCGTCTTTTTTAATAGTTTTTCGTCAATCCGACCCTACCTTTAACTTAAAAACAAAAATCTATCCAACGTCTGTCTCCTTGAATCACTTTACTCAAAATGAAATTTTAAATGCACTAAAGAACTCTAAAAATTCAATAACTGCTGGAGTAGATGGAATACCTAAGACTGTGCTTCAATTTTCACAACTCCTCTGTATTATATTTTCAACCTTATACTTCAAACATCAAAATTTCCAGAGCTCTGGAAGTCAACCTACGTATGTTCTATATTAAAAAAAGGTAACATCAATAATATTGAAAACTATCGGACAATCTCACTCATCTGTAACTTTGCCAAAGTCTTCGAATCTTTAATGCATAAGAACATCGTCAAATGTATTAATAATTTTATATCACCATTTCAGCATGGCTTTATGCCCAAGAGGTCCACTGTGGCCAACTTGGCCTGCTTCAGCCAATTTGTACTTGACTCTTAAGATCAAGTTGACGTCATATTTACTGATTTTGGAAAGGCATTTGATCGAATTGATCATTACATTCTTCTAGCTAAATTGGAAAGGTTTGCAGACGACTTTAAATTATTCACTAACATTTCTTCTTCAGACAACTGTTTGATCCTTCAAATTCTTTAACAACGTGGTGTGATCTGAATAGATTAGATTTAAATATTCCAAAATGCAATGTGCTATAATATATTACTTTATCAATATCAAATCAATAATGAAGTCCTAAATAGAATCGATAAGTTTAAGGATCTCGTGGTCGTGTTTGATCAAAAGTTAACGTTTAACGACCATATCTTAGATATAATTGCAAAATCATACAATTCTTATGGTTTCATTTATAGAAATTGTAAGGAACTCACTAATTTACGCACTTTACAATTATTATATTGTTCTCTTATTCGTTATAGGCTAGAATACGCAGCGTTAATATGGTTTCCTGTTTATAGATGTTATATAGATCAACTCGAATATGTACAAAAAAAAGAATCTTAAATTTTTGTCATTTTTAACCGATGGTTCTTATCCGCCGAGAGGTAATGATCACCAAATTCTTTTAAACTGGTTTAATTTTGCTTCACTGGAAACTCGCCGTACTTGTATTATTGTCGCATTTCTTTATAATCTAGTTAACCATAATTTAGATTGTAGTTGGTTGCTTGAGAAGATTAACTATGCTGTGCCGCGTGTCAGTTGTAGTCAGAACATAACCCTTTCCTATTTCACTGGTTGATCGAATGTATTTCTAAGATCACCAATAGTGCTTATGTGCCGCCATTTTAACTTTAATTGTAGTTGCGATATAAACTATAACTCTAAATCCTTTATTTTAAACGAAATTATTAAATATGTTAATTCTTAGTACGTTTTCAGTTACCCTGTGTATTATGCTTATTTTGTTGGGTTAAGGTATTATTAATATTCCAATATGTATTTATTTAGTTTATTTTGTTTTCATAACAATGTGTTACACTTCATGTTATTTTTCTAACTGTAATTTTCCTGCTTGCTATTGGGTGCTAAACCTGTAGGAAAAGGTAAATATTATTATAATAAATAAAGGCAATTCAAATTAATGTTCTTCGCAGAAATACGAGGGGTATCTTATAAAATAAAGAGATATAGAGAAGGAACATTTAATAATAAAAGACTGTTATGGCAAGACTGATGCGTTTGTTCCCCTTCTGTTGTAAGCCTCATTTCTAGATAAGAAGAGACCTCATTATTTCTTAAAAAAATTCTTCACGCTGTCAAAACACCCCTTGCTGCCTTAATAAACCACATCCCCTACGTTACATCATATTTTTCTTAGAGTCTCGAGTAATGCGCCAAAATATATCTCTTTAATTATTGGAACCGCGGTGGGATTTACACTTTCAGTTAGTCTTTTTACAATTCTCTCTAAACTAGTAGTTGGTAATTATACTATGTACGCCTTCAAATTAACTTTAGAACACTTTAGTTTGTCGATAAATTTTACTGGCGCTCAGAATAATGTAACACACGGAAGAGAAATGTCTTGAATTTTAATGTGAATTAAAATTCGGTAAAGTTGACAAGTCTGCTTTCATCAGAACTTATCACAGAAGCAAATAAAGTTTAACTCTACGTCCTAGTTCAGCTCCCAAAAGAGACGGTATATAATGAATACAGCTTGTTACATGATGAAGTTTTATGTCGAGAAACTATAAATATAACAAAAGTGCATTTACCGCATATTTTGTCCTATTTTATAATATCTGACAAACGAAACCTATAGAGTGAACTATACAAGGCAATCAAACCTACATGACTTAGTTTTTTTAAATTAAATCATTACATTTTATAATACATATGCTCTATACAATGTCGCGTACAAGAAATATTCAATATTAGAACTGTCGGAATCAAAGTCACTTTCTCTGTCACTGTCGGCCTGCAAATTGGTCACATTTAGAGATTTCTTAGCAGTAAAAAAGTCTTTAGCTGTTTTACGAAGTTGGCAGTATCATTCCGAAAACAGTTAAATGCTTAGGTACTTTTAACAATAGAGACCAGAACAATGCCCATATTAAATTGGTGATCCATCAATAATTACTCAGCTACTTAGTAGCGTAACTGTATCAATTTCCTCCAGGTCTGACGCGTACACGATTCACCCGATAAACCCTGTGACACGCCACAAATCGTTTGAGGGGCAAATGCGACTTTACACCTCCGCCGTTTTGCACAACCTGTTGATTGATGATAGTGTTTGACTTTCATGTCACATACGCAGTTATACGGCTTGAATAGATTCCATTTCAGCACGGCCAGACATCCGGGCTATCTGTTGGATAAAAATGAAAATTTAAAGCGTCTCGTATGTGAAGACGTCACGTTCTATTGGAAGGAATGGTCTCAAAGAGAGCCGTCATACATGGTCGGAGATAACTTAGACGTTGCTAAGTCCGTTGGAACCGGTCATACATCATTTAAATGTGTAGGATTACGCGTTGCAGACCTTTTCTCAAGCTTCAGCAGCGTTTATCCTACAGCAACTGATGTAACTATTCAAGAGAAGGCTCGTTGAGAAAAAATAGCGAAGCCGCACGTTACGACGAAATCAAACAATATCGAGAAGGAAGTAAACAAATGTTTTATTTAGACGAGACTACGTTTGATACGCAAGAAACAATCCAAAAAAGGGATGGATGGAACCAGCAGGATATTTCAGGTTCTGTTCGACCGATTTTTCTGAAATTGTGCATGTAATTAAAATGCGTTTTCTGGAATTTTTTCAACTCCTTGTCAGCTTTTGTTTTCGAGATATGGGCGCAAGTTGCATCTTTTAGCGGGAAGTGGGGTCAAAAGGCCCATCATTGAAAAGGATATTTTTTTCTGATTTCAACTTGTACAATTTATTGCTTCTGAGTTAAGAAAAGTGTAAATACAATAATTGAGCCTGACTAAGAACAAATAGAATGAAAACCATTTTCTGTATCGTTAAAATGGACAAAAAAGACAGGTATTACAATTTTTCCTTGACTGGTGATAATTTTCAAATTTACATTACAGAAGATGCTCAAAAGGTTCCCTATTTACTTCCTGGCAGTAGTGCAGCATAGAATAAAAGTTTTCTCATGTTATTTGTAGCATTTTTGGAGGTAAGTTCTGAATTTCTGCCCCGATTTCTCGTCTTAACTCTTCTGCATTATGTGGCCGATCAGCATAAATACGATTTTTCAGATACCCCCACGGGAAAAAACCAAGCTGCGTGAGATCAGGGGAATGTGCTGACCATTCTATCGTTCCGCGCCTACCAGTCCATCTGTCTGGAAATATCGCATTTAAAAATCTATCTTGCTGAAACCGTATATGTTTAGAAGGACGCGCAGCATTTTCACGATAAGGGAACAGGCGAATACTTGACCGCATTCAAATTTCCATCGATGAAAAAAGGTGCTCACCGATAATACCACACCAGACATTCACTTTCTGAGGGTGTTGTGTGTGGACTTGTTCCATCCAATGTGGATTTGTGTCCGACCAATATCTGTAATTATATCTATTTACATAACCATTGAGGCAAAAAGTCGCTTCATTTGAAAACATAATCCAATTTAAAATGTTTCTATCTCCATCTATCATGTTCATAGCAGTTTCGCAAAATTCTATCCTACGATCATCAGTTCTTGTAATAAGTGAATTTTGTATGGACGAAACTTCTCTTTTTTCAAAATTTCCTGAACAGATCTTCTCTAATATGGTGAGTGAGAGCAACCTTTGGACGTCCTGCATGTTTTTTTATGATTTTCAACACCGCCAGTTTCGTCAAAACCTTGCAATGTTTTAATAACTATTGATCTGGCAATTGCTTCACGATTTTCATGAATTGCATTGTAGAATGCAACTACTTCCGAATAACTTCGCCTTCTATCTCCATAACCAATCATCACCAAAATTTCGATGTGATCATGTTCAATTAACTGAGGCATTGCGATTGGAAATAACAAAGTGAATGAAAATTATCACCAGTCACGAGGAAAATGGAGACACCTGGAGTTTTCGTTCTTACTTAGCGATAACGAATATGGTTTTGATTCCGAAGTACGACAATTACTGCGCATCAACATAATTACTTCAGAAACAGCTAAAGAACCCTGAGAATGGATATATTGGAAATTTAATTATCGAGAATTACTCAGCGTTCTAAATCGACTGTCTCTTAATTGAAGCGTTAAAAGCTTCTAACAGAGACAACTGCACTTACAGGCCTCTGCATTATAAATTAAAACAAGTGCAATTGAATGCTTTCAGTTGTTCGTTATTCGCATTGAATCCCTATTTCTACATTTCAGTTGGAAATTTCTTATTTAAATTTGTCCTATTTCAGATAATTATGAATAATTATGTCTGGCAAGTGGAAACGTAATTAGGTTAAATAAAATCACATCATTTCTCTCGAGTTTGACAAGTTCTGAAAGCATTCGGTGTCCTCCAATTTTGTGTCTAGACATCCGAAACAAGCATCGGAATAGCAAATATAAGAGGCAATTTAGTTGCTGTATTCACATGTAACTAGCTTGAATGTTGACTTGATGACTAGGATGCTAAGCGGGCATTCTTGCATAGCGGGAAACGTACAAAATTCCACTCGTTTCGAGACTAGAAATAACAGGAACGGAGAAACGGGAAGTGTATTGGGATCGCGTTTGTTTTTCATACATTTAAATTACGTTTAATAAACGTCTGTGTAGTTAAAGACGGAATATCATTTGGTTAATAACCTCTGTCTTGATAAACAGTATTTGGTGTATCCAGCATTTTAGAATCGCTTGATGTGCAAAGTATAGTTGATGTGATATATGTTGATTTTAGAAGGCATTTGATCATATAGATCATAATATTTTTATTCGTACACTTGATGTCTATGGTTTTTCAAGATCACTTGTATTACTAGTTCAGTCCTACTTACACGACGTAAGCAAACTATTTTATATAATTCACTTACGTATGTATATGGCGAGGTAAGGGGTGCCACAAGGTTCTAATCTAGGACCGCTACTGTTCTTAATTATTATTAATGAAGCAGCTGTAATCTGGATTGCAAAAAACTTTTGTTTGCTGATGATTTAAAATTTTATAGCAACATTAAGGATAGTGAAAGTAACCTTGAACTACGAAATAACATCGATAAGCTTACTTTATGGTGCATATACAAAATATAATCCCCACTACAATTGTAAAAATGAAAATCACTTGATAATGAATCATTCAGGCTTTATTGATAAAGTATTAGATTTTATTATAAAACACTCGATAATAGAATGGCCAGAATGGAAACACCACGACTTAAATAGCATTGATTGGAATTCGTGACTCAAATAAAAAGCAATTTTCGACTGTTTTGACATTTCTATATAGTAGGTGTGATATTTTGTAGCTTCCCAATTCTTTTGTACAATTAAATTTTAGGGCCTCAAATGTCGGCAATAGTTCTGTGTAGAAATTATACAGGGTGATTTTTTGAAAACATCACACCTTAAATAACTTTAAATATAGCAAAAATTTAAAAATTTGCAAAGACAGGTAAACTTTTGTTTGCAGGGGGAGAACTTTTGAGATAAGTTTTTAATGGATAGCGCTTACTCTCTCTGAGCAGGGTAGACACCCCTTTAATATTTTAAATGGAACTATCCATCTTGTGATACATCATTTGAAAGCTTATTTCATAAAGAGTCTGGCCATGTAATTAGTTTTACCACGTTTAACTTATTGACGGGGTAATAGATTAATAGTGCCTACGAAACAGGTTGCTTACTAAATTGAATATTTTGGACTCTTTTCAACAAAATGTATTTTATTTTAGAGCGGAAATAAAATTTGTCCTTACGAGAACCCAAAATTTAAACAAACAACTTGTAAAAAATATGACACTTAAAAAAACTCCCAGAATACTGAAAATTTTCTTTTAACATTATTATTAACATTAAAGTATTTATCATGTAATTTTTTAGAAAGTCCATGTCCACGAAAAAGAAAAATTATTTATTTGTAACTCCAAAAACAGTGTGAACAAAACCATAGAAATTCAAACCTTACAATAGATTCTCAAAATGTGCACCACCTCTTTCCATACAATAATACAGATGGTTCTCGAACTCCTGCTGCACTTTTCGGAAAGTTTCAGGTGGAATCCTCCTGCACTCGTTAATAATTCTTTCTCGCAGATCGTCCAGGCTAGTAGGTTGTGTTTTGTAAACCACAGATTGTAAATGACCCCATAGAAAGAAATCTAAAGCAGTCAAATCGGGTGATCGTGGCGGGCATTCAATTGTTCCATGCCTACCAATCCAGTGAAGAGGAAATCTATGATTTAACCAATTTCGCACATTAATGGCGTAATGCGGTGGGGCTCCATCATGTTGGTAAAACAATTCGTATTCATCCAACATTGGATTTCCTTCGGGGTCATGTTGGTTTCCTAATTGCTCTGTGATTAAAGGATCAATAACATTATCAAGTAATTCTAAATACATTCCCCCATTTAGCGTCCCATCAATGAAAATTGGACCTACAATTGCGTTGCCAAGTATTCCAGCCCAGACGTTCAGCTTCTGAGGAACTTGTGTATGACCTTCTCGAAAAATATAAGGATTTTCGTCACTCCAGTACCTGACGTTATGTTTATTTACAGAGCCGTTCAAAAAAATGTGCATTCATCACTGAAGCAGATATTTTTATTAGATTTGGATTTACTATAATCTTTTCTGTCATAAGTTCGCAAAATTGCAGTCTTCTATCGAAGTCATCTTCGCCGAGTTCCTGTAGAGTTTTCATCTTATAGGGATGGAATTTGTGCAGTTTTGTAACTTTCCTTACAGATGAATAAGAAAGTCCAGTGGCTGTAGAAATGTTACGCAAAGAGCTAGTTGGATCCATCGCAAAATGACCAAGTACTTCAAGTTGGGCCATTTCATCAACGACTCTATTCCCTGCCCTTTGAAGTGTCTTGAAATTTCTGCACGAGATCGAGAATGTACCTAGCGTCAACATTTTTAACGGGATGCCGTTCGTTAAACACCCTTGCTGACGCACGAGCACAGCTATGCTCAGCACCGTAAATAAAAATTATTTCTACCCTTTCGGCAGTTGAATAAACCATTATCACTTGGACTCTCACTTTAAAATTTCACGCGATTTATAAAAAGGAATGTGAACAAAAAGATGGTCGTGCCAAAGAAGTAGCCAAAAAGTTGAAACAAAAAATTGTAAACACAAAGTAGATAATTATTTAGCCAATTCAGTATAAACTGTCGAGTTGCAATATCAAGTAATGTCGAAAGAAAATTTTAAGTATTTTTGGCATTTTGCTTAGGTGTAACAATTATTTTTTAACAAGTTCTTTTAGACTTAAGTAAGGACAATTTTTATTGTAACTGCAAGACAATAAATTTTGTTAAAAAAAAGTCCAAAATATTCCATTTTATAAGCCACTTGCTACAATGCACTTTTTGACCCACTACCCCGTCAATGGGTAAAAAATAGTAAAACTAATTACATGGCAAGACTCCTTGTGTTAAATGATGTATCGTAAGATGGGTAGTTTCATTTAAAATTTTTGAAGGGGTATCTACCCCTCTAAGAGGGTAAGCGCTATCCATTAAAAACTTATCTCAAAAGTTGTCCCCCTGCAAACAAAAGTTTACCTGTTTTTGCAAAATTTTAAATTTTTCCTCTATTTAAAGTTATTTAAGGTGTGAAGTTTTCAAAAAATCACCCTGTATGTGGAGTGCAATGGCACTACTATGATGTCGAATATATAAAGTGGAATTATCGTAGCTAGTTATTTCAGCATATTATATGATTCCAAAGCTCCTTAAATGGAGTTACTATGTCAAATTTTTCGTTTGATTACTGGTATTTCTTAAGCCCTCTATCGCGGGACACCCTGTTTGTATGCACAATAATATTTAGGTACTAGATAATATTCATCTTTTCGCTTCGGGAAGTGCAGAACATAATATCAGCTCTATATGCTCAATATTCGCAACTTTTGACATCTTCATAAACAAATGACCGTCCAGTAGGATCTGAATTCATTTTCACCCTCATATTTTATTCGACCATCACTGCTTTTTAGTATTACAATAGATATTACAAATACCGGGAGAACAATAATGTCAGATGTCGAGCACATGCATTATGTATTCCTTCGCAGATTTTAATGCATAAATTTAAATGAAAGATAAAGACAACGTCTCGAGCATTGACTTATCGGAAAAACTTTCCCCGTGTACGACTTTGAACCGAACTCCATCAAAGTTCTGCAAAAACACCGAGTTTTAATGCACTTCTGATGTAGCGAGCATTGCTACAAATGCGTTGCTTAATGCAAAACGCAATTCACGTTCCTTTCTTTGTTTCAGGTGATCTAATGGACTTCTTTGCATTGACTAACTCCGCCATCAGCTTCACGTTGTATTGCATCATGTCGAGACAATTTAGAATCGAATTCCGGAGAATGGTCGGCATGCCGTATGGATGGCTTCCATTTACTCAATACCTTGCGGATGATGAATACATTGCGGCGCAGGTAAAGAAATTGTGCTGTATTTTCTTTTTTTAGAACAAGATTGTCAGTGCATAAAATACTTTTTGGTGCTTTGACAGCAATTTCTTGTGTTTTTTTCCAATTTTCAGTAAGCTTTCAAAGCTAGATTACCAGATTACCATGGAAGTATGACGGCTGAAGTTTTAGAAAATTGGTTTGAAAATAAACTGCTGCCAATGCAGTAATTATATTTGACAATGCTTCTTATCGTTCACTCAGATTGAAAGATCCAAATCCAGGATTTTCTTTTAAAACATGACCTATACTTTTATACAAGGAAACAACTCTCGGAAATTCTAAAGACAAAATATTTTGATAAAGCATTCTGAATTGATAGTTTGGCTAAAGCATGAGAGCAAACAGATAGTTTTACAGCGGTCTGTGGTTTAGTGTCGTAAAAATTGGGGAAAGTTAAATATACCATTAAGTTGTATTCGTACAATATCGCTATTCCCACAATACCTTAAATTCATTCGCATTTGATAGAAATTAATTTTTGTACTAGACCTTTCTTTTGATTTTGCATCGTTCAAATCGGACAATGAGTGCCTTACAATCTTCATCAACAGTAAGATACAAGATCTTGGTATTAGAGATCAATCTTGTTGCATTTTGGCATTATAAATATACCCGTGCACTTCGTATACTCAGTCGTTCGATACAACCGATAATATCGACAAATGATGATAGATTGATGTTGACTTTGGCGTTCAATTCCCTGGTAGGTCAAAGCTTTGCGAAAGAAAGCTTGCATATCTTCTCGCATATTCAAAACTTCCTGGCAGAGCCCACCATTATCAATCAAAATTTGCGGATTAACGCGTCATTTTCATATAAAATATGAGGAACGCTCTGTAATATCTATAGTCTGAAATACTCAACAAAAACCGGTTGTACCCTTATTTGAGTTTACACCTGCAACGTAACCTTCAATATTAATAATAATAGCTCTACCTGATTGTTCTGTGTATACAAAATTACACTACTGATTTAATTCCGAATCTATTAAACCTATTTTTAATGCAAGTACGAACACTTCGATATAATTAACAGTGCTGAAACAAACGTTCTTTATCATTTATATTAGCATTGTACAGCGTTCCTTGTATTCTAGCTTAATATATATTTTTTTTAATTATTCAGTCCACAATTTTATGTTAAAGGCTAACTGTTTGATAATTGTCCATTCCTTTTGAAGCTTTTTTTAAGTGGTATATTAATAAATCTGTTTATTAAACTATACAAAACGAAATGCTTAATTTACAATTATTGATTTGAGCAGTATTAAGAACTCCATCCCTTTCTTTATCTAAAGTAAATTGAATATTTTGTTTAGGGCACAAGGGAATTTAAGAATTCATCCAAGTGTGTGTCAGTAAAAAAAGTATCGTCAATACATCTGGTCAAGGATAATAGATCCTTAATAATTTCGAGTTTTGTTGTAGAGTTTTTCTTCAAAATTTGAAATAAACATTTTGAGACAAAAGACGAACGCATTGGTAATCCATCGTCTTGCTTGTAGAATATATCATTAAACGTAAAATAACTTTGATATATGCATATTTCCACAATATTTGATAGTTCGGTTTTTTCTGTTTTTGATAGATATTATTGATTCTATTCTTTAGGGGGATAGAAGTGAAGAGTTTAGAAACATAAAAAGATTTTTCATTCTTCTATGTTCTGTGTAAAATTTGTATTTATAAGATTGGCTAAACGATCCCTCAATTTGAATGCACACATTCACAATTTCTCAAGTATTAGGTATCTTATTGCTTATCTCATCAAAAATTATGTGATGCAGTCAGGTTTTGCCGATCAAACAGTTGTTGCTTGTGTATGGCCCTTTTCCCACAACTTGCACTGCTTGTTAAACCAAATATGACTAGAACATCCCTAGAGCTGAAGTAAAGTATCTTAAGCCAATGAAGTTGCAAATTGTTAGCCCCTGACTGACTCTTCCTATATATTACAAAATGTTTCTCCTACACCAGAATATTCCAAATGGAAATTAACAACAGGGGAAGTAACTCACATAATAAATACACGTGTTTGTGCTTCCTCCTCCCACGTATGCTCAAAGCGAGAAAAATTCTTTGTCGACGATAATAAACGTTACTTTGGTGCTCTCGTCTGTGCAATAAAAGCAAATGAAACCAAAAATAAATCATAACGAGGAGTAAAGCTTTTCCGGTTCCTTCTGTGCGATAATTGGCACTTTGAAGGCTTGGCTCGATGCTAAATCAATGCATTGTTATATTTCAGCAAAAATCGAGCTATTTCGACGACTTTTTCTAGCATCAGGCCAGGGAAGCTTCCCGGACAGAAACTACAGTTCTCTAGATGTCCCTTCGTTCGGTGTGGACTAGATGAAGGATTAAATTTAGGTAAGGAATGCAATGAGCATACTTTCTTAGATGAGCACTTTCTTAGATCTAATATTTATTGTTTCAGATCTTCTTGTAATTTTAATGTAATGTAGCTGTTATTGTACATTGATTTTGTAAGATTTGTATAAAATAAAGTGGCGTTTACATTTTTTTACTTACATGTGTTCAAGGTCCTACGAAGCAAAATGAGAACTTGTAAATACGATTTTTCGGGTTTTCGGATTGCACTGGGTGGTCCAAAAGTAATAAGAACTAATGCACTCGTATATTCCTTAAATGAAGATATTACCACTTAACTAAAATTATTTTAGTCGAAAAGTTCCAATCTTTTCGATATTCCTCAATAACTTCTGATATTATTAAAATATTAGAAAATAAAATTTAGTATTTAGGTTTTTTCTGCTACATCTGTTCCATCCTTATCTATAAAAATATGTATTTTTTGATGATCTCTATAATCGACTGTTTTCGAGATAACTTTAATTATTTTATTATTGTAATTATTTTAAACGCAGAGAACGAAAATATTACGAAGATTGTGAGTATATAGGCTGAACAATATCGGACCAAGTGCTATAATTTTCCCTGGATGCAGGTTGCTGATCAGGAAGATTTACCAACTTAGCTAAAACAATAATCTCCATAACCTTAGACTTATTTGTTTCCTCCGATGCCATAACAATGTGACTTCGACATATGGATATATTCGCCGAGAAATACCTACGTATTCTTGGTGCTTTGTTGGACGGGGCACGTGGGTGGTATTTGAGAAGCGCCTGTTTCATTTGCGACTTGTTAGATCTAAGGTTGTTCAACAAACGAAGTAATTTAGGGCTGCCTCAATTGAACCTGTAGCAAGGTCGTTTCCGTGACGTTTCTGTGATGTAAGGACGAAACAGGGTCCACAGATTTTCGTCAAGACTATGCGCTGATTGCTCTACAGCTAAAAATAGAAGGCTGGCTCATATCGTCCAATTGTTTAGCAGTATAAAGGGTGACCGTTGAAAAGAAGCATCTGGGAAAATAAAAATTATAAGGTTTCGCAGTTGCCACACGAACTAATCCAAAGAGTGCCATTGGAACTTAAACTTATACCGGAAATAGTAATTTAAATGCAACGGGCCTCGTTTTCTATATTATTCTACGATGAATTTAAGGGTGAGTAAAAAAATAAAATCAGCTGTTCCAGAGATATCCCTGTTTTTGTAAAAAAAAATGGCATATGCATGGATTAATTTGAAGTTTAGTAACTTTAAGTTCAGGCAACACTAAACCTAATGTTGGCATTCCGCAAGAACTATTAATATGCATTTACAGTGTTTTTTTGACTGTATATAATTTTTGCCATGACTGGAGTTGGTCAAAATTTTCTGGTTCAAAAACAATATAACATACAACAAAGGCAATGTCATCCTCTTGTGATACACACAGCAAGTCAGTAACTTGTCATTTTATGGCGTTATTTTGTGGCATAGGACTTGTTTTTTTATTGAGATGAATGATCTACCTCCATCACTGTTACAAAGATTCAAATCTTCGTAATTTTATAAATTATCGTTCATTCATATCAACAGTAAACTTGTTGCGAATTATCGTCGAGATATAGTTTAAGTTATTTAGATTTATCATATTGATTATTTTCAATATTTCGGACCCAAATAAATCTTCAGTTCATTTCCTTTGCTGTTTGACCGTTTTTCTTACATTGCATTTTTATTTACTTCCTTTACATACTTTGATTGGAATCTGCCAACGGAATATAATGCAGCCGGGGATGTGGATTGCGGTACGAAATTCCCCGCCTACACGCTTGAATATTTCATTTTTGTATTGAGAGGTAGCGCAATCTACCCACGAACAAATTTAATCATCAGTACTTGAATGTGACCATATTTATTTGATATGAGCAATCAGGTATTTCCGGAAATTCTTCCTTGAATAATAACATAATTTGTTTTCCTACAGTTTCACACATAATGAAACGTTTGAATCATCTTGCATGGAAAAACCTGTAGGTTTTTCCTTTATTTAAAAGCTGTTAATTTTGTTTATTTTTAATCATTTATTTGTAGAATTGCAGTATCACTTAAACAGCCCGCACTGCTTATTTTCAATGGTTCTTTAATACAGTTAGATCAGATTATCGAATATCTGTCTGTATAAAACGTTATGGGAAAAACAAAAGAAAAGTGTTTTAGGTTAAATAGTGATGTCTACAAATATATCGTTACATACCAAGTATGAGTATCTCAAAATGACAACTCTAGTTTAATAATGCATTTAAAAATTTAATTTTAATCTGTCAAAAAATGACTACGTTTATTATTGTAGGTACTTGATTAATGTATACCACTGAAACATGTAACATGAAATGGAGCCTTTTTTCGAATTGTGCCTATCCCTATCAGCAATATTTTAGCGTGAAATCGGTCACTGTCACGCCTATCTACAAAACCATTGATTTTTGCWGTCGAATGCATGCATAATCAGATAATGTAAATGCGGTTGAATTGTGTTCGTTTATTGTGAAAGCTCACACGCCGTATTGAGCTTTAGCTAACGGTTGTTGAGCAAGTTAATTTCGGGGAAATTTATTGTAGGCACTGCATTAGAATCGAAACTGCGAATGGACCAGAGCTTTAGAAAGAGCAGAGGTTCCCGACAGACTTATGAAATATTTCTGTGATAAAAAGATTAGCAGGCAATTAATACAGGATGTTTCACGAATGATAATGGCCCTGACGAAACTAGAAATGCAACCCAAAATATATTTACAGAGATAACATTGAAATATATAACGTAGAGAGCTGTATAAATTCGTAAATTTTGACATAAACTTCAATCATTTGCTTTAAGTAAAATCGGTATTGTAAAACAAATTTAATTTTTGAAAAATGTTTATAGTAATAAATGCTCAAAATTTTGGCCTCTGCTGTTTTCACAAGCTTAAATTCTAGCCCAAAACGATCTTTTAATCATGTATTTTATTTTCGAAATGTTCAACACTTTCAATTGGTTTGGTATACTTGCTCTTTTACCATTCCCCACAGAAAAAAATCCAAAGGAGTAAGGTCCGGGCTTCTCGGTAGCCAAGGATTAATTGAACCTCTTCCTATCCATCAGGCAAAACCAAATCAAGATGATTTCGCACTATTCTATGATAATGCGTAGGTGCCCCATCTTGTTAGAACCATAGATCTCGTCTTACCTGTAAATTTACATTTTGGAGAAGTATCGGTAAAATGTTTCTTAAAAAATCCAGATAAGTATTGCCGTTTAAACTATCGCGAAAAAAATAAGGCCCAACAATTTGATTCCCCAATATTCCGCACCAGACATTCGAGGAGTAGATAGTTTGAAATTGTCCTTCTCGAATCCAACGTGGATTTTCTTGCGCATAATAATGCATGTTATGTTTGTTATCTCCACCATTATTAGAAAATCTTGCCTCATCTGAGAAGCAAATGTTGTCATAAAATCTCACATTCAAATTTTGGTGTTCCCGAAAAAAGTTACAAAAAGCCAGTCTTTTAGGATAATCTGCCTCCTTTAAGGCCCGAACCAATTGCAAGTGATACGGATGAAATTGATTGCCTTTAATTATTAGGTGTACTGAAGTTGCTTTTTCATTTTGATTTGATTTTCATTTGCAATACTCTAATTTCATTGTCAGGGCCTGTTGCTGTTCTTTCTCTCGACTTTTTCAGTGGTGGCCAGTTTGTCCTTAAAGTTAATTCAAGTCTCTTGAAAATTTATCGGCAGGAGCTCTTCTAATTGGAAAACGTTGTCTGTATAAGCGGGCAGCAGCGGAAGCATTTTTCTTCCATTCACCATAAATCAAAATCATATATGTTTTTTTATTATTAATTTGAATACATTTTGACTTTTAATAAATACAGTGGCAGGTACCATAGCGCATAGCCGTCATGGATTCCCAATTTATTTAAAAAATAATACCTTTATGTAAAATCAACGCACTGGCTATGGGAATGTATTTTGGGTTGCATTTTTAATTTCGTCAGGGTCATTATCATTCGTGAAACATCCTGTATAGGTATAAGAAAGCAGCAGATGAAAATAACATCCTCTAGAAATAAAATGGTACAGAGAATCTAGCTAATTGCTTTTTTATATTCCAGTCTCCCATTTGGCATAAAATTTTTAGAACCTTTGAACAGATAAGAAATATCACATTTGCTCGAATAAAGATTTCACAACGATAGAAAGTAGATGAATACTTAAAAACTCAGCCTAATCAATAACGACGTTCGATAAATAAAATTCAAGATGAAAAATATAAGGAGATCTAAATACGATGTGTAGTAGCTCTGGAATTCCGGCAAAAAATAACCCTGTTATCCTATACATCCTGCTGTTCCCATTATTGAAACGTTACTTCCATCAGGATGTTTGCGTCAACATAGCTTTGTACCTGCCTTTAGCATCCATAGCGATTCATCAATGGAATGACAGCCTGTCACCGTCAGTGTAGATTCTATTCTAACGTGATTTGCGGAAAACGTCATGTCTAGACACGTGTGGGGGTTACCTGCATGAGATGTGGCATGCGGAACACCTAAAGGTGTCATGTGATCGACGCTGAAACAATAGAACTGCCATTACCAGTGAGCTTCGATCTCAACGACCGAAAGTATCATTAGTTTACCAAAAAATACAAACCAAAAACATGTTTTGAACGCTGCCCCACTGTATAGCACAATTACTGTCTTTAACAGTTCGCCATTGTCAAGCGCTTTTAATACAAATAACTGTCGAAAATCTTTCGCTACCTAACAGCCCAAACCACCCTTTCCTGAAAAATCGCGGTTCCAGGCTGAAATTCATCTCCCGCTGGGTGCAACGGAGCGGCAACCGCCCTCGAATAAAGCTAAAAGTACGTTGCAACAAGTAATTAATTATCCGAGAGATTGCTCCAATTATACTTCCTTCATCTGCTTCGAGTACGGGCGCCTTGACAGCTAACGAAGGAAAATAATGTTTTCCTCGACCCTAATCGAATAACGAAGGCGAAGGACGTGGTCTGCAGACGTGGATGAAATAATGACGACGGTCGGTTAAATTATTCGACTTTCTTCGAATAATTTGTCTCATTAGATCTCTGATCACCAAACTATGTCATTTCGCGTCTGTTTATTTGAAATTAGCGCAATTACAGACATTTCGTTTCGTTGTAATGAACATACTCTTGTGAAATAACACTCCTGATGACGATAATGAAAATTTGGAATTGATATCTCAAAATGAGAGTAGCACATCAGATGCAAAGTTGACCTATTAATTTAGATTTGCGCCCCTCAACCTAAATACGTGTTTCGGCAGTTAAGCTGTCATCTCCAGTATAAGCTAAAATAAGCGAATTCTTGAAACGTCTAGCTAGAGGATATTTTTCAACCCATAACTTGTAACAACCTAAAACTAGTAAAACAAGTTTCTAACAACACAGAACTCAACGGGTTTTAAATTATCTTTATTGAAATAAATAAAAAAAATACTTTTATTAATTCAGGTTTAGGTCCGATTCCAAAATCCGTATTCCTTATGAGCTAGCATGAAGTGTAATTTAGATAATATAACTAATGATATTTTGTTACACGACTGCTCTTCCACTGAAAATCAGCCCACCTCATAATTTTTGTTCCACTGTATATTTTTATCTACGGTCACGTGTTCCTCACATACCTCATTAATCATTCTATTCAATTGCAATGTTCACTCGAATATTGCTCATTTATTCATTTAAACAAACGAATTGTTTGTGTAATTTGATTACCTGTTTGATTATTTAGAGAATTAATTCATTCACTGCCTGTTAATTTAGCTGGCATCAAATGCAGAAATGTATTTTTCAGCAGGTTACTTCGCCTTTCGTTTTCACACATTCGATTAAATGTGAACATGCAACAAAAATAGGTATTTTTAATTGGGATGCATTCTTGATTTTGATTGGGATGCATTCTTGAAAAACTAAATGGTTTGTATTTTTTATTTATACTATCTTTTTTTAATAGAATCGAAGTGTCTAACGTATGTAACAAAAGTTTTGACACAAAATGTTTTGCGGGATTTTTCGAATTGTATTAGCATTATCGTATTACCATTGCATGCAAAACAATAACAAATGTCAATAACAGTCGTTTACTGCTGTCATCACTTGATAATCATCATCATATCTGGTCTCACGTAGATATTCTTTCAATTTCGGAAATAAATAGTAATCGCTGGGAGCTAAGTCTGGTGAATACGCATGGTGTTCGTGGAATTCAAATCCTGCGTCGTGAATAGCATTAATCGCATATGGCTTTTGTGTTCAGGAGCGTTGTCCTGATGGAACAAAATCCCTTTCCTCAATTTTCCCCGTCGTTTTTCTTTGATGCGCTCATGCAATTTTGAAATTAAGTTGGCATAGTAAAAACTTGTTATTGTTTGTCCATGTTCCAAAAAATCAACCATTAAAATTCCGTCCGCATCCCAAAAAATTATGGCCATAATTTTACCAGCAGTGGACACAACTCGAAATTTGAGTGGTGGAGGAGAACCTTTGTGATGCCACTCCATACTCTGGTGTTTTGACTCTGGGTCAAGTGGTGGACCCATATTTCATCAACAGTTACAAATCGAGAGAGAAACTCATCCTGGTCTGCTGAAAACTTTGCCAGACTGGCTTCAGAATGCAGGACTCTCGAACGTTTCTGATCAAGCGTCAACATTCTAGGGACCCAGCGTGCAAATAACTTTTTAAGACCTAAAATATATGTTAATATTTTTTCTATTGTGCCATATGAAAAGTCTGTAATTTCAGCTATCCGACTAATGGTCATTCGCCTACCTGCCATTACCATAACACGATTAACATTTTTTTGAATAGTGACAGTTACTTGTCACCTGGCACCCTTTGCATGTTTGACACGTTTGTCTTACAAGTTTAAATTCTCGAGACCCTTGTCAGTGATGTAATTCTTGTAATGTGCTCTAGATTAGTAACAAGATGTAATACTCTTTCATTATTTTCAGTATTGTTAATTTTCTACTCTGTATTAGCCTTCGTAAATTTTTGCCTATACACTCTTGTTACATACGTTATTACAATACTCTTTCTCCCTCAAGCTTTATAAGATTTTTTGTGTGTAGGTGTAAATGTAATCCGTAAGACGACCAGTAGGAGGGAGAAATACCGTGTAGTAGTAAATTACGTTTCATTTGCTTCTGGGACTAGTTCACCACGCATTTTATTGCACCAGAAAAAGAGCTGGCATGTTCCGTAGGATCCGTGGTTTTATGTATCTCGTAAAATTAAGTTTGTAAACTGAGGCTTATCCCTTTAGTGAACCCCTGAGATATTAATTTGACAACAGTTACATTTGGAAGCTGTGCTAAATATTTTGTTAAAGAAGTTAAATAGATTTGAGTTGAAGAAATGATTAAAAATATAGTGAATCGTTAGCAAAGGTCAAGTAATATAATCGTTTGGAATTTGTCTGAGCCTTGGGAGGCTGATAAAAGACGCAATGATAACCTGGCTGAAAACACAATAATTCCAGAGACATGTAGCAGTAAAGCAAAGAAATGCATCGTACTTGGTGTGAAATTTGAGCAAGAAGAATAACGGTGAACATGATATAAAGCTGAGATACGCTGATGGTATACTTAAAATTGTCAAATAGGGGAATGACGGAAAAAACGCTATGGGACTGAACACAAAAATAAATATATTCTATCTAAATGTCTCAGTATGTGATAATTATATAATAGTACTGACAGAAACATGGCTGAAGGATGATGTTCTAGCAAGTATAATGGTGGTTTTAATTGCGATGAAATCGCAATATCTTATAACAGTTAATAATTAACTGTTCAGTTGGTCAAATAAATGTTACTGGAATCTAGTTCCATCTGAAAAATATTAGTATTCATGTCATCGCAGTGTATATACAGGGTGATTTTTTGAAAACTTCACACCTTAAATAACTTTAAATATAGCAAAAATTTAAAAATTTGCAAAAACAGGTAAACTTTTGTTTGCAGGGGGACAACTTTTGAGATAAGTTTTTAATGGATAGCGCTTACTCTATGAGCAGGGTAGACACTCCTTTAAAAATTTTAAATGGAACTATCCATCTTGTGATACATCATTTGAAAGCTTATTTCACAAAGAGTCTGGCCATGTAATTAGTTTTACCACGTTTAACTTATTGACGGGGTAATAGATTAATAGTGCCTACGAAACAGGTTGCTTATTAAATTGAATATTTTGGACTCTTTTCAACAAAATGTATTTTATTTTAGAACGGAAATAAAATTTGTCCTTACGAGAACCCAAAATTCAAACAAACAACTTGTAAAAAATATGACACTTAAAAAAAACTCCCAGAATACTAAAAATTTTCTTTTAACATTATTATTAACATTAAAATATTTATCATGTAATTTTTTAGAAAGTCCATGTCCACGAAAAAGAAAAATTATTTATTTGTAACTCCAAAAACAGTGTGAACAAAACCATAGAAATTCAAACCTTACAATAGATTCTCAAAATGTGCACCACCTCTTTCCGTACAATAATACAGACGGTTCTCGAACTCCTGCTGCACTTTTCGGAAAGTTTCAGGTGGAATCCTCCTGCACTCGTTAATAATTCTTTCTCGCAGATCGTCCAGGCTAGTAGGTTGTGTTTTGTAAACCACAGATTTTAAATGACCCCATAGAAAGAAATCTAAAGCAGTCAAATCGGGTGATGGTGGCGGCCATTCAATTGTTCCACGCCTACCAATCCAGTGAAGAGAAAATCTATGATTTAACCAATTTCGCACATTAATGGCGTAATGCGGTGGGGCTCCATCATGTTGGTAAAACAATTCGTATTCATCCAACATTGGATTTCCTTCAGGGTCACGTTGGTTTTCTAATTGCTCTGTGATTAAAGGATCAATAACGTTATCAAGTAATTCTAAATACATTCCCCCATTTAGCGTCCCATCAATGAAAATTGGACCTATAATTGCGTGGCCAAGTATTCCAGCCCAGACGTTCAGCTTCTGAGGAACTTGTGTATGACCTTCTCGAAAAATATAAGGATCTTCGTCACTCCAGTACCTGACGTTATGTTTATTTACAGAGCCGTTCAAAAAAATGTGCATTCATCACTGAAGCAGATATTTTTTATTAGATTTGGATTTACTTATTATCTTTTCTGTCATAATTTCGCAAAATTGCAGTCTTCTATCGAAGTCATCTTCGCCGAGTTCCTGGAGAGTTTTCATCTTATAGGGATGGAATTTGTGCAGTTTTGTAACTTTCCTTACAGATGAATAAGAAAGTCCAGTGGCTGTAGAAATGTTACGCAAAGAGCTAGTTGGATCCATTGCAAAATGACCAAGTACTTCAAGTTGGGCCATTTCATCAACGACTCTATTCCCTGCCCTTTTTTTGTTTACTACACATCCAGTGTCTTGAAATTTCTGCACGAGATCGAGAATGTACCTAGCGTCAACATTTTTATCGGGGTGCCGTTCGTTAAACACCCTTGCTGACACACGAGCACAGCTATGCTCAGCATCGTAAATAAAAAAATAAGCTTTTAAATGATGTATCGTAAGATGGGTAGTTTCATTTAAAATTTTTGAAGGGGTATCTACCCCGCTAAGAGGGTAAGCGCTATCCATTAAAAACTTATCTCAAAAGTTGTCCCCCTGCAAACAAAAGTTTACCTGTTTTTGCAAAATTTTAAATTTTTCCTCTATTTAAAGTTATTTAAGGTGTGAAGTTTTCAAAAAATCACCCTGTATAATAATATAATATGTAGTAATGTGGATATATTTTGTAATAAATTTAAACTGTTTGTTAGCTCCTGTCGCATATTGTTGTTCAACATTATTATTATATAGAGCTTTGACTTTGCGAACAAAAAGTGACCCTATTGTTCCAGAGTGATCAGGTAATCACTCTCAAGCATGGTCAGATAAATTAAACTTTGACTGTTTGGGGTTGCACTATGTGTATTTCTATACCATTAATTAATTAATTATACATATTACACACACAACTGAAAATTAGGATAGTAAAAAAGAATGCAAAGTATCGTTTATACATACATGCGGTCAAAAATGTTAGCTGCTTTAGCAGCTTAGGCTCCCTAGGCTGGAAATAACGCGATGCAAATTTTGTWAATAGTAMCTGTTTGTGTAAGTTTACTAATTAAATAATGTTTTTGTTGTSYCAGTTTTGTCCTATAAAATTATGGTGGCTATTAKATCGCAACATAAATTKTGTTCGCGCAGAATGAAGCAGCGGAAACTCTAATGGCGTAGCTGGCACGGAAAAAGGGAAAAGTACGTATGCGGGTTGCCAGTGTTTTTAAAACAAAAACGGTGCTCCGTATAACATATATTTTGGTAATGGATATATCGCATGCAGTGAGACCACGATGGAAGCATACGCTTTATATAGATAATGGCACTTGATTTGCAGGTTTCTGTTAATGCCCTTTACAGAAACATCTATTTCTTTTGTATAAATATATTATTTGGGGTATTAGTGGTCGCTGGTGTACAGTCATATTTGATAAATAGTAATGTAATTTATGTAATTACGTAAGTTACTTTATGTTTGTGTTACGCCCATGTTTTCGTTTCTATTACCTGCTAAATTTTTTTAAATCTAGCATTTCAGTAAAAATACAAAAATTTTACTTACGGTAATTTAATTCAGATTGAAAGCTAATACTAATTTAATACAACAAATGTTCTAAATGTCTCCCATTCACAATCTACATGAATCAACTCATAAATTTATCAAAAATTTATACTTATCTTATTCATACGTAAAACTTTCTTCTGGCAGTGTTGCTTTGTTTTAATGTCAGTGGATTGCCAGTCCGTCATCTTTCATCTCATCTTTTTGTCCGTTCTATGTTTCATGGGATGATTCTGAAGATATTGGAACATAAATCACATTATTCCATACATATGAGCAACCCTGTATAAAAATCATATTGTAATATGATCAAGCCTTGTGCTCAGAACCTTGACTTTGCGAGGCAGTCCCAGAACAGTATCATTAAAATTATAATTATTGTATTGAAACGTTTCTAATTTCTAGTGATGGATGTTTGTTCAGATTTAGAGAAGGTAGTTATTTTTGTAGTAGAAGTGTTTAAAAAATGCAATTTATCAAACTATTTATTGAAGCAGAAATAATAAAATCGTTTGCGTAAAGCAAATATTTACAAAATTTTGAATTGATGACACTTTATGTATACTAAAAAAGTAGAAGATCCACGATCGCTGAGAAAAGAAGCTATGTTGCTATGTAATAAGATGCGCCTTACCAATGTATTTTTTTATTCTATAAACGATTTTATACAAAGATATTGTAGCAAGCATTTAATATATACATTTTCTAATTTTTCATTTGCCATGATAATGATACTTCATTTAAAATGGAGCTATTTTTTGGGAACGTGTTTTGAAAATTGCTGATTTATTATACAAATAAGTTATCCTGTAACCTGGTATATCGATATAATATGTTCGTTAATTGCATCATAATCTGTTCCCGGCACTGACAATGCATAATTTAATTATTCAAATTCGCATGATTTAACCAGCAAAACATTCTTCTCTCTGCCGCTATCTTTTGTGCCAGGCAGGCCATAATTAAAACAAGTTGCCAACCTCCCGCTAATGCCGAAAGTGCGTTGCTATGTCCCGCTCCCGTTTGCCGATAATAATTTTGCATTTTGTCGAGCACTGAGAAAGGCTTTTTTCGTTATAAATAGCGCGATAAACAACAAAAGCAAAATAAATCTGACGTTCCCACCCTATGCGATGATCATTTTTGCATGTGAAAATGTGAAAAATTTTATAAGTGGGGTATCAAATTGGGATGTTGAAATCAGGGAAACTCATACAACTTAAATGCAAATAAGAGATTAAAACAGTTGGCAAAGTTATCATCGTTTTTATCATCCATCTGGTAACTAAGCAAATACCATACATTCTGATATAAGGATTGATAATGACCAGAAATCAAAATTTAATAGGACTTGTTTTAAATTTTGATGAATACTTAAGGGAGTATAAGTAGTGTAAAAAATGATTGTACAATTGGTAGCTGTATGAATGATATTACTCAATATTTTATTAGTAAATTATTTGTTCCATGATAGGGGCTAAAATTAATCGTTGGGAATACCAAGCTTAGAACAGCACAGGAACGGAAATATCTAAAAAGGTATCGTAGGCGTAAACAGTGACGCAAGCGAGAACTAACGAACAGAGCGAACCAGGTGTTATGGTGCTCTAAGTGCTAGTGGTTGCAGTATACTGTTCTGAATACTGGATTAGTTATGTTATAATAGTAGTGTTTTGAATTGTTTATGTTTAAATTCAGTGTATTTCGTTGTGACGTTTAAATAAATTCAAGAATCAGAAACTAATTAAATTTATCAATATGGTGTAAGGGACACAGCTTTTAACGAGTTATTTAACAGATAGACTCCAGATCGTCATAATCAAAGCTAATTATATTAATTATGAAACTCAATGAACTATTTTAGATATTGTATGTTCAGTGTGCTCAAAATAAATGTTCAATATATATACCATTGAGAAAATGTACTATATTTATGATCACATCAGATCTAAATCAGAACAGTTTTCCATCATATTTGAATCATATTTTCTTTCGTATCGTCTATCTAAAATAAAAGCATAATTATTATTTTGGCATCTGCATTATTTCAGTCACAAATACTTTGACCAATTGTGCTGAACTATGACGGCAGTATAAAGGGTCCATTTTGTTTTAACTTGATAAATAATTTGGGAGTATGTATTTTTAGCCATACGAGCTGCTTGATCATAAACATTTTTTATGACTTACCTCAAACATCCTTCATGTTGGGGAAAACCGTTGGTTCCAATTGTTGTAGTAGTCAGATTTGACAAGATACGACGACGCAATCATAGCGTATGACAAAAACTGTTAAGGCATTAGAGTGTAGGAAATTAAAGCGATTTCAGAAGCTTTGCGATATACTTGACCAGCTTTCAATAACTTAAACCATACTTTGGTTTGAAGGCTTCCGTGGTTGTTATCGATGACATGTTGTTGCTTTCTTGAACTTGACGTTACGACACTCATGTCGGTATCTTCCTCAGAAATAGCTCTGAAAATGAAATGTCCCAGTCCGCTCGGGTATTTATACACGTCCAGGTAGTTCGATGCCTCGGTTTCGGTTATAATTGTACGGATTCTTCTGGATTTCGATGGCTTCCTTGTACAGTCTCGGCCAGAATTTCGCTTCCCTTGACAGCATTTGTGCCTCCTCGAATTTGATGATGTGGCCAGTCTCCATTCGGTGTTCTTCTACAACCAACCTGTACTTAATGTGCTTCTTGATTCTCGTGCTGATGTGCCTTCCGGTTTAGCCGATGTAAACCTCCGCACRGCTGCATGCGATGCTTTTGTAGCACCTCAGTCGTTAAACGATATTTCGTAAAGGCGTTAGCTATCTTTCTCGGAGCGGTGAAGATGGTGTTTATCTTATGAATTCTCAGCAACCGTCCGATCTTATCTGTACATCCATTGACGTAGGACAAGTATGCTGCAGCGATTTGCTCTTCTGGTTCCTCCCTCCCTGGTTGCATGTCGATAGCCTTCTCAATCTGTGCCTTAGAATATCCGTTCTTCTGTAGTGCTCTGCGTAGATGTTCTAATTCCTCTTCTAGGTGGTCTGGTTCTTTGACTAGCTTCGCTCGTTGTATCAGCGTGTTGATGACTCCTTTTTTTGGGCGGGGTGGTGGTGTGAATCTGCATGCAGGTAGCGAGCCGTGTGGGTTGGCTTCCTATAGACCCGATGTCCTAGCGTGCCGTCTTGTTTCCTTGTCACCATCACATCCAGGAATGATAGGGCGCCATTGGTCTCTACCTCCATCGTGAATTGTATGCCGCTGTAAAAGCTATTTAGATGATCCAGGAACTCCTTTATGTTCTGTTCTCCATGCGGCCAGACGGTGAAAATGTCGTCCACGTATCTAAACCAATACTTAAGTTTAAGGCGTGCCGATGCCAATGTAGTTGTCTCGAAGGCTTCCAAGTAAATGTTAGCTATCAGCGGAGAAAGCGGTGACCCCATAGGAGTAAAGGATACTATGATAATTAAATTTGTGACTTAGGAAGGTCTTAGATACGAGTGTGGATATGGAATAATGACGAGTATTAATTTCTGGTTTAATCGTAGGAATGGGATCGCAATTGAAAAGCCAGTAGGGAGATTTCTGAAGAAGTTATCGTAGTCGAATCTGTCCAAGACCGCGGCGCATTTCCAGGATTGCATGCGTGTGGATTTCGCCTAATTTATAGCCACTGCAAAATAAACGTCCACGACTCAATCTCACATGAAAAGCCGCCCCTTCGCTCCGATAAACTGAGCTTCGTGCCGCTCCTGAACCTTGGACTTTGGCATACGCATGTTACGGAATAAGGGCCTCCATGATTGCCAATGCGAATTGCCGAGTCACGATAGGCTTTTCCTTTGAATGCTAATCTAATTTGTATGCATATCGGCCAGTTTGCATGCGGGACGGCCTGCGCAGTAAAGTGCGATCCACGAGAGCGATTTTTGTTATAAGATTATGCAAATTCACGGCAAAAGACTAAAATGCACGCTGCGAACACGGCATTAGGTCCCGTTATCGAAGTATATTTTTTCATTCGCCAAGTTGTAATTTACAACTCAAATTTCTAGGGTAATTTCTGCGATGGCCGCGGCGAAACGGAGGAAACTTGCGCTTTCTTATAAAAAGATCGCGAAAGACAGTTCATGGTCATGCTCTTATTGTTTGATTTCGTGAGGGATAGTTGGCGTGTATCTGAGAGGAAGTGGTCATAAATTACACCTAAAATTAGCACTAATAACTTCCTTAATAGCCAGCCATGAATAGCAATGACTTGATTTGAAGTATTTCATTAACGAAAATTCGCGTTTTAAGCTGGTTGTATACGTTTTCACATAATTCGATCTAGGCTGCTTTTTTCACTGTGGACAAAATATATCTAATAGCTATTGGTATTTTTCATCGAGTAATAGATAAAATAAAACGTAACTAATTCACATTTGAAATATCGAAAGAGTAAAATTTTATTCGGGCGACAATCAAACATCGTTGGCGTTTCCTCAATGTTCAATCTAAAACACACTTAGAAGACCGTGTTTGTTTTTATTTTAGTTTAAAAAAATGATGAGGATACATGAACCTCAAAATATCATAGTAATTATTTAAAAAAATTGTAAAGAAGTGTAACATTCGTTCAAAAAAGTCACATATTACATATTATTTCCTAAAAACTAAGGTATAAAATTTAGAACAGATAATGGTCACGTGCTTTATCATATAACTCGCGGATACAGGTTTAGAACCATTGAAAGTGTTTACGGTTTACAATGATTGTTAAGATGGGTTGCAATTTACAAACTTTCGTTCTGGAAATGAAAGTCAATAACTTTAACATAATATAATAACTTTAAAAGGATTAAATACACTGATTTTCTATTATATTTTACCTACACTCATCATTTAGGTTATTAAAGTTAGACTATATTTTTTCTAAACTTATTGGTCATAAAACATATTAAACGAGATGCTTTTATTCTTACAAAAATGAACATAGTTTGAGCAAAATTCAAGCATTATAAAAAATAGGTTAGGTGTACTAACCAGCAGTGCAAACAACCTTATTTCTTCCCAGAAGTATGAAACTATATATTACGTATATATTTGTTATGTACATCAGTTGCAATCAAAATATCGTAACTTCATCCTGCATAAATTTGTGTGAAAATTTCTCACGTAAGTGTAGCCTGAAGAAAAATATGGAGGACAACTTCCATTGATTTTAATTGCATGAGATGCTGTCATTTCAAGTTTACGAAATCTTCCTCGAAAAAATTTTAATATTTTTCGTCTTGAGTACTAAACTTATTGGTTCCACTTGCACCTCCACTTACCTCTTTACAAAATGATTCTTATACAAATGCTGGAAACAGTGACGATGCAGAATCAGATAGTGGACATAGTAAATATGAAGATGATGATTAATTTGTGAACAAAGGTGTCTGTAGGTACTGTACTTTAAAAACGAAATAAAATGTTTTCTGGTCTACGTAAGTTCTTTAAATACTTGTAATAAAAGAGTTCAATTTTGAATTTTTTGTGGTCAGTTACGTCAAAAACACCTCTATACTTCTAAATACTGAGTTTTGAAAAGATTTACTGACTTCAAAACTTGTCCGCCGCGCTGGATTCGCTATTTTGAGTTTTGAAAATTATAATTCAGTTCTCTAATCAACGACCTGAGAACATCTGTAAAACCAAATTTAGAAAAGATATAATCAGTCATTTTGAACTCAAAAAATCTGAATTCAGTATCGTAATCAGCGACCTCCAAAAATTACATATACCAACAATTAGAATTTTAACAACACTTTGATATTTTGGCCTGCTGTTCCTCTTTTCTGACCACTGAGAAAAGTTTTGCTATTTGACTAATTGTTGATTGTCTAACTCTTAACAGAATAACTATATATCGCTGGCTACCTACGTCGTTAACTATAGATTTACCGTTTTCACTTTTTACGCTTTTAGAGAGAAATAAACAAACAGAAGTCAGATTTGATTAATAGTACAATACATGTGACAAAAACAAACTTATATAAATTGATATTATTGTAACTAGTGTAGAAAAAAGTAAAGATGATGTGACAAATTAATTTAAAAACCTATTATTATAAAACAAAGTTAGCTTGCATTTTAGGTAACACAAACATGTATAAATATAAATACAGCAGTGTATGACCTGCAGGTAACAAGCTATGACCTCTTAGAAGCCCGAACGATATCCTAACTAGTTAATGTCGTCACAATAATTAATTTATAACACACCGTATGACCTGGGTTTGATGTATTGGCTGATCCTGGGGGTACTATCAATAATAGCGTTGCATAATGTTAGCCTTTATGTGATACAGTGCTTGGGCTTGTATTCGATCTATACAGCGTCTGTAAACACAATCATGGACGCTCTTGGTTTGGTGTAGATTTGGAAGAATACCATACTTCACTGAGTTGTGAAGTTGTGGACAATGATTCTGATGCAAACATGGAAAACCACGAAGAATGAACCACTATTGTTAAGAAAAAAATCTACGTAATGTGAGTAATAATGGAAATACCTACTTCTGGTCGTAAAAAGAGAAATTATGGTTGGAGCTGCAAAATTCGATGAAATTTAAAATTAGCTAATTATCTTAAAGGTAGATTACCACAAACCAATATTTGTCTAAAAGTAAAAACGAAACTTACAAATTTGGTGCTGAATAAATAAATAATAAATAGAATTTTTAACAAAAATGCGTTAATCTTGTGGGTAGGTATCCTTGATCTACACAAAAGCTACGCCACTGGTTATTAACGCCATAACTTAGCGAAGCTTCAGGTTTAATTTCCTCGGGCTATCTCTCCTAAATGAGTTAAGTTATGTTTTCCGAGTAGCACGCATACGGCAGTAGGTCGACCATGTGTTCCTTTGAGGCAATGACGCAAATTGCACTAATTTCTGTATTATGGAATGTCTTGGAACCGTGGGATTAATTACAAGATTTATCATCCGTCTTTAGCGTTTGGAAAATTAAAAGAAGCTAAAGAGTAGAGAGTAGAAGAATGAAAATGTTCAAGTGTTTATTTTCGGAAAGAGAATTATCTAAAGCTGCTCCACTTCCTTTGAAAGAACTGAAGTTGCCCTAGGGGGGCTTTTCCAAATATTGATGGGTTCATATATTATTTCCGGACGATTTCAACGGTTATTCGCTTTGATACATGAGCGGGGGTCGTGAAATCTATTCAAAAAATTTCTTTCAGAGTAAACCTTGCCTTTCTGGAAGGCACCTAAGTAGAGTGTACCAGTTACACAGTATTCGAGTACAAATATGTCCTAAAAAGTTACACAATTAAAATGAGGATGATAAATAAAAAATACATATGCAATAGTCCAGATGTCAGAACTTCATTGTTATGTTAAGAAGACAAATACAGTCAAGTCCCCATACATGGAACAATTTTTTACTTTCATTGCGCATATTTTTTTGAAGTTTCAGTTAAATAGCAATATTTGTATTAAAACTTGTGTGAATGCTACGTAGTACGTATTCCCTTGTTTATGTGTGAAAATTTAACCGTAAATATATTTTACGTTATCATGGTTTTAAAAGATTTGTCTCAAAATCTTGACTTTGTTTCCTCCAACACGTAAAACTACATTCAGTAAATAAATAGTATATTTTCCATAGTAATTATTACATTACGTTGCTGTTGCTATAAAATAATGTGTAGAATATACAAGATTTTATACATAATAATATAAAACATTACATACAAACGTTTTTCTTTTATCCCTGATTACTAGAAACAAATTATCAGCGTATAGGGAGTAGTGGCAATCTAAATTACAGTGATCTATTTGATTGATAAATAAACTAAATAAAATGGGTCCCAAAATTACTACTCCCATTCTTACATCAAGATTTGTGGACCTAATTTCATGAATTACATTATTTTTTAATAACTTGCTATGGTTAACATAATCAAAAGCCCTGCCCATATCACAAATATTGTATTATAATATTATGCTTGTTTGACATTTGAACATTTGAGGTTTCTCTAGGAAAGGCATATTCAAAAATTTTCGAGATTGAGATTGAAAACAGTCTCTGGTCAGTAATTTTCCAATAAACTGTGATCAGTACATTTTTCATTTAAAGGCTACTGACAATAAATAAAACTGCCGGTACTGATTACAAATAAATCCACTCTGGGCAAAAGCCATACTCAGTAACTCAAAAAAGTGGGCATGAGTGGTGGTATAGTGGGTGACAGGATCCTCTGTCCCTATGTTTTAAAGAAAACTTGAACTGTGACATTAGCATTGGCCATTTATACCCTAATCAAGAAGATCTGGACGGTGTACCAGAGGCGAAGAGGGTCAATGGAAGGTCTCCGGATTTAACATCACTGACTTCTTCCACTGGAGTTGCTTAAAATCAAACGAATCTCGAAGATTTAGAAGATCTAAAGCGCCGAATCCAACAAAAGAAACAGGCTCAACAAATCCTACAGCACTGCAAAATGTACGAATGGTGGCAATATTGAACACTTAATCAATTAATTCATTGTTTAAGAAATAAATTTTCCCCCACTTGACTTCGTATCCCGCTTTCGAAGGACCATGTGTAAAGCTAAATAAAAACTCGGACAAAAGCACGTCCTAATTATGCTTAGAGCTTGCCGTTTTTATGAGTCGTAACGTTTGAGAGTGCTATAAAGGCACTAACACCGAGGAAAGTCAACAGGGAGGCAGTAAACTAGATCAGTAATGACGTCCTCTCTTGTATCATGGACGACACGACCCGTTTAATTTCGCAAACAGTATGACGTGATTGTGGTAAAACGGTCATGAACTCTGTTGATGGACGTGTCACTGTAAAACTGTTAAAAATAATAGATTATTTTTGGAGCTGATGGAATATGAATGCTGTAAAGTATATCAGCCTTGTAAAGGAGCTGGTACGTTCTCTACTTTTAGTTACATATTCAATCAATAACTATTGCGCAGTATGCGTTCTTCCGCTGATCAACTTTATATTTAGGTAGGAATACTTGGGAACATACTCATACTAGACGCCGCCGGCTGCTCGGAAAGTCAACAGGTTGTTTAACTTAACGTCTGTTTTGACAACGGGACTAGAAATCTCTGCAACGACGTTGAAGCATAATATTGTTTATTCCCTGAGTTTACTGATATCCTTTCTTTGTTTTTTGTTTTTGCTTCTACCTCTCGTGTTTTACAAAACACGTATTAAGCCTTTTCTCTTTGTAACTATATAATCGTTTACATCTGAACTAGTAAATGACGTCCTCATTACATAAACAGCTATTATATATCAATAATAAAAAAAAATCTAAAGCCAACTGGATCACCTATGCAAATTCTCCGATACTAAAATCACATGGATCGATCAAGTTCCCCAGAACTATGAAAGGCTTTGTGGGCCAACAAAAAAGAAAATATATATAATAATAATAGACTTTATTGACAACATAAATATAAATATAAACAGAAAATTGATGCATTATGTTCAAGATTCCCAAAAACCAAATGTTGTCAAACGGCAAAGTTGAGCTTTGCTGAAAAATCAGCATGCTGATTTACAACTTAACCGAAAATGTGTATAATTAAACTTAAAATTAGAGCAACAAAGCGCAAATTTTATATACATTAGTAGTAATAAAAATAACAACAGAACAGAAAATTTAGATGACCAGATGTAATAAAGAAAACAGTATCTTGAATATAATGAATAATAAGGCCCAATGATTCACGGAGCAGCTTCTTCAATTTGCTATCAAGTGTCAGGCGATTGTAATAAATAAGATTTAAATTTCCAAATGCATTTTTTATCATTCTATTTACAAATTCCCTAAATCTTAACTCTCGATCTATAGTGAAACCCAGGTTTTTATAAAACGTCGCCATAGTTAAGGGTTGATTTTTTATTTTAATGTTGCCTTCCACTACACCTGCATAATTATTTAAAACTTTAGCTCTACCGAACAGCATGCAACGCGATTTGCTTTCATTTAATTCTAAATAGTGTGCATTAGCTGTGACTGCCAATCTGCTAAGGTCTTCATTTATATTGGCAACGGCTGTGGTGACATTTTCTGGAAGAAAACTGCGTATCACCAGCATATTCAAAACTAGTACAATGTTTCAAGCATCCAAGTTCCAAGAATGGAACCTTGTGGGACACCTCTCTTTAGATCAGTAAAATTAGAATAATTTTTACCAATTTTTACACGTTGTTTTCTATCTCATAGGTACGATTTCACCAAGGCCACAACATCACTGTCAAAACCATCGCCAACATAGTATCATGGCTAAGTGTGTCAAAAGCAAAATCTAACAAGATTAATACAAGTAGATTGTTATTGTCAATAGATCTTAAAATTTCATCTGTGACATCAAAAAGCGTAGTGGAACAGCTATACCCAGCCTTGAAGCCTGATTGGGTAGTTAACAGTATACTAAGTTTAGCAAGGTGTTCCCATATTTGATTACTTAATGCTTTTTCTCAAATTTTTGATAGAGTGGGCAGTATACTCACAGGTCTTAAATCTTTCAAGAATTTATACATTTATGACTGGAATAAAGAGATATGCTATGTAACGCTATAATGTAGAAAAAGTTATATTTAGTCCTTTTTTACATTTATTCAATCATTCATTGGTATATGTATTGGTTTAATAGAACAGGTCGTTGCTTCGCGTACTTCATGGTTTACCTCGACCGGTCCTGCTCGAGAGTTTCTTGCTCCATTCTTTTTTTGTATCTTGATAAGAATCGCGTTCTCAGCTGGAAAAATCTATCATTAAACGGCGATACGTTCTCGTGTTAACTTGGAAATAAATCACAATCGAGTAAAAGCTTCGTAGCTAGGTTGCATTTTGAGTGGTTATAGTGTACTCACCGATTTTCGGGATTATTTGGACTTGTTACACGTATATTTGCTGAAATTTCGCACGTTAGGTTGGTTTTTGTGCGTTAGCAAATGTTGCCCGAGCTAGGGGATTCGGAAGCCTACTCGATCGTTTGTGTGGAAGTTTAATCACATTTTCTACGCCGATTCTGCATTGTGATTTGACCCTCGACCAGCTGAGGTTACTTGTAAGTTTCATTTAAAATGCTCTCTAGCTAAAGAACCTGATGTTCTAGGGTTTTACTGTCGGTTATAATAGTGCCGAATAGTATTTACAACGCTGGGGTACTGTCGTTCTTTGTCGAGGAGTTTCTTCAAGGGCCTGTTATTTCTGGTGATATCGCGGGGCACGGGATTCCATATACAGCCGTTCGCCGTTAGCCTTAGCCTAAGTGAGCCTATCGTCATCGCACCTATTTACTTTTGATGTTCACCAGTTCCTTGTGACCTGAAGAGATCGCCCCGAACTTAAGCTATGTATACTACTTGTTATTTTAATATTTCGTTGAGATTCACGTTCATTCATTGTATATAAATCAATTCATTTTATATTGTACTTTCAAATCTCTTTCTAATTGTCAAGTAATCGAGTATTATTTAACATTAACTTCAATCTTTTGACTAGTTTCGTTAATATTTTGCATTAATGTTTTGCCTTTATAGTTTTGTTTCTATCACAACGGTAGAGTTATGCTTTGATTGTTCAATAGTGTTATAATTTTTAAATTCAATTCGTTTCGGGTCACGATACCCGAAACAGCCTTTTTGTGATATTTTTTTTCAGATATTTCAGTGGATACCTCGATATACGTATACCGAGGACACCGCTGGATGCATGTAAGTACTTGGGTTGTATTTTTGTTGAATAGAATTTGTTGAACAATCGTTGGATTTTTTTGTTGAGATATTCCTGTTAGATCACAGAATTTTTGACATCTTTCACCCGCGGTTCGTGATTGGCGGATATTCGCTTAGCGGTTCAATCACGTGGCGCCCTTGTTTTTTTTACTATCAGTTAATACCCTGCCCATCTCCACTAAAGCTGGCAGCCCGCTTAAGCGCACATATTAATTGATCTTTCGGGTTATATTTTTTCCATTAATTGTCACTTAGTTTGTTTTCTTGATCTTTTTCCTTGTTTTGAAAAAAAAACGCCACAGCTAGAAAAAAAATTGATAAAAACTGCCGAGAGTGCAAATTTAAACCATTCCAGCGGAAAATTCGTAAACAATGTATAATTCTTGGCAAATCTCCTTGCCTCAACTTCCAGAACAATTGACAAGAAATTCAGCAAATGGATTAAGGTCAAACTACATCAGCCCAAACTAAAATTCAACGACATATTCTAGAAGATTAACAATTTCGACTATAAATCTTGTAGTTACAATGGTTTCCCCATTTTTCATTTGGTGAAACAACTCTAAAACCGTACATATTCCTAGCTACATCGAGTCATTAGAGAATTTTTAAAAACTGGGTAAATAAAATTACTGGTTAAGAAAATAATCTGTTCTAACAGAGAAGGCGATGCTGAACGAAAGAAGTTTTATGCTTTCCTTTTTCTTAATTACCACACGTTTATCTAGAAGCAATCACTCCTTCCGACAGTTGACAATTAGTTGCCGGTCAAATACTTTTTTCCTTCCGTAACAAAGTCAGCCCATTTTTCGTCTTTTTACTAGCGGGAAAGTTTTTATTTCGAGTCTGAGAAATTCGATAGGCAGGTACGATTTATTGGATCTGATCAAGCTGGTCCTTTCGTTCATTCGTTCTTTCGAAAAGCTTTAATAAATTACCCCTTAATAAAGTAAAAATGCCCCGGTCATCGATTCGTATGTACAAATATTCGTCTAAAGCTTAGCTCGCTTCTGAAGATTTGGCTAAAACGCGAATCGATTGTACCATTGCATTGTTGCAGGAGGACATTTTGAGCTTCATATTTAATGATATAATATTCAGTTTTAACAAGCAAATATTATAAAGAGCAATAGATAGGTACAGTAACACCTGTAATAGAATAACATGTTATGGGATTAATCGATTTAGATAMACTGAATTTTGAAGTATCTCTTTTTAATGAAAATATAGATTACTTGGGGAATTGGCATCAGTTTTCAATAGATATAATAGTCACATACAATTTATTGTAGGAAAAAATACTAATAACGCTTTTGCTTTGTTAATTAGAAATTATGAAAGCTTTATTGCAATGGATCGGTATAGTAAACCAACACCTTTTGCCAGATATCTAAATTTGCATTTAAATAAAGACTTCTCCGTCTAAATCTGCTACATTTTGTAGGCTTCCCCTCATATTGAAGAACTTAGAGATAAATTAAGAAAGTTTTGCAATATTCAAGTCTGTTATTACTAGCTCGTTCGGTTTGGGGATGTGTTTTCCAAACTAAAAACAGTAACACCATTAAAGAACTTACTAACATTGTATTCATGGTTAATATATAATGATTGTCAATCTGTTGACGTTGGGCGATCTTTTAGGTATTCGAATTATAGCAGACTGAAAGAATACAAAAGAGATGTAGGTAATAAATGGAAGGATTTTTTTATAGAAACAACTTCTTCTAGAAATGCCGCACATTAGTAAACAAAAGTAATAGTATATTAATTACTCAGCATAGAGCAATTCAGAAATTTGAAATAATTTACATTATTCATTAAGACGATGCAGTAGACAAGAACTTCGTAGAAAGATTCTTTTTAAACAATCTATAAGTGAGACGCAGCTCAACGTCAGTATAGGCATTCATGCAGGTGACATTATATGTAAATGATCTCCTATAGATTTCTTTACGATGTCTAGGAATTGTTAACATTGACTACCTACTTCTAGTGTTAACTGCATGTATGCTACTACGAAAGACAAGTCTTGAATGTAGGTATGCAGGCAAGCCAATGTAGCTGACGTCTTTCAACATACTTAGCCACCCCAACTCTCTGAGCCTAACCGATGTTCCCTGACGATGTCTTAAGCCTAGTGTGTACCTAACACATATAACTTTGAAAAGACGGGCAAAATGCTAACAGAACGCAACTCATCAAAACTCGATGGGGTGCTCTTCTTAGGCAATGGGATAATATGTGCCATTTTCCACACAGACAGGAGGTGTGATAACCATTAACATACATTTAACATATGGGTAGCTGCAGGATAGGACAACATATTTTAATCGCACATACATTTATCATATCACTTCCAAATGCTCTAGACTGAATATTTCTAACATGATTGTAAACAGTTATTTCAGCCATAAAGTCAAACTTCAGTAAGTTCTGTACCCCTTTTCTCACTTTACTAGAATAAAATTGCATTAAATAACTATCCGGCAATGTTCTATTCTGACTAAATCTTAGAAAATAGCAATACAAAACCATCAACTTTATTATGCCTAATCAAAAAGTGTCATATGCGTTTTTTAGAAATAAAGAAGCCAGTAGCTTTTTAGCCCTGAAGAAAGTGCTAAACAATTCTGAAAGCTTGGCAGAAGTAAAGGACTTCTACATAATAGAACAAAGGATAATTGGTTTCGGCATCAAATTTATTACTCCGATGTGGAATATTATAATCCAAGGCTTTAGTTTCAGGGACCTCCGGGCTATAAGCCAGACAGAAATTCTTATTTACGAAACATTCTTGCTAAAATACCGCCGTTCATATTATCTGGATTAATGCTTGTGTTATCTAGACCTTTCACTTTTTGTCGATTGTACACCCTTGTGCCGATAATTAAATCAACCCTTCTACCTTAGAAAGCTTTTCATCATAAAAATGTAAATTGGGCCTGCTCCTGAAAGTAACAGTACATAATTTTCATCCCAGACTAAACAGTTTAATTTTAGCCCCTGTAAATTTATTAAGGATCGACGGTTTTACAGACCACCCAGAATTTCAACTAATTAATGGTTCAGTAAACTTATTATTCAAACCCTAACTCATTTGCAAGGTAATTAGTCTTGGGACTTCTAAATCTGAACCTTGGCGAGAGTTAATCTGAAACCAAAAAAGTTTTATTTGCCAGGATGGACGGTATCAAACTTTGCGAAAGTTCATTCGAGTACAGTGCAAATAATATCTTGCTGCAAATCTCGATAGGTATATTAAAGTCAATACCCAGAACGTTATAAGTAAAACTTTACTACTTAAATAGATTTTCCATTACTCAACCTAGATGTTGAACAGGCTTTTAATGTGAATGTTATCTTACTACAGATGTGGCAGATTCGTTCTAAAACCTCTATTACCAGAGTAAGAAAAATTGAGAAGAAAAATTAGATACTTTTGTGAAGTACTATAGGACTTCTTCAACAACGTTTATGCTAACGTTAGCTATGAAGTCATAGCTTTGAATGAAACGTGGCTACAATCTGACGTGTTCATCAATAATCCGTTTCCGAACGATTCTTTAATTCTTAAATGTGTTGGGAAATTTAGTAATGCGATCAATAATTTTCAACCTATATTCATCTACTTTAACCAACACTGGTTACTGTTATGAAAGTGTGTGTCAGAATAATGGTCCTAGTGAACGAACTATTCTCGGTCTCGCCATTAATTACTGAAGATAGACATCATTCTGCCCTGGATGTAATTGTCTCGTGTATACCAACACCGTCTCATAATTTTGAAACGAAGACAATTACTGTCTTTAACTTTTAAAAATCTAGCTATCCACTATTATAAAGCTGTCTTCTTAACCACATTAGTAATACTAAATGTTGAAGACATGTAGAAAAAAGGCTTTGCATAATTCTTTCTGTCACCTTTTCTATTGCTATCTCTTGATGCTACAATGATGCTGGATGTCACAAACTGACGCTTTTGATTGAAATCTTTTACTTGTCTTCTTGAATTTTTTAAAAACATTTCAGTTTACATGTCTCTTTTGAAACTTTGCCTAGCTGTCAGGCTTTATTCACAGTATTCTTTCTCTTAGGAATGTAGTTCTTTCCAACAACAAGCTTTTCTTATCTTTCATTATATTTCCATTTGTTCAAGTTTCTTTTACATTTTCGCCGTCTAACAATAGTTGTGCTTTTTTGTTCTTCAACTGAATTATTCTGCGCGTTGTCCTCATTGGTGTCTTCGGGAATCAGAACCAAATTTTTGCAGTTGATCTCAAATAGTTTCCAATATAACGTATCTCAGTGATATAACATTGTTCAGCTGGTGTCTGTTCAAAGAAAGTTTCTTAAATTCTTGTTTTCCTTTGAGAGCGTCTTTAAAGAACTATGATCACTAAGCTCTGTTGGACAGATTCCAATTTCCTGAATAATAATATTGATTACAGCTTGATAAGATCAGATACCCCGCAATTGCTATCTGTTGTAGTAGTGATAGTACAAATAATAAAGTTATTAATTAATCTAAAGTATAGTTATTATAATGATATTTCTGACTTCTATATGACATTCATTTTGATTCTGTTGCATCTGTTATGAATTTCTTAGACATTATTATTACCTAATTTGTTAATTTGATCAATAGGATTATTATTCCCTTTGTTTAAGTTAATTTTTTGCAATGCGTTTGTTTCAAATAAATTTCCTGTAATTGGGTTCTAACCCTTTGGAAAATAAAGATTATTATTATTATAAAGTGGCTTGTGTTTTCTGATGTTGCGGTATTAAACTTTTGCTACTTTCGACGTAATTGTACCCAAAAGGGTTTTGGGGGCTTCGGTGCGAGTTCGTATACTTTGCCGATGATGCCAACGTAAGTCATAAATATTTAACAAATTTGCGCAGGGATGGTTAGAGCATCAATTATGTAGGTATCTGCCTCACGTTGTAAACATCATCAAATTACATAATACGATAAATATGGGGCTCGAATTATGCGAATACGAAACTCGGCGAAAATCCGCATGTAATGTTTTATAATATTTATTTTATAGAATTGATGATAATTTAGTAAAGATATGAAAGTAATGGATCTTCTTGACGATTCCGACAGAGAAGCAGTTCGAATTAAACGCTTTAAAAACCTACATAACTTATTATTATTATTATTTTGTAAATAATCTGTCTAAAATGAAAACTTCAAATTCTAAATATTATAAATAAATGGAGCGTATTTGGCATGTTTTAGTTGGCCCCTTATTCTAAACCTCATTTTCAGTAAGGTTCAATTACATGTAGCGATATCTAAGTACCATTGTAAATGTTTTATAAAAACCCTGACGAAGATTTGAAATAAAAATCGAAAGCTTGGCAAAGAAAGTAAAGTAAGAAGTCGATATTCCCCTTAATTCAGAAGACTTTAACTAATAAAATATTATAATAATACTATTATTACGACTATAATAAAATTACTTATCATATTTGCTATTGGCAACGTCGCGTCAAGTCATTTTGGAATTGACAAGTGACGTTTGTCACCCTTGCTACGTCAAACGTCACTCCGTGATTTTTTGAGGTTAGAAAGGGGCGATTTCAGTATTCAACGCTGTTATTTATAAATAAGTTGCAATAAATGTGATTTCATTACGACGGAATTATCCCCAAAGTTAAAATATGTCTGAAGGTGATCGCATGCCCAAAATAGACCTAAGCAAACTGAAACAAACAGAACTAGACTTCATCAAGCAAATCGAGAAACAGAACTTAGAACGCGTGCAGAAACTAAAGAAGCTCCGCAGGACTAACGTTATCACGGGTAGCCTGATAGGAGCTGGAGTACTCAGCATCTACTTTTATTCCATGTGGGCAGTGAAACAGGAAAGTTTCCTAGACGATTTCGACGAACCGGCTAAGATAATCGTAGAAAAGAAAGAAAGTAGACTGTAACGATGGCAGCTTCAAACTTACGTCTACCGCCTCTTCCCACGATTAAAGATATCATTAGGTTGTATAAGTTAAGGGCGCTTCGGCAACTTTCTCAAAATTTCTTGCTGGATGAAAGGATCACTGATAAAATAGTTCGCATGGCAGGCAACATTAAGGATCATTATGTTTTGGAGGTAGGCCCCGGTCCTGGTAGTATAACTAGATCCATTCTACGTAAATCTCCACGAAAACTCATAGTAGTTGAAAAGGATCCAAGGTTTTTGCCCACACTGGAAATGCTGCAAGACGCAACAAAGAATCACGTCAACATGGAAATAGAAATTAATGATATTCGATCGTATGATTTTTGTAAGGGATTTGCCAATGCATGCAAGATGGACTGGTACCATGCGTTGCCTCCAATACATCTAATCGGAAATTTACCATTCAGTGTGTCCACAAATTTAATAATCCGCTGGCTGCATGATATTTCTTTAAAGCAGGGCGCTTGGTCGTATGGCAGGACTCCTATGACGCTGACGTTCCAGAAAGAAGTAGCCGAACGAATGGTGGCACCTGTCGCACACAGACAACGCTGTAGACTCTCTGTAATGTGTCAGATGTGGTGCACCGTTCAGCATCGGTTTACGATACCAGGCAAAGCGTTCGTGCCTAAGCCTGACGTCGATGTCGGAGTTGTTACTTTGTTTCCTCTAAAATATCCACTGGTTAAACTGCCTTTTCATATGGTAGAAAAAGTTGTTGGGTACATATTCCACCTGAGACAAAAGTATGCGGTGCGTGGAGCAGAAAAGCTGTTTCCCGAACATCTACGTGAAAGTTTAGGTAACGCTGAATGTTAGGCTCGAAAACTCTCCTAACTTTATCATTTTCAGGCTTGAAATTGTTTACAATAGCCGACATTGATCCAACAATTCGACCGTTCCAGCTGTCAAACGAGGAGTTTGCAAGATTGGCATATGCATACAAAGCGTTGTCACAAGAGTACCCAGAAATCCTGGAGTATGATTTCCGGGCTCCCAAAAATAAGGCGGTAGCGAATGCTGGCTAGTTTTTTGTAGTGTAATTATGTGAAATATATTAAAGTGTTTGTTGTTTATTTTTGGCTGTTTTATTTAGATTTCTTCTTTCTTTTTGATATATGAATGCTTTTTTGAACAGTTCAGAAAAAAACTTCATTATTCTTGCTAAGTGAAAAAAAAGTTAATTTTTCTTATGATTTTTACATAATTTTAATAAATGAGCCTCAATAAAAAGAATACAAAGTAATTTTTAACATAAAAAACCCCTACACAAAATTAGCTTCAAACGTCACCACAAAAATTGTTAAATCCGGACTCCTGGCAAGGCACAATACAGAACCAAATAAGTTCATTGGTCCAAAGTCAACATTCTGAGAATGTTTAAGACAGAATTATCAAAACAAAATTGCCTCACTGAAAGATAAAAACTTTAAAGTTAAAATTAATTATTACTAAAGAAAATCAAGAGAAAAACGAACCTTTTCTCCACTCAACCAGCAAAATATGTGTTTCCTTCGTAATTTTAGTGTAAAATAAAAGATAATTTTTTCTCCTGTACACTGAATGTGTTACATAAATTTGAGTGTTAATAAAATTCCGCACAGATAGGTTTTATATTGACACTGACAATCGGCAACAATGGAGACAAGTGACTTCACAATAACTGGGTCTTTGACCATATTTTTTTTATTGTAGAATATGAATCTACATAAAAAATAATAAACCGATTGTTCACTTAGAGGTTGTCAATCATATGTAAATCAATTTTTGGTAAATTATTCCAAGATCTGTTTACTTACCCTTCCTGCAGAACTGCACAATACAAATCCAAAAATGCAGAGAAAAGTAAATGTTATAGAAAGGAAAAATGATGTATTTGATTTTCCCGTACAAAGGCATAAGTTCTTTCATGTCTAGTATTAATATCTTTTTATGACACATATTATTTTCAGAAATAAAGAGAATGTCACGTAGGTTTAAATGATAATAGGAGACGCCTGTAATTCACATTTAATCATAAAATCAAAAGGCATACATAGTTACAAATCAACAAATTTACAATAAAAGATGTTCAAATGAGTAAATATACTCAGCGCCCGAAATGTGAAGTCACAAAATTGTGTAAACACCGACATCAGCTGCAAATTAAAATGACACTTTCCAACACAGAAAATGAAACTTCGATTACATAAAAAATACTAAAGCAMTAAAACCAAATGATCCGGAATCTTTCGAATTGTGTAAACTCCCGTCACAAATCAAATTCCAAACACGCCGTCGAAAAAACAGAACCATCTCTGTCACGGCTAAAAAATTTTTAAATACGAACCTCGACTACATAAAATTATTTACAAACTTTCGCCTAAGCTACATCAGTTCCAAGATTCTCGTATAAAACTTACAAAGCCGGACCTGCCTCGTCGTCTAAATCTAAAAACGGAGGATCTGTCGTCCTCTCCTCGATTCGATGCATGTTCTCCAGGGTGGCGGCCATTATCCTCAGGTTATCGACGCCGGTCAGAAGTTGCCTGAAAGTCGCCAGAAACAAATGCCACCCGCGAGTCTACGCCCAGTCGAAACGCTTACCTCAAAGAATGTTCCGCCGTGCTGGCAGCGGCGCGCAGCTCCTGTGCCAATCGTTGCGAGTGCAGCTCGTTCGGTTGGATGAAACTGGGACCCCCTGCGGCCCCCTCGTTGCCACGCAGTGTGCTGTTCTCGAGCTTCAGTTGGCTGATTTGGGTCTAGAAATAAAAGAGTAAAGAAGTCCTATAAATTTTGATACGTTTTTATTTGCGTTATTATACTTTAAAACCATTATAAATAATATTAAGTTGGCATGTATCAGCAATGAACCGACATGATGACAAAGCCACCTAGCTGCCTTAATGCGTACTACTTCCAAACCTCTGGTATATAGGCAAAACCAGTGCTATGCCATGCTGTCTGCATTAGAMCTAAACTACACTGATGAGGTATAATTACAGAGAAACAGATCTATCTGTAGATGGTTATGGTGCAGACAGTACAGCACTAACATGTATTTTTATTCACCAATTGTTGTTCTAACCCCCACATTAGGTGCCTCTTTGTTTGTTGGGGAAATGCTAGTGACTAGCATAAAATAGTTTTTTCTTTGGATTGCCGCGAAAAATTATACAAGCAGTTTTCATTTTTGAATGTAAAACAAATCACACACACGACAAATCATGTGGAGACATGTAAATACACCTAATCAATAGGAAAAGCTAATAATAGGGTGTAACTCATATGGAAGATTGATGAAGCTTTTTACAAGATGAAAAACAATATGGAAAACTACAACTGAAACTATTTTTTTAACTTCACTGTCATTTCTCTTTTATAGAATGCCTAGTGTTCGAAAAAAGGCATGCATTTCAATCATGAGTCTGCAACAAAGAACTATTTCCTCATACAGAAATATGTCAATTGCTGAGTGTACATCACAAATTGTTTAGGTGCAGTGTTAAATGTTTTGAGGAGCAAGGCAATCATAATTCATACAATGAATCAGGAGGTTACTTTACAAATACAAGTACTTAATATCCACAAAGGAGTATAGTGCAGGTAGTGTACTATTACAAGCATTTGTTTTCGTATTCCTTTGTCCTGTAATGTAATCTACTTATCAGAATAAAAGCAATTGTACATATCACTGGAGTGCGATAATTTTAGCTCATGTTTAAAGTAATTCTCCATTGAAGAAAAACAATAAAAGTTTTGTAAAACAAAGAAATGTTTTTAAATTACAAAATTTGTCCTTAATTCTAAGGTTTCTTGCAAATTTTGTGGACTTCTATTTTTACAAAAATTTTAGATATATACAATCGACAGTAAAGATAATGCATCTTTCATGGAACTGTACTCTAGTCATAAAAACTAAGCGTTTTAAAGTATTTGTAACTAATCCCAACATCAAAAATGATGAGATACACAAACTTATACCCAAAAAAACTGTTAGAAAGTTTTAAAGCATTTAAAAACAAAACCCACTTACCGTTAACGACTTCATTTCTTGCTTCAACTGAAGCACCATATTCTCAGCTGCTGTCGCCCTTTTCTAAAAAAGCACAATTTCAACTCCACTCAAAGAAAAAACTCGATTACCTACGTTACTCCTTTTCAGGTTATCCTCGACTTGCTCGAGCGTTCTGGCCAAATTCTGGGTGTACTCGTGTTCCCTGTTCCTGGCCACGTCCAGTTCGTGTTGCAAGTTATCGGACCGGCGTATCTGTTCGTTCAACTGCCTTTTACATACATCCAGTTCCTGACGCAACCTATCCATCTCCCATTCTGGACTCTGACCCGCAGATGGTCCATTGCCGTTGGATTGGGTGCGTACTGCTCCGTCGGCTAAAAAGTCCGGAAGGCTTTTCGAGACACCAACCTAAGGAATAAAAATTGCTGAGGAAATCCAACAAAATAGGTAGCCTACTCAGAAAGCAAAAGAACTACTATCCCAAGCCTTGTGTCTACGCTATGCTGCCTGCACCACAACTAACTACAGATAGAACTATTCGCTATCATTATATCAGTGCAGTTTAGGTCTAGTGCAGACAACATCTGGAACTTCTTTATCTGGAATATGAATACCATCTTAACAAAGCTCTCAGACAATTTTTATTACATTAAGAATTATCATTATTAACTCATATAGACATGTTATGCATAGTTGAATCCAGAAACAAAATCAGTATGAATATAGCAAATAATATATGTGTTGCCATTTAAAATAAAAAGTTGACTATCGTTTTGCAGTATTTTTGATACTATTTCATTTACTTTTTTAACCAAAATCAGACAATAAATAGCGGAGTTATGATAGTTGGTGATTTTTAGGAGCCACCCTTTTTTGCAAAGCATTTGTGTTGCTGATCTGTGTTCAGATATAAGAATGCTACTCATTAATTTCCATTTTTATAATTTGCCAACTTTGACACATGAATAAGACAAGAACTAGCTGGAAATCATTTGTCTTCGCCACTAATAAGTAACTCAATTCAACACTTGTACTAGCGGATGCCCTATATAATTTGCAAGAAGTACACAACTTTTAACCCCGCAATAAAAATGTTAAGCATTAAAACTAAATCTACATATTTGTACAAACCTCTGCGGAAGGCGTACAACTGCCTGTGGACCCCTGTCGCTGTTCCGCCCTGGGCAAATCCAAAGGGAAGTCGGCCTGCGGTCTCGCCGGCAAATCGAGGGGTATCGAAATGTCATTTGACCCGCACCTATCAAAACTCTCACTAGAATCCACGTTTAACCTATTTATCCCTACACTAGCCCTGCTCGGAGCAAAATCAGGCAGGTTATCGACCGACGAATTGTAACTGTCTTTGCCTAAATAACACTGTTCGATGACTAGATGGTCCTGCACGAAGTCTGGCAGGGCGGATGAGAATTCGGGAACTATCCTGGTCTGTTTGACCTCCTTCGACTGCCGCAGGTCCAAGTCGGATATCGACGAGACTGGACGACCTTCGCAATAGACTTTTGGTCGAGCGCCTTGGCTCTGATAATTGTTGTCGCTCCTCAAGAAGTGCTTAAATGAAAATGGATTGTCTTCTTTCTTGGGTTGATCGGCTGTCACCCCAGACCCTGAGGGTTAAAAAAAAACCGTTGCCATAACCTAACTTTTCTTGAACGTACAAAAAACGACCCTTGGAACATGCATCTCACGAACGATTACCAATTATTTATTTTCAAAAAGATGTACTTACCTGAGGGGCCGTAATTATTGTGATTCATCGCGGGTCTTTCCTTATTTTTGTGGTTAAATTGGGACGGATTCTCACAATCAGAATCATCGCTGTCCCACACTAACGACCTCCTTTTTGGCTTGGCCCCGTTATCAGCGACATTTTTGACGTGGTTCCGAAAATTGTCGGGTGGTTGTTCTTCACCATCGGCCATAGCCAAAATACAAAATACGAATTTACAAATGTCAAAGGCTGCTGTTCAAACTTCATGACAAACGCAGTGTTGCCAACTGTATTGCAAGGTCCGGTTTAAGCGATGAAATTGATTCTCCATTTTTTTTCATTAATATTTTAAAACTTAGCTAAAACTAAGTATTTATCCTGCTTTATTAATTATGGAATAAAACAGAACGTGAATATAAAAATGGCATCATCATTTTGATATATAATTAACAAGGACAACAAACTGACGTCGGCCGTCAGTAGCGGCTCGTAAATCATAACAAAAGGGTTGTAAACACCACAAAATTCTCAAAAATCATCAAATTTTTCCATTTAAACCACTAGTATATGACGTGAAATAAAAAAAGGGTTAGCTTTTATAAACTGTCGTAGGGTAGTGGTACCCTAGTACTTTTTTTGTTTCATTCGACATCTTTAATCGAATGCACTTAAAAAAGGGTCGTTCTTTTTTTTAAATAAACTTGCTTTTTTTGTACACACTACAAAGATTCATAAAACTTCCCCATTTAAACCACTAGTCTATGACGTCAAATAGAAAAGTTATAGCTATTATTATATTATATTATATAGTTATTAAACAGAAAGTGGTAGACCAGAGGCCGAGTACTCACTGGTGAGTTCTCGGACTTCTGAACTTCTGCCCATTTTCTTACCCATATTTATACATGATTTATACTTTGTATAAATTTTTTATATTCATATTGTTATTTGTGGGTGGAAAATAAATTATTATTATTGTAGACTGTTACTATGTGAACACCCTGTATTATGTAATGTATGTAGGAATCGCATTTGCTATGCTTCATTCCATGCATTTTGCATACTCATACAATACACAATATTTACATGCTCTCCTGAGTTTTGGCATATGATATCTGTACCACTAATCGTAACGCTATTGTTATACTTAAATTTGAAAATTTGACGTTTAAACATAAAAGTCACTATGCAGAGCATGTTTTCGTTGCAAGATCAGAACTCCAAATCAAAAATGTCACATATACACAAATTTTAACCGCCTTATGCAAGCATAAACTTAAATAGTATGTATCTTTTATCTCTTTCTTTTGAGCGGTAAATAAAGTAGAACGAATATGTATAACAAGGACATGTTTAGTGGAGTTTACAAGATCTTGAGCATAGTAGAAGCAAATTTAAAGAAAAGCAAATGTTTTATAGGTTTGAAAATTCAGTTTTATATATTTTTTATATTTGGAAATCATTACTGCACATTTATAAAATATTGTGATAATATAAAATTGGTATATATTACTTAGTACCATACCTTTCGAACTCCAAACTCATGAACTCTGATGTTCTCAAAGCACATTGCAACATTGTCGTCTATTTCCCATTGCAATTGTGCATACCAAATTCACAACAATCGCAAGAGAAACATAACGATGTGTTGCCACATCTTTCTGCCCAGAAACCTGTAACAAACCAAATTTAAAAAATGCAAATAGTAATTTTTTGAATTGCCTGTTGGTCCGCGGGGTTTTACCCCTACCCCCAATTGGGGGCATCCCCCTATCCGCCACCTGGGGACGCGCCCTCTAGGGGTTACAGGCTCCCCCGAGGGTCTCACTTACCTTCGCAAGCACTGAAAGCACTTCGCAAAGTTGTAAAATGCAATCAGCACCTTTTTTTACTGTTCGGGCACTGCACAAACACAAAATCACTCCCGCAAAAACGCAAAAAGACCGATTTGTCACCGAAAAATGCGCTCCGTGTCGCAAATAAGTAGCAAGTAATGAAAAAAAAGTACTAACCATTAAATCCACGACTGTTTCCTGGTCCATTGGTGTCTGGGATGATCCTCTAGATTCGGGACAAGTGTGGGAATTCTGAAAAAGCAACAATTTTGTTAATACATTATTAAATATTGCGGTGAAATACTTAACCCACGTCCTGCCATCTACCGGAAAGTGCGCCACTCACTCACTCACTCCCGAAACAAAAAACCGACGCGCGCGGAAAATGGATGCATACAAAACACTGCCGAATGCAACCATAAAAAATAGGGACGAATACAACATGAAACTCACCCTAACCAACCATAGCTTCATGCAAACCCGGTGGTTTTCCTGTAACAAAAAAAAATGTCATTGAAAAAACTGATCCCAACACACGATTAAATTTCTATACTCGCTATAAGTCTCTTTTTTGTGTCGACACTTACTATGGTCGGCCGCTTATTTTTGCACGAATCCTCCTGGATATCCACCGATGTCCAAATGTCCGCGGACAGCGATAATTTTTACACTGGCACTAACACTTCCGAACGTTACCGAAAACCGCACTAGATTGAAACAAAATTGGTTAAAAATCGTGCGTGTTACCCGAACAATCCAGTTTTTATAGCGCAAAAAACTATTGACACTGCGATCAAAACATCACGTGACCGGTTCGCTCGCAAAGCAAAAAATGAGGTATGCCGCTCGTCGGCCGCAAAAAATTAGAAAAGGAGAAATGGAACACAGGGTCCCATTCAGCCCAATTTGCATGGGTACCCTTAATAAAATTTTGGCAAAGGCGGCGCTAGGCAAGTGCATATATATAGTAATAAATAATATAAACATCTATTAAATAAATGAAATGTCTAGAATCATGTATGTAGTTGAAATTGATACATATATGACATAAAACATCACAAGATTAAGCAAACTCAAGACACTTCTTCAGGAAGCAAGTTTCCTGTTTTGAAAATGACTTAATTTTTCATGTAATAACATCAAATGAATATCCTTGCTCTTATGTAGCTCTGTTTTCAATGTGGCAGTGTGTTTATTTAACAATAAATGATTAGCTATTAAGAATTTCTTGGTACAAAAGCTGTATTTTTATACGAGGGTGAATGCTTTCAGCGTCCATAATATAATAAGATAATATTTTGTCGGATAGATCGCTGTCTGTTGAAAACACTGACAAAAAATTAATAGTCTGACGTTTCGATTACACCTGTAATCTTTGTCAAAGATGAAGAACCTCAAAATTTGCCTAACACAAGTTCAAACAAAATATTATCTTACTGTATTTTTATACTTTTCGAATTGTTTTAAACGTCCTTTACCTCTAATTAAAAAAGATCTTCCCGTTTGTAAACGCCTAAATTATTTAAAACTGAATCTTGGTTTTTATTATAGGCATAACACGGAAACACTGAAAAAGCATTATTTATTCCATGAGAAAAAAATTATTTAGATAGGTTAACTGATACTTGACCAGCAAACTTCAGAAGAAACCAAACCTTAACTTTTCCATCAAAATAAGCCGTACAAAAAGAAAATTGTTTTAATTAAAAACGGCCATTTTGTGTAAATAAGGGTGTGAAGAAAAATAAATAATAACATTGTCTGTACAAGTGGATTTTCTAAGAATTTCAAAAGAAAGAAAGAAAATTGGTTACGTAAAATTAATAAATCTAAAATGGAAATCCGATTATTAATTTCCGTTTCAGCAGAAAATAATTGTTTTAACACAAACTCCGTTAATGAAACCAAATTATTTTTATGTAATAAAATAACAATTTTGATTAAGTAGGCTACTTAAAAATGTTAAACATTTTTTTAAAGGAACAGATGGAAACAAATTGTTTACAGCAAAAGAAACAAGGAATCTATCTTTAGGAATGTTGAATTTTTTAAGTTTATTGGCCAAATATCCAGTGTACTTTTAATAGCAAAGGAATTTTCAAGGTTTAGAACTTCACGGAGAATCACATTTAACCATTTTGCCAATTTGCAGCATGGCAACACAGGTCTGATAGGATAACAATCTTTGTGTATTTTAGGTCTTGGTGTTAAAGAGTTTGTACATAAAATGTGTGATTTATTACAAAAAAATTTAAAGTTGGTTCTACCTTGTTTCTTTAATTTGTTGTTAAATTTAATGGTATTGTCATATTCAACCATTTCAAAATAAATTTAAAACTTTAGCCAAATAATCTTTTTTGTCTAAAATAACCATACGATTTCCTTTGTACGCTTTTGAAATTTTTGTTAATTATTCTCATGGAATTAATGCTCTTAAGTAATTTTTAGTTTGTCAAAGCACAGTTTCTAAGGATTTACAAATTTTGACAATGTCTCTAGGCTGCTTTGCTAGTTCTTTAAAATTTTCAAAAAAGTGTTTGGTACAATAAACGACGGAGTTTATTTCAGAGAATCTTATGGTGTTAATTACTGCATATCTTTAATGAAGAAAAAATGGCACAAATATGATTTTCGTGGACTGTAGATACAGTGGTGCCCCCCCCCCCCCCCACAGCAATGATTCTACGAATTTGTAAATAACTTCCAGTAACATCTCTTAGCTATTTTGGTAAAGTAATTTTTATAATCAAAGCTCTAGGACTGTCTTTTACTTAATTATGAGCGATTACATTTTTAAAAACACTTTTAGTCATCACTTGCAAGAAATAAACTGCCTTGACAGATTAACATCAACTCAAAGTATAAGGAAGCTGATAACACAACGCTACCAACATAAAACTGGTTGCTAACGACACAAACATGACAAAATACAAGTTAATTGAAAAATTTTAATTCCCTTAATCATACTACAACAAAATGAGCACAGACTGGATTATTATATAATACAGTTTATTAGAAATGCCAAAATTGATAAAAAATCACTATAGTCAGGCGTTAATCTCATCAAGCATCTGTTTGAATTCCGCGTCGGTTTGGGTCTCCATGTTCGCCATGTGACGGCACGACAGCATGGCCCTCTTGGCGTGTGACATCATAGTTTGGCTCTCAACAGATCTGACATCGTCCAGTAATGTCTGCGTTTGGGTGTCGTTCAAACCAAGTTCGGACATGATAAGCCCATTGTAATCGCTGTAATTGAACAGATCGTCTCCGAATACGTCAGTCTGGGTCTCCATGTTGCAATTGAAGTCGAAATCGTTGAAATTCTGACTCGCACTGGTGAAATCCAAAAGGTCGTTCATCGATAACATGGCTGTTTGTGTGCTAGAGGAATTTCTTGTTATCGGTATGTCGGTGAAATCGAAATTGTCCGAAGTGAAACTGGTGTTACACGATTTACTTTCTGATTTAATTGGGTTTGTTTGAGTTTCTATGTTGGCTTTATTCAAAGTGATGTCGCTTGTTCTGGTGTATATTGTTTGTGTTTCCATACATATCTGAGATTCCCTACTGTCATTTCTGAACAGTTCCATGGCAATGTCTGTTTGCACGCTTTGATCGATGCTATTTGGTTTCACCGCAGGCAAAACCAGTACAGGTAAACTAGATGACTTGGGCAGAAGATACTTTTCCTTCGGCTTTACAAAAATCTCACTCTTGCTCTTGAGATTATCACTCCTATCTAGTTTGTAATGTTGTTTCTTAAAAACACGATGTATTTTACGCCGGCAATGAGTCTTTAAAGTCTCGTAACAAGGATAGTTGTTGTGACAATCGGGACATTCGAACTGAACCCCACAATAATCCCCATGAGCCTTTAGTGCAGATTCTATCGGAAATCCTTTGCTGCACTTTGAACAAATGTACTTTTTCTCACCGTGCATCTTCAAATAGTGCTGTTTTAGCAACTTCATCGTTTTAAAATGAGCTGCATCACTGTACATACAATCCACTTGGGGGCAATGATACTCTTTTCGTACGCCATCACCTTTCATTAATTCACTCTTACCGTGAGTCTTCGCCAAATGCAATGTTAGATTCGACTCTGATGAAAAGATATTCGAACATCCTTCTTCGGGGCATGGAACGTTGCTGTTTATTGTGCTTAAAACTTCTGCAGTTGGACGCACTTTAAACGCCATGCTAAACAATGAAAAATGAAATACAGGTAGTACTTTGTCAGTAATACTGGACGTATATGACGCACCTTTTTATATAAATCAATCGCTTCTGTGTTACAATTTAAAAAATGTAGTCAAGCTTTTTATTGTTTAGCACTTGACAGCACCGTATCGCACATTTACAAATTTCTGTTAAACATTTTTGTTTACAAAATATGCAAAGCTAACCCAGATGTTGACAACTGTCATTCTTTCAATGTCAATTGTCAACTGATGTCAATGTCACGAGATTGTCAATGTCACCATGACGTTCATTCAAAATTTGTGGTGTTTTACATATATTTTCATCAATTACAAACCCAAATAAGTTAGGAAACGATATTAAACTGGCTTAAATGTACTTTTCTGTGTTTTCAGCAAAGTTGTTCAGCATCTTCATTAAATGCCACCGCCACATCATGAACATTTTTCGAAGAATACGGTTTAGCAATCTTTTCACAAGCAGCTCACGCACAAAGAAAATGGAGCAGGCAAACGAGGAAATCGTGAGTATTCAAATTAATTATTGCATGATTTTGAACCTAGCGCCAACGTGCAGTTAATTGGACAGACGGTAGAGGACTCGCGCATTGTTGTGGCAGTCAAATCGATGCAAGAAGAAATGTGTTCTTTTGCTTGACGTTAAACGTCAGCCTGCGACAATTTCTCGAAATGTAAGAGGTGCTATAATCGGTGTTCATTGTTAATTAGACAGTGTGGTGGTGCTAGGAAATTATGAAAAAGATTTTCGGTATTAGAAGGTACGAARAGCKATCGMAGCATACCAACAAAGATATAGAAGACGGAAAACACAGAGACTCCAATGCGGTAAGGGCATCATAGTAATTGTTGGGATAGCTTAATTAAGMAATTTTGTMTTGAATCAATAACCAGCACCTGACCTGAGTATTGCATGTTGCTTGGTTTGTGATCATCGATCAATAAATGGATATGAAACAATAGCTAATTTTCATTCATAAACTGGTCAGTAACTAGGTGCCAACATTCTTTGCTAGTGGTGCAAAATTGAGAATCTTCATTCGATTTCAACAGACATAGGAATTTATAATTAACGATTAAATTATCAAGAATATTGCGTTAAATTTTCGTTTTATACGATCGTTTATCGTTACTCCAACGTGGTATATTCAAATACCGATAAAAGCGCCGTTTTAACACACTAACATACTTAGTCCCAGACAGTTAATGCACAAGGTCAATTAAACGCGAAAATTCGCGGAAACATACGTTTTATAAACGCTGTTTCCCTATTTAAGCAGAATTTTTTTCAGTGTTCGTGCGTATAGTCCATCTACCGCTTGCTAGTTACGGTTTGTAGGTATAATAAACACAGTGATTAAGGCTATGGCATCCCAGGTATCTTATTTATAAGCTTATTCATTATCACCGTGATCATGTCGAGTTATAATGAGATAACACAAGTGCAGTTTTGCTTGAATCAGCATGTGCAGTACTCTTCTACGTGTCTACGTCAAAACAATTGAAATACGCAATCAGCGATGAGTTTTTTTGCATTACAACATGACATCATCATACAGCAACTTAGATTTTTAATTATATGAATATTGATGTGTAAACCTACAAAAATAGAGAAATAACTATAGGAAGTAGGAAGCTACACCGTCCTATTTAAAGCAGGGTCCACTTTTGACTTTTAACAAGCCCATGTGTACTTTTTAGTTAGTTACACAATTGCATAGTCTCTTAAAAACAGCACAAGGCACTTAATTTGAAATTTACAGAAAGTAGTAAAAACAACTATCAATTGGCCATTGGTTATTATTTTGAGCAGACAGTTATTATTATCAAGACCATTCCACATGGGTAGGCACGCTCTTCCAAAAGAGGCGGAAAAGTTACAATAGTAAAGTTTACACAAAGATATACTGTGTTTATTTTATCTGGTACTTTCACTAATTTTTATGAAGGTCCACTAGCAAAATGCAATTCCAGCCCCCAATAAATTGTCCCAAATAGATTCTCTCAATGACTGTCCAGTTCCATAACTTTGAACTAACCAGATTCACGATTAGCTCATTTTTACCATGTATTTTATATCTTCAATATGCTCAATTTTTATTTAGTGTCAGTTATTCAAGGGAAAAATTAAAACTCAAAGCAAACTCCATGTATTTATATATAATCAGATTCCTTTTTTACCAATTGCGTGTAAAGGTATGCAGTGTCTCTCACTCGTTTACTGTATTTTGCATGATCTTCTTCCACTTAGTCCTGTCCTGCTATCCTTCTAGCTTCAACGCCTCGGCCACTGTCATGTTTCATGTCGTCTGCGGTCTTTTTGTTCTAAACAGATTCCTTTTTCCTTGCCTGTCTTTTCATGCATTTATTTAATCGCAAATATATGGTCCTATGTGCTTAGCCCCCTTCTAAACTAGCTTTGTGCTTCGTGTAATTGTGGTTCCAGCTTTTCTCTTAATCTTGCTCGCATCAGTCTTTCATAAACTTTTGCTACTACATTTAACAATGTCATTCCTTCTTCTTTTGTGTCGCTTTTTTATGGATTGGTACAATTTCCCCATTATTTTTGCATGCCCGTTTAACGCGTTTCGGTACATTTTTAACCTCGTGGGAAATTCAAACAGATGAAGATGTAACTTATTTGCAAACGCGTCTTGATGCAATATCCGATATCTTGACTGAGTATAACAAGGTCCAAGATGAATAATAATTAATAATAAAACACTTGTTTAATCCTACTTCCAAACTTTTATTTTTGGCAAAGCCAAATGCCAGCATTTCAACCGCCAAGCGGCCTTCTTCGGTGGCTTAACAAGTATAACTAAATTAAAACAGTAAAGACATTTAAACATATTGTAAACATAGATAGGTACAGAGTAGTGTGGTGTGGGAAAAGAATTTGTTTATATTATATTTTCGACTTGACTATTGCGATAAGTGGGTTATTTAAGGGCGTGAGATCCGTATTTAGCAGATGGCTTGAGTTGCGTTTCATGTAAACAGCCTCTAAGGGGTTCAAGTTGACGCGTGTTGACGGTTTTATGTTCTTGATGTTGGCAATATTAAATTTGTGACCTGTTTCAATATTATGTATAGCTAGTGCAGATTTTTCTCCATTTCTATTGTTTACGTGGTACATATGTTCTTTGAATCTAATATTTGCATTACGTTTTGTTTGGCCAATGTACTTTTTTGGGCAGTTACAGCATTTAATTTCATAAATTCCAGATTTGTTTAACATATCTTCTTTATCCAGGGTGTTACCTAATAAGTTCTTTAATGTGCAGTTGTTTCCAAAAGCAAGATTTATATTAAATTTAGAAAATAAATTTTGAAATTTATGCTCTATTGAAGGATGGTATGTAAATTTTCTAAGGAATATGATTTCTTTTTCGGGACTAAGATGCGTGCAAGATTGTAAATTTAATTTATATTTGTGTTTGTTCAATAACTTACTGATCATTTCTTTTTTGAATCCATTTGAATTGGCTAAATTATATATGTATGATAGTTCGTTTTTATAATTTTCTGTGGATAATGGCACATTTAGCAATCTATGTATTAAGCTATTAAAGGCGGACATTTTGTATTTGAAAGGTGTACAAGAACTGTTTTTTATGTAATTATCTGTATGTGTCGGTTTTCTGTAAATATTGAACGTGATTGTTTCATCTTTTCTTGATATTAATAAATCTAGAAATTGTCCAAGATGAACTTGAATACGCTCTCAGTTTGGATTCCGAGGGCAGAGCAGAAGTAGAGGCTCAAAGCAAACATCGCGAAGACTTTGAAAATAAGTACTTTAATTTATTGGCAAAGAAGCAAAGCATATAATTTCTAAATTTCAATCTGAAAGCGCAGCTTCATCTTCAGGTCGCCGTTCATGTATTTTGCCTTTGGCTGAACAAGCGAGTTTAGTGCAAATCTCCCCAAAAATTAACGTTAAATTACCTGAATTAAAGTTGACAGATTTTCATGGCGGTTTCAGTGAATGGCAACAATTTTATGATAATTTTAATTAACGAAAATTCGGAATTAAGCAACACCCAGAAATTTTATTATTTGCTTTCAACACTAAAGGGCGAAGCAGCCAAAGTTGTGAGAATCGTGCTCCAGTACGCTTACCGTGTGCTATCGCTAATCACACTTAAGAGAAATGTATCCACCTCGTGAACAAGCTGCGCAAGTAATAGCAATGAAAGTCAAGTACACTTTAGCCTTTCCCCACGTGCTGAACCACGCCACTTATCTTTACTATCATTGCAGGATATTTCAGATAAAACTGTTATTGAACACGTCACTACGTAGCTTATCGAAACTGTCAATGGGACACTGATTTATGTGTCCTTTTAGTTGTTACCTACATGTTCGATTGCATTGTTTGATTGTTCGGTGTCAAGTTTAACAAGTTTGTGATATGTTTCAAATTAACGTTTCGTTACTATTCAGGGGGTTTTAAAACGGGTAAGAATAAATGTCCTTTTCCAAAATCACTAGGATCAGAGTGTATTCAAGTTGAATTTACAGCATCGGCAAAATTTTTGGAATAATGTGTTTACCAACAATTTTATACAGTAATTATAGGTTTTGTATTACGTTAGGTAATCATTAAACGTCAGGCACTTATGCATTATTTATTCTGTTAGGCAGTACCGGTACACAATCGAATCATTACGCATTACGCACACTATCATCGATGCCACTAAAGATCTTCTTTTCACATTTTTCGCTTCAACGGTGCCCCTTTGTAAAACATCAGTATAAGGTAACTGCAGCAGCACTTGCTTCCTTAGCTTCCTTCTGTTAGTTATTACATCCCTCCCAAATGCATACAGGGTGATTCATTAAGAATGGGCAATCTCTGAACTGGAGATACTACACACCAAAATATAGTGATTGAGCTTTAACATGCCTTATACAAATGTTGCAGGTTTACGAGATACAGGGTGTTCAAAGATAGAATTTTAATTTTAAATTTCTCAATAATTTTGTGATTTTAAACAGTATCGTCTGGAAAATTGGCACATATCTTTTTTGCCTAACGAGTTATGGCTAAAATGACTAGAAAATCTAAAAGGCAGTTCCATTTTCAATAAAAAAGGCACCCTTGTTTATTTCATGTAACTCTATCAGTATTTTAATAATACTAGCAGCTTCTTGAATTTTCTGACGTAATTCTTCGATGGAATTAATTGTTTCTTTGTAAACCATGTCCTTCATTTGTGACCGTATTGAGAAGTCTAGAGGGTTGAAATCTGGACTTCTAGATGGCCAAGTTCACTGCCACGGCCAATCCACCGGTGAGGAAAATTCAGGTATTGGCGTACTGGCAGAAAAAAATGCGGCGGTGTTTCGTTAGGCAAAAAAGATATGTTGTAATTTTCTTAAGTAACGTCCTGTATACATAGTGATAAATTTACCATAATTTTTTTTAATAGTGAAATAACTGTCTGTAGCATGTGATAAAAGAAGAAAATTTTTACAGGGAAAGACTGGTGGCGGAGATAATAATTCAACTTGGCGACGGTGCCTAAAACCTATTATTTAAAAAAATTTCCAAACACTAAACAAACAAAAAATCCCGGACGACCTAAATATAATTTTAATTGGTAACACATCGTCTTTCCGTTCAAGACGCAAAATACATCCACAGATAATTGCGAAATTTTTTACCGTTTGTGAACCGTTTCTTTTTGTCTGCGTAATTACTTACGCGGACATTCCCATTTCTTTTTTGCCAGACATTGAAAATAGTTTTTTTCGACGTGGCCCGTAACAGTTCTTGCGTAAAGGTCGAAACCAAGTCGTGGTCAGTAATTATCAATATTTGAAAAATCCCAAGCAGACTGACGCAGATAGTTGTCATTAGCGCGTCACGCAGCATGTGCTAAGCGAATTGATGTCTGTGAAAATTCTCGTTGTGCTCACAACAATCAAAGTTCGTTGCACCATCCCGTTTGGTGAGAAATCCATACAATATCGATTTATGTTGAAAAGTCACGCACCTGAGTTGTACGTATCCAACTGTAGTTGATAAGTTCAGTAACATTAATTTTAATGGGAAAATTTGAATGCTGTTTAATGTAAATCTCTGCATATTAGTTAACCATATTGCATTTAGAAAAAAAAAGGGAAATGATAAAGTGGCGTCTAATAAATGGAATGAAAAGACGACAAAAAGCGAAAGTTCACGTCAAAGAAAAAGTATCCAATAGAAAAGTTGTAAATAATGAAAAAATCAACAACTTTCGTCTTGTTACTTTTGAATGTGACCTTAAAATTTCCTAAAAATATCTGGAAAATCGACTGTTGTTTCCTCGTTTTCTATTTTTCATTTTCACAAAAATAATCCAATTTTATGAAACTTAGTAAAAGTTTACTTTTCTGTACATACTTGTAGTAACTACATTTTTTATTAAAGATATTCATGTTTTCCAGTCCAAAACACATTTTTAAAGACTAATCCTACTAGGAAAAAATTGTCATACATTCTGCCGGTGCGCGTTTTTTCGTATGGATATTATACGTTTTGATAATATAGAGAAACCTATAGTTACGATTTAAGAACATGCTTAAATATGCAAAATAAGCAAAAAATGACTTGCAACCATGAATTGTTCAATGATTGTTAATAAATTGGTAAAACTATTAAAAGAAATAAAAAATAACTGAATACACTACTTAATTTTACGGAAAAACACTCATTTTGTGGTAATGAAACATAAAAAACGAAAAAAGAACGATAAAAAAGTCAATTTTTGGCATTTCTTGTCGAAATTTTGGCGTTACATTAAAAAGTGACCAGTCAGAAGTTTATTATCTACAACTTTTTTATTAGACACTTTTTCGCCGAAAATCGTAAGACTCCACATCCCTGTTCGCGTTTTTTTTTGTTTTTTCCATTTATTACATGCCCCTTTATCATTTCCACATGTATAGATGTTTGAAAAACACTTACTACTTTTTTTCGTTTAAAATCAATTGCTGCGATCTATCTATATTGTTATATTCGTTATTTGATCCATGGGATTCATCTTATGTGTCAATAATTTTTACTACATCATGTCATATCAACTATTACCTATTATAGTGGCAAGAATTTAGTAAGCTAAAGCTGCTTATTTAGTACATTATTAAACTGACGCACTTATTGGGTATTTGTAAAACAAGTTTGCAAACAATTTTATACGGTAATCACTCGTTTTATCTTTTGGTTAGTCATTAAACAACAGGTATATATAATCTGTTTGTTTATAATAGCACACAGGCGATATTAAATTTAAATAAGAAACATCACAGTTCTTGATATGAGGACTGCCACTGATAAATAAGTAAACTTGTTGCAAATTCATTTAAAGTAAATTAATTTTTGTTCCATTCATATTGTAATATTAGGTTCCTGGGCAGTGTTGTTTTTTAAATCGTGCTTTCAAACCCAATTAGTTTCTGATGTATGATGGTGTGTATCCTATTCCATCATGCAGCAAAGATTTTCACTAGATTAGTAGCAGCTGTTGCCACTTTGGAAAAAGTGGATTCGTTGTTACATAAAATGTTGTTTGCAATTGACTGGATTTTTCTGTCAGGACCGTTTTCATTTAGCTCATGGAGAAGGTGTTCTTTGTTCTTTAATATTCGAACAATTTACAATTGATTGACGTAAATAAGTTATACATAACGCTATAGCTAATACACCAAAAGCTCGATTTTTTTATTTGTAGCTGATTTGTGTGTGATTTGTAGCTGATTTGTGTGTGAACGTTGTCGATCTCCATAGCCAACCAGATTGTATCTGGCCGTAGCCAAAGTTATTTTTACAAATTACTGATTTATTTTTCAAATTGTTTGTTTTAGAGGTTCTATGACGATAGCTACATTTTTGAAGCATATTGCGAATGGACCTGTTTTTTCTCAGCATTTTCGGGTATCTTCCTGAAACCAAATTTTAGCTGCCACATTCAATGTTAAATGTAAACGTATCTTCTTGTGTTAAGACTTCGTATAAGCTTATGACAGCATAATTCAGCATTTGATCGGCCGTCATTACCCAACTACTTCAAGAACATGCTTTATTAGCGTACTTATAATGCAATAATACACAATTTTCGTCCTTTGCTGCTAATGTTAGCTAAAGAGTTTCGCAAAGTTGTTGCGAATTACATCCCTTTCAAACTATCCGACCTACTGTTAAGGTAAATATGCTGAAAATTGCTTGCCATTATCGCAGTGTCCTCCAGCATAAAATACACATGGCCGTCACGATAATTGGAGGACATTATCTTTGCAGGTTTTGTCGGTTGTGAGGAAATTAATGAAGTATAGCGATTTCAGTATTATGTAGCTGATTTACTCTTAAAGTATTATAAAAATGCCTATTCTGGTTATATCGAAACATACAAAAATATGAACTTTATTAACTATGACAGTATTAAAAATGTTGTTAATAGAAAACGTTTGGAAGTCTTGCGATGCCCGACAATATACTAAAAAGATATAGTAGTGCCGTTTGCAATCTTGGATTAACAAAACATTTATTATTATTTTACGACGTGGAACTTTTTTTAATTGGTGCAGCTATATTAACCACACCGGACAAAATAACGGGACATAATTGCGTGATTTTAGTATACTATTCATAAGTTTCTGATTTTGATTTATCATTACACGAACTTTCAGCCTTTTCAGTTCACATATAGGCGAAAATTTGTATATAATAGGAAGAATTTTCAGGCTCAATATAGTATTTAACTTTTTGGGTTGTTTACGACAATAATTAAATAATATGTACTGTATTTACAATTACGACAAAAACTACACAGGTAGATAAGTCGCACTAAATAAATATTAAAAATTAATTATGGTCACAGTCACTATTACAAAATTCTCTATCACTATCACTATCACAATTTGCCCAACTAACTTCATTTATTTTATTGACCTTTTCTTCAATTAAGTTTACGGTGCCTACATTCAATTTGGGATTTGTATTTTTTCTCCTTAAATTTCCTTTTAATTCTGTCCATATCGATTCAGTGGGATTAAGAATACAATGATATGCTTCATATTCTTTTCTCAAATCTTTAGTTCTTAGTACTTCCAAAAACTCTTCTTTCGTAGTTATCTTCATAATATAGATCATGTTTCTCTAAGAAGTCCATAATCTCTTGTTTTCGACTGCCTTTATTGGGAATTTTATTTTTTTGTACCCAATGGTAGCCGGCGTTGTCCATTATTATTACACTGTTTGCAAGTACATTCCCTTATTCGTTTATTCCAAAACCAATCCATAAACATATCGCCTGACATGTCATCGTGATAGTCAATTGAGAAATGTTTTATATGTTTTGCGCTTAATAGTAAACAATTTTTAATCCGTCCCTCCTGCGTGCAATACAGGGCGATTTTTTGAAAACTTCACTCCTTAAATAACTTTAAATATAGCAAAAATTTAAAAATTTGCAAAAACAGGTAAACTTTTGTTTGCAGGGGGACAACTTATGAGATAAGTTTTTAATGGATAGCGCTTACTCTCTGAGCAGGGTAGACACCCCTTTAAAAATTTTAAATGGAACTATCCATCTTGTGATACATCATTTGAAAGCTTATTTCACAAAGAGTCTGGCCATGTAATTAGTTTTACCACGTTTAACTTATTGACGGGGTAATAGATTACTAGTGCCTACGAAACAGGTTGCTTATTAAATTGAATATTTTGGACTCTTTTCAACTAAATGTATTTTATTTTAGAGCGGAAATAAAATTTGTCCTTACGAGAACTTGTAAAAAATATGACACTTAAAAAAAACTCCCAGAATACTGAAAATTTTCTTTTAACATTATTATTAATATTAAAGTATTTATCATGTAATTTTTTAGAAAGTCCATGTCCACGAAAAAGAAAAATTATTTATTTGTAACTCCAAAAACAGTGTGAACAAAACCATAGAAATTCAAACCTTACAATAGATCCCTCAAAATGTGCACCACCTCGTTCCATACAATAATACAGACGGTTCTCGAACTCCTGCTGCACTTTTCGSAAMGTTTCAGGTGGAATCCTCCTGCACTCGTTAATAATTCTTTCTCGCAGATCGTCCAGGCTAGTAGGTTGTGTTTTGTAAACCACAGATTTTAAATGACCCAATAGAAAGAAATCTAAAGCAGTCAAATCGGGTGATCGTGGCGGCCATTCAATTGTTCCACGCCTACCAATCTAGTGAAGAGGAAATCTATGATTTAACCAATTTCGCACATTAATGGCGTAATGCGGTGGGGCTCCATCATGTTGGTAAAACGATTCGTATTCATCCAACATTGGATTTCCTTCAGGGTCACGTTGGTTTTCTAATTGCTCTGTGATTAAAGGATCAATAAAGTTATCAAGTAATTCTAAATACATTCCCCCATTTAGCGTCCCATCAATGAAAATTGGACCTACAATTGCGTTGCCAAGTATTCCAGCCCAGACGTTCAGCTTCTGAGGAACTTGTGTATGACCTTCTCGAAAAATATAAGGATCTTCGTCACTCCAGTACCTGACGTTATGTTTATTTACAGAGACGTTCAAAAAAATGTGCATTCATCACTGAAGCAGATATTTTTTATTAGATTTGGATTTACTATAATCTTTTCTGTCATAATTTCGCAAAATTGCAGTCTTCTATCGAAGTCATCTTCGCCGAGTTCCTGGAGAGATCTTATAGGGATGGAATTTGTGCAGTTTTGTAACTTTCCTTACAGATGAATAAGAAAGTCCAGTGGCTGTAGAAATGTTACGCAAAGAGCTAGTTGGATCCATTGCAAAATGACCAAGTACTTCAAGTTGGGCCATTTCATCAACGACTATATTCCCTGCCCTTTTTTGTTTACTACAGATCCAGTGTCTTGAAATTTCTGCACGAGATCGAGAATGTACCTAGCGTCAACATTTTTATCGGGGTGCCGTTCGTTAAACACCCTTGCTGACGCACGAGCACAGCTATGCTCAGCACCGTAAATAAAAATTATTTCTACCCTTTCGGCAGTTGAATAAACCATTATCACTTGGACTCTCACTTTAAAATTTCACGCGATTTATAAAAAGGAATGTGAACAAAAAGATGGTCGTGCCAAAGAAGTAGCCAAAAAGTTGAAATAAAAAATTGGAAACACAAAGTAGATAATTATTTAGCCAATTCAGTATAAACTGTCGAGTTGCAATATCAAGTAATGTCGAAAGAAAATTTTAAGTATTTTTGGCATTTTGCTTAGGTGTAACAATTATTTTTTAACAAGTTTTTTTAGGCTTAAGTAAGGACAATTTTTATTGTAACTGCAAGACAATAAATTTTGTTAAAAAAAGTCCAAAATATTCCATTTTATAAGCCACTTGCTACAATGCACTTTTTGACCCACTACCCCGTCAATGGGTAAAAAATAGTAAAACTAATTACATGGGAAGATTCCTTGTGTAATAAGCTTTTAAATGATGTATCGTAAGATGGGTAGTTTCATTTAAAATTTTTGAAGGGGTATCTACCCCGCTAAGAGGCTAAGCGCTATCCATTAAAAACTTATCTCAAAAGTTGTCCCCCTGCAAACAAAAGTTTACCTGTTTTTGCAAAATTTTAAATTTTTCCTCTATTTAAAGTTATTTAAGGTGTGAAGTTTTCAAAAAATCACCCTGTATAATAATACGGTGCCCTTTGTCCACTGGCACATCTAATACACACTTTTCTGAATTATCTACCCAACCATTTTTGTACTGTATCATGTATGTAATAGTCACTATCGCGATATCACGATACAGAAAATGTCGGGTTCAATTTTGACAATTCTTTACTGTTTTAAACTGTATTAAACAAAGAACAGTTACTAGGAAAGCTAATAGCTTGAATTAGAAATAGGGAAGTTGAAAAACTTTGCTTCATTTGACGCCACACTGTGTCAATGTTTGTTGATAACAAACACCTAGGTTTATGTAAACGAAGCACAAATTTGCAAGGTTACTAACTTCTTGTTTTTCTCTTACCCTACACATTATAAATCTTATCGTACATGGTATCAAATTTAAAAGCCCGTACGTTCTACAAAGTCCTATATAACTGACGTTTTTAATTATTGATTGCAACCATTCGCGTAAAATTCAGCATTATCAAATAGTGTGACATAAATGTGGTGATTAAGCGTATAATCTATCTGTTGCCGTATGCATAAGTCAAGAAGGTATTCTATTTCTGTGAAAACGCAATGCCTTCGAACTCGTGTTTGGTTATATCGTTTCCTAGCACTTTACAATCGATAACAATTATTTTCGATATACACACGCTTCCAATTTGCCTAATTGGGTTGCATGTACTGACGTGCTTGATAAATATTATATTTATGGCATTGATTCAGTAAGGTGTAGACTGTACTACGATGTACGTTTTATGCTGTATTTATACGATGTAAATGTGTTTCATTTATTAATAGTACAGAGGTGGTTCAAAGAAAAATTGAGATTTTATTAGAACCTTATAAGGTAAGTGCGATTTGAATACACTAAATGGAGCATGGAATTTCGAAAAGGACGTTTTACGAAAAAATTCCTTCCATATTTCCAATTTATTTAACAAAACAGCAAAAGAGGGACGTCGTTTAAAACAGCTGATTAAAAAAAATGCCAATTCATAAGAGTCATTTAAGTATATAGAATTAAGAGCAATTTATTTACAGGTAGAAAAATATGCACTCTGCTGTCTTCTTTCAGGCATGCGATATGGCTATTTTTAAATCAGTTAAATCATCTCGGCAATCTCAAAGTCAAAAACTTAAAACAGCGATTACGAACGTACCCATAACAAAAGCAAATTTCGCCGTTATTTTTGGAAAACTATCGATGAGGTATCTGCTGGGATTATCAAGAAAACGGAGTGTATATATATGAAAACCTAATTCTCTAGATTATTATAAATTAATGTTAGATCGTAACGAAACTGAAAACCCCGTAACAAAACCCTTCACGATAGTGTAGACGACTCTGAAGTTGCAAAATGGATTTCTGATGGCATCGTAGGTCGTAGGCAGTCTGATAATGCTGTTTTCAAAACCATTTGCGAATGAATTTGGTAGAAGTTGATAGCTTGTGGTAGAGTGACAGCGTAGAGATTCTTTGCCACAAATGCAAATTTTTTGTAGTCTTCACTAATTCCATTACAAATAAATAGCGTAATTAAATATTTGCAGATTTCGATTTCAAAGAATGTGGAATTTCCTTGAAATTGATGACGAATTTTGGACTTACTGTTAACCGATATTTACCAACCTACTTATTTTATATTTTTATAGGAGTTATTAATTTTTAATTTTAGTTACTCACAAATAATTCTAATATACCTACTTTGGTCCATACCAGTACCCTCGTTTTCATTATAGTTATTTCAGTATTGGATGTTTTTATTATTAGGTAGCACTTTCGTTATCTTGAGTTATATATTGATCGTGCAGTACTCTAATTTGGAATGGCAACGCTGTTGTAAACGTTCCTTATTAACAATATTTACGAGGATTGTAGGTTGTTACTTAGATAATTTGAAACGGTATGGTATCTACAGTCTTATAATGTTAGTCTGCTTTGAAGACTGAAAGTTAATACACGTGCAAGTTGAAGTTAAACTTTTAGGAATGGTATGTTGATAAATTTTTTATTCGTTGGCTTTAGAAATCCAGCAATCTATAAATTGAACGATATCTATTACGTTATTATTACTACTATCTATACCAGAAACGCCTCAGACGACGTTATCAATCCCTCTCCAGATTAGGCCTTGAGTAGATTTATGATAATCGCAAGCTTTACCCTTTTTTACACTTCCCGTGATTTCTTTGGATATTTAAACGTTTTCCTACAACTTTTTGCATTTATATAACCGCTTATAAATAGATTGCAAAGTGACACCTTGATGACCTTGCACACTACATTAATTAATTGATAACTGTTCACCGTCTATCTACGTGTATCTTGATCTCGTACTTTTGTTGTAGGATGTGAGTGAGAATACCATGTGGTTAGCAGCTAGTGAGGCAAGCAGCTTGACCTATGAAGAAGTGTGCTCCAGGTTGAGGGTGGACGTCAGGCAGGGTTTGACATGGCAGGAAGCAGGAAACAGGAGGCACATTGCCGGGTAAGTTGATGCTTTACTCCCAAAAAAGGTTTTGCGGCTTTGTTGAAAACTATGACTTTCATTATTTCACTACTAAGTTGCTAGTTTTTTCTTCAAGCCATTTCCTATGGTTAATTACCTCCACATACAGGGTGTCTCTAAATTCGATGTCATAATTTCTATTGCGTGTTCCTGACGTGAATTTATGACGAAAAGTCTATATAAACATGTGTCCGAAAATGCTTCATTTTTGATATACAGAGTGTTGAAGTTAAACAAAAATTTTCAATTTTTTTTATTTTTTAGAGAACGGTTTTTTGAAACTTTACGAATTTTGGCAGAATGTTATAATAGATCATGGCTAATAATCCGGCATAAAAGATTTTTTCATATCTTTAACAGAGGCGGCGTAGGGGGAGGGGCAGAGGGATTTTCTCTTTGAAAAAAAGTTGTGTGTGAAATGTCAAAAAGCTCGTTACTATTTTCAGAAAGAGCAACAAATAAGGTACAAAAAAGGATCTCTTATTGCATTTCGCTAGAACGAACCGTTTTCGAGAAAATCGAGAAAATATTAATTCCTACAGGTTGGCGCAAATAGACCAAAAATTAACTTTTTTTTTATTTTCCAAAGAAATTAACGTTTATATGGCAACAACTTTTTGAAAGTAATTGAACTATATCATTGCAAATGTTCAGATATAAGGATTACCTCTTATATCTAAACAGTGACGGCAATTTGGGGAGGGGGAGCAAGAAGTCTTTTTTTATAAAAAGATTGTTTMCACATTTTTAAATTGTTTCAAAAATTATGAGGATCAGTTAAAAATATTAAAAGAAGAAAAATTTACATTTTATACTGCTAAGACAATCTATTGTTGCATAATGAAGAAATTGCATTTTTAAAGATTTTTAATAACGCCAAATGCAAGTTGCATATCTAGCTTTAAATAATAATTAGTTTAATTTAATTAATTAACTTAATTTTTCTTTTTTATATTTTACTGGTCTTTATAATTATTGAAACGGTTTTAAAAATGTGGAAACAATCTTTTTATAAAAAAGACTCCTTGCCCCCTCCAAATTACCGCCACTGTTTAGATATGATGGTAATCATTGTATCTGACTATTTATCATGATATAGTGCGATTAATTAAAAAAAATGTTGCCATATAAACGTTAATTTCTTTGGAAAATAAAAAAAAGTTAATTTTTGGTCTATTTACGCCAACCAGTAGGAATTCAGGTTTTGTCGATTTTTTCGAAAGCGGTTTGTTCTAGCGAAATGCAATAAGAGGACCTTTTTTGTACCTTATTTGTTGCACTTTCTGAAAATAGTGGCGAGCTTTTTGACATCTCACACACAACTTTTTTTTCAAAGAGAAAACCCTTCTGCCCCTCCCCCTACGCCGCCTCTGTTACACATATCAAAAAATGTTTTATGCCAGATTATTAGCCGTGATCTATTATAACATTCTCCCAAAATTCGTAAAGATTCAAAAAACCGTTCTGTAAAAAATAAAAGAAATCGAAATCTTGTTTTTAACTTCAACACTCTGTATATCAAAAATGAAGCATTTTCGGACACATGTTTATATAGACTTTTCGTCATCATTTCACGTCAGGAATACGCACTAGAAATTATGACATCGAATTTAGAGACACCCTGTATATATATCGCGAAAATTTTTTTTTTAAATTTGCTCGATCGCTTTAAAGTCATCGAAAACGTAAAAAAACAAAATTTGAGCAAAAAATTTTTTGTCTGTGTCTATGGTTTTGTGTGTGGACGCGACATATGAACTTTAAATTTGGCATATATATATATATATATATAATTGAACATATGTTCATTTATAAATGATTTCAGGCAATAATTATCTTTGCTATATATTATATAAATCCCAACTACCCAAAGCGAACTATTGTTTTTGGGCTATTGGGAAGAGGGTGAAATTGAGGGGTAGCTACCCTTTTTGCAAATTTTATTTTTTTTTGTTTCAGTACGTTATTAGTAGTATAATTGCGAGTATTATTCGTTCCCTTAAATTTTCGGTGCAGCAAACTGTTTAGAAGATATTAGTAAAAAAGCGTCACTTAAAGAAAACGGTTTTTCCTAAATATCTCCGAAAAGACTTAATATATTAAAAAATGAAAATACCTTCAGATAGGAAATGAAATTTCTCACAAAAAATGTTTCAAAAATGTTTTCCAAAATTTTGACACTTACGAAATATTCCCAAAAAACCTTGTCCATACGATTTTTTTAAAACTTTAGTATTAGATAGAAAATCAAATTTCTGATCGGAAAGCACTCTTTCAATTTTTTTGTTAAGTTAATAATTTTCGAGTTATTAGGAATAATCGATTTTAAAAATTTATGTTTTTTTTGTTAATATCACGGGAACCGTTTGTCTTAGAAAAAAATGTGTAGAGAAAAAATGCTCAAAACCTGATTACTTATCGTATAGTATAAGAAATAAAAGCGTAAATGTCATTTTGACAATTGGATGTGGAAGTATTGATTCAATTTGCGTTTTTTTTGTTTGTTTGATATGTGACCCCATAATAAATCATACTTTCTTTATGTTGAATATTTCCAGGACCAGGTTACACTGACAGTAAACCGTGCTCTTTCTGGGAAATTATAATTATAATAAAATTATAATATCAAAACACTAACGTAGAAATGTTAAAAGAATGTAACAGTTCGCGAATTTGTTAACTGATATGCTTGAAAACTGTGTATCTCTGTTAATAACAAAGATATTGGCGTGGATCAAAAAATAAAATGTTCAGGATAGGATGGGGCTACAGTTTAATACCAATTGACATCTACAGTTTTAGCTGGCACATCTCTTGAAAAATTGTAAATTTTGCAGAAAAAAGGCATACTCTTTTAAACACCCTGTAGATGCCGAAGACTGAAATTTGAATGAAAAGCACCATAGCTGAAAAATAAAACTACAATTGAAACCAAAAATAATCGAAATCGGATTAGCCGTTCGAGAAAAAATCCATTTTGAAGAATGGGCGAAATTATTAAATGAAATTCATGAATGAATTTTTGAAGAGGTCCCCCACCAGATGACAAAAACATCCTAATTTCTTTTCAGATACAACGAATTCTGTGTAAAAGACGAAGACCCGCCTTGGAAGAAATACCTAGAACAATTCAAAAACCCCCTAATCTTACTCCTACTAGCATCAGCCTTAGTCTCCGTTTGTATGAAGCAATTCGACGATGCCATCAGTATTACAGTAGCCATAGTCATAGTAGTCACGGTTGCTTTTGTTCAAGAATACCGTTCCGAGAAATCGCTGCAGGAACTGAGCAAATTAGTACCGCCATCATGTAACTGGTAGGTACCTACCCAAAACCATCTTCCGTTCCCCTCAACCTCTGTATAGTTTAAGGGAAGGTACCCCAGACACTTTTCTGGCGAGGGAGCTGGTTCCTGGAGACATAGTCCTCTTGAATGTTGGAGACAGGGTGCCGGCAGATATTCGCTTGTTCGAAGCCATGGATCTGATGATTGACGAGAGCAGTTTCACGGGAGAAACGGAACCGGCGAGGAAAGATACTGCACCCGTCTTGAGGCCTAACGGAGCGCATGCTTCCAACACCAACATAGCTTTCATGGGCACCCTGGTGCGTTGTGGGAAGGGAAAGGTAAGTTAAAACTCATGTGCGTGCAGTGAACAATGTTGTTTCGGTATTATATCCTCTTATCAGCACGGTTTAGGTCTGAATGTAGACATTATCCAAGTATGTACAGTTGGTGTCAATATTAATGACATTATAGTGAGTGTTACAAAAAGGTGGTGCCCTTACAGTTTTATCAACCTCTTATCAGTAGTCGGCCTTCTAATTTTTCTTAAATAAATTATTGTTTGTTTTCAATTTTCTCAGAAAGGGTCAATTTTAGCCACATGAATAAAGAGTATTTTTCTTAGTTTATAGGGCACAAAGATTAAAAGAAACAGATTTTTTTGCAACCAAATTGTCATTATCGAGATATGAAATAAACTTACCTTTTTTAAAACAAAACACGGTTGTGGCTTCAAAAAAATCGGCCCTTTTTAAGGCACCATTATCGCCATTTTTGTTTTATTTGGATATTTATGTAGTTAACCATTCAAAAATTAAACATTTGCTCTTAGAGTTTGCAAAATAAAACTTAATGAATTGATTGAATTTTATTTCTGTTTGAAATACTATTAGGTATTTATAGTTGTTTAAAAACTAAAAAAGGCATATAATAATTAATCGAAAATGCGTGTATCAAGAGACTTAAATATGTTTACACTCAATCTTCAGTTTACTGACCAAGGTTTATAGTACTTCAACATGTTTTTGCTATAAAATATATTTGCACTATTTTTTTTTGTGACAATAGTATTTCCTATGAAAATTCTTTTAGATATACATTCTTTCACCACAATTACAACTTTTTCTGCATCATCTAATCATCTGTCTGGAACAAGCCTCTTTTGTCCTACTACGTTTTATCACTGCAGTAATTTGATCTTGATGAATTGAGCATATTCAGCAATTAACATTGGCTGTCTGTTGAAGATGGCTCTATTTCATATTAATAGCTACTTAAGTACTCGTTTTTATATCGGGCCTTTTTTATTACAAACAATTTCACACAAATGTCTGCAGCTGTTGGTAACGTAAACATTCAGCAGCAGTGGCCTATCTGTTTATTTGAAACCAATAATCTAACTTGAGATGAAGAGCGGTGAAGTTAGGTTTAACTGTCTCGGGGTAAATTTCGTGTTTGCTATGTTCTTGTTTCTTAGTTCCTTGTTTTCAGGGCATCGTCGTGAGCACTGGCACGAACAGTGAGTTCGGTTCAGTATTCAAGATGATGCTGGAAGAAGAAGCGCCAAAGACTCCCCTTCAACGCTCCATGGACAATTTGGGTGCCCAGTTATCGATATACTCCTTTGGAATTATTGGCCTCATCATGCTCGTAGGATGGCTACAGGGCAAAGCAATAATGGAAATGTTTACTATCGGTGTTAGCTTGGCTGTCGCTGCAATTCCTGAAGGTAAGCGCATGCCAATTAACTGTTTTGTATGTTATTAATTTCACACTCTGCCGCCCATCGAGTGACATCTTCACAAGGATATGATATTTTTCTACCAGGAAACTCGTGTCTTTTTTGCTCGACCTTTACCGGTCCATTGCAGTTATTTGCCAGCAAAAGATTGGTTAGAAAATGGTCACAGTGTGTTGGAATATTTCCTTCAAACAAGAAAAATAAGTATTKAAATTGAATGAATAACTTTAATGATGCAAKTTAGGTCTTTCTCGTATCTCTAGGATTAATCATAATCAGAACAAAAGCAAACTATCAAAATTTATAGAACTGGATAAATATATTACTGATATATGTGGTGCTCCAGTAATTAATAAAGAAAGTTTCTTTGAGTAGAAAACATTATTTTATACAATTCTGCTGATTCCTTATAATAAATTGTTAGATTTGGATATTATTAAGGATGTGTCTTTAATTTTATGCTAACTATTATAAAAAATTTGTGATTTTAGTTATAGTAATTGTACTAAATAATTATTTTGCTCTTCATGTTCCAAATTAAAATACTATACCGTTCTTTAAATACCATACACTTAATTTAGTAGATGTTTATACATTTTAATAAGTGTAAAAAGTTTATTTACTCACCAAAAACATATTTAATCCATCTGTAGTGTAATTTTTTAAATTTAATATGCAAGTAATAGCAAAGTTTTAGTCCCACTGTCACATTCTTTTTCAACTTCATTTAGGAGAGCAAAAGTATGCGCTCAAAAAAGCTGACCACTCTACCTTCCATGGGAAGCTTAGAAGGGGGATGAAAGGCTTCCTTACATCAACAGATTGTTTCAAATTGTCTGTGCTTATCACATCAATTTTTTATTCATTGTTATTGCAGGGCTACCAATTGTTGTAACTGTCACACTGGCCCTAGGAGTGATGCGCATGGCCAAACGGAACGCCATAGTAAAAAAATTGCCCACAGTTGAAACTTTAGGTTGTGTAAACGTAATTTGTTCGGATAAGACTGGTACTATAACGAGAAATGAAATGACAGCCACTGTACTCGTCACTTCCGACGGGTACATAGCCGAATTGACAGGAGTCGGTTACAACGATCACGGCCAAGTCCTGTTGCACAAATGCGATTCCCCCGAGAGGGCTAGGGAAAGCGTATTCCAACTATTAGAGGTGCAATAACAAATTTAATTTTTTTCCCGTCTTTAATGTCTCAATGTTGTCCAGGTGGGAGCTATTTGTAATAACGCCATAATAACTAACGAGACTTTAATGGGCCAACCAACGGAGGGAGCTCTCTTGGCGGCTGCCATGAAACACGGAATGTACAACGTCTCCGATAAGTACATTCGATTGCAGGAGATTCCCTACAGCTCCGAGCAGAAGATGATGGCTGTGAAATGTGTTGCAAAATTTAACGGCCCCACGGAAGAACTGTACTATGTGAAAGGCGCTTTAGAAAAGATTTTATCCAGGTGTACCAGGTGTGTTTGCAATGGTCAGGTTGTCGCCTTGAACAACAAAAGAGAGCAGGAATACTTGGCGGAAGCTCACGAGATTGGACGTAAGGGTTTAAGGGTCGTGGCCATGGCAAAGGGACCGTCCATGAACGATCTGACTTACATGGGCATCGTTGGGATATCAGATCCTCCAAGACCCATGGTACAGGAGGCGATCAGAACTTTGGTACAGTCTGGGGTACAGGTGAAGATGTTGACTGGTGATGCCATGGATACAGCAGTTGCTATTGGTAAGTTGTTTCTGTATCAATTGAAAAGGTTTTCAAGGAGTTTATATAACTGTTGAAAGTTAATGATAGTTCAGCAAATTTTTATCATTGAATGAAAATTTTATTGGTGAAAGCATTGTATAAATTATTTTACTGTCTTTACATAATAAAAGGAGAAGGATTTTAATTTAAGAAGTTTATTTGTTCATTCACTTATTGTAATAAAAATGCAGGAATTTTGTTATCAAAATATTAATTTAACTACATATATGTATACACAGACTTTTACTGTTCGGAATTTCTTTCACTTGAAGCATATAATTATGTTTTATCAATATACAAAAAAAAATACAGATAAAGAAAAATTTTGAAAATTGTTCTGGGATAACACAAATTTAGTTCTAACACATTTTAATTAAACAAAGGAGTAAAAACTAAAACACTCACAAATTGTTTTTGACATGTTTCACACTGCTTTTTATTGCGTTAAAATAATTTTTAATTAATTAAAATATTATTTAATTGAAATTAAGCAATTTTAATTTTCTTTTGTGGGGTTTTTCTATAAAAATTTTTAGTTTGAGTCCTTACTATTAAAATATTCAAACTTCAAAATAGCCAATAAATATGTGCTTTTTTTCCTTGAAAATGGTTAAAGTTGAAGATTTGAATTTTGTCTACACCTTTTTATTTTTACCAGAAGCTATTTTTCATCAGTAGTTCTTCAGATTATGTTTATGATGACCCTTATTTTTGTCTCTTTTAGAAAATTTTTGTATGTTTTCCGTTGTTTTCTGATACTAAATTCAATTTATAAACACACCTTTTCATATGCCTAATTCTTTGCTAGCAACAAAAAATTAAACTAGTTCGCTTTACCACATTAAAATCTTTCTTGCCACTAACAGTTAGTAAAATAATTGTGAACAAAATATTCCAATGTACAAATGTAGATTACAAATTGACAGTCCCTATTTTTCTTCTATTATAACGTTATTTTTATCCTATCACATTATTTTAGCACAAGTTATTGGCTTGGACACCTTACCAGTCCAAGTACTATCAGGGGAACAATTAGATAATTTCACAGAGACAGAGTTAGATGCAGCTGTACCCCTTGCAACAGTATTCTACCGGGTTTCCCCCAAGAACAAACTGTCGATCGTAAAATCATTGCAAAGGTCGGGTTACATTGTGGGAATGACTGGGGATGGTGTAAATGATGGTGTGGCCTTAAAAAAGGCTGACATAGGCATCGCGATGGGCAAGAACGGAACTGACGTTTGCAAAGAAGCGGCGGACATGATACTAGTTGATGATGATTTTTACACTATAATGTAAGCAGTTGATATTTGGTTTTATGACAGGAATAAAGAGTGGATGGGTTTCAGAGCTGCCATTGAGGAGGGGAAAAGCATATTTTATAATATAAGAAATTTCGTTAGGTTTCAATTGTCGACATCCATAGCAGCTCTGTCTTTAATAGCACTAGCGACTTTGATGGACATACCGAATCCTTTAAACGCCATGCAGGTTTGTAGCAAGCTAAAAAGGAAATTTATTCATGGCTAACTTTGTTTTCTGTAGATCTTGTGGATCAACATCATAATGGATGGGCCCCCCGCGCAGAGTTTGGGAGTGGAGCCCGTAGAAAAAGACGTAGTTAGGCAAAAACCTCGAAATACTAAAGAACCAATGATTACTAAGAAATTAATTTTGAATGTGCTCCTGTCCGCTCTAGTCATAATCGCCGGCACACTGTGGGTCTTCAAGAAAGAGGTAAAAGACAGAATTTTCGATGTGACTTCGTCATTTTTATCGATCCGTTCCAGATGAGTTCTGAGGGTATAACTGCTCGTGACACGACGATGACGTTCACTTGCTTCGTGTTCTTTGACATGTGGAACGCTCTGTCTTGCCGCTCGCAAACGAAGAGTGTCTTTTCCATAGGGCTTTTCTCGAATCGAATGTTTCTCGTGGCTGTCACTTTGTCCGTCATTGGACAGATGCTGGTTGTGTATTTTCCACCGTTACAGAGGGTTTTCCAGACGGAGGCGCTCACCGGTTGGGGTGAGTAAGCATGTAAAATCAGCCGTCTAGTTTAGAACAGCATCCAACCTTTTTCAGTTCGTTAACTTTGCAATTGTGCTTTGTTCAAATTTCAGACATGCTGTTTCTCACGACGTTGACCTCGTCAGTGTGGATCCTGTCGGAAGTGAAGAAACTGATCGAGAGGCTGATGGAACGGCGCGGTAAGGGCAAAAAGTCACCGTTGGAATACGTATGACAGCAAGGGGGGCCAGGGGCGAGGTCCCATCGTGATTAGCTGTTGTCTCGTTTCGTGCCCCTCCGCGTCACGTGGCCCCCTTTGAAAATGTGCAAAGAACGACAAAGAGAACATCCTGCTGGTGAAATTTGCACTATATCCCAATTCACTTCACCCGAAAGGAAATGATGCGAGCGAAATTTTTTTTTTTTACATGAGAGTATACTTTTAACTGCACCTTTATTTTAAAAAAATGTATACAAGTTATTCTGCTTAATATATCGTAAGCGCGTGATGATTGCACTAGATCTTTGATAGAATTGTGCGATGTTTATAGCAACTTTCATTATCTCACATTTCTTGTGTAAAATTGTTAAGATTAAAAACTTTTTAACTTGTTGTAAGTTGGAAGAATCCTGTGAATCCTCCAACTTGTACCAATGTTACATTTTAAAAAAATACTTAATTTTGATTGCAGTTTCTTGCCTTTCACCAGTAATTTTTTTGTTTTAAGGGGGAACAGTTTTACCACATCCTGAGGCTGTCTGATATTTTTCTTTCCAACAGATTCCTCGATGTTTAATGTTAATATTTGCCCAAAATGTTCTCAAGCAAGCTATTTGTTTTGTGTATTTGTATTTTTGTGCCTTATTTATTTTATTTAGCGTATAAAAGAATAAAAGTTTGCATGTCATGTTCTAAAAGACAAAATTTTTATATTTTGCACTCATTATTGTCGTTTTAAAGCAAAACATTTTTGTATGGATAATAATAATACAGGATGTTTGAGAAAACCTTCAGTATAGTGAGTAATCGTCACACTGGATTTCAAATATTTTTGTCAGTAAACCTTTCTGAAACAACCTGTATTCATCACCACCTGTGTTGGAAAAATGAGGGTTGTGTTTAATACCATTTGGAAGATACGTGATTTGTTGGATATTTTATGAAATGTTTGTAATTTATAGTTTGGAAAACTAGTTTTTTTTTCAGATACCACATGTTAACATATTACACCACACACATATCATCTAAATTTTACATTATTTTGTTTGAACAAAAGCCTTTTTAATCACACCTTGTAGTTGTAAATAAAAAAAAACTTTTAGCAGTTTAATCGATACGGTGACTATCCAAAAATCTGCATTTAACCAATCCTATAATAGTGATTTAATGGCAGCACGCCTTTCACAAATGGACCTCATTTATCATTTACTCCATGTTCCGTGCTACTTTTAGTACTTTAGAGTTCTGTGATACACTTCGTATAAGAATATATTCGGGTATACCTTTTATTTTCACTAGGGTATGTAGTATGCTGTGACTTTTTCTCTTTAGATACGGCAATTTCACAAGTTGTTTCTGGCTTAAATATCAGATTAGACGTGTAAGTATCTCTGAAATTGTATCTGGTTCATAGCCATTTGATATTGCATTTCTAAATAAAAAAATGTGTGTAAGTTACGTTTTGTTTTATTTTAACTTTTTACATCCATATTTTGATACAAAAAGTGTGTATTTAAACTTCCTAGGAACAGAATAAGAGTCTATATCTTTATGTGTATGTAGCATTGGCTTACTTACCTTAAGTCCACATCTTCAACTTTGAATGCTATTAGAATTTAGCAATACACCAGTTGCGGTGTAAAATTCTTATTTTGAGTACATGGTGCATGTATTTATTTCTACTTATTTCAATCTAACAAAGTTAAACCGATGCCTGAATAATACTAATAATATTATTCAGGCAACGGTTAAACGTTAAAATTGAAACACCACTTATTCAAATAGTAAATAATAAACATAACCAATTTTCGAGATTGACGTTGACAGGTGACAATACAGAACGATACGAACGAACTAAAATACTTGTGCGCTGTTGCAACTTTAATCCACGAAATTTTAAGCATATAATGTAATGTATATTCGGGAAATATCTATTAATGAATCCGGTAGAGTAATTTTCTTAAAAATTAAGCAGAAATCTTGACAAACCGTTTCTTTTTTTACCATTACTTCATTCATCTTTCATGTCTTGTAAACTGACAACAACGCATGGTGCAACCAGCGCCAGCACGTGGCAGACGAACGTACTATCTAGTTGGACATTTAAAGCTGTAGCGCGAATGTCGCAATTTTTTGYGTCCCAGAAAAACGATAAATGTAGGTAAAAAATGGCTGCAAAAATTTGCAGTTTAGAGCCGCCGTCATCTGCTAGCTCAGATAGGTGAGTGAGCTGTGCACGTTGAAATTTAGAAGCATGCCCAGCACGATTAAATGTCACTTTGTAAAATCATCCTGCGAGACAATACGAACGTGCGTATTTTATAATTACCTTTTTATGACAGGGTTTTGTTGTTAATTAGATGGTAATTTTGCGCTCACGGTTGTTGATTTTAGGTGTTACCGTTAATTAGTTGTCTGTTACGTCGCGCAAAAAGCACATGTCTTAACCTAAAAATAAGTTCCTTGTTTCTAATTTTAAAAGCTTTGTTTTATCTCCCAGAATTGATTAGTCAGTATGTTCTTTGTTGACAGTGATGGTGGTGAAACCCAAGCAGACATGTCAGACGTTTTCATCGATTATGAAGCCGAAGAGGAAAAAAGTGGGGACTTTTACAACACACCTGCGTCTCCAATAACCGTCCCATACTGCCCTCGTCCACCTTCAACCGGTAAATTGCCACGCCACGGTCCATCCAGACCGCTATTATCATACTAACGTGTAGGTTCACAGAAATCCCCCAAATCCAGGAGACAGAGGACCACCTCCATAAACAAGAGCTCGAAGACAGCCTCGGAATCAGTATTGCGCACACAACAACGCACCATTTACACGGCGGGCCGTCCGCCGTGGTACAACAGCGAGGGGCAGAAGGTGGAGCCGTTCGTGATAGGTATCTGTGGTGGTAGCGCTTCGGGTAAAACCACGGTTGCGGAGAAGATTATCGAAGCCTTGAGCGTTCCGTGGGTGACGCTGCTCAGCATGGATTCGTTCTATAAGGTGTTGAACGAGAAACAACACGAAATTGCGCATAACAACGAGTATAATTTTGATCATCCTGATGCATTTGATTTCGATTTGCTTTGCACCACACTGGAACGGTTAAAGGAGGGGAGAAAAGTCGAGGTGCCGATTTATAATTTCGTTACGCACGCTAGGGAATCTAGAACGGTGAGTGTAAAGTTTGATGGTTCTGTTTAGCACTTGTCTTGAAAATAGTGAAGAAAAATGCTGATTATAATTATATGAATCTCATGAAACTGGGATGATGCAATTTATGGCACAACATTGCAATATATTGAAAAATTTTCGTAGGTTTACATATGAAAATTATATTTTACCATTTAGGAAAGAAAGTTTGTATCTCATTTAAGGTTGACTGTCTTGCAACAGTAAATGATCATAATCCATTCTGGTGATATCAATTAAATACAGTTTCTGGTAAATAAATATTTTACCAACTTTTTGGGTTGTTTTCTGATGCAAGATCCATCTGAAGCCTTTAGCATGTTAATTTCTATTTTAAATGCCCATCGGTGGCCCAAATTTAGCTTATTAAGAGCAGCATGATATGTGGATAAGTTACATGTTTTGATTGAATTATTTATGTTGTTATTTATTTGATAAGATTAAATCATCAGTATAAATCTCCAAGTAACATGATAGTGAAAGTGCTTCATTAATTAATTGGAACGGAATTGGTTTTAACAATTAACAGTATCATTTGATCTATTCATATTGATTATAACGTAAAAGATTCGGTGAAATATATTTTTGCAGATAGGAGATATTGAACTGAACAAAAAGTACAAGAAAGGCATTCTTTTGCTACAATAAAATAATTTTGTGAGATCTCAACTGTCTTGGGATATAAATAATTTTCTTGTTGTGACATGTTTTTCTTTGACAGCTGGTTTCAAAAGCTTGAATTCTAATCTATTTTTATTTATACAGGATGTCTCTGAATAATCTTTAAAGGTTTTTGGGGTACATGGAGTGAGGTCTGATGATCTTGAAGATCTTTCGGATAATTCATTTATTTGGAAAAATGCCTAGATCTGGCATATTTAAAGACAAATTTGGATTTCGGCAGTTATTTATGCCTTTCAAGTGAATACAGCCTCGTTTACGTTTTCCATCTTTGACTCATGTGCTAGATTGGCCATGGAACACATTTTGACAATGCTGAAAATAATCAGCTTATAAAGTAATTTATTATTGTCAGAAAAATGCTAAATGTTTTGGCAATAACTTGATCAAAGGACAACTACTTGACAGGCCACTGGTGACAACAAAGATAAACAAACAACAAATTTTCCAGTTGGCCTTGTGCTAAAGTTAATTTTTGATTTAAAATTTTAACACTCCGTATCTCTGTTAGTTTTAATATTTGAGATAAGTGGTAAATAAAAATAACCTCACTCCTTTGAATTCTATCTGCTGTTAAAGGAAAAAAATTTTTGCTTTTATTTTGATTGGCACGAGCAACTTTGAATTCCAGAAGACAATGTATGGCGCAAACGTGATAATCTTCGAAGGGATCTTGGCATTTTACAACCCCAAAGTACTTAGCATGCTAGACATGAAGATATTCGTCGACACAGACGCCGACGTTCGCTTAGCCAGACGTCTGCGTCGTGACATTTCCTTAAGAGGCCGTGACTTAGACGGTGTACTGAAACAGTACACTGGCATGGTACAACCTTCGTTCAACCACTACATCGCCCCGACGATGGTGCACGCCGACATAATCGTGCCGAGGGGCGGAGAAAACACCGTCGCCATCGAGCTGATAGTGCAACACGTCTTGACCCAGTTGCAGTTGGTATTTAAAGATGCGTTGTTGGATGTTTCACATCCTAATTGGTGGTTTTGCAGCGCGGGTTAAAACTGAGAGAGGAACTGGCGCACTCACACAGTTCCGATCAACCCCTGCCAGAAACAGTGCATTTATTGCCGACCACGCCCCAAATTAGGGGGTTGCACACATTTATTAGGAATAAGGATACACCGAGAGACGAGTTCATATTCTACAGTAAGAGACTTATAAGGCTGGTGATTGAGTATACGCTCTCTTTGATGAGCTTCGTTGATAAGAGCGTAGAGACGCCGCAGGGAGTGCTTTATCAAGGTTTGTAATTTTTATCTTGTAAAACTGTTTTTTTTAGTTAGTTAACTTTTAGTAACAAACAAAATGTTTTGCAACCATTTGTTCCATCTTGAATATATATAGGGTCCCATGGGTAACCGTGTTATTAGTGGAGATAGAAAGTTGGTTAATTTGTTATCATCCAAAATGGCTGAACAGTTTTCCATTGGTGAAAACTACGATATTTTTTGTGCATTAGTTGTAACAAAAAAGCTGTACTTGCTCAACCTGAGTCAAGTAAAAGCAACTGTTATTGCTAAAAGGTATAGTTGTGGACTGGATTAGCTCCTACTGCAGTTTTCCTGAGCCTGCGTCGTGTTGCTGTCAAACTTTATTAGTCATAGTATGCCCCTCCAAGGCTGTTTCATCATTCTTTTTTTTACTTAAGGTTCTAGTTTTCTGTTGTATGGGTTCTTCTCTTCTAATGTTTCCCATTGTTATTATTTGACTTTCACACATAATGTGCTGTAATCATAAATTTGTCTAGTTTTTTTTTTGTCAAACTAGGTCTGATTCCTTTTTTTAATATTGGTTACTATTAATACTCAAACTGAAAAATTTCGAACATGGATAACTTGAGTCGTAAGTATGTGGGCTGTTCTCAATATTCTACGTACAGTATGTTTCCTGATTGAGTATACAGTTATTTCATGCTATAACAGAAAAAGAAAAAAATTTTGTTGGTTCTGAAACCAATAAATCTATAATTAGAACTAAATTATTCTGACTGAGTAGGAAAAAAAAGGTTAATTTTTTGTTTTATATTGCACTTCATATTGATTAATTTAGCTTTAAAGTTTTTATCATGCTTTGTTTTTACAATTCTGTGACAGTTTACTTTTGATTTTTATTTGTTGGGACGCTTCAAGTAGATTCATTTCAGAGTAGAATTGTGTGCAGATTTGGGTGGGGGGTCAAATTGAATAATGATTCTAAGCTGTTCAAATTTCTTCCAGTAGTAAAAACCTGGGTTTTAGGTAAACGAATGGCAACGAACAAAATTTGCGGCGTATCAATTTTAAGGGCTGGAGAAACAATGGAACAAGCTGTCTGTGATGTTTGCAAGGATATAAGGATCGGTAAAATCTTAATTCAGACCAATCAGAATACCGGTGAACCAGAGGTTAGCAACTTTTCAATAACAAAAAGAACCAGAAAATTCATAACTGATATTTATTTCAGTTATTTTACCTAAGACTACCAAAAGACATAAAAGACTACAAGGTAATATTAATGGACGCCACTGTGGCGACAGGAGCAGCGGCGATGATGGCCATCCGTGTTCTCCTGGACCACGACGTCGCGGAAAGCAACATCCTGATAGTTTCTTTGTTAATGGCCGTATCTGGTGTTCGCTGCATAGCATACGCATTTCCGAAGGTTCAGATAGTCACCTCCGCCATCGATCCGGAAATCAACGACAAATTTTACGTTCTGCCCGGTATCGGTAATTTCGGCGACAGGTATTTCGGAACGGAACCAACCGATGAGTATTAATGTTCCCTGATGATGATGTCTCTCAAGGTGTTTAATTTTTGGTGAGTCACGTAATTATTCCTTGTACCATAATTTTTGTACCTTTGTAAAATCAGTATGGAGGTGTCATCGAGTATCGTTTGTGGCACCGTAATTCTGCTTAATTAGTTATTAAGGTCTTAATGAGCTCGATTGTATTTATTTGCACATTATTTAATAAATATATAGATGGATGATTAGATGCAAAGTGGTTTTTTCTTTGTTTTTGTGTTCATTGTAGTATTAGTGAAGAGGAAATCTCCAACAACTTTACATAGGTAAGTGGAGATTGTTAAATGTTAAATTAATTGGTAATTGTGGAGCAACTTTAGATGAAAAAAATTAGTTATACAAAACAAGCATGTTTTTTCACATATCTCACAAAATCGGTTTTGATGATAGAACTAGTTATCAATTTAATTTAGAATAAAATTTTCTACAAAAAACATCTCTACAGTGTTTTCTCTCTGCTCCATACTTTCCAAAATACAGCTGTGAAAATGTGCGCCATCGTGTGGCCATACTACAATACCATACACGATGTATTGCCTACTGACCAAAATACTTTCTAGGATATTTTATTGTTTTAGTTTACATTATATACTTAACACTTGTGGCAGTTTTAAGTATTCAAATTTAAAACAGGTTTTCCTGTTTTAKTTGCTTTTAGTGGTTTTGATACCTCATTAGTATTCTTTCCAAAAGGAAAACTCAAATTCGTTTATGTAACAGTATTACTTTGTTTTAAGCAGTTTGGGAAGTTGCTGGTTCGTTTTGATTTAAGAAAAATTGAAGGTTTATTTTATCTTCTATATTTTATAATTATAGCATAATTTTTTTGTCAAAATGATCTGGACAGAAAGCTAATAAAGATCTAGGCATATACCTGTATTTGCGATTATTTCTGTAAAGGTATGTATGTTAATTCTTTGAAGATTTTTAATTCATTTGAATAATTCAGAAGAAGCTCTGTTGAATACTGCAATTTTTAGTAAACACAGCAATCGAACTTAGAGCACCAAATTAAAAAATCGCGAAATGATTCTATTTACATTACATTATGCATGAAAAAACCAAACTGAATATCTACACTGCAGCCTTTATTTTAACACATGAAACATATCTAACCAGATTTATAAAAAAACACTCAATGCCATAAAGCTAGCTACTAAGAAAGAAGATGTGTGTATAGTTCCTTATAATTCAGAATTTGCAGTCTTCAGTATTCCATAATGCATTGGCAAGAACCCTGTATACAATGTGTTCCTGGGCGACATGCAGCCGGAGGTGAATCAGCATCGATTGTGCATTTTCCACCTTTGGCTGAAATAAATTTTTTTGCCATAATTAATTATGAATAGTACCTAATCTAACAGAAAATAATAGAACCATGTTGATGATGTTTAATTGTGCCTTTTATACAATGAGTAAATGTTTGTAATCGACCAGCTGCTAAAATTAAAGGTACTTACGAATCTTTGGAACACACCGCATGCAACAGCAACAAGGCGTGCAAGCCAAGGTTTCATGGCTTGGACAAGACGGTATGGTGCAATTCACTCTCTTACAGCTGTTGGCATTGCATTTTACTGCCTCATCTTTTTCTATAAGATGCAGTAATATTAATAACAAGGCAAAATGTAACATTAACTTCATTGCTGCTTGCTTTCAAAATTAAGAACGTTGTTAAATTGCAAGTTCAAGGAACTGCAATTAGTGGCAGTAAAAGAGCAAACTCAGATAAAGGAGTATGTTTTTGTTTTGGGGGCAACTGGGTCAAATAAATGGATAATGCCTACTTTATTGGTTGCATATCTACACAACCGATTGCTTACATAAGTAAGACTTTTGTTTATAAAAGCAATAATTTTATGGTGCTACTCAAGAGGTATCTTGGTGCTACCATACCTTAAAAATAAACTAACACACTTTGACAAAAAAGCTTTGGAGATATTTACTAGAAATAAGTAGAAGAAATAGTAATGACGACAAATTCTTAACGATTTATTTTAATGCTAAACAATTATTTATAAAGGTATCTAAATATGCATTGAAATTTTTCTTTAAAAACTGAATGGATATTAATAAATATCCAGAATCATCATGGTTTTTCCATAATTTTAGTAAATTACTTTGCAAAAAATTACTCGCTGTTTTCGGGACTTCACAATAAAAATATTTTAAAAAGCCATATAACCACAGTACGGTAGTTTATATTTCGCATTGTAGTTCATTCGCCCCGCATATGTGTCAAATTAAATTCCGAAATAGAGGTTATGTTATGTTATACATGCCTCGAATTCTACAGATCGCTTATGAATTTATTGCAATTTTATGGAAGTACTATATAAACCATGTCTGTGTGCAGTGAAATAATAAACGATATCGAAGATTTAATATCTGCCCAAGATATAACACCAAAAGAAAGATATAGCAGTCGAAAGAACATTAAAATTAGGGCAAAGCGACATGTAAGTCAACTTACACTTTCTTAAAGTGCAGGTACTGATTAAACTTCTTTCCAGGAAAAGGAAGAAATCATTGAAAAGCCTTTTGTTGAAAACGCTCCAGGAACTCAGACAATTTACGTGAAAACCTGGGGATGTGCACATAATAATTCGGATTCCGAGTACATGGCTGGGCAGCTAGCTGCCTATGGGTACAAACTAACTCATGACAAAGCAGCAGCTGATTTGTGGTTGCTCAATAGTTGTACAGTGAAAAATCCTTCGGAAGATCATTTTCGGTAAATTTACTCATATTACATGATTTTCACATTATTATGTAACGCTTTATTTTTTGCAGCAATGAAATCGAATTGGCCAAAAGTAATGGAAAGTATGTGGTCTTAGCAGGCTGTGTACCACAGGGCGCTCCGAAGGCATCATTCGTTCAAGGGCTAAGCATAATCGGAGTCCAACAAATCGACAGGGTTGTAGAAGTCGTTGAAGAAACCCTGAAAGGGAACACGGTCAAATTGTTAGGGACGAAAAAAGAAAATGGGAAAAAAGTTGGTGGGGCTTCGCTGTTGCTCCCCAAAGTTCGGAGAAATCCGCTGATCGAAATAATCGCCATCAATACTGGGTGTTTGAACCAATGCACTTACTGTAAGACCAAGCACGCAAGGGGTGATCTGGGAAGCTATCCGCCTGAAGAAATCGTCGCTAGGGCTCAACAGGCTTTCCAGGAAGGTGTCGTTGAGATTTGGTTGACTTCAGAAGACACGGGTTAGTTAATAAGCAAATTTTTTGTGTCAATATTAGGTTCACGAGAATTTGAACCCGGGACCTTTTGATCAGTAGTCAAACGTGCTAACTACTAACGACAGCTACAAAAGCACCAGATGCCCTTTAGTAGGGTTACATTTCGTAAGCTTTGATATAGAATTTGAATAGGGCCTTGGTGGTGCAGTTGTTAGCACATTTCACTAGTGATCAAAGGTCCTGGGTTCAAAAGTTCAAATTCTGCTCACAGCTGGCAATACTTTTTCGTAAAATATTGAGATATGTTTTTCAAGCAAACTATTTATTTCTCATAGGAACATATGGTCGTGATATAGGGACATCCCTACCATACCTCCTATGGAAGCTCGTAGAAGTAATTCCAGAAGGATGTAGGTTGCGTTTGGGCATGACAAACCCTCCTTACATCCTAGAACACTTAGAGGAAATGRCTAAGATACTGAACCACCCTCGTGTGTACAGTTTCCTTCACGTACCTGTACAGTCAGGTAGCGATCAAGTTTTGTACGACATGAAGAGGGAATATACTAGAGCAGACTTCGAACATGTTGTAAACTTCCTACAAGAGAGGTAAAAGAGGAAAAAACAGCCATTTCTTGTTGTTAGCCCTGTTGTTTTCAGGATCCCGGGATTGACGATTGCCACAGACATAATTTGTGGATACCCAACGGAAACAGAAGAGGATTTTGAAGAAACCATGTCGCTCTGTGCCAAGTACAGATTCCCAAGTTTGTTTATTAATCAGTTTTTCCCACGACCGGGCACACCAGCGGCTTTGCTACCTCGAATTCCCGCTCAAGAAGTCAAGCAGCGTACGAGGAGACTCACCGATCTTTTTTACTCGTACCATCCATACGGGCACAAAATCGGGGAAGAACAGGAAGTCTTAGTGACTGAAGTGTCTCACGACAAGAAACACTATGTCGGTCATAATAAGTTTTACGAACAAGTCCTCGTTCCACTCGATAAAAAATACATGGGCAAGTTGGTGAAAGTGAAAGTTGTGGAAGCGAGCAAATTTTCGATGATGGGAATGCCGCTGGAGGAAGTCGTCATGCCTGGACTGGCTAAGCCTCTGGAAAGTGGTGAAGTTTCCGGGATACCCAAACAAAAGTTGGTCTTGTCCAAGTTCCCGATTGCGGCGATTATTGTTTTGGTATCTGTATTTATTAGGATATTATGGATGTTGTTATAGCATTGCACAATAAAAACTTGAATCTTAAATTGTTTTATCGTTTAAATGATAACATTTACGCTTGTTACTTCTATCATTTGAAACTACGCGCGTTTAATGTAGTTCTACTGGGTTTTATAAGATGACGCCATTGTAAGTTGTCATAGTTGCCAGCTCGATGCAATAATTAGATTTTGCGACACAAAAAATTGGCTAAGCCTGGTTTAGGTATAAAAAAATTCATGCATGAAAAGTTACTCTAGATTCAGCAATCTGTTCATTGCCAACCATTGTTCAAAAAGGTTGTCTCTTGTTTTAGTTGTTTTAATTAATTGTTGTTTATTGACGCAAATCGCTAAAAATATTAACAAAAATACCTCTTATTGTTTAGTTTATCTCTCTCCAATGCTTTTGTGTCTATATGTCACGTTTTAGGTTTAAATTGTGTATAAAAAAATATCACAAACTCCGTTTAGTGGATTTCTAAAAAGTAGATCTGACAACGCGGCTATAAAGCATTGTCCATCCCCACTACCCAACAGGAAATGTGTCTATCTTTGTTCATCAACATCAACTGCTTGTCCAAATTTCAGAATCATAACCAGAACCGCCCATTTCATCGCTAGTCGTCGTTGTGAGTGGTTGTATGGTTGTTAACCGCAATCAATTGATTTGTTTTTATGCCGCCACGTGTTCTAACATGAAGGAAAATCCGTAAGTATAGCATTAATCATCGATATTTTTTTAACAGATGCTTTGTTAATTGCTGAATTAAAGCTTCCATTTCCTATTTTTCGAGTTATTTTTGTCATTCTCGAAGGTTAGATTTGGGTTGCCTTATAAAAAAAGCTTTATAAGAAACACGTGTTTTTATTATCGTTTTTTTCATTTTAATACGGTTGCAAAATGATGATTATAATCTCGTTCGTATGAGCTGTGATTAGAAATGGAATCCTGATTATAGTAAAGTTTATTTTTAATTTTTTAAGGTTAGCTACGAAACTAAGAAAGATTCGTTGTTTAAGGGCCCTCCAGGTATCAGGCCACATGTCTATACATCGCTCTACGACAGAGGCTAAGAGGTGATTATGTTAGATTTAAAGTGTCTTAATTTATTGTTGATGTTCCATTTACACAAAATTCGATCATAGCTACTAGTCGTTCAATATACAAATGGTTTAAAGTAGAAATACAACTATCTGTCAAACAACTAGAATGCTTTTGTGTTGTATATTAATTTTTTTTGTTTCACCTATAAACGTTGATGAACATGTATATTAATTACAGATAAAAAGAGTTGGCTGCAAAAAATGAACTACCCGATGTATTGCCAATTATTAAGTAATATAGGTTTCGGTGATTTTCACATTTGCTACAAAACTCAAAAATATCAGCCGACGACTTTTTGTATCTTGTTCTTTATATTTTATATAACAAAAATGTGGGCATTATATTTTATACATTTGATATTGCTTAGAACAGACCGAGTTAATTTTTCTTTTATAATTTTCAATTTTCTTTAATTATTTTGTTAAAGTAGCTTAATAAATTCTTTTTTATACATGATGACTTATATACCGCCCCAGTCTGAACTAATTTTATGATTGAGTGGTTAGTTTTATCTGATTATATTCAAATTTGCTTAAATACTTTTTCAGAACACATTTTTTTGGTTAAATATAAAAGTTTTATTTTTGTTTCACAGAAAACTAAGGCACCTTCAAAGGTGAAAATAAACAGGAGCCACAATGAAGTAAGTTTCTTATTAAGATATATTTAATTATAACTCATTATTTACCGTGATGATTATTTTAAGACAAGCATATGTCTGAAGTACTGTGTTGATAATTTTAATAACTGACACAAATAATTACTTACAAATTTTAAAAGTTATATTTGGCTTTTATAATTAATTATGTCAACGTTGTTTCCAGGTGAACATGGTAAAAGGAATTACGGAAATGCTGTTCCTATGATTGGATATCTCAAAATAAGGTTGGTCTTTAATAAAGTTATAGACAATTTGGTGCATAATTTCTCAGTTTCATGATGAATACAATCAGCCCTAGTCAATATGAAAAACGATGATTTTATAACATCCTGAATGTTACATTAATCTTGTAATGTTTTTTTAGAATCGAAACTTGGTATTTCAATCAATTTTGTTTTCAGGGAATCTTCATATTTCTGATGATGCCCTGGAAGAACAATGCAGGTGGGTTATCACTACGGTTGTTTCTAGAAACTTGTTGATTTGGTAGTCTAAATGATGAAAATAATTACCGTCTGATTTCAATGATTATAACTCTGGCGGCTTTTTTATTGCCTGATTACCAAACATTTTTAAATTAAGCGAGATAGAAATGATTTGTTCTATGTTGTAATTGAGGGTTTCGTATTTCAGCTTTCTCTGGAACATGTCAGCCCAGCAGTTCAGCATTCAATCAATGTGAGTAACCAGCCGTATTTTTGCTCTTGCTACATTTTTTGTGTTTAAATGATGAATAAATAGTTATCCCTGTCTGAAAGCAAAACTTGTTGAAATCACTAATCTGAACACTTCCTTTAATTAAGTTATTAATTATTAACCTGTTAACATGGCTAATACATTTTTTCTTTTGCAGCTCCAATGTGGTTTGCTACATGGTAAGATAACATACCAAAACATATACCCCAACGACATGGAATACTGAGATAATTAAAGGTAATTTCAATTTGTACTCTATTAGTAAGTTTAAAATTTCACCAATAACTGATGAAGTGGTTAAAATTTTGTGTTCTCGATCAATATTATATACATTATGTTTCTAATTTGTAGGTTTATCTGGATAAAGTCAAAATTTAAGTTTTCAGTTTGCTTCTAGGAACATATCGCTTAAAAGTAAAAGAATAGCATGAATACAATTTTATATGATGAATTAATATACGCTATGATGAAATACTGTGATATCATCTTTTTTACTGATTGTTACATTTTGTATTTTCTTAAAATATTTTAGGAACTTGATTCCCTAATTTGCATGTTTTTATTTCCAGGTGAGGTGCGATTGTTGGGAACGGCACAAGTGAATGAAGTATTATTGGAACACAATGTCTTTTATAACACCAGAATCCCAGAGATTGATTTCTCTTGCAGAATGTAAAATAAATTTTAATAAACCAAATTAAGTTTTTATATTTGTACTTTTATTAAATTCTTTATTATCAGCCAACATGAAAACATGGGAAAACTACTTTTAGTAAACAAATTTAAAAAAAAATAAGTGTTCTGAACTAATAGGGGATGGAATTCAGGGAAATTGTATTGAACAAAAATAAAATGTGATATGGGTCAAGACATATTGCTAGGATGCTTTGTTTTCATGGGCTTGGTGCTGTTAAGTTTAAATGAATTTTTGGCCATGTTGGGTTAAAAAAGGAACTGCTGTTTCATTTGGGAGATGTTTATACGAAGTCATTAATTAAACAGCTTAATTGGTGTCAGTCATTATTCTGTATGTATTTTTGATCTGGTTCTGTTATATTTTATCAGCAGCTCCTTTGTGAACTGTATAATATAAACTGTTCCTGGTTCCATTTTTATAAAACTAGTGCTGAAAATGCAACATTGGTAAGCCTTTGTGATCTAGGGTTATTATAATTACATGATTGGTGTACTTTTTAAAATCAGACGTATTATGTAGCTTTTTAATGCGAATGTAGCACTTGCCAAGTAGGTATCATATTATACAGCAACAGATTAATGTAGTCAAGATGGTTGCTGTTTTTGACCAAACGCGATTTTGGGTTATCACATTTCCATTACAGCAGCTTTCGATTGTACGGGATATTCAGTTACCGTTGCGCGCCAATTGACAGATGACAACTAACATTGAATTTAAAGGTCTTTGGAGGGAAACGGTGTAGTTTGTTAGTGGCGTGGTACAAAATTTGCTGTTTTACACAATTCTATGCTGCTTACTGTGGATTTTCGTTTAAAATATGTCTCAACCGTCGGTCGCGCACTATTTCAACAACAGAAAGAGGTCAGCGTTGGACGAGAAAGTCGTAAAAGCGAAGAAAGTGTTGGTGCTTGACTCTTCTACACATGGCGAAGATAAGAACATTTTGTTTAAGAAGATCGTCGAAGTCGGCCAACCCTCCTTCCCAGATACCCCCTCTGCTACAAGAGAAGCAAAGCTGAACGTCCCTAAGACAGCACGTCGTAAACTACCCTCCAAAAAAGCTGTGGGCCCCTCCAACCAAAGAAGCATCAAAGAAGTGTTGGGCAACATGGCCGTCAAATCGACACCAGACGCCACTTCCGCGAAAGAGACTGACATCACACAGAAAACTCCTGAGTCAGTAATTAACGAGCGGCATGTTACGCCACCTAGCACACCCACGAAGGTGATAAACAGGTTGGATAACGTGAAGGATGTGAAGGAGCTGTCGCTGAAGGAGATACGACAGAGGCTGTCGAGGAGCCACCGCTTGGCTGAATTACGGGCGTCCATCGCCAGGTTCAAGGAGTCTTCGGACCAGCTCGAGAAGGCTGAGGAAGCCACTGCTAAGGTTGCCGACTCGCCTACGCTGAAGAATTTCAAGAAGCTGGAGTTTGAAGTGAACCTAAGGTATTTCTACAATTTTTAAAATGAAAATCTTATACCAAAGTTTAAGCACTCTTTAAATCGCTCCATTTACATTTTATATTTCAGGCTTTACGGCACTGAAATAACTGATTATGATCCATCTGTAGAGAATTGAATGTTTATTATGTATTCATACAATTTGCCTTTATTATTATTTTCAGTCTTTTACTATATCATTTTCACAGTTCTTTGGACTTTTCTGAGCTAAGATGAAACAGTTTAGTTCCATTAATATTAACTATACTACACTTACCCATTTTTTAAATTAAATGGAACACCTTTTGATTTATTACATTTTTGGATTCATTCAAAAACGTCTTTGATATGACTTGTGGTCATCATTAAAAAAAGTTGATATTTGTAGCATATATGAGAAAAAATATATTTCCAAAACTAAGAACGCTACATAGATGTGACTTACACTATTCCGTTAAGCTTAAAACATAGGACAACTGTAATAAATAATTGGAAAAAGAAATGCATAAACACTTCAATTATGAAAGATTCAGTCACAAATAACTTGATTCTTAAAATAGAATAGCATATTTATTTTTGCACTTGCAATAATAAAGTATTGGAAATAAAATCAAATACGTAAATAATACACTACTTTCAATTGCAGATGGCATAAGATATTTTTTTCTAATAGTATGTTATAATACAAGACTTCCAGTTAAAATGTAGAAATTTAGTTACAAACATCCATGACGTTGCCAAATTTTTTATTTAGCAGTGCAAAAATAAATAAAATAAAATGTGCTATAATTTCAATCTGATTTATTTCAGCTCTTCTATGTTTCAAGTTTAATCGAACAGTCCCAACTGTCTATCTTTCTTAATTTCTGAGATATAATTTTTTTTTAATGTTGCAAACATCGAATCTTTCAAACACCCAAAAGAGACTTAAATTTACCAAGGAAKCTAAAAATGTAATTATATACTTACAGAGTGTTTTATTTAAATACTGGTCAAACTTTTGTTAAAACTTTTTTTTTCTGTAACTAAACTCTCTTCTGCCTTAGGTGAGATATGCTGGTGAATTCCTTGTCTTATTGTTGGTATAATTTTTATTTTTACTCATTCGTTAGCTATTACTGTTCTTATCCCATTGTTTATTCCAATTTCTTCTTGCTCTTGTAGTTTTTTAGCTTTTCATTTAGTTGGTATTATAAAATCAGCATCTGATTATAACATGTTTCCTTAATCAAATTTAATTAATAATTTACTGATAATGTTGGTTTCGCTGTTCCTAATGTTCAATAATTTTTTTTTGAGCTCTACATGCAAATGTTTCTTTCTTAGAAATTGGTTTATGATTACTTATATAATTAAATGTGCTATCTTCTGTTTGTTACATCATATTCTTCCTTCATTTCACTTTAGACATTTTGCTTTTATGTAGTAGTATTATATTTCTATCTGCAATACCTTGTTATTTTCTTTGTCAGGATACATGATCTTTGCTAAACTAACAATACACATTTTCTTTAGCCCTTCGAAGACATTCTCCCCAGAGAAAGCTTATCTGAGCCCAAAGAAAGATCCACCAGCGAGGAAAAATCTCTTCAGTGTACTGAGTCCCTCAAAAACAACCACTGCAATCGCCGCAAGTCCACAAAAAGACTTGTTGATTAATGTTAAACCATCCTTGACATTGCCTTACAAGTACAGAACGCTAGCAGAAATTTTCCGAAGCATTGATACAGTCTGTCAAATCCTGTACAACAGAAAGGAGGTGATCACTTTCCGAAAGTTGAAGCCGGCCGTCGAAGAAATGCTCAAGAAGAATCTGACAGAAAAACATCTGGGACAGATCAAAGCCCTCTTCGAAGACGCCTTCAAGTTTACTCAGGAGAAACTGCGGGTATTTGCCGCTGGCAAAAGACAGGAGCAGTGGGAATTGGTACTCACACCTATAATCTCACAGGAAGCCATGACCTCCGAGGTTTTATTGGAAAGACGGAGAAAATTGTTCAATGTCCTCATCGACAAAACCAAACACTACCACAACGAATTCCTCTTGACTTTGGACCCCCCGGTTCAAGTTTCAAAGGACAAAATCACACGTTGGCATCCTGAGTTCAATATCGAGAAAGTACCTGACGTAGAACCTGCAGATCTTCCGCAGCCTCCCGATGAGATCAAATTGGTCAGTGGGAAGGAAGKTCTTGAGAAAGCGAAGCAGATGTTTAACTGCAACACTCGCATGGAGGAGGCTTTGGCCAGGCTGGAGGAGCGTAAGAAACAAGAGCCGCAACTAGAACCAAAACCAGTGGAATCCGTCCTGAAGGGGATTCCCAAGGCTCTTTTGGAAAAAGTGCGGCAGAGACAGGCCGCGAAGGCCTTGATGTCCATCACACGATCGGAAGAGACTGAGAAGGAGATCCAAAAGTATATGAGGTTACCTGAGATAGCGCGAGTTACGAGGGGCATCTTCGTGGCTGAAAAAAAAGGAGTTCTGCCTTTGAGCGTCGTCGTCGACAAGCTTCAGAACAGCTTTAGGTGTTTCCTTACCGGAGACGAAGTGGAAGAGCATCTGAGGCTGATTTCGAAGGAGGTGCCGGATTGGTTGATTTTCCACGATGTGAGGCATAGTTTGTTCGTGAAACTATCAAAAAACGCTGATTTGACTGAAGTTGTGACGAAATTGAATAAGATTCTGGAGGAAAAGTCAAAATCATGAAGTCTTGCATGTTTTTTTTGTTCGTGTGTGCGTGTGGAACTGATTGTCATGGACTTCACATAGACTAAGCTTAAATGATTTTCAGAATTCTGTCTGATGTATTGAATAAACAAGAAATAATCGCAATTGTTTTTTTATTCTAAGCAAGGAATGTTGTTTCATAACGTTCCCATTCCAGAACAAGCAGTTGCATAATTGAGGCATGCTTGCATTAATTGCTTATTATTCGGTTTAGTCATTGCTACTACTCGTACAGCAAATTGTTGATCATGCAGTTTTTATGTTGTAATTACGTAACATAAACAGCAGTATGCATTTCTGTTGAGTAACATTTTTTTATATAAAAAGGATAATCATGTCAAAAAATGAGGAATCTTTTAATAGAAAATTGATTAAATGGATAAAATTGTGTAGTTTTATGCCCTTCTGTCAAAAAAGCCATTTTGTCATATGTTGTAACTTTTTTATTCATGATTTTTTTGGAAAACTCAATCTTTCTAAATATTGTAAAATGACACGATAAATGTGATTTGTTTTTAAAAATCTTAATTTTTACACCAATTATTATAGTTTATGCAAAAATAACAAAAGCATTGTAGAACAGGGAGTGCAGCAACGGCTTTTTCGCAATTTGTAGACAATTTTCGTATAAACTGCAGGAATAAGCCTAAAATAAAAGTGTTAAGAAATGATAAAATTGAAAAAATCATGCAGCGCACACATTTTAGGTGAAAAATCAAAATTTAATTTGTAACAAAAAAATTAAAATGTTATCAAAAAGTTTCTTTGAATCATTTTTTGTCACTGGAATTTATTTGGAATTTTTAGTTGTATTTTAAATAAATAACTGCATTTTACAGCTTAAAGTGAGTTTTTCCATTTTTGGAGAACCCTATTGTTTTCTAATGGAAACTTTGGACTAGTCTGGAGTACGACCAGTTGCAAATGGATTCTTTAGAGAATTTTTTGCCCTATATCTTTGGACCTCTATATGTTTCAATTGATACCAAAAATTGTCCATTTCTTTTTTAATTATAAATTATCCCATCGAAGTAGCGTGTGCAAGAAAAATGGTAGAACATGATCACAATGTATGTGGTTCATATATGGCAGGCTTTTTTTAACACCTGATGGATAAGATGGCTGTGCTAGCAGTATCTAATTGTTTTGGTGAAAACAACACCTAATTTGTTACTTACTCAATTCTTTTGTATTCAACATAATAAAAATGGATCCATAGTTAAGATGACTTCACATACTTTTTGTATGCCATTTGTACTGAACTGAGTCCATAATACTTCATCAAGTGTCACAAAAAACTCTCTATATATTTATGCCTTTAAGTGTGTGATTAGCAATATTATCTACATGAGTATTTCATCTTATGTTATAGGAAAAGATAACTCTAGGATATGTAACTTCATCTTTATAGTTAATTGTATTTATCATTAATTCTATAATGTTTGGAGGTTCCTTTTGAAAATTACAAGCTACATGCCATTGAAAGACAAAGTAGAGTTCTATTCATGAATTAAAAAACACTAAATCATCAACATATAGTAAATAAATGATTTTTTAAGGAAAGTTATATAAACTAAATTTTTGAGTTCCATTTCATGCATGTTCAGCAACTTATGAACAGCATATTACAAAGATATCAAATTAACAACAGGGATTTATTTCACTCAGCAAAAGACAGAAATAACGCTTTAGTTTTCAGATTAGAAGAAGCAAAGTATTTTTAACAGATTTTGAGGTGTTATATGTATAAACAGTTTGGTCMCTTTAATAGTACCTATATAATTATATGAGTAGATAGCTTATATGGATTTTTTTCATCTTATATAGAAATGAATCAAAMTACTTACAAATGCCTAGCATGCARTGTATGCTGCAACTTGCAATACTCTMTGTGGGTTGCATAACAATCTGCAAATTTTTCTTWCAAAGCTCATMTCAAATTATTATAACGTTATTGCTGGGATCATAWCATATTTAACAAATAATGTACTGTACTAAGGAAATTCACTTTTATCGCTTGAAAAATGAGTTTAAATTCAACACTTCAACGTTAAATAACATCAAGCCTGAATCACGATTCTAACGAGTAGCTACTAATAATAGTTTTAAATATAGACCACGGTACGATAACCAAAACATAAATCCGTATAAAGTCAGATTAATTAATCTATGATAAAGTGTATTTAAGTCCAACAAACAAACATTTCATTTTTTTTTATAAAAATACGAGAAAATTCTTATCAACAATCACAGGAACATGTCATTATTAATAGTCTGTTCCATTTCGATCACGGTGTTGTACAACCTCTTCTTGACCTCATCATCTGGGGAGCTCCTGGCTTTTCCGCTTTCCCCTTGGGGATGAGCGCATTGTCTCAAGATGGACGCTAATTCGGAGGGTGTATGCTGCGACATCAGCAAACCAGGCACCAGCACGGTGTTGGACAAGCGCCACCCCAAGAAGATCTTTTCGCAAACGACCTGCAGGTTGCTGTTGCTGACCTGTCTGGCGCAACGATTTCTGGTCTTGTCGCAATAAGACCTGCAATCCAATATTTCGCAATCTTCGTCTTTTTCGCACTCCTCAATTCGAGAAAAGAGACTGCTTATCAGGGTTTTCGGGTACACGTGGTTGAGATCGATGTATTTCATTCTTACGCCGTTTTTGACGAGACCGAAGTGTTCTAGTTTGATGTCGCATAGGTACAAGGGTTCTTTGAAGCCGTTGTCGAGCTCCTCCAACAATTCCATGATTAGGGCGGCGGTTTTCAGCTTCTTTCCCCAGGTTTCTTTACTGTCTTCCATGGATATCAACGAGGAGGAGTCTCGAAAAGGTTCGGCGTACTCTACGCCGAAGTACGTGCCACAAGTACCCAGCAGCTGAGGGAAAACATCTCTATCAGCGTAAACTATGGATAACAAGTATTCGTTATCCTGAAGCAACACCCACAGATCCTCCATTTCCTTTTTCCTCAATTCCGCGTCTTCTTCTGCGCGTCCCGGGCTTAATCTCGTCAATCTCGCTAGAGTATCGAGCGGAAGAGTCAAGTTCAGCTTGTTTCTGATTATCGTGTTGATGGTCGCGGCCAGTTCCTTTTCGGAAGGATACTTTTTGATGCCGTTGTCGAACCAATGGATCGACTGGATGTTTTCTTTCGAGGCGGATTTAAAGACGATCCTGGTTCCTCGCCACTCCAGGCTAAACACTGCTTCCTTGGTGGAGCCGAAGGAATGGCAGGTGACTGATTCTACTTCTTTTGATGTGCAGAGGGGGGCACACAGTAATCCCATTGCGGTCCCTTTTTCGTGGAACTGGCACTAGAAAATGAAAGAGAATGGTTTCAAAGGTACACTCATTGTGTTTATTCTTTCGACCAACGGTCATTTTCAAAGATTATCAAAACTATACTACACTCAGGTGTGCAACTTTCTGTCCACGACCCTTATTTTAACAGGAGTTGCAAAATTTAGTTATAAAAACATCTCGCCTGGGTTTGAAGGGCGACATTATAATTTCGGCAATATGTTATCAAAGGCGTATTGCACAGGTATTTTCCAAACGTTTTTTCTGATGTGATTTTCTAATTTCTCAAAAATAAAATAGATAACTTCCTCCTATTAGACACAAAAAAATCTGGACTGTTAAATATTGTGAAAGTATGCACCGGTCAAAGTTATTTTTAGGTTTAAAGATATATTTATAATAAATTCAAAGCAAATAGATCGGACCTATAACAAAACAATAATAACTAGATTAATCAATGAAGGATTAACGTTTTTTTTCCTCTCAAATCTCATACCATTTAATTAATATGGTGAGTGGGAGCACGCTGTTGTACGGAACATTTGAGATTCTTTTGCACATCTAAAAGGTCATTCAAGCTACTTTCCTCACTCGTATAAACCTTTGGACGTCCTGGTTTTTGACGATTTTTAACACTGCCAGTTTCATCAAAACTTTGCAATATTTTAATAACTGTTGATCTGACAATTGGTTCACAATTTTCATGACTTTCCTTGTAGAGTGCAACTACTTCCGAATTACTTCGTCTTCTATCTCCATAACCAATCATCATCAAAATTTCGATGCGATCACGTTCAGGTAACTGAGGCGATTGCAAATAATAAAGTGAATGAAAATGATCACCAGTCACGAGGAAAATGGAGACACCTGGAGTTTTTGTTCTTACCTAGCGATAACCAATGTGGTATTTATTGCAAGACTCAAGTTTGTCATCACACTTTTCTCAAGTCAGAAGCAATAAATTGTACAAGTGTATAAATTTTTGAAATCAGAAAAATGCAACTTGCGCTCATATTTCGGAAACTAGAGCTGTTATTTAACATTTTAACTCTTTACTAAATGTAAATGTTGGTTTGATAATTATAGTAACTCCCGATGAAGATTATAATAAATTAGCTGGAAGCCCATTTATCGTAAATAATTACTAAGTCAAATTCCTTCAAGATATACACTAAACCTTAAAAAAAACGTTATAAAAAAGAAAGAAGGCTGTACAATGCTAACATGAATAATAAAGGTTAAACATTTTCCGCAGTAATAAAGGGCCTATTTAAGAATAAAAGCAGTAGAGGTAAATAAGTGCGATTTTAGGAGTCTTCTAGTAAACAGCAAACCAAAAACCAATATTTTGAACAAAATCAGTACTTACAACTGAAAAACAAAATAGGACAGCAAGGTGAAGCCATTAAAATAGGATTTGCTGACAATTGCATAAAAACATCAAAGTATTGCATTACGAAAGAGGAGAAAATTTATAAAGTAAAGAAATTTTAACAACATTCAACTTCTGCAAAAATAATATTTCCAAGCCACCTAATAAACTAGAATATTGTTTGCATATAAACATTCTGCGTCTGATTTTTTTATCTTACCATTTTGTTTACATGCTGCCACGCTTGTAAATTCGTGCAAAGCAGGTTCCATTTGAACAGGAAGTAAACAAACGTTAAAAGCAAAACCGCGAATACGTAAATTGTGTATCTGTGCACGTACAAGAGGCCTGGCAGTCTCCGGATCAATCCCATCACAATATTTTGCCCGACCTACATGGCAAAATTTGTTGCATAACGAAATTTAGGTTAGGCGTCCCCCTGGCTTGCGCAGCGTCGCGATGCCGACGCAGGGCCGTACTGGTCCCCGCGCGATCGAAATTGGGGCTTTTGACGCAATTTTGTGGCCAATTGTTAAAAATTGTTCGAAAACAGTCAAGGTTTGTTGCGCCGGTCAGTGCTATTCGTGGTAACAAGTGCCTTTGGAATTAGCCTCGGGCAAAAGTGCCACTTCAAGTGTCTATAAATAGCCGTCTTTAGAGGCGACCGCTATTTCTAGTGTTGGTCGTTCGTTAAGAAACGAAGACGAACGTTTTAAGACGTCTTAAAAACACCTATTTGTCGGATTAGCTCAATGAAGCTTTGAAATTTTTAATTGCATTATAATCTCAAAACATGTGCACATGCTTGCTATAGCTTGCCTGGCAATGCTGATACGGTACAGTCAAGACCCCATGTATGGGACAATTTTTTACTTTAATCCGCATAATTTTAGAGACTTTCGGTTAAACAGCAATATTTGTATCAAAAGTTGTGTAAATGCCCGTATTTATTTACTGAAAATCTAACCGTAAATATATTTTTTATTTTTGTATGTCATTGTCCCAACGTACCTTAAAACTTGGCACTCCATTAAATCACTATGTTGTCCCAATTTTGGCGCTATTGTTTTTACTTGGGACACATAAAGGATAGTTTCTACCATATATAGAGTACATTGTGTAAATATTTATATGCTGTAGCTTTCATTTTGCTTGAGTCTCCGGACCAATTTATTTGAGTAAATTTTAAACATAAAAAATGGTCAATTTTATAACAAATTTGTAGTCGATGTCTCGATCATTTGATGTTCAATAGTTTTGTTTTGTAAACACCACACAACTCTTCTCAAAAATTCATGAAACTTCGCAGTTTAAACAACTAGTCTATGACGTCAAATAAAAAGTTAGCTATTGTAGACTGTTACCGTGAACATCCTGTATATTACACTCCAGGAAAGTGTCTTTTCTTCCATTTTAATACAAATAACTATTACAGTACAACGAAGATAAAGGAAAGTACCAAGACTAAAAATTACAAAAGACAAAGGAAAAAATGTGTTAACAAGCGCCAATATACTACACAGTTTGAAACAGTACTTGACGAAAGAAAATGAAAATAATGAAGAAGACAAAGGTGCAAGAGATAATAAAGAGGGAGATATTACACAAAGAATGACAGAAAATGAAGTTTAACAATAAAAAATGATATTAGTAAAAGCGTCAGGACAGGATTAAGTACTTAACTGAGGAAATGCTCAAGCATATTTGCAACTAAAGCAAATAATACAACAGAATTTTTGAACGATATTATACAGAAAGCAATGTATAAGAAGAGAGATGTAAAAGACTGCTTAAGTTATAGGGGAGGGGGTGACACTGACGACTATATCATATATAAGGCACTTAATAACGAGAATACTAGATAAAAGACTCAAAGACCAAATCGGAAACAAGCACTAAAAGAACTGAAAGATGATTTAATATTCACAATGACAGGATAAAGAGAAATAATTTCAGTTTATGGTAACAATGATACCTATTTTTCTTGTAATTCTTATAATGGTTTGTAGCTTGGAATGATCGCATTAGAGAGTGGAAGAATTTAAATATGTGGATAACTCGTATCTAGTAAGTTTTGGGGAACAAAATTTTGTTGATCAATATTGGTCGTACTTAGTACTTCTTGAAGGAGATTCTGCGTTTAAATTTTCCAAAACATCGAGTATATTTCATGTTTAATTGATACGTGAAAAAAAGCAAAAATGTTGCAGTTGCTTGAAAATGGCTAATACATATTATCACCTCTTTTTTACTAAATGTAATTGGTAGATAAATTAAAAAGCGTAAGCTCCAACAATTCAGGTAATTACGAAACTCTTGCTGTCGCGTATACACCGTCACTTAATCCAAATGAGGACTTGTTTTTGAATAATTACACAAAACGTGTGCGTTAACACTGTAATGTGAGGTAATTTAAAATGTATATCACAATGTTGCTAGAGCAAAAATTTTCCATATTAATGCACCTACAACGTGGATTTTCTTAATTCATGCATCGGTAATGTAACAATCCACGTTCACTTGTATTTATAAATAGAAATAAATGTCAGCCTCGGGGATTCAGGTTTTTATGTGTTTATATCAATTAGTAACTCGTCCATTTCACTACAATGATTTTAGCTATAGAGTTTGACTTAAAAATTCTTTTATCGGGTGCTAAACGTATCAATTCAATTCAAACGTACTCTAAACTATTCAAATTCAAAATGACGCATACTACTAGAAATGCAACTTTATATTTGTGATATGTCAATATGCTGCAGACACAATAACATATTTCTAAATTTTGATTGATAACGTCCTGTTATTATAACTTTGCTAAAAATAGGTCACCGATATATCTACGGTTATCGCTTGAATAATACTGTTTTAGGTAAAATTTTTGAGATAAAGGTTGAGGTAATGGACAAATAATTATTGGCTGTTTTAGTGTGGTATTTTCATTGAGTAATTCTAAAATTCATCATGTCTAATTCAAAAAGGCAATGCTAATTTATTTATTCATTCATACTGTAATGAAGGGGTATCAATATTTGTTAATATAAAATAATAAATATAAAGATGAGGCAATTATAAAAATATGAAAACAGCAAAAATTTGATCATATTCTTTGTGACTTTAAATATTGGCGACCTTTTATGTTTTTGGCAGCTTGAATATACCTAGTTCTGCGTGTTGTATGTGACGATATCTCTACACGTCATTTTAGCTCTTGCTTACTGTTTAGTTTACAGTTCTTAATCTCGCAGGAGATCGACTATATTTGCAATGCTTACCAATTTCCTTTTTTTTAGTACAGCTAACTAACTAGAAAGCAAATATAATCAGTAGAATTGTCTGTCGTGATGAATTTCCTTTATTCCAAGTAACACATTACATTTATGCTAATAATAATTCTCAGTTTTTTTATTAGCTATGGCTAACCTTTTTCTTTTTGTTTTTGATGATGCTGAACTGGTGTTAGATAGAAGAGAATCAAAGTACAGCTGATCTGTTTAATACCCGTATATCAACACTGAATGATACACTTGAAATGTTTAATATGCTTCTTCTGATTATTGTCCTTCGTGTAGTATACCTAAGTACTTTGGTTAGCGAAAGAGGAGAGCACTTGATATTGTTTCTGAAACTATTTTAATTTTTTTTAGAAATAAAATGTGCTCGTTGTAATATTGGTCTTTTAGGTCACGTCGGTTTTGGAAATGAGTTGATGTTTCGCCCACACTTGAAGGGCATAACAACTTTGTACTTAGATTGTTACAGAACAGTTTGAGCTAAATGAACAAACCATATTTGTAACAATTAACTATMCCCGTGAAGAAGTATAAACATTTTTAGMAGTGGTTCCTTTTTCGTTTTTATCARTGGTAATGTGGTTTCAGCTAAAAAAAAATCCACCCTAAATTTTTACTAAATTTATTTACGTTTACGTTTTTATTTCTAATACTATACGATTAGTAATCAGGTTTCGAGCATTTCTTCTTTCTACACATATATTAAATATATTCGGAGATATTTAGGAAAAACAGTTTTCTTTAGGTGACGCTTTTTTGCTGATATCTTCTACACGTCACAAATTATAAAAATTGCAAAACTTAAGGCTTACCATTATAGTAAATACGAGTACAAGAAATTTGGAAGCATTCATCACTTTAATGAATTTAAACGTTTACGCAGTGAACTAAAAAAACAAATGTCACAGGCTTACAATGATTACATTAATATAATAAAATCCAAATAAATTTTAGTCATGATCCCAAAAGTAATGAATGTTTCTTGAAAGACGAAAAAATTGATGATCCACGCCACATAGTCAATGGTTTCGCAAAATTTTTTTCTGATGTCTTTACTGCCGGCAATACAAATAGTTCAAATTTAATGAAAGCCAAAGCTTATATACATTATCACAAATGTTCTGAATCTGACATTCAAAAGTCTGTATTCAAATTAAAAAACGGAATGACCTGTGGAGATGATCAGATACCTAGCTATCTAATTAAAGATTGTTCGAGGGTTCCTATCTCACCTTTAAGGTATTTCTTTAATCTTATATTGTCTACAGCTTCATTTCCCGACATCTGGAAAATTACAAGAGTGTGTCCGGTTTTAAAGAGTGGCAATCCTTCTGACCTAAAAATTATCGCCCCATTGCAATTTTATCAAATTTTCCAAAGGTTTTCGAGATGTTATTGCACAATATAATTTTTAATGAAATTAAGCATAGCATTTCACCTAACCAATATGGATTCTATCCAAAACGTTCTACTGTAACTAACTTAGCGCAGTTTATGCAGTATACTGCAAATATTATAGATAAGGTCAAGTTGATGCAGTGTATACTCACTTCTCGAAGGCCTTCGACAGTGTGGACCATTGCGTTCTACTTAAAAAACTAGAGCAGCTTGGATTGAGTGATTATCTCTTTCAACTAGTAAAATCATATCTCACTCAATATAAATTATATGTTACATATAACGGTTTTAAATCATGCAACTTTTTAGCGACTTCCGGAGTTCCTCAGGGGTCTAACTTGGAACAATTGCTGTTTATTTTGTTTATAAATGATCTATCACTTTTGTTAGAATCTAATCATGTTTTTTGCGGATGACCTGAAATTATTTTCTGAGGTATCTGGCGAGGATGACTGTTTAGTATTGCAAGGGCAGGTTAACCTTGTAGCTAGATGGTGTGCTGTGAATAGAKTGCCTCTTAATATTGACCAGTGTAAGGTTTGCACTTTTACCCTTATAAGACAAGCTTTAATATTTAATTATACAATTGAAGCCGTCGAGTTGGTGCGCTGCTACAGCGTTAAAGATCTTGGTGTGAGTTATGATTGTAAATTATCTTTTACTGGTCACATAGACTCAACGGTAAAAGCTGCCTATAAAGCTCTAGGTTTTATTATTCGCAACTCAGCATCGTTTAATAATATTAGTGTACTGAAATCTTTATATTTTACTTTTGTTCGTTCTAAGTTGGATTACTGCAGTTTGATATGGTATCCTCATTATCAAGTACACATAAACCAAACTGAGAAAATTCAGTGACGATTTCTTAAGTTGTCGTATCGAGTAGACAATTATTATCCGCATAGAGGATATAATCATACACTCTTGTTGCAAAGTTTTGATGTTAGTTCTCTGCAAGCTAGAAGGATACGCACTAGTTTAACATTTTTATTTAAAGTATTTCATGGCGATGTTGACTGTCCTTCTTTGCTGGCATTATTTAATATAAGAGTACCTAGGCTTGGTTCCCGGGAAGGTGGCACTTTTTATTGTTCAAATGCCAGAACTAATGTGCTTGTTAACTCGCCTGTTTTTGTTATGTCGAATAACTTTAATAGGATATATGGACATTGTGACATTCATTGTGATAGTCTGAAAAAGCTTTTGTGGTTTGTGGTAACCGTATATTATATTATAGTGTGTGCTGTGTATTTACTAAAAATGTTGATTTTCTATTCTATCCTATAAGTGGAAAATCTGTTAGGTAATAAATGCATTATTATTATTATTGTGAACAATTTGCTGCGCCGAGAATTTATAAGAGCGAATAATACTCGCAGTTATACTTCCCGATACTCTACTTCCCCATAAACAATAGGTTGGTTTGGGTAGTTGAGATTTATACGTTTGCCAACTTTCAAATTCATATATGAAGTCTTTCGAAAGTTATCGTGTCCACAAACAAAACCACAGACACACAGACTAAAAATTTTGTTTTTTTTGCGTTTTTGGCAATTTTAAAGCGAAAGAGCAAATAAAAATTTTTGGAAATTTTTTTCGCCATACAATTTGGATTGGATGTGCAAGTAACTGGCAAAACTGGACAAGACATAAGATCCTCGATTGGAGTACGGACCTGGAGAACTGCGGCCCTTTGGCGCAGGCCTCTATCCGCCACTTCCACGACGTACTCCGCGATGTTGGACGTCTGCTCCGTGGATAATAATAAACACACGCTTTTGAAACGTCGTGGTGGGGTGTCCGACCGAGGCGCCGCTGCACAGAACGACCTTGGGGCGCCCTTGTCACGGGAGTATCGTGACCACATCGTTCCCGTGCGGACGCCAGAGCGCCGTCGAGGAGGGTCTACGCACACCGCCCACGAGCACCAGGTTTGTTTTTGTTGTTTCACCGCATGCACTCCAGTCGTGCGTTGGCATAGGTCATTCTCGCATTCATTGATAACGCGCCGCAGATAAAGCTATCGTGTGCTGTGCCATCGGAGGAGCCGGCGAGTTTTCCACGGTTATTTTCGGCGTGACCCTTCGAGGAACGGTGTCTTCTCCGGGTTATTTTTAGCCGCCCATTTGCATACCTGCAGCGCCTTTTCGGTATACTCGTCGGGTGAGTGAAATTTTTGAAAAGCCGGCCGCTTTTACCTCTTGAGCGCAGGTCGCGGCTCTTTTGCGTCTTGGTCACGTACACCAGTTTCTAATGCGAAGATTGTGTTTGGTCGAAGAACGTTCGGTCAGCGGGAGGAAGTGACCCCTCCAGAGGTCAAATACATTTCATCCCCCTTCTAGAACATTTCTGAGGGCTTTGACGCTTAATCAACCGGAGGGGCGCGCTAAGACCTTGCCGAGGGCAAGGTTATTGCCTGGACTCATTCCTGATGGTGTATTTCCGAATGTTAAGTGCCAAGACTGGTTGATAAAGTGAGTTTAAAAACTGCATGTTAAGAAATCACTGAACTTTCACTATCAGTATCTGAGGAGATGTGTTCTTGCATAGGAACACAATCACCCTTTATTTTTTTGCTTATCTTTTCCGGACACCTCGTATATTCGTCAAGCTACGTCTTAAGACAAGCTCGAAGAAAGACTATCGGGACATTTATATATTTTTAAGTTACTTGCTTAGAATTGTCAGTGTTTCAAGGATCTATGATATCGGCAGATATCTTTCTTAAAAGGTCAAAACAAAAAACAGAATAGAAGTCTATTTCGCTCATGGGAATAGCTGTGATATGTTAATAATACTGGACAACTTTGAAGATCATTGTAATTTTCAGATTTTTTATGTCCTGCTTTCGAAGCAGTTCTTTTAAGTCGCTTAAGATTTTTCAAGTTTTCAAATTTGCTGTAAGACACTAACCTGAGATTATATATAACATTGACTTTTAAAGTTATGCTTTACCTATATTAGGAAATATTGAAATCCTGGTCCCTCTGTGTAATTCTTTAATGAAGTTATTCACCAGACTTAATCCTACAAATCACAGATAACTCCAAAACGACCTAAGGTGGACTATAGTTAATAAAGTGGCATTAGAATTCAATAAGGAATTCAAAAACGCAGTAATATACGGGCGTTGCATTTTAAATAATAGCGTTTATATGCATTTGCGATAAAAGAGGATATTTTAATAGGTGCGCCCAAGTAATCTGTATACTGTTTAATTTAGCCATATATGGGACATTGTCAATACACAATGGGGTAATTATCATCAATTGATTTCATTTTATTTGAATAACCCGTCTGTAAAATCGTATATGCTCATATACGTGCTATTTAATAACATTCCCCAGAAACCAAACCTGATGGACAATTTTTGAGAACATTGTTAGAAAAAATTTGATGTTACGAGACGAAAATCAACTTAGATTTATTTAACCCAGAAACACTTTTGGAAAAAATAACTTTTTTGCGAGCTACCAAATAACCAAATAAACAATTCTGAGTAATTATTTAATAATTTTCTGAAATTATTTGACCTTATTCTTATGTGTATGCATGCACTGGAAATTTTATCTTTTCGATAAAAGCATCGCTAATTTAATATATTAAAGAACTGTTAGATACAAAAATCCTTTAGTAGGTAGCATTTAAAATATCTTTTCTCGTATATACTTTCTTTAACTCACAAGATGTAATCTAACCATTAACCCCGCTTAAAACATTGACCGCACGGTGTCCTATCGATTGTACTAGGTTGACTTTATAGGTATCAGTGTTCCTTCCGATTTTAGAGCTACTATATTTTTTTCTAATATCCACGGTTACCTGATTGATCTTAAAATAAGTCCAGTATGAGACATTTGATCAATATTAATTCAGAATTTTCTTTGTTTACACAAATATGTACATATTTCGCGGTAAAAAAAGTTAAATAGTTAAAAAATATATATAGAATAAAAATGCTATAATGCTGGATTGTGTGCCAAAAATTTCTCGACTTTCGATCGATTCTGTAAAATGGCTTGTCTCCTTTTTGTTTGAATTATTAGAACTCCATATAACATTTTTAAGCTATTCTTTCAAATAGTTTTTAATTAAAATACAATTTTGTTCTACTACATTTATTCCCTTATTCTTTCATATGGAGCATTACTTCACGTTGACAGTTTTTTAAACGTACTTTGGTAAATAAAATAGTGCATCTGTATGTAACGTTGATACTTAACATATCAATAAATTAAATCAACTTTCATAAAGGAATACGAGATTAATTATTAATGTATTAATATATACCTTTATTCATTGTAAGTATGTACACAGGAAAAATTATTTATCGTATTTATTCATATAAAAATAATGCCTTGCAAATTATTGCATTTATCACGATGTTCTTCTAGCGACAAAGATAAAGAGTGCAAGTATTTAAACCTAAATAAAATTTGATTGAATCTGTATTAAACTTCTATTGTTCCGAGCAAGTTACTTGCAAAAATGCACTGACAGGTAATATGCATGAAATAATAAACAAATCTGAATATGAAATACTGGTTACTTCAGAATGTAACAATTTTAAATTTATATTTAAGTAGATACAAACGCAAATCTTGATAGAAAAATACATTAAGGAAGCGTGACACGTAGATGTTTTGAATTTAGGTATCTTCAGGTATTGATATTGCCACTACTAGAGATAAACACAGGCTTTTGGGAAGATAAATAGATTGATTGGTAGAGATTATATTTTAAAGGTTGCAACTTGTGCATGATTGAAGCTCTGTAAAGCTACAAACTATGTTATGTACAAGATTCAAAGAAAGCTAAATAACCAGACAATTAATTGCATTGAAATCTTCGGAAAATTGTCAGGAATTTTTTTACTGGAAAACGAATGAATGAACATTTATACCATAAATGCATAATTTCTTTTGGCATATTTAATAGGGCTACACGAAGCACTCAGTTCACACTGAATAAAAGTAAGATTGCAGTCGATCAACATAAACTATAAATATTATAACGCAGAAGCAGTCATTGTTGTGATTGGTCATATTAATTATTTGACTCAAATATTTGTTGACAAAGCTACGTCATGATTTAGACAACATCTTGATGGCGATGGTAAAAACTAATACAATAAATATACTGCGTAGCTAAGAAGAACTTTTATATCATGAGTGTTTGTTATCACCCTCATCACTATATGTTTTATGTAATTTTATTTATTGTTTACCTATTTTTAATGTTACACTGATGATGATCACTTTTTAGTACTTTGCCATTCTTTAATAAAGGACGTGGGAATTAGACTTTGAATAATTTTAATTAATCATAATTTTTATTTTTAATAGGTTTAGTTTAATTACATTCAAATTGGACTATCACATTGCAAATTAGTATTTGTAAAGTTATTTCATAGAAACGCGTGTATTTCTAGATGAGAAAAAATTTTCACGTTCTATAGAGTGAGTTGATAATTAGTACGAAATCTTGAGTTAACTTGCTCCATATTAAATAGATAATATATAAGAAATCTCATAAAAATTTTCCGAATTTCTGTCTTTGTGTTAGGTATTTCAATGAGAAGTGTACTGCCAGAATTTGTGTCACTGTCAAATCCTTTAATTCGTGGCTGCGGCAAGTGCCTGAAATGACAAAAATTAAAGCAATCTAAAAACATTTGCACCATTCTATTTGTTGAAGCAATAAATGATTACATTGCCTTAGTCAGTAAATAATTTGAATTTTTGCAAATGTATAGTATTTCAGTTTCAAAATACTTTAACATGTTGCTTCTAAAACTGTTTTATAGGCTGGTTGAGCCTTCTATAGCATGAATGCATTTCTAAATGAAATGCAAGTACACGCCTGTTTAAAAATGCCACAAAACTACCGAGACGTTGAAGTGTTTACGTCCCATTGTTAAAATTTATACTGCCATATTCACGCAAGATTATTAAAAGTCGCCGTAGTGAAACTGAGAATTTACCTTGCCGTTTAGGTTCGAAAAGAAAGAAATAATCTGTCAGCAACGAAACGTATGGCCCCAGGTCAGGGGATTAAAGTCTATATATACAGGCGGCGTAATTTAGGTTATTTTTAGCTTAGCTGTCTTGATGTGTTTAAATACTGTATTTGAATGTGAGCGCATTAACTGGCTGTAATTTTCGTGTCCATAGAACGCAAAATGTTCAGATCGCCATAAACCTTTTGTTCTAAAATATGCGACGCACATTAGAATTTTAAAAAATAGAAAATCGCAATCGTAGCTTTGTTATAAACACAACTGAGCTACAGATTATAGTTACATAAAGTTAGATTTCTCTTCAAAACAAAAACGTAGAATAAAAATAGAATTGGTCTCGGGTTAGATCCTTGAGGTACCCCTAGAAGGCTTAACACTTTTTTGGTATTTTGGGCTATTATTTTTTGTCTGAAAGCATTGAAAGATGTTTAATGGTGAGGAAACCATTCGTGCTTATGATAGTCATAAGGATTGGCTTTAGTCATTACAACAGAATCTTATACTAACATTTTTATTCATTCTATCAGCCCAAATAAAATCTAWCAAGTCTMAAGGATTTTAGAGACAGCCGGTAGATTCGAAAACTTTAGATAAATTGCATAATAAGTAGATTAATTTGTAGTCATTAATGTTACAAAACTGCATTCAAATTTTGACCATAAACGTTAAGTAATTACATTGCTATATTTCTCGGTTGTGAGTACAGACATTTGAAAACGATATCCAATATAGTGCAAACAAGTTTTTGCACGCGACAACAATCATTGTTTTCCATTCCCAGTTAACCAGAACACAAAGAGAGATCAATTAAATGCCAGTCAGCTGATAACTGTTACTACATCCAGGTTTCTTATTATAGCGACTACTTGGCTGCCAAAATGATACAAACGCAGTTCTGAAACACAGCACAGGATGAAATAATCACTTTTATCGTTCATAACGTATAAAACTCGTTTTGTAAACTTCGCATTTACAAAAATAGCTCGATCAAAGATAAATTCACGTCTCACGCGTTTTCAGACGTAATTGTTCCATTCATTTTCATTGCATTCAAGCCGCGAAACGTATAATACATCGGAATGTGCTAGATAAACCTTGCTGCATTTAGTTGTTCTAGATTTAAGTTCGAGGATTACCTTATCTTACTACGCCTAAACCAGGTGACGTCTTTTTTCCAGATTTAGCGCTGCTAGCAGTAAAAAAACGAGGGACACGCCATTAGAGGTCACGATCTCGCCCATTGCTTTTATCAGGTAAATTTGCGTTGATGCTAATAAATCAGTCTAGCCACCAATTACTTCTGCTTCTTATGGACTGTACGGCAAAACCAACGAAAATAAATTATGTATTGCATCATTAGAAAGTCTGAGTTCTGCAGCAGACTTGCTAATGTAGATGGATTTAGCAGGGTTCTGCTATTTTAACACACATCTCTTTGAACCCTACGTGGGTTATTATCTGCGCAAGTATTATGGAGTTTGTTGTTCAGAAACAATTGGATCAATTGAATCAGTTAAGCAATTCTCAGGCTAATAAGCTGTTGAACTCCGTTGGTACCAGTATGTGCAGGGTTATTCATTTCTTGTTATGTTGTACAATATTACGTTACAGTTGTTGAGCACTTTGCGTTTGGAATTGGCAGGGTTAGGGCAATGGGGTATAAGACACTTTTCTGGAAAAATATGTTTTGTGAAGCTAAAGGTATGCTAATGCTAATTCCAAAATATTTCTTTCGTCTGTGGAGTTTTAATGCCCTAAAAAAATTATTGTAAATTGGCGGGAGACAACGCCCCTTTTTAAACGCGGCCAGTACATACGTCATCATGACGTATGTACTGGTCGAACGTTTGACAACAGAGAAAGGCAATCAGCTGACGGACATGCCCGTATCCAATGACAAATGACAGCATGACAGTGAAAGACGAAAGTGCACGTGTTTGTGTTTGGTTATGTATAGTACTCGCAGATTTTGATATTTGTTATTTGATGTTGTGATCAATACGCGATAAGCTGCTCGAATCAGTCTTTATGCTTCCTGATGATATTTTGCCTACAAACTGAGAAATTGTATTAATACACCCAGTTTTCGACAACTCTAAAGTACCCATTAAGTTAGGTTATGTTTACATAAACATATGATCATGTAAATAAACTTGGCAAGGACATACAATGATGCCAAGTGTGCAACAGACTGAATACGATTGGCTGGAAAAAAAGCGCGAATTCGGCAAGTCATTGAAACCAGGACGAACGGACCCTTCAGATTTGTAATTGTTATAAACTAGTCGTATGTAATTTTTTTAAATAACTGATGATTGTATTAGGATAGTAGAGCAAAATAGAAACATTGTAAGTGATTGTCTTGTTCAGTTTCAATAGTTGTCTTATACCCCATTCTTTTGCGATATTTTCGTTTTGCAACGTTTACTAAGAAATTTAACTATCCATCAATGAAATCTGTGAAACAGCTGTCATGTAATACAGAGGAATCATTCAGTGACATCCAGATAAATTATTATTTCTGTGAAATCCGCTTGAATTCCACCAATCCTTTAAAGTCTGAATGTTCTGAAAATAGGGACCATCATTTACTAGAGGAATTGTTGAATTTATCCTTATATGTTATGATATATCTTTTTAGTTATTGTCAGTACAAGTATTTGTTTTATGATTTGGCTATAGCTCACAGAAATTGGGAATTTCCCATCATCGTGCCTACCTTTCTTTTATAGCGATCGTCTGGCTTAAGCGGCAAGTTTGCTTTGATGGTATTTTGTAAAGTTTGTGTACAGTAGTTAATAAATAATTAAAAATACTACGTGTCTTCGTATGGAAAATAAACAATTAAAGGAGTCGGAACTTCAGTGCAGTTCGTTAAAAAAATTATGCTGAGTGCAATATTAAACTAGACCAAATTAGTCCATTATCATGAGAAAGTGAATGACAAAATGCATAATTATTATGGATAATGCCCTCTTTCAGTTGGTTTTGGCTGAGTTCCAAACATTTCTCAGACTGAACTAAAAATAAAACAAAAGTGAACACAATAGTACACTACTCGATGACAGTTTAAAAAAATGCCTTTTGGACTTAACGGATCCATTTGCAGCAAGTACATATTTCAGAATGCTATGAACTATCAAGAAGTGATGGTTTGATTAAAAAAATTGACCCTGGAAGAGAAGCCGAAAGAAATACGAACCTATCTTTGCGTCAGGTAGCAACAAACAACAAGATTCGCCACTCAGCAATAGAAAAATTTGTTTTTATGAAAATAAAGTTACAGACTAAACTGAAAAACCTAATTATGATGTTTTTTTCCCATGAAACGCTTTGGTAGATGTTATGACCTCTCGTCTCTTTAACAATACTCGTTCACTGATACTACTCTGCTGCTATGTCTTCTTTAACAGTTTCTTTAGTCTATTTAGTCTTGAGAGCTAATTGAAGGTGTTCCCCAAGGTTCCAACTTGGAACTAACTTTATTTTCATTTTTTATGATGTAGTCAATATTGAATTGAAGATTTGACTGTGCAGAATGTAGTCTGATCTTGCCTATCTCTCCCACCAGGTTTAATTTTAGCAATTTTTATGTTCTGATGGCGCTACGAACAATTGATAGCTCCGATAAGTAAATCATCCTTAAATTCCGATAAACCATTAAGGAATCAATGACCCCTTTTGTTTATCGTCGCTATAATTACGTGCAAAATTACATGCGCGACCGTTTTTTCCATCGCCAAATATTTCGGCTTTGACTCTACTGTTAAAACTCGCGGAATGCATTTGCAGTTATTGGCACTATCGCGTCCAGATATTGGGAAGGGTACCGCGGACCTTGATTTTGCGTGTTGGCGATAACGAGCGGCAAAAAATGCAGCTGCATTCGAAGTACAGTTTTATTCCGATAAATAAAAGTGCCAAGCTAATTATGGTCGCGTAGAATCTGTTTGATAGCGACGAGGTGATTATTGAGTGGAAATATATTAAGATTGATATTTTTTAATGAATGTATTGTGATAGTGGTTCGTAAAATCGTTACCGAACAAAGTGAATCTGAACAAACATTGATCTTATGAAGAATTTTTGCTGGAAATTTTAGATCAGATGTAGTGGTTCAGGATGCGGTATTCTAGTTCTTCTAAATGAAAATGACAGTGTAAGTGTGCTGAATTCCAGGGATGAATGCATATATGTCTCGTCCATGTATATTATTTGCCTGGCGATAATTCTTCTTCTGAGAAAAATCCCGTAATTTCAATGTGCACATTACGATCTAATAGTTTTCATACCTAACGAAAGATGGCCGAAAAAGTTCATTTCGCTTCTGAAACCAGTTACAAAATTGCGACTGACTGTTGGTCAGTGATTGAATTTGCGAACAAGCTGAACGTGATACGAAGACGATTCAATTGGAGTAATGTACGTGACATAAAACTTTGACATTTTTATATATCACAGCTTATTATATTTTACTGCCGGAATGAAGATGTTTCTTCCACAGTTTAACTTGTACTAGATATCACGTCTGGATACATTCAAAAAGCATCTACACGAAACAAAACAATAATCAAGATAAATTTTGTTTTTAAAATACGATCGCCGTATCTTATAACCTTTCTTAATTACCTTTAAAAACAACATGGGCAATATGAGTAAATCAACATCACTTCCAAGAATCMGCTTAAACTGTTGTGGGAAAATATTTCGTTATCTATTTGTATGTGAAGTACCTGATCCCTATCTCTTGTCTAGAGATTAAACATTTTGTAATCGTACTAAGTACACTACCATTTTTATCATTTTGAAGCTTTTCACTTTTGAACTTCCAGATCTGTAAAAAAACGTGTTATTAAGAAAGATTCAAAACATTATTAAATCCCATGCAAGTAAGTTTATCGTTAATATTTGGTTTCTTATTCTAATTGACTTGCGACTCTTAATATGTATATTTATGGTATATTGGGCGTTGAAAAAGAATGTAAGGTACTTGAAGGGGTAATGGTATGATTTAAAATAAACAAAACATCTTAGTATCGAAGGTCATTCCTTTTTACCTCCTCCTTTATGTTACAAACATTTGCAATTTACTATCATAATAGTTGATGTTTTGAGAAATAAACACCAAGTATTTGACTGGTGTCAGTGCACAAGTTTTCGTTTGCTACGGCAGTTTACTGTGAGACAGAATTCACATTTACACCAAACTTTTTCATGCAGCTGGGTAGAAAGGGGGCTGTATTATGCCCTGTAAGATCGCCCGACTTAAACCCTCCAGATTTGTTTGGAGGATTATAGTCCAATCAAATTGCATTTAGAGAAAGGAACAGAAGTGTTACGAAATGTTCAGATAATTGTTTGAGCTTTGAACAAACCTCTATTGCTGATCCAAAAAATATTTCTGATCAAATCGAGCTGCCAAACTTTTATTTCGTCAAGGATCGGACGCTGAAGATCAAACCCAGAATTTGGCAAAGAGACCAAGATTGGCCTACAAATTCCTCCAGTTAAATGTTTCTGGCAATACTATCAAAAAGTATTTCTTTAGTACTTTTTCGCGCCCAACTGAATGATACCTATAATCAGGTTTTAAATTCTCCAAATAATTTTACCAGTTTGTTAACAATCATGGTTTCAAGAGTAATTCTTTGTTTTGGTTGTATTTTTGGGCATGCTCTACAATCGTGACTTTTTTTTATCAAAAAGTATAGCTACATATGTAGAAACAGAACAAGAATAAGCAACTGCAGAATTATGTGTAATATTTTTTCTACTAGAATTAGTCTTTGTGGTTATCTCAGGCACATAAAGGGATACTTTCATCCAGCTTCATTAAAATTATCGAATTTGTTTCGAATTTCTTTGATATTTTAAGCTTATATTATAAAGTTGAGATTTGTTATTCGTAACACTCTCTTTGTTGCACTTGGGCGATGTAAAATTGATTGTGGAGCACTAATCTATTATCCAATGTATAGTTGTTATACGGGATGTTTCACGAATGATAATGACTCTGACGAAATTAAAACTGCAACCGAAAATACATTTGCAGAGGTAACGTTGATAATTGTTCATCGTCTTAAAAAGTATAAAACGTAGAGAGCTGTATAAATTCGTAAATTTTGACATAAAGTTCAGTCATTTGCTTTAAGTAAATTCGGTATTGTAAAACAAATTTTATTTTTGAAAAATGTTTATTCAATAACGTTAATGTAATAAATGCTCAAAATGTCGCCCTCCGCTGTTTTCACAAGCTTGAATTCGTGCCCAAAACGATCTTTTAACATGCATTAACATTTCTGGAGTGATGGATCTACATGCATCAAGTATTTTATTTTCTAAATGTTCTACACTTTCAATTGGTGTTTGGTATACTTGCTCTTTTACCATTCCCCATTCAGAAATCCAAAGGAGTAAGGTCCGGGCTTCTCGGTGGCCAAGGATTAATTGAACCTGTTTCTATTCATCGGTTATTCAAAACCAAATCAAGATGATTTCGCACTATTCTATGATAATGCGCAGGTGCCCAATCTTGTTGAAACCATAGATCTTGGCTTACTTGTAAATTTACATTTTGGAGAAGTACCGGTAAAATTTTTCTTAAAAAATTTAGATAAGTATTGCCATTTAAACTATCGCGAAAAAAATAAGGCCCAACAATTTGATTCCCCAATATCCTGCACCAGATATTCGTTGAGTAGATAGTTTGAAAATGTCCTTCTCGAATCCAACATGGATTTTCTTGCGCGTAATAATGCATGTTATGTTTGTTGACTCCACCATTATTAGAAAATCTTGCTTCATCTGAGAAGCAAATGTTGTCATAAAATCTCACGTTCAAATTTTGGTGTTCCCGAAAAAACAGTTACAAAAAGCCAGTCTTTTAGGATAAGCTGTCTCCTTTGAACCAATTCCAAGTGATACGGATGAAATAGATTGCCTTGAATTATTCGGTGTACTGAAGGCAGACTAATACCGGTTGCTCTTGAGACTACCCTTTGACTAATATGAGGATTTTCGTCAGTCATTTCCAATACTCTAATTTCATTGTCAGGACCTGTTGCTGTTCTTTCTCTTGACTTTTTCAGTGGTGGCCAGTTTGTCCTTAAAGTTAATTCAAGTCTCTTGAAAATTTATCGGCAGGAGCTCTTCTATTTGGAAAACGTTGTCTGTATAAACTGGCAGCAGCGGAAGCATTTTCCTTGCATTCACCATAAATCAAAATCATATCTGTTTTTTCATTATTAATTTGAATACATTTTGACTTTTAATAGATACAGTGGCAGGAACCATAGTGCATAGCCGTCATGGATTCCCAATTTATTTAAAAAATAATACCTTTATGTAAAATCAACACATTGGCTATGAGAATGTATTTTGGGTTGCATTTTTAATTTCGTTAGGGTCATTATCATTAGTGAAATATCCTGTATAGGTATAAGAAAGCAGCAGATGATAATAACATCCTCTAGAAATAAAATGGTACAGAGAATCTAGCAAATTAAATTAATTAATGTTTCGGCGTATTTCTAGCAGACATACACCGCTTTTCTATTGTACTGTAGGCTGTAGGCAAGAGTAGTATTATGACGAGGGATCCCGCGAATATCATGTGCAATAATTTTAATTTTTATAGAAACGCTGGCGATATTAATTTTGTATCACAAAGGCAGTTGTTGAGCGGGGTTTGTCTGGACTTATAGAATAATTGTCCTGCAATTGGTGTATACTATTGGCCAATAAAGAGTATTATTATTATTATTATTATTATTATTAAAAAGTGACAAGGCAAGAAGTTGTTGATATTTTCATTATCTACAACTACTGTATTGAGAATTTGTTGTTTTGTCGTCAACTCTCGCTGAAAATCACAGGAATGTAGTATGAATTAATCAATATATGCCAATAAAGCCTGGTCAATCAGGCAGTTTGGGAGAATTAAAGTAACATCTAATGTAACTTTAGTTTTTGTTTGAGGTTTCTTTTGTTTTTTTTTGTTTATACATGATAAATTTTAACACTCTGTATACTCAAACTCTCCACTTGACGTCACTATTGATAAAAGTAAACTCTGGTAACATTCGATGTGGTTGCTTCGTTCCTATAGCAGTAACCTTCAATTTTTAAACATACCTTGTAATTGTATGTAATTTGTACTTGTAATCATTGAAACTATCGTTAAAAGCTGCCACTTTCTTACGCCGTGATTTAACCTCTAACAAAAGAAAAAACCTACAACGATGCACATGCACTTGTAATACATCTACACATTGTGCAACACTGCCTCTTTTTTTCGTTACGGTTTGTCACTGTGGTCAAATTACACGAAGGCATCATGTTCGGTAAACAACAACCGTCCGCAATAGTTAAATATTAAATAAAGCCATGCGTTTCTCCGAGAGGTCAGCCGGTTTTCCTTTTTTCCAGTTCTGTCATGTAAATATTTGGCGAGGACGCTACCGTCCGACCATACATGTTTTGCGTGATGATATTAAACGCGTATCGAAAATAAAATCATCTGCCAGTTTTGTATTTTTAGCTTTCCCAGAAATAAAGAAACTGCGAGGTCTGTGAACTGGACATGCGATAAAACGGACCTCGATTATAAAAAAAAATATTTGCCTCGTCAAAGTTTTTGTGCAACTAGCATTGATCGTCTGTACTTCCTTTCGTCTTAATTGGCAATGCAAAAAGGTGTTATCTCTTGGGAAGGTTAATAGAATAGTCCATAATTAGTGGGTTTTATAAAAAATAAATTCATAAAGTCAGTAACATCATTATACGACGATATGATTTAAAAAATTGAGCAACTGGAGTTCTACTTCCATATCTTGTATGTTTTTTAGATACGATGTCACAGGCACTGGTACAAGCTCTTTGTCTTTACATACATGATACATGTTAATCTAACAAATAGAAGGTATTTAGCTAAAAACAAAAACTACTCAATTATGAGAGTTAAATAAATAATTGCTTGCATGATTGTCAGAATCAGAATCCATTCTTTTACAACTTCTTAAAATGGCTGTGAGCTGTGAAAGCTCTTAAAAAATAGGATATACGAGGCATGTTTTTTAAGTAAGTACCGTTTTGGAATTAAAAAAAGACGTACAAAGATATCGCAATAATTTTATCTTACATGAAAGCCTGTACCTTAATCTACTTTTCTACATAATTTCCGTGAATATTGAGGCACTTGTCATAACGTGGCACCAGTTTTTCAATACCCTCCTCATAAAATTCTGCCGCCTGACTTGTTAACCACTGTATCACAAATGTTTCGACTTCGTTATCGTCTTGAAGACGCTGACCACCCAGGTGTTTCTTCAAATGCAGGAACAAATGGTAGTCGCTGAGCGCCAGATCAGGGCTGTATGGAGGATGATCTAGAGTTTCCCATTTAAAAGATTTGATGAGATCTTTGGTCCGATTAGCCACATGTGGACAGGCATTGTCATGCAGCAAAACGATACCCTTACTCAACTTGCCACGTCTTTTGTTCTGGATTGCACGACGCAGATTGTTCATTGTCTTACAATAAGACGCTGCATTGATTGTCTCATTACGAGGCAGAAACTCCACTAGCAATACTCCTTTTCTGTCCCAAAAAACTGTGCACATGATTTTCCGGGCAGAAATTGTTTGCTTAAACTTCACTTTTTTGGGTGATGATGAATGTCGCCATTCCATGGATTGTTGTTTCGATTCTGGKGTGGCGTAGGCCACCCATGTTTTGTCACCAGTAACAATTTGGTCTAAAAAATCTTCACCTTCATTATGGTACCGCTCAAGGAAAGTCAATGCACTGCCTAAACGTTGGGTTTTGTGCAAATCCGTCACCATTTTCGGAACCCAACGTGAACACAATTTCCGGTAATTCAAGTTCTCGGTCACAATGCGATACAAAACACTACGAGAATATTGAGGAAAGCAGTCGCACAATGATGAAATTGTAAAGCGTCTGTTTTCTCTCACCTTTTCGTTCACTTTCTGCACCAAATCTTCATTAACAACCGAAGGACGCCCACTCCGTTCTTCATCATGCACATTTGTGGGGCCATCTTTAAATGCTCTCACCCATTTCCTTACCATTCCATCACTCATAATGTTTTGTCCGTAAACTTCACAGATCTCACGACGAATATCGATCGGTTTTACGCTTTTAGCACTAGGAAATCGTATAACAGCCCGTACTTCACAATCGGCGGGACTCACGATTGTCGGAGGCATCTTAAACACTCAGTAAACAACGTATACAATGAAGAATCAAACTGTAATGGCGTCAGTGCGTAGACAAGAGATGTAGGTAACCAGCGCGCATGCGCGGAACGCCGACCGTAGCGCTGCGGCGGCGGAATCGCAAAACGGTACTTACTTAAAAAACATGCCTCGTATTATGAAGCTTTCAAAAAAGAATCTGTTTTGGTTCACTACTAGTTAGTTAGTAGTTTGGTTATCGCAAGTGTTTTTACAGATGTTATGGGCATTTACATTTTTTTTCTTATTTGCTAACTCTGTTCTAATTACAGTTCGTTTCCTTTAATTCTTGTCCGTTAAGTAGCTTAATAACTCATTATTTTAAATACTCCATTGATAAGCTCCATTCATCAGTCAGAAATAATAATTACATTCATATTACCTGCTTGCTATTTTATTTAACACTAATTACTAACATTTAAAAAATCAGCTTAACTATCAAGTGATTTAAAAATAACGCTTCTGTTACTACCATTCTTATTACTAGATCTTCTGTCGAACAAGAATTACGTGTAGTTAGAAATTTGACGGTTGCTGAGATCAGGAATTAAAAAAGCAGCCACCTGTGGGGACACCTACGAATTGAAATATGAAGCATAGTAAAATGGTTCCGTCGTTTCATAATTTTGTCATGATTACATTAATAATTGTGTGTTAATTATATTATATTAAAGTATCAAGCAACGATCTATGAGACTGACTTATGTAGAGGATTTTACAGTTTGATGGTCGGCCGCTGTAAACTATTGGGATTAGTGACACGTTTCAAAGTTCCTAAATGGACCGTATTCAAAAAAATCTTGTTGGCTAAAATTTTAACTTTTCCACTATAGATTTTTGGAATTTGTTAGTTGTGATAATTTAGCAACCAATAAAAGATAGAAGCTTTTATAACAAATTTTATTTAATGCGGACCCGCGATCTATTTTTATGTGATACTTTATTGGGTTAAATTTTCCGATGTATAAAATAAAAGCCTTTGCATGTCATAACGAATTTATACAAATTTAATACAAAATCATACAAATTAGTAAGTAGAAAATTATTTACGTTTGTTAGAAAAAATTTACAATAGTGCACAATAAAATTTATACACGGTATCGATTGTGTTCATTACAGGTTGTTAATAAGCACATTACAAGAGTCACAAACTAAAAAAAATTACTCACTATCAATTTCGCCGCTAAAATCACGATTAACTTCTATTATTAATTCTTGTACATGATTCGCTCCGTACCGATTTTCAATGTCCAGTACATTCCGCATTGAATTTCTCCATGCATCGACACTTGTTATTTCAGCTTCGTGTCTAATTTTTAGCAGCATTTCATTGCTAAATTTTCCACTGGTGTTTCCTCGTCGAATTCTTCGTTTCAACTGCCCCCATATCATTTCAATTGGGTTGAAAATGCAACGATATGGGGGTAATCGTAGAATAGTGTGTCCACATTCAGAAGCGAGAATGTCAATTTTAAATTTCTTCGAAAATTTCTGTGTGCCAAGCACTTACAACAACTGTTTTTTTGTATAGCCCTCTTCGAAATATAAATCTTCTTTTCTTAAAAACTCTTTAATGGTTGCGACTTTTAAGTATATACTTGTGATTTATTATTTTAAGGCGGGGAATTAATTTTATAATGTAAAAGTAAGCCATATTATTAGTTCTTCTACTTGTACGAAGTTCATATTTGAAAATAATGGCTCCTGCAGCATTATTATGCTTCTTATTGGTTCCATAGATAAGTTTGTTATAATCAGATTGTATCAGTAATTTTTCGTTTACGTTAGATGCATTTCACAGCTTAACCAAGAAATTATTGCAGTCATCACATGTGTCATTAGGATGTGATTTGAAAGAATAATTCAATTTGGTATTAAAAATATCTGAGTACAACCACTCATTGACTGTATTTTTAGAAGGATTCTACGTTCAAGACACATTCCTCTTTGGTACAAATGCCCGAGAGATGTTCACAATTTGCAGAACAAAAATTGCATACTTCAATACGTTGATCTTGAATAGTAAATGAAGTTACCCGTCCTTTATCCTTTCTATCACCTGTTCTATCTCTGCCTCTCTTTATTGGTGCTACAATGATGCTGGAAGCCACAAACTGATGCTTAGTATTATCCTCTGCATCTTCTTCTTCGTCCTGTTCCTTCTCAGTCAACAAATGGCCAATACAATATTTCATTAGCTTCAACTATTATTTCTCGCTTATCCGTTTCAGGATTTTAAAAAAGTCTTTCAGTGTAATGTTTTGCAGGTTCAGCACTAATAGGGACGAAATTACTACTAAAATCTTCAACTGTACCTTCGAGTGTTATAAGAATTAGTACCTTCTTTAGTTACCTTAGTCTGATGAATCTCAGCAAACCCACATTTTTCAGAAACATAAATGCTTTAACTAAAATGTTGTTAAATATTTACCTCACGACTTATGCAAAATAATAATTGGGTATTATCACTTTTTTTGGAAATTACGTAAAATGAATCTTGAAGTGTATATATATCGTACGCCATGTTAAAAGAAACCAAAAAAATATTTGTAGATTGAGAATTTTAGGTCTGAAATTTGAATCTTAGGAGTCACCGCCAAAACGCTTCTATCCAAGGTTATTCAACTCGTTACGTCAAGTGTCATGTAAACATTACCGAGGAGTGTGCTGTTTAATGGTGTAGTATCATTTTTGTATTGGAAAAGCTTTTGTGTGGTGTTTATTAAAAGGACGGTGTAAGAGGTCGCACCAAAAAGTGATTTCTGTAGTTTTACAATATCTATTATGTATGGAAAAGAAAACAAGTGTTGTTTTGTACATGGTTATAAAAGTACTTCAGTTAGTACAGCTAACAAAATTTTTGTAAACGTTTCTCGAGATTATCAACGTATGAAAATGTTGTTTAAGACCCCTGGACGTGATATGCCGAAATCGCAAAGTTTATTTTTCTGTTGTGAAGATCATCTTAATTCTTACTGTAAGTTTTATTATTCTTTTTGGGGTTATAAGTGTTTACCATTCAGTTTCCATTTTGTTATAGGAAAAATTATATGCGTTATAAGTTGATAGAGGGAAAAGTTATAATAAGGAACGACGATCTTCTCCATATATTCGACTATTAGCCAGACCGGAAGCGAGCCGTAAGAGCCCCGAAAATAAATGGCAACTTATATTTATTCTGACCTTTAAAATAAATGTCAATGTAGGGTACATTTTTGATTCTTAAATTTTTGTGTTTACAAATAGTATGTGTCCAACAACCCACTGTGATCAAACTATCAATGCTACTTTAATTTGATAAAATGTTCACTTATGCTGTTGCTTTTACGTTCCTCATCTCCGCCGCGTTGAACCGCTCATACACAAATTCCATAAAAATGAACATGCCTTCAGAAGTCATAAGTATTTCACTTTTTCTTGGCGTATTTAAATTCGCTTGTCACAAAATGAACGCAATCAACAAACTGATAAATTGACGGGCTGAGGCTGACGCGTGACGCGCTGACCCCAGATGTAAACAAGCGGCCATTCATAAGACACCTGACGTCACGGCCAATATGTTCGCGTTCTGGCGGTCCTTTTAAATATTAACATTTTTAATATTAAAAATACACCTTGCGATCCATTTTTTCGAATTTATAAGCTGTCACAGCTATTTTGTGGATTGGATACTACCTATTAATGTGCAATATAATAAAATATAAATATATGGCATATACCCAATTGCTGTAAAAATGCTCCAATGTACTTATTAACTAAAGAATAATACATTCCTTAATACGCCATTTCAGAGGTTCACTTTTAGCAAATGATTTCGAACGAAAGCACGTGAATCGAAATAGCTTCAGTAGCTATTTGAACTTATTCATCAGCAGACAAAGCTCACATATCTACGTCTTCGTCAGAAATAGTTCCGTGTAGGCAAATATAGACTTCGTCTTGGCACCGAACCGTTCAATTTGACATTCAGCTTGTTCTGTTTTATCTAGAGCGTGAGAAAACCAAAGTGATTTAGCTCGAATTTGGAATGAAACGTTTATGTTGATAAACAGTGATAAGCCGGTCCATCCCGAGAAAACATAAGCGATAATTATTGTCAGAATCGTGTGAAATAGTGCGGTGTGGATTTAATTATTATCCTGCACGGTCACCGGTATGTAGTAGTTATCGTAAGCAGACGTGTGATAAAACCTGAATTTGCTCCATTGTCCTAGTTACTACATGTAATACCTGCCCACTGAGACCTGATCGATTTGCGTGGTTGTATACGTTCGAAAGTGACGCAAACGCCTTTACGTTTTTTGACGCCAAATTTTTGCGGCGCCGGTTTAGGCTCTTACGCTTCCGGCGCCTTCCGATGACGTGGATAGGCTTTAATGAACACATTTGGTTCGAATTACTATGCGGTAATATAAATAGTGGATTTGAGCCAAGTTTAACTTCCTGTTGATTCGATGTATCTAAGAACTGTAACGAATCTGCTTTTCAAATTTTGTTTCTATGGTGTTGAAGGATTTTGTTTCTTCCGTTCAGTTTATTGAGTCTCTGAATCTGTCCGATCTTTTAGGAGATATGCCTTTTCTTCTTCTCCCATCCTGGTCAAGCAATTAGTAAATGGATTGACATCAATTAATGATGATGGTAGAGGTTTAATAGTTTTGTCGTTTAGATCTCTATATCTCAGCATCCTGGATTTTCATGTACTTACAAGTACGTAATGTGGGGCTACATTTTGGGGATATGTCTGTAAATTTTTTCCTCTTGGAAATTTTGAATACACTGGTATGTTTTTTTGGGATTATTTCCTAATGTACATCGATTTACATGTAAAGGTTTATGGTACGGTAACAGAAAACAACATTATTTATATGTACAATGATATGAAGGGTATGATTAAGCAGTATGGTAATCAAGGAATCAGTAACTAGCAGGTATTTACGGGAATGAAGGATTTTGCACGTAATATACACACAAACTTTTGTTTTTATTGATTTATTAGTTAATAGAGAAATCAAAGTAAATAGGTTTATTCTAAATAATTCAGTAAAAATGATTTTTAGCATTACACTACACATCTTGCATGAAAATTTGTCCTTAATTAGACGGAACCTTCTAAATAAATGAACGAAAAATTGAATATTCACGAATTAAATTGCTGTGTGCACCAGGTACAAACATTGTGCCAAATTTTGCGTCAGTCTCAAATCTATTTAATAATGTTCAATGTAGAGTTCGCCTCTTCCCTCTATCCGAACTTTTTCTTTTCTCTTCTAAAATGATTTTTACCATTAATAAGTTATGTATTTAGTAAAAATAACCACCTGTATAAATTATTAGTTGAATGTGTATTGATCTAAAGTTACCACACCCATCAATATTAGTTGGTGATTTCAACTATCATCATATGAAAACAACGACCACAATACATGAAATTTTTTGGTAATCTGTATGGAATTGGAAAATTTACACCTCATATTTCATGCTAAAGGTAGAAAAAGTTTCCGTTCTGCTCAATGGCAGAAAGATTACAATCCAGACCTTAACAAAGTTTTGTGATCGTTTCTCAATTATTCATCAAACCACCCTTGGAGTACTAGATTGATTAGAAACATTGAAGCTTATATGCTGTATACTGCTAGTACTATTACTTTATATCATTTCATTTTCATACGAATATAATATAATATTTATAATCTAATCATTCACATATAGGTACAGTACCAATATAATAAAATAAGTAACTACCTAAAACTGCCGAGTACATTAATTAGGTAAACTGTTTCATTTGTTTCTGTGTATTCCATAAATAAATTAGTTTCAGTAAAGATTACTTTTTGTTGTGATATACAGAATCGAATGGATTTTAAACCGATATTTTAATGAATCGATTTACATTGTGTTTGTTTTGACCATCCGCAATATGCACATGTAATTGGAGACTCGAATCGAGATAAAGAACTGATTTTTTTGTCCAAATCTCGTAGAGTAATTGGTCCAAACTAATTTTTCAATTTATGCATAGATGGCATGTTTTCTTGCCAAATCGAGTATTTCAAAAGAAGTGAGGGATGTAAAAAAAATCATGTATATCCAAAGTGCAGGTTTTCTAAAAATCACCCTGTATCTCTGATACTACTATATATATCGGATTGCGGTTTTGTTCATCGATTCTCTCATTAAAATTGAACCTCTCAATTAGATAAAGGATCTTACCTTTAAAAGTGTGTAATTTGGTCCACCCGGTACATCAGCTTATTGAACAATACACTTACTGTTACATGCCGGTGTGGAGGTTTTGGATTGTCCTGCAAGATCCAACTTCTAAAATGCTTAAAAATTCTTTACATATTATAATGGTAACGAGTCTTGCGGTATAGCTTTAGCCTCAGATCTAATGAATTACAAATTTTTTGCTACAACAAACTATTTAGTACATGGCAGAGTTAAACCAGTTTGAAAAAGAAAATTGAACCAACTGCAATAAATACTAGCCGGAACAAATGAACGTATTATATTCCAAAATGTTGTCAGGTAGCTACTATTTTCATTAAATTGGAGCTTCAGAATTACATTGTAAATGCCGTTTCCATTCTGATGTTGATAAGAAGTAAACAGAGCTGGACAGTGCAGAGTGTAACCTAACGGATCCCCTGCAAAATAGAGTCATGAGCGACCAAGGTCTACTGCAGAGATCTATAATGTATCAGCAAAATGACAAATAATATCAATGCTGGTTGGCAAGTCTGTATTTCGGTCTGAAAAAGTCCTGCTGTCCGACTTGACAACAAAAACCGATGGCTTTTATTTGGTGCTAATGCACCTGGAAGATTTCTTCTTCTTAGCCATCATAGCTCCCTGCAGTAGGACTTTCGTCTGCCCATGTTGATTGGCAAGTTGGTATCTCCGTCTGATGAGCTGAAAAACAGCGAAACTAAGAAGTCACGGAGTGTGGCTTGCCAACCAAGACAGATGGCTTTTATTTGGTGCTAATGCACCTAGAAGATTTCTTCTTTGTAGCCATCATAGGCCCCAACTTTCGTTTGTTTGTGTTGATTGGCAAGTTGGTATCTCCGTCTGATGGGCTGCAAAAACAGCGAAACTCAGGAGTCACGGGGTCTGGCTTGCCAACCAAGACAGACGGCTTTTATGTGGTGCTAATGTACCTAGAAGATTTCTTCTTTGTAGCTATCATAGGTCCCTACTTTCGTCTGTCTGTTCTGATTGGCAAGTTGGTATCTCCGTCTGATGGGCTGCAAAAACAGCGAAACTCAGGAGTCACGGGGTCTGGCTTGCCATCAAGACAGATGGCTATTATTTGTCATCTTTCTAATCTCGAAAGAACCGAACATTGCTTCCCCACACTAACCGCCGTCTTTTTGCAGGTGGTGGCCGACTAACCTATGACAGCAGAAAGCGACAAGTGTGGTTGCGCCTCGCTGCTGCCTATGTCCTGTCGGAATCGCGCCGAGGCCTTCGCTAAACGCCTGCATTCCCGCCTGCAGTCCCTGGGCTCCCAGGATGGGATCGTCGACGAGAGCAGCTGGCTGTCGGCCCACGAGAGCTCCATATCCCTTTCGCAACCTCGCCACTCGACCGAATCGGACCTCTACATCGACTTTGGCCTGTTGGAGTCGCCAGGAAGCCCCGAGGATGAACATCCCCAACCGGAATTTGTACTGAACGGAAAAAATGGTTGTAGTTGTGAGGAGACCAAGGCGCTGGTGAAGAACAGGCTGCCTTCGAGTGAAAGCGATTCCAGTGATGGTACGTATTATGATTTGGATGTGGAGGGAGGACAGAATGGGCTGAGCAATGGGACTGATAAGGCTGAAGATGCGTTTGAGTCACCGCTAACGTCGGAGTGTAGACTGGTGGCTAGCGAAAGTTCGAGTTTTCCAGATGAAGATTACTCGTCACTGGAAGTACCTGATTTACCAACGAATGGGGAGGTGAAGGAAGATACTGTCAAGTTAAACGGAAAAGACGAAGAAGCAGAGCATTCTAAACTAAATGGAGAAGATGTAGTAGATGGAGATCACCCTAGATTGAACGGCGAAGTGGTAGAAGTGTACTGCAGCCACATTATCATCGAAAAAGACTTAACTATAGAGTGTCCAGTAGAAGCAGAAATCTCCGTAGTACCGTCAGTAGAAATAAGTCCGTCTATAAGCGAGCCCGTGCCTGTGAACTTCATCGATGAGGAAAACGAGCTAGAAGACCGAATTCCGAGAGTCAGACGGTGTTCCTCGTTAAAAACAGGGAAGACCCCTCCCGGAACACCATCTAGGAAGAAAATAGTGCGCTTTGCCGATGTTTTAGGACTGGATCTAGCAGACGTGCGTACGTTCCTAGACGAGATTCCAAAGATACCGACGTCAGCGTACGACGACTTGAAGGACGTGGATTTGACAGAAACCGTGCCGCTAGAACCGAAGTTCCAATTCGGGGTGAAGATCGAGAAAATGTTGATGCCTATGTTCCAGCAACCAGGCGGCATGTGTGACTTCCTGGACAAGGTCCGCCAAAACCAGGTGTGCTTGGAAAACGCTGCAGTAACCGACCCAGTCTTGATGGCCATCACTGGTACAGTCAGAGTGAGGAACCTGGACTTCAACAAGTCCGTGCATATCAGATACACGTTAGATTCTTGGAAGACATACGCGGATCTTCAGGCCTCCTACGTGCAGAACTCCTGCGATGGTTTCTCGGACAAATTCTCCTTTGTTCTTTACGCCAACATGCTCACCATCGGTCAGAGATTGGAGTTGGCCGTGCGATTCCACTGCAAAGGCTGTCAGTATTGGGACAGCAACAACGGACTCAACTACTGTTTCCAGTGCTTGCCGGCGTCGCAGAGCACAACCAACGTGGCGCCCATAGCCAGTGGCAACGAGTGGAGTGCGAGTTTTTACTAGTAAGTACGGATTCGTTTTCGGATTGGCAGATATGCAAGCCTTGCCCATGTCTTTGGTTGTTTTGCACGGACCCRGGGGGGTGGTTTCTCGCTTTGTTGGACTTTATCCTTTTTGGCTCGATGTTTGTGACCTCAAAAAGCACGTGGATGTGTATGGACTCGTGCCAGCACATAGGCAAATTGGAGAAATTTGTCGGTGGGTGTTGTTCTTGGAACGGTTTTTGCACACCCATTCGCTTGTTTGGAAGTATTTTTTGAATCGACAATTCTTTTGACTTATTTTCAAAATGGTCTCTTTTTTTGTTTGTACCGTACGAGAAGCTTGTTCCTTTTGTAGTGTTTGTGATCAAAGAGTTACTTTGCCAAGTGTACTAATTTTAGACCTGTTTATTCCTAGTAAAGAATATCAAAGCACAGGAGACACTGCAAATAAGCTTCAGATGTCTTATCTCTAACATACTAAAGTTAAATCTGTAAAGCTGTCACAAACTAACATTCTAAAAAGACAACACACGTTGGGAGCTTAAGAAATCAGATCGAAGAGTTATCTATCAACCACTTATAGACAGCTTAGTGCTCAAACAACCTTGATAAGTACAATGCTAAACGCACGTAATAAGAGCTGCTTTTACGTAACGAAGTCATTATAAAATCAGTATGGTAATTAAAAAGTTGTACTTCCAAGATATGAGATTAAATACATTAATTACAAAGCTCATATAAAATCCGTGGATAAGGAAAATAAAAGAAATACTCGTCACTAAAACATGTCTTATGATTTGAAGTAAACAAGTATAAAGAATTTTAATATGTCTGCCTGTTTTAAATTTTAACCCGCTAAGTAGTCAACCCTTTTAGGGCTCCAATCAACAGAACGATACTAAACTCGTGTCGTTTAGTGAAACTGCACACATTTATGCATCTGTAGTAATATGCATGCAATATTTTTATAAAGGACCTCTTAGCTACTTACACTTATTGGTATGAAGGATATTGAGCTACTATTTGTACAAAAATTATATGTTTACGTGTCCTGAGAAAACATCGTTAAATTTGGTGCTCCTTGAGGATCATATTTAGAGCCTTTGCTGTACCTACTATTTATTATTAACCTCATCTGTGGCTATTATAGACACAGAATTTAAAATGATCTAGTGGAAGGTGATGTAACACCAATTTGCACTCTTCTATGTATTTGTTTTTAGGTCATTTTCTTGATTATTAAACCACAAGAGAAATTTCTCTTTCATTTTAATATCTTTTTCTGAATGTGTAGTGATAGATAAAACTATGGAGTCGAAAACAGTTACTTTTATTATTCTTTGAAGCTTTGAAAAACACAAAACAAGAAATTGGGATATTTTTTGGTCTAACCTGAAAATATTATATGCAAGATATTAAAAGTTATTTTTCTGAAACAAGCTTATGATATTATTGGGACGAGTTGGAATAAATAATTCTTGTAGCTTTTAAATTGTTCAGTGATTGGACGAGACAGCTTGTGACAGACTTTACACTTCTGTGTTGATTTCTTGATTTTGCCTAACCGATGGATAGGAAGAGGTTCAATTAATCCTTGCCCACCGAGAAGCCCGGACCTTACTCCTTTGGATTTTTTTCTGTGGGGAATGGTAAAAGAGCAAGTATACCAAACACCAATTGAAAGTGTAAAACATTTAGAAAATAAAATACGTCATGTATGTAGATCCATCACTCCAGAAATGTTAATGCATGTTAAAAAATCGTTTTGGGCACGAATTCAAGCTTGTGAAAACAGCGGAGGGCGACATTTTGAGCATTTATCACATTAATGTTATTGAATAAACATTTTTCAAAAATAAAATTTCTTTTACAATACCGAGTTTACTTAAAGCAAATTATTGAAGTTTATGTCAAAAATAAAATATTATTTAAGACGATGAACAATTATCAATGTTGGGATTGCATTTTTAATTTCGTCAGGGTCATTACCATTCGTGAAACATCCTATATAGCTAAGTTTGTCCCAATCATAGACTTTTATAGTTTGCCAGCACTTGTGTTTTCACCATTCCCAATTCAGCGCCAGCTTGATATGTGCAGGAATTATGTCATGAACCTCGTATATATGAAATATACGTTGAAGAAGGTCCAGGTCAGGGCCAAAACGTCCAAGTTTTTTTAAAGAACTAGATCCCAATTAAAAAATCAAGACCACATGCTCAGTAACTATTACAATTCTACTTCCTTATGAAGGTATTCTAAAGAGATTCAGTGATATTCTCCCCTCTGTGGAATGTACATTATTTTATCCCAACAACAAAACGAAAACCGCATGCCCCAAGCACGAAATTATGTCTTAACCCCCACTCTTGCATCCACCTGCATGTTTTGTGTCTATCCGATACAAGAACTAGTGTTATATTCCAGGAACGTCCAAATTTCGATGCGAACATCCAAAGATTGAGACGGGTTGGGCATAGCTGCCGACCCGAAAACCGTGTTGCCACTGTTAAATGTAGCTGTGTAGTAGCGACGAAGACTGCGAGATCAACGATGATGAACCAGACTTGGAGTTGATGCATACCGCCATCCAGGAGTACGTCACCAATTCGCTGGCGGCCGCCTCCAAAGGAGGCCGCGCTGAGAGATCGACAGACTTTTTTAAAGTGTTTGTTATTGTCGTATTTTCCTTCCTGTTTATGTACATACAAAAAGCAATATATTTTATAAAGTAGCAGGGGTTGGTTTGTATTTTGGGCTGGTTTATGGATCTATAAGGTCTTTAAACATGTTATTTATATGAATTATGAAAAGAAGTGGACCGGGCTGCGATCCCTGTGATGTACTAAGCATAAAAAGTGCATAATTATTTTGTCAAATGTTTTACTGAAATTAGTGTTAACGGAATTGACTTGCACTTGGTAATTGCTTAATTCAAGAATATATTCACAATACCTAACCAACTTATATTCTATAGATCTTTTTTGATACAAACCCATGTTGCTCAGGAATGATAGCAGAACGTACAGAATTAAATATTAGATCGGTCAAACTTTACACAGAACCTGCATTAAATGGATTACTAACTGCTTTTTATATACATCAAAATTTGCAACCCTAAGAACCCTCTGCTAACTTAGTGGTGGTCGGAAAACAGCAATTTTTCGACAGTCTCCTAAACTATGACCTTTTCTGAAAAAAATATAGTACAAAATGAGATTAAAGCTATTTATTTAAGCGAAATAATTACCAAGACACAGCTCCTCTAAGTTTTTTTAGGGCAAATTTTCAGTTTCAGTCGATGCTGTACGAAGACTAAGTATTTTCTGCCGTATTGATGTTGATTTATTCCTTGTAAACTACAGTTGTGAAGCCCAAATCATGGATATCAGTCAATGATCATAAGCACCAGCAACGTCTCAAAAATGCTAGTCAATTAGGGAAACAGTTCATATCAACGTTTTCCTTTGCTGGCTATATAATCACTAAAATGTATTACGAAAATTAATAATACGTTTTTATGTTTATTGTAAGTTATGTATCTTGGCTTTTCGTTTCAAAAGTTCTTCCACTTGCTGGTGGCAAGAATTGGCGGTTAGAAACACATGGCAGGTTCAAAATACTTCACAATTTTTTTTGAAAGCCTGAAAGCTAGTTGATCAAATATATTACACAGAAGTACCATATTTTCAGTAAGCTAAAGTTACGTCTTATGCTACTAACGAATGGTAGAGTAATGACTTCTAAAAAATTTAAATTTTTGAGGATGGGTAATTTTCAGCATAGTTTAGTGAAGATGGCCTCAGCTTCAACACCTAAACAGAATTTATTGATAAAGATATCCACATGCGACCAATCAAGACGTGTAGGATAGTCTATAGGTTGCCAGATTTTGGATCTTTTTTCCCGATTATGGATCATCTGAAGATTTTTTCTGAAGCTTCATTTTTAATTCACACCATTTTTCAGTAAACTATTTTCGTGCCGATTTAAGTAATCTGAACAACAAACAATTTGCAAAGAAAATAAAATACAGAATTTAATTTCATAGAGTAGCACAGCCATACGCGTTTAATTTTATCACCATCTACTAAAGACTTGTAATAATAGCTACAACTAAATTTTCTACCGATTTCATCACAAGGAAACTTAAAATTGAAACGTGTCAATGATTTTACTTGTCAGGATGAGTGGCCATTCATTCACGGTATTCAGTGATAATGGCACTCAATGTAGATGGTTGGAGTTCAAGGATCTTTTCATCTGCGGTTACATCTTTGTCTCCATGAAATTTTTTTTATAATGAACTTGCTATTTTTGCTTTTTCATCTTTTTTTCTTTCTCATTCCCTTTTATAAAAAGCTCCAGGCGACTTGCTCTTGTTTTTTCGGTAGAAAGGAATGAAAATGTGTGGATCATGAATTTAGACCAAACTTTTAGAACAATTGTTAGTATTAGATACCGTACCTATCTTAAACTAAATAATGAGAACGACTCTGAGTAAAATATTATCTATTTTCATCAAATGCTGATGTAAATACTTTGTGGGATATCAACTATGTTAAACACTGTAAGGCTACCGCATTGTGGTGTTTACAATGTGTCAAAAAAGAAAAGATCCTGGGGACTCAAAATTAAAAAGCGATCATTTTTATCCCAGCTGAAAATTGTGTAATTACATTTGCCCATAACTGAAGCCTGCTCAAGAGTATACTTCTGATTGTCTCTCGATAAGGAAGAAATGCACTTATCTGGAATTGCTCAAAGGGTTTAACATAAAAAGCACACTTTGTTGTTTTACGTTTTATTTACGCAAATTGCTATTAAAATTTACAAACTAAACAAAATACTGATTCATCTATTTAATAAATACGATCTAAACAACAACAAACACTTGTGAATGCCAAGGGGGCTGTCCTGGTGGTATCTTATCACACTAAGTTTATTTATATCAACGAAAGATGTTACTATTCCACCTAGCTTGTGAAACAAATTAAGGCACTTGCACTAAGAATACTTATGTGATAAACTTGATGATTTTTTGTTGTAATAATAGTCCCATCACATGAGCCGTTAAGAACACTAACCCCCCCTCGTTYCTTAAGTAAATACAAAACAATCACATCAATAATGACTCGCATTTCTCTTCAGGTCAGGTTAATTGCAAGGCAAGATACTGTTTATGTAGTCTCTGTTTGCAGAAGTTGTAAAACTCGATTTCTTTCGTGAAGTTCCTCCTGACAATGTCCTTAACTTCTTCACTCACCGGAGGCTTGAAGTTGTTCTTGTTGATGGTGGTGTATCTGCTGATCTCATCTGCAGAAACAACAAGTAAAATAAACACAAAACTTATGTTATAACTTACTCCAAAAAACGTCAGAAGCTCCACTGAAGAATCGAGGCACATACTTTTCTAACACAGTTAGAGTAGTGTTCATGTCCTCTAACACTCCTACGACAGCGTAGTGTTGCTCCACTGCCATTTTTGCTCGTTCCAAGGCACCATCAGTGTTGAAAGGCAGGCAGTCTAAGTGATGGCCACAGAAGAACATTGACTGTCTTCTGTGGTCTCCGATCCCTTCTCTGGTTTCCCCAGCTATGTATCTGCATTCTCTGTCTCCTGAGAGTACACAGTGCTCGAAGTCCTGGAACAGAAATCATTTTAATTAGAGTATAATGGGGAACACTACCTACAATAATCAAGAAGATCTAAATGTGTATTTCGGCGTCTTCAGTAGACGTAGGAAAGCATGGATAATCTGTTGACTCCTCTTCAGATAATTTTTCCTAGAATCTGGAAAACTGCTGCGGTTTCACCTATCTTTAAACCAGGCAATCGGAGTTTTGTTGCTAGTTACCGCCCAGTGTCAAAGCTGTGTATTTTTGATAAAATTTTTGAATCAATCATATTTGTTTGATAGGAGTCAGTTTGTGAAGATTGGTAGGGTTAAGTCTGATCAAGTGGAAATAACTTCGGGTGTTCCTCAAGGATCACATCTAGGTCCTTTGTTGTTTAATATCTATATAAACGACATTTCCAATTGTTTCAAACATTCAAATTTTTTAATGTAATGGCGATGATTTAAAAATCTATCGTTGTGTTTCATCTATAGACAACTGCAAGCTTCTCCAGGAGGATATTGAAAGGCTGAAATCGTACTGCCAAAGTAATAGCCTTTTTTTAACATTGATAAATGTTGCACGATATCATTTACCAGGAATAAGAGCATTACAAAATTTGATTATAGTATAAACAGTAGCTTGTTGAATAGGGTAAATTCAATTAGAGACTTGGGTGTTGTATTTGATTCAAAGATGCTATTTAGTGAGCATATTTCCTATATTGTAAGGAAGGCGAATAATAGTCTCGGATTTATTCTTAGAGCTCGTTCTGAATTTAGAAAATGGAAATCTTTGAATTCTTTGTTCATGGCTTACGTTAATAGTATTCTGAACTATGCTTCGGTTATTTGGAATCCCCAATATATTGTGTACATTAATAGCCTTGAAAGGATTCAGAACAAATTCCTTAGATATGTTGCTTATAAACTTCGTATAGATCTGCAGAGTACTGATCTTATACGTGAACACTTTCGCATGCTGCCTCAGGAGCAGCGACGAAATTTTGCAGATCTCCGTTATCTGCATAGCATTTGCAACGGTGCAGTGGACTCGACAGTTATTTTGAGTATGTTGAATATTTCGGTGCCTTCTGTGTATAACACTAGGTCTCATAATTTGTTTTATGTACCTGTACATTTCACTAATGCATATGCAAACTCCCCACTTCTTAGATGTATGAAGTCCTACAATTCATTAAGCAGGCTAACTAATCCATCACTTGAAGTTGATATATTTAGTGATTCTGTATACTCACTTCGGAGAAAAATTTTTAAAGTGCTCCACCAATAAATTCTTCCGTTTCCTTTCGTATTTTGATAGTTTACTTCTTATATAATGTTATAATCGTAAATTAAGTGTTAATTAGGTATTAATTTTACATTTTAATAATTTCTGTTTTGCGCTGTGGGTTATTCTATACTATGTTAATTTCATTTGTGAATAAGTGGTAAGCACTGTTTTAGGTTCGTCCTGTTTGTGCTTCTGTATATGAATAAATAAATAAATAAAAACAGTGACTATTATTGAACTAGTGGTTTATATAGATGGGAAATTAATTATTATTATTATTATTATGTTTTCTAAATTGAGAAGACCTCGATGCCAGACCCTTTTTTTGTAATCTGATTGATGTCTATAAAAAATCATTTTCCAGACTGGATGCTCACCTTCTTCAACCATTTGGGATCAGGAAGCGGAATATCAGGAAACGCTATCTTCCTCTCGACATAGTACCACGGCGCTCTGATATAGTAATACCACGATATCACTCTTTCTACGGGATCCCTGACCAGGTTGATGTAGATGGGTTCAGGTAGTCCAAACCTGTAAAAAGAATGCAGATGTTATGAAACAGTTCTGTCGTAACATGGATAAAAATCTCGGAAACATCTTCTAGTTCTTGACCCGCTGGGGTCACATGACGATTTAGGTTGATGTTTTCCAAACACGTCTATAATTGCCGGGAACCTACTTTCTCAGATATGTAGAAAATTTGTAGCGTCTTCTTTTGGCCGCGACCAGACCATAAATCTGCGCGGGTAAAAGTGAAAAAACGCGATGGTATCGGCCGTCCGATATGGATGAAAGTGTAATAGGTTCGAACACGCCTGGAAAGTGCCCACATACCGAGAGATTTTTTCTGGAAGGTAATTGATTTGCAGACGGAAGAGCATTAGCGGGAATTAGATATCGCACCGGCGCAGGCTTGAAGAAAGTGTGGCTTCCTAGAATAGCAATTTATCCTTTGAAACAGATTGGACGATGGTATTTTTTAATGCAGGAATTTGCCAAACACCTTTAAGACACTGTGGGCACTTCATTAGAATCAAAAACATTTCAGGTATTGAAATTTTTCATTCTGTTACACAGGATGTTAAAAATAGTTGTAAAATATTTCAAGAGTCTACAGGATTATATCATGTCTCTGGATGAGTAACCTTTGTTATTTAAAGAGCTACAAAGTAGGTTAAATGAAGAGATTTAGCTACATTTGACAGACAGAAAGAAGGCAAATCCTATAGGAAGATACGTATTACATATAATTAATAACAACTAGAAGAAGTTACTGTTGATAAGTTCATTCGTGAAATATATCAAAAGTGATATCGCTATTACAGTAATGCAACTCTCTTACCGTTATTACAACCCTGCAATAAAATTAATCTTTCATCTCGAACAGCAGGCGGCCCCTCACAAGTTACCGCAAATAACCGGATTGCCATAAATTTAGGACCGATTTTCGGAAGATGGTTAACCAGGGTCGGATTATTTAAAGTTCACTACCGGTCAAACCAAAACTAGCATTCAGTCTTAGTATTTCTGTGCGCGAGACAAGAGAAGCGAAAAATGTTCCGTCCTTGGGAAAAAGCTGCTCCAAGCACCGCTCAGACTGAAGTTGCTGACGCTGACATGGAAGTGCAAATTTAAGAAAACATGAGGAATCGTCGTTACCTTACCCAAGATGCCAAAGAAATCATAAAAAAGTATACAATTTTTTGATAAAAAGAGAGTGCAGTGCTCCGTTAAAAGTGACAAGTGAAATGGTTGGTGTCCCCTACACGACTGTGAGAGATATTACTGAAAATAAAGGCAATTCAAGAAAATCACGCAATTCGGAGAAATTTCTAAATACATCAAAACAGCTTGGGATAGAAATTAAAAAAGTGATTTACCAAATGTGTAAGGAAAATAAAGTTCCAACTACGGCAAGTCTGAAATTAAAACTTTTGGAATTAGGATATGACATAAGTTATTGCGAAGAGTGGTTCAGAAAATACTTGAGGAGCATCGGTTTTAATTATAGCACATTAAACCAACGTTTCTCCATAATGGAATCAACCCGACTAAAAAGAATGAGATGGGATTATATAAACGAAATCAGAAAGTACCGCCAAGAAAATCGTAATATCGTATATTTGGATGAAACGTGGTACGACTCTTACGACTTGATAAAAAAAGGTCTGACAGATGGGACAAATAACTGCGTTCTGCAAGCACCACCTTCGAGAGGAAAAAGAATTATAATTCTTCATGCGGGAGGAAGTGATGGATGGGTGGAAAATGGCTTATTACTGTCAGCGAAACAGGTCCAAAATTGTTCTGCTGACTACCATTGCGACATGGACTCTGCACTTTTTGAAACTTGGTTTCAGCAGCTGTTACTGCCAGGGCTACCACCAGGATCTGTTATAGTCATGGATAACGCGAGTTATCATTCAAAATTAATGAACAAGGCGCCAACATCAGCTACAAAAAAATAAAAATAATTGATTACAAGAAAAAGAATAAAATTATAATTGCGGATGGAAAAGTTACCAAAAAAGATCTGTTGACAATAATAAAAAATCTCAACATACCCAAACAGTATCGAGTTGATGAACTAGCGAAAGGACATGGGCATATAATTGTGCGTTTGCCACCGTATTATTGCGTCCTAAACCCAATTGAATTAATGTGGAGTACGCTTAAAAAAGGAATACGAAGAAATAATACATGTCCGCGTTTAAGTTCGGGAGTTGTAGATTTAGTGCGTAGAAAGGTAAGTAGTATAACGAAAGAATTCCACAGTTCTGTATGAAGCATGTTATTGAAATTGAAAATAGCTATGTATCCCCAAATTTTCAAAATTTTATAATACATATTAATGATGATGCTAGTAATGATCCAGAATTTGACACTAGTGATGACGGTAATAATTAATATATTTAAGTTATGTCGGTGTAAACTTGTTAGACTTTTTTGTAAAAATATAATAGATATATGGAATCATTTTTTCTGTATCTAGAGCTTTCGATAAAAAACATATATTCTTATTATTTTCTTTTAAAATACTTGTCTTTTATTTACATATTTAGTTATGTTAACCGTTAACCGCATGTTTCCAATAGTTAAAAGATTGTTGTAAAGTATTAAAATGTATTGTTTATAATTTTCGGCTAGCACAGCATTCAACATATTCACAGGATATAAATATTACAGGAATGTTAAAAATCAAAATCAAAATATTTAGGAATGGGAGATTTTTCTTTGCATATTAAAAAATGCTCAGATGTGCATGTTGTCTAGTTGKATTACAAATTTCATTCTAATTAGATATACTTTGCTTGTGCGAAATAATGTTGCTACTCATCTAAAAGTACGTACAAATCATTTTGAGACGTAAATAAAAACGATCGATGTAAAACCTCTTATTAACCCAATGATTAAAAACTACTTAGAACAATATACACTACACAAACAAAAAACGAGTTTTAAAACGGCTTAAAGCCGGCACTGGAAATTCGCAAAATCACAAAGATAGGGTTTGATTTATGAGGGGTCGCGTGCCGTTCCAACTGTGCCTGTAAATGAAAGGTAAATAGTATTGCAGGGTTGTAAAAACGCTAAGAGAGTTGCATTACTATACATATATGGTTGTATAAACGAAGACACCGATACAGAGGCTCTTTCAGGTGGTGTAGAGAATGCGGAGTGCTGTAGACAAATAATGTGAGAGGACACATACTCGCTAATTTCGTAATATTAAAACATATTTCAGGTAATATAGTAGAGCTTATAATACGACTCGTACAGCCCTGACATGAGTCCTCCAGATTTCGTTCTGGTCCTCGAGTGGCAAGGAGAATTTCGTGAAGTCCGATTTATCGACTTGGAAGGATAAAACAACTGCTGAAATATCTTTATACATTTCATTTGTGAGCTGCGTTTTTGTGTGCAGGAATTTTGACATCATACATCGTTATTTCGCTTGGTTTACGATTTATAGCTTCCGACCTCCTTATTTCTAACAACGAAAAATTTGAAGAAGCAAAAATGATAGAAGTACTCACTCAGAGAAATTCGTGAAGCAAACATGCTTTATATAGGCAGCCGGGGGTTCATAACTAGAAATGGCAGTCGCCAACGCTGCTTGGTCCTCCGGCGCCAGCCTGATGGTCTCCACCCTCTGGACGCGGTCCTGGTGGAACCCAAACTGGTTCCTGATGCTGAGCCTCCTTATCAGCTCCATCAGCGTCTGGGAGCCGACCTTGGGCACCCTGTTGAAGAAGACGATCTCCTGCTCCGCCCTCCTGGTGTTGTTCAGCTGGTGCGGCTCGAGAGTGGTCGTCTGTGAAAATAATGAGGGAGAAAATGACATCCTGCGGTTATCAGAGCAGAAAGTCGAGATTGTTACGAGCGCTGGCTCGACGGGACAAAGGAAACAATGAATTAGGGGTAATCAATGTAAATTTTGAAGAATGGCGAGCGTTTTCGGGTGATATTGGGCATGAAGGCGTAATTAGAAGCTGTGGCTACAGTTATGGGAATAAATTGTTGCCTGCGGTGGAATAGAATTAAATAGATCAGCTAAAATTTTGATTCATTTTATGTGGCTTTATTTGTGCTAAATACATAATGAAAGTACCGTTTAGATTTTAAATCCACGGCCACATTATTAGAAAGCTTTTTTGAAATTGTGTTGATGTTGATTAATTGAAAAGTTTCTTCTAAGATGGTGAAACTTCTTAAAATGTTTGTTTTCGTATCCGAAATGAGTCCTTACAAGCTTTGAATGCAGAATGCCTATAAATAATCAAAGGTGCAAGTTACTGCCTTTATCTTGCACATGGCTGTTGTCCAAAAAAGTTAATGCATTACATGGACAAGTACCTGCAACTTCCATGATTGTTGCAACTTGTAAAGATTTCGAAATAAAAAGTTAGATGTATAAATTGAAATAATTCTTTGATTTGATTTCTCTTTACTTACTAGCTTTGTCTTCTTTGGTTTATAATCTCTTGATTCGGCTTTCAAATCAATATTCTTGATCTTGATATTTGTGTAATAGCATTGAAAAGTGGTCCACTTTTACTGTGTTTTTTTTTAAGTTATTGGTCTTACTCAAAAATTTAATGTCAAAGTTATATGCATTAAAAAGCTATCGTGAGAAGCCTACCTATATCAAATTGTAATTCATAATTTATTCCATAGTCATTTTTTAGCTAAACTCTACATAAATAATTTAGTACAATATATATTAAACAACACTTGTTTTTCATCCCATGTTAATTTCTGGTTCCATTACGTAGATGATGTTTCGTGTCTTTTTATAGGAAATTTATATGATCTCAATAATTTTCTTGCTTTTACAATTTCATTGCACGTTTCTATACATAATCAGGTTTCCTTTTTACGTTTAATAATTTTACTTTCTTTAAAGTTTTTTTTAGAAAATCTACCTGTACAGACAAAATTATTTCTTATTTTTTTTCCTCATATCAAATTCGAAATTCATAACTGCGTTATGCAAATTATTTAAAGTATTTAACAGAAGAAGAAATGTTCTTAAAGTTTTTTGACCAAAATTAAGCTTTAGTACCGACCCCTTCAAGCTTGTTGGTCAATTCTAATCCTAGGTACCTAAAATTATTTTGTTCTCATGAATGAAACATCACTTTTTCTACCGTAGTCAGTTTCGTCCATACTAAAGAGAAATGCCAGTTATGAATCATTAAGGTGTTTATAGTTTTTCACGTAATGATTCTAATTCGGTTTATGTTGGACAAACGGGAAGACTTTTTTAAACATACATGGTAACTATAAAAATACATGTGCTGTTACAACAAATTCAATCTTACAAAATTATCAATAAACATTCACTCACTACCACAATAAACTCACAGATTATCAAAACAACGGACTATTATTATTCTATAACTTTGAAAACATATAAAAATCGAACTAGATATATGATTTTTTTAATTTTTAATGTGTGTATTAGGTACCAGCAGTTTGGTCTGTTCTTTCCGACAAAATGTTACTATTAAAAGTTATTTTTGTAACTTTATTGTCCAGTACTAAACCTTGAAACCAAGTTTGCGTGCTTCTATTTATTTGACAAAATCAAGTCTAGTTGTAAAAATTCTTTTGCCCTTTTGTGTCGAATTTTTCATATTTGACCCAAATTTTGAGGTATTTTATACAGTTAATAAGATTCTCAATAAGTAATAAAGATTTTCTAGAATCAATATTAATTTCTATCTTCCAATGCGTTTTTGAAGCGGTAAATGAAATAAAGAAACAACTGGATGTTATATGGAGAAAAAGGAACTGCGTCCTTCTAATGTACCAATGCAGTAAGTTAGATACCTATGGAATAACTAAAATTAATTAATGAAAACCTATGGTTACTTGTAGTTCTTTGCTAGCTCCCTGGACTTAATAGCACCTGAAGATTATTGTATGAAAACGCATTTTCCAAGTATTAACACTACTCAGATACATTTCTAAGCCTATGACATGCAAGGAGCGCATTCTTCATGAAAGATTAACATCTTTAGTTGATTCTGAACTTACAAACGGAAAAATCCTGCCTTTGAGAGCTATTTGTGATTCCAAATTTTGCATCACTTGATCCTTTGCTATAAAAAACTATAAAAATGATATTGGTATACGCAGATCACTGATTGAAATCAATAATACCTCTTATCTGACTTCTTGATTACTTAACATCAAGTTTCAGCAATTACCGTAAAAAAACAAATTATTATCAGCGTGATCAATATTTTGCAACAAAAATCACGCTTTCCATGACGAATTAATGACCCTGTATATATTTTCTTTCAAACCATCCCAATTTCAAAACAAAATCATCGAGTTCGGTCCTGTCTTTATTTCTACCTATGTGACAACAGCGTGCGTCTTTTTTGCTATTTCGTACGCCCGACAACGCGTTTTTTTGGTGATCCAGCAAAAAACTGACCTACCGCACCGCGCGCAAGGTCATGCAGTACACCTAGGCCACGGTCGTGAATAGACGCGTAAATAATTGCACCGGTTAATTGATATCGTGCGGTAATAATGTGTAGTGACTATTTGATCGTTTGCGGAAATGGACAAATGCCGTGATAAGTGAAGTGCCCGTGGTTTTGAAGAAATTCTACTGCGACGGCCACGGTTAGTTTGATTTCGACGCTGCCGATTTGGTTAATAAAATTACCAATTTGTTTTCTTCTTGTTGTAGCTGTACATGGCGTGGCCACGGGCAGTCTAGGTGAGTGTTTTGGTTTAATAATCGACTATCGGTCAAACAATATCCATTTTTATTATTAACTTTGTTACGCGAATACGAATGCAGAAGATTACATAATTTTGTTCCTCGCTTATGCGGTTGTGTAATTACGCCCATTTGGCTAATTGTGTCACAGGTATTACAAGAAAAACGATAGCACGTGGTAAAATAGAAAGGCACTATCATCCTTAGGATCGCTGTTGATGTTTAGTTGATACAGCAATCGCCCGTCATGTAGATCAGACTTTTTGCTATGTAATGGTAGTTAATAGACCACAAGAATTATATCTTAATATGTCAGATGTCTGATAATTAAGTTAGGAACTGTTAAAGCCAGCATTTGTTTAGAGTTTGTACAAGGAAAGCAATTGTTTAATTTTCTTACGCGTTGTAATCTGCATCATACTGTCAGATTTTGCTTTACGTTTTTTATTCGATGGCTTAAACGATCGCTTTGACTTAAAAGCAATTTTTAATTAAACTATACTGAATCTAGTTGTGCAAATTTTGTCCACGTTTACAGTTTTTACGGTGATTGTAAAATCTGTGTTTTTTGTTCCGATGTGCTCTAAAATCATTATCATACTTTCTTTGTTTTTGGGTCGTGCATGAAAATGGTCGCTAGAAAACCTTTTTATATCTTAACTTGCATAAAAACTTTGAGATAAATCAGAAGTTTCGAATTTGATGTCGAGCTTTTTGGTGTTTTGGAAGATGTGGTACTCGTTTCATTTGACAAATTCCAATAAAACTCCATAAATATTTCAAGAACATCTAATGATATTGACAGTATGACTTTATATTACATAAAACTGAAATCTACAATCTTTATAATTGTTTCCGCGTCGGGGATAATTATATTTAATTACGTAGCAATGGATTCTACAGGATGTCAACAAGTGTGAAAGCATAAATTAGTTCTTTGTCTTTGAAAAACTAAAATTTTTTTACTGTTACATCAGCTGAAGTTTTTGCTGTTAACACATTAAAACTAGTATTATTTTTTTGTCAAAATTGGTATGTTTGATAATGAGCTAGTTTTGTAATATCTTAAATACAATTACGGACTAATTAATACTGTCTTTTACAGTCTGTTGACTATACATATAATTGAAAAATCAACTTATTTCTTATGGAACGGTAATTTTTATGAACAAAAATAACGTTGTGCAATGGGTTCACCTTTAAGTCCTATAGTCGCAAATTTAAGCCAAAATGTCGGTATAGGCATGTAGATGATATTTTTGTTATTTGGCCCCACTGTATAGAAGAGTTAGGAACAGCCAAAATTCTGACATAAAATTTACTATAGAATTAGAAAGCAATATAGGTTTACCTTTCTTGGATATCCAAATTTACAGATTAAACACTAGTTAGGAGACAAGGTTTCACAGAAAACTAACACACACAGACAGATATTTACATGCCACATCTCACCACCCTCCCACCCAAAAATATAGCCTTATAAGGACGTTACTTGTTAGAGCACAAGGAATCTAAAAAGGTAATATATCATCTTAAATCAGCGTTAGTGAGAAATGGTTATAGCAATAAGAATATATGCTGTAATATTGTGTTTTTTTAAACAGATTATGCTGTTTGCAATTGTTTTTATGGTTAATTATTCTGGATTTCAAACGCTGTTTAATTTGACCAAAATCAATTTTGTTACAATTTGGCAATTGATTTGGTCTACTGGATTCGATACTCACAATTTCAACTAAGCATATTATAACCTATTAATCGTTTTATTATGATAAAAGGCTAGTTTGATGTTGAATGGTTTAAATGCTCTCTATAATTGGTTGTTGATCGCTGTAGTATTGATGATCTTGTAAAATTTGATATCATTAGCTGTAGTAGTAGTAGTAGACTACCCTAAAGTTTGATGAATAACGTCCAAGGGAAATTGTTGCTGATTGCAATTTTTTTAATGATGTTTAAATTATTTGCATGAAACCGCGTAACGTACAAAATTTAGGATAGCAATTTTTTGACTAAGAGAATGTTCTGAATGAAAATCAATTAATTATACCTAGAATTATCATATTCTAGTTCTGAAATAAACTGAATTCTGGGAGGGAAAGATTTAAAAAGGAGAGGACTGTGGTTATAGTATCATCGACGTAACAGTTGAGAAACGGTAGACTCAAAAATATAATTTAGGGATACCATATCTCAACAGGCTGTCAGTGATCAAATTAGCTAACATAGGTAGGTGAAACTTGATTTTCCATAGCACATATGTAAAGCTGTCTAAAATTTATCTTAAAACGAAAATAATTAAAAGTAGACAAAGAGGTTATTATTTGTATAAAATTCTTTATATTTAGTGTGGAAGAATCACTAATACGAAGTCAGTTTTCAGTAATTGATGTGGTAAATAATTCTAATGATACATTGGTAAACAGTGATCAAGCAAAATCAAAGCATAGCTGATTGGTAACAAAAATCTATTGCATTTGTCGAAATATTGATATTATTATTATATGAAAATATAAATTTAAGTTTTTGAGTATAGAACTGGTGAATGTATTGGATTGAACGAAACTAGTCGATGATTTGAAACAGTTTTGTTTTGCTTACCGCCCCTGTAACTGGATCAACGTCATTTACATAATCACATCAAGGAAGTATCTTTATTGATTAATAAGGTTAAATAAATCTGTAAGCGCTATATTCCTGTTACTGCTTAAAAGGAGCAGGCAGGAACCAATAGAGATATCCACATTACCAGTTGCCCGCTAGACAGCAACATGCAATATCTATTACAACCAATTACCGATACAGATAACAACAAAAAAGCAACATCACCGACCTCATTTTACGGTTAGCTACCAAACTATCATGACATAACAAAAAGAACATCGACTTACCTCACCGGCGCTCTGCAATATCTTGAGCATTGTCCGGACGCCAGGTGCGCTGTCACCTAAACAGAAACATTCAATTAAACTCCTATTGCGCAATTGGCGTTTATTTAGCCGTGCTAAGCACGGACACTATGCAAGATCGCGACCCGGTGACTTATGACCCACAAAACTTGAACTTGGGTGAAACGCACAGACTCCCACACTGATGGTGATCGATGGCAGTAGATTTCCGATGCTTTTTGAGAAGGCGGGACGACCATTATATGCTAATTCTGATGGACGCTATTAAGGCACGAAATCGGTGTGAATTTTTTGAGGCGTGCTTCTCATGCCTTCGCTTTGCTTAGTTCTGACAGTTCACTATCTACTGTTTTGATATTTATGGGGTTGTTTTGTTTTGAATCCAATAACTATGGAATTTCTCAAGCATATGGTAAGCTCGAGAAAGGTATCAAGAAAATATTTCCTTCATAAGCTTATACCTATGATACCCTTGGCTAAAACGCAACTTAAGTTTATAATGATCAAGTCGCAGGCATAAAAACCAAACGTACGATACTCCAATGGTGAATATACAATAGGCTCATATTAATTAAATCATGTATTCAGATTCACATGTCACCCTTTTATAAATAATACTGTTAAAATTTGGTTCAATGTCAAATTAAACTTGACATTAGTGCACCGCTACATACAGTATAGTTTTCATCACTTATCTTTACTTGATCCATTAACTAGATACAGCATTTTTAAAATTTTACATCTTTATAAGAAGGTATTAAATATATCCCCAACATGGGGGTACCCAGCTTTTGGTCGGGGGGGGGGGAAGGCAAGGCAGGAACGTCCTGTAGAGTATAATTCAACATAAATAGAAAAAAATAAATGTTTATAAGATATAGGTACTTAAGTAATTAATGAAGTATTTATTCCATTATTAATCTTCTGTGAAATAAAGACACAAATTATTTATATATGTTTTCTATATGTACACTGGTCATACAAAGCCCCTTTGTTACTAATTCCGTTATTGATGAACTCAGTTAGGTGAGGCGCATTCAGTTACATCGCTCTCGCGTTTAACAAAAAATGAGTTGATACATTTTATTTGGGAGAATAAAGATCCATGATCCACATAATGTATAATGATATACGAAGTACCAAAGGAACATAAATTTTACCTTAAAAGTTGTACTGATAGGAGCACGATTTCTGATTCAGAATGAACACACATCAAAGACTAATGCATTAACCGATACGCTTTTAGTACAGTTTCAACTTCTCACGTCAGAAGCTTTAGAAATTTAAGCTGGGAGTTCATATGTATAGGTGCCAAAGATACAATTTTAGCAATTTTTACTCCCCAGGGAAAGAGACTCGATGGATAACTAACATTATTAAAACTCAGAATGACAAATGCCTCAGCATTAAGCGTCAAGCCAACCTTCTTAGATCGCCAGTGCATTGCTCTCAAAAATGTGCTTTTATAACAAAAATTATAACGTTTAAACAAAAAAAAATAAATATATGCGTAATTTAAAAATTCAGATTAATAATCATACAGTTGATTAAATTTAGCACACAAAATACTTAAGTCTTCTTGCACATAAGAAATTTAACTGGCCAGAACATATTAAATGTATTTGTTCAAAAATTATATCAATGATTCCAATACTACACAGATATAGAAATTACATCACTGATAAGACAACATGGTGTCTATAATGACTTTTTTCTTTCACATCTCAATATGAGGAGCAGTTCACAAACTCAACGCTGCTGTTTAACTATGGTAAATTGACTAATACAGTTGTGTTCTATCGGAATTATTCAGTAGTAGTTGAATTTTTAAAATCCCATTCCCCGTTTTCAACTACCAATTTATCACAGACGTATCCCGGTTAGTCAGACCTCGAATCCCGGATTCAAGTGTCTACAAAACCCGCAATTCCCCTGTCACATGGTGTAAATTATCGCGTCATTATCCGTGTCGCACAGATTTCTAGCATTTACTTGCTCATTTGCTACCTGGCGCACGTACAAACTGCATCCGAACGTTCTACATTTCGGATATTACCGATTGAGTGTGTGTGTGTGTGTGTGTATTACCTGACACCATTTGATTGGCGGAAATCATGTCTTCTGGTTGCAATTTGACCTCCATTTCGCGTAGCTTCATGTTCAGGTCCCTCGTGTGGATGAACAGGAACAGGGTTGTCGAGATGGCCAGCAGGGCAATCAGTTCGCTTGTTCTGGAAGAAAAACGTTAATATTTAACTGGAATTAAAAATTCAGAAAGATGTTGGACAAAAAATAATAGCACAACATTTCGCTTTTTTTAAATTGTTCTTAAATCGTAGCGTATGATCCATGCTTCGCTCATAGAGACAGTGGGTCGGTTCCTATTCTTTTTGTTAAAGTTGATGTTAGCTAAAATCAAGCCAGTTACCATGACAACTCCTTAAATTAGGGAATGCGATTGCTTGTTTAGTTTTTAAAAACTAAGTTGATTTCAGCTTAAAATAGATAAGAGAAAGCGGCTTTATGTGATCCAAAAAGTTTGAGGAATACGCTTCTGATCAATGTTCAAGCATTTCGAAATCCTTTTGGCCGAAACCTTTCTCACTGTCAAATCGTGGTGAACAACACAAAACACAAAAGACAGAAGCAATACTCTCTGGAAATTAACCTTCCTGAGCATCTGATCTGCTTCTGGTATATTCCTTCATCCAGTTTTTTAACAGTGGTTTATGAAAGACGCTAATCAACATTTAGCTTTTTCTTATACATGCTATTTTCAAAAATTACAGTTTTGTCACAATTGAACTTTTGGATGCCAAACTTTGACACCTTATTTAAAAAAGTGTAGATTTTACAATAGCAATCAAATTAAATTTTGTCTACTTGAAAGTAACTAGATATCAATACGCCCCTGTATATCAGAAGTAGCAATATTATACATTGCGTTGGCATATAGCAACAAGTGGATTATATAGCAAATCAGTTATCATTTACAACAAGACACATTTCCAAATGTTATTTTTTTGAGTGCGATTATCGATATAATTTCATCACTGTGAATGTAAAGGATCTCTGGTACCATGTAGATGCACTATACTTTAAGTATAAAATGCATCAAAAACTTTTTGGAAATTCATGTATAATGCATGAACATCTAAGCCATCTTCAGTAGCACCAATAATGTCTTCAGTAAAAGTAGTCACATTGATAACCGTGAAGTCCAGGTTGCGCTGAACATATATGTATAACGTTTTTAAACGTTGTATTAATATCGGAAAAAAACTAAATTTTCAAAAATTTTTGAAGGAGCCCACTGAATACTGGTAGGCCTGTAATTTTAAATATTAACTCTACGTCAAAGTCTAAAGAGAGGTATAAAATTCACACTAAAAAAAACGCTGTCATGAACTGATTTTTGAAATAATCTAGATAAATAAAGGTCCAGCTCCTTTGTTATAGCCCTACTTACTAATTGCGTTAAAACATAATTTTGACTTGAGCATAATTTAGTTAGATCAGCAACTGAGCTAGAAGAAAAACTGGTGACATCATAAACAACGAGCAGACGATAAAATTTTAATTACTTAGCATCATAAATGCAAGAATTTTATTTGCCTTAGCTTTTTCGTGTACAAATCACCAAAATCTTTTGGAATTAAAGCGCATTGAACTTTCAGTTAACTGAATGTATTTCAGATATGAATCATAAACATCAGATTTACATCGCTGTCTTACTTTGGCAGCAAGTTTATTATAATCAGATATATATAGGGTGTTAACGGTAACAGTTTACGATAGATGAAGGCTTAAATGGGGAAGTTTTATATAATTTTCGAGAAGAATTTTTTTGTACTTTGAAACTTTCTACAGAGCATATTTTACTAAACAAATCATAGTGTTCATTATAACATATTATAGCATTATAAGTAAAAGATCGCGTGTATAAGGAGGTTCGGTAGCTAGGCATTGATAAATGCTGGACATATCTAAGAGATAAATCAGTGCAATGCAAGCTGCAACGACTATGAACTTATCATGCAAGTATTTTGGCGAAGAGGATCGAAACACACGAAACAAGAAAGTTGCAAGGTGGTAATGAAAAAGTTGATCAATCCACATGTACAATAATATCATCCTTCACAAAACATTTTTGTGACGATTTCGACGCGAAGTATACTGCAGAATGCTTATTGCTATTCAACTTTAAGTTAATGTTACTAGAACATTCACTAATGTTGCCTAGGTCCTCATTCATTTCTAAGCATGCCCTCTCTATGTTCTGTGGGTTGAAATGGTGTAAAAGTATCGTCAGCGTATGCCACGCAAGTTGAAAATTTGGGCTTCGCGAGTAAATCAGCGGTGTAAATTAAAAACAGAATAGGTCCCAGGATAGATCCTTGAGGGACTCTCTACGTCACTCTGCCGACATCAGAGCAAATAAGATCGGAAGAAATTAACAGAAACCTCATCAAAACCGTAGTAAGTCAATTTACTACAAAGCAACACATGATCCAGTGTGTATCAAAAGCTTTCGAAATATCCAATGAGACCAAAAGACTAGCCCTGCCAATGTCGAGGGATCCAATGCACTCGTCTACCAAATTAGTCAACGCAGTTGTTGTACTGTAATGAGTACGAAAACCTGATTGGTTTTCGGGTATAATTTTAGTATCAGAAACATAATCATATATCTGTTTATGAAGAAACTTTTTACATACCTTAGACAACTCAGGCAAGATGCTGATTGGTCTCAAATCGGATACAGATTTAATTTCATCGATTTTAGGCAAAGGCCGTATGGGGATAATAACTGTGCTCGAAACAACAATTGCAAATAACAGGGCAACGTAATTTCAACATCTTAGAAGAAACGCCGTCGTGTCCAACTGCATTTGATTTCAAAGCAAGAATAACATTAGCAACATCTTCAGGGGAAATTAATTAAGTTCATTTAATCTCCCTTATATCTATTGACAACGTAATGAAAACAAACTCCCAGCCCATGGCTGGTAAAGAATATCAGAAGTGGGATAATTAACGAAGAATAGCACTGCGCTTTCGTTTTTCGTTTTGCACCTACCTGTGCTAAATCGTCCGCGTTCTCGCTAACAAGTTACCCTCGTTAGCTCAGAATGGCAGGCGCAACCCGATTCTTTTGTGCGCTTTTTGCACCGGCCCATTAAAGATGTTGTGTTTGTCTTGGGTGAACGTTTGCGGAGTAAGTGTGCCACAGGCGAAGGTGCACGCCGCACAATGCGTGCCAATTAATTGCAATTTGTTGTTCACACACCATTCACCGAGGAGAGCTTTCTTCAAACACCGTCACTCTGCGGTACTCGAAATGGGTTGCGAATTTTTGGCCGGTTTGTATCCTTTCCGTACTGTAGTAATTATGCGATATTACCGGGCAATTTCCGCGTAATAGATTAAATAATTGACGGTGTAAAGTTTATTGGCTGGTAATGCTATTATTATTATTATCGGAAACAAAGAGGTAGCAGCGCTCAATTGTTTATTATGCGGTGGTTTACTGTTGTTTGGGACACGCACACTGTCTTCCGCTTATATCAGATAGAATTTTTGTTAAATCTTAATGAAACATTAATATTATAACAACCGACAGAAGACATCACTTCACAGCACTAACATCGTAAAGACTGTTACTCTAACAGAAAGGCAATCGCACGAATTCTTATTTATTTATTTATGCAAAAATAGAAACTTGTAAATCACCTAACTCTTAGATATATTAGAATAATCTGTCACTAATACTGATTCCTTATGTATAATTCTCACAACTGAAAATGAGAGAACGGCTTATAAGTCAAAAAAAGTACTACAAAGGACCCATGCTGCGAGGGACAGATCCTGCAAAATAACAAACTTCTTTGACTTATAACCTGTTTTCTCATTTGCAGTTTTAAGAACTAGCAGTGTTAACATCAATAAGCATAAGGTCATTAATTTAGATCGCTACATTTAATGGCGGCATGAGGCCTTTCGACGTTTTCGTCGATCATTGGTTAAATATTTGAATGGTAGACAAGATTTTGGCTCTCTTGGTTCTTTTGTACAACATATGCAGCTTCGTAGAATTTGGCAAAATCCGCACCATTTTAAGAAGTTGTAGATCAGCTGTAGATCAGAATTAGAACGATGATGCTTCCTAGTAGCGATAGAGCTGTGGTGTACCACGATGATTTCTTTATCATGAACGGCTTATTTAATTGTTGCTGAAGTTGCTCGTCATATTGACTTAACTTTGCTTGTGCGTATTTTAATTAATTGAAGTCAATGCCTGTTAATTTGATGGGGTCTAGGTGAACTTCGTTGATAGTAATATTTTCCTGGAGTTTGATGCAACAATCAACTTCATCGATGTCAATGAATGGAATTTCATTTGTGAGATTTGATGTGAACATTACTGAATGAGCTTCTAGCACGATGCTCTCGGTGTGGAGGCCTTGCAATTTTCTTGGAGTTGTAGAATCCCGATTTAGGAAATGGTGTTTTCTTCAGCTTAACTGTTCTTGCATATGGTAAGCGATTGTTGGTTGGAAATAGTGTATAACCATCGGTTGTCTCGTAGAGAATGCCATAGTTCCGTTGTTGCCATTAGATTACTGATTTTCCAAGTTTTCGGAATAGATTTTGTTGTTTTTCTGAAGAGCTTGATTTCGCAGTCTTCGGCTGCATTTTTCTTTGTGATTGGTAGATTCTTGCAGATCCAATAGGTATAGTTTACTTCATAGACTTTTAAATCTTCCATTATACAAAGCAGATTTTGGCAATATCCTTATCATTCAACTTGTAAGTTTTATTCGACAAAGTTTTGAAGAACAKAAATTATATTCAAACCATGCACGAAAGATTTAGCTGTTCAGTTTTGTGTATAAATATATTCTAATTCTACTATCTTCAGCGTATGAAATACATCAGGCGTAAAGACATCTCTTTTTTTAACGAAAGGGCCCCCTTCAGCCTCAAAACCCCGAAAATTTTCAATAATTGGACGTGTGCAATGTAAATACGGCTTTTTTGAATACCAAGGTGGCCATGGAAAACGCCGAGAAATCAGTCGCACAGCTAAGCGTCAGTAGCCCTGGAAAGCCCGGCGTGCGCGTGCAACTTCCCAAATTTTCACAACAATTGGGTGGAAAATTCGGACCGCGGTGTGAAACAGACCGTTTCGTGGTGATTTAGTGACGTGGTGCTTCGACTAATCTAGTTTTGCCCACCTTATCGGGTTCGCACGGGAAGAGATACCGGTGAGTTTAGTTATTACTTTTTATCGCGTAGGAATCGCGTTGAAACACTTTGTATAGATAAATTACGCACTTGTTCGTTGCGTTTATGTGATTGTAGTTTCGAAATTCGTTTAAATAGGATGGCTTAATTAAGTTTTGTACGATAAATGCTTCGTCCAGTTCAAAACACGGTAAAAAACTTGCATGGATGCTGAGGTAAAAACGCTACGACGCGGTGCTGATTTTTTCATACGCCAGCGGTCGTCAAACGGTTAAATAATCTAAAACTGTTTGTTTCACTTATACGGCATGGGATATTTAGTACTGTAGTTAGCTTTGCTCATATTATAGGTAAATACTTTCAATATTTATGTTGGATGTCCAAAATCTAAATACCAGCACAGAGGTTTTAAAACATAATTCAGTACTTTTTATCTGTATCACCATAATAAAAAAGAACTACGTAGGAGGTCTCTACACTGCAATTTTTTGTCACTATTTAATTCATTTATTTACGTATAAATCTATTCCATGTGACACTGATCTGACCTATTTATGTTTGTAAATCACTATTGCCGTCTACATAAGTAGCTTCTTCCACAAAAATACTTTTAAAGCAAGTTTTAATGGCACGATCAAGGTTTTTAATAATGAGTGGAATTAACAATAAATCGCAATGTTGAGTTGGCAATTCGAGTTTCGTTAATGATATAATGTGTTAATTATATATTTCCTAATGTATGGAAGATTTCTGTTGTCAGGCCGCAAGCCAAACTACCCGTTTCCACAGAGCTTAGGGACACCAGGCCCATTAACATTTTACCAATTCTTTCAAAAGTAGACTTTTCAAGAGCATTCGATACTGTTAATTATAAGATAATTTACGCTATTTTGGAACATCATGTTATTGGGCAAGCAGCTTTATTTATATATAGACTTCAGTCTGATAATTTAGATGGCAATTCCTCTGCTTACGGTGGTAGTGTGGTGTCCCTCAGGGCTCTGTGTTAGGACACAAATATACATCTATTATAACTAAAAAGGACAGATATCCATAATATAAATATTAGATGCAAAGACGCTATTACTGTACCAAAACATAATCATAATTTTTTATTCACAGCTTGCCATGCAGAATATAAAAAAAAAGATCTACAACTCACTCCCAGTAAAACTAAGAAATACGGGACTAGACTTATTTAAGATAAAACTACAACAATCTATTTAAAAAAATTGAACAGTTCTAATTGACATTTTCTAATTCTTCTTGTATATATTTTTTTCACCTATACATCGTTCACCTAAATCGAGATAACTGTTTTTTTTTTCGTTTTTTATTGTTTCTCACCTCCACGGCTCTCATCAATAACAACTTAATACACAGGTATATATGCGTAAAATTCTAAATTTGTTTTTCTATTCATTTTTACGGTTGAGTGGAAGAGAAGGGCGATGCCACTAATCATAAGTGTCATTTGCAACTAAAATTTGCCGTTTTGCCCTGCTACGAATCCTGCTATTCAGAGTCATAATAATACTATTTTGTACATCAATGTAGTGAGCAAATATGGACGAATTATTATTATTATTATTATGGTTATTACTATTATTATTTTTCTAAATATACTTTTTTGCGCATAGTCAGTATTTATAAAAAACAGTTCATACAAACAATCAGTCTTTAAAGAGAATATAAAGTTATGTGGTATTTGGAAATGACATCTCTAAGGAGATAGACAAGTCTAAAATCCGCATTCGATTGTTAATACATATGTACATAGTACACACATGGTATACCTACAAAAATCAATGCTTCAGAATGCCATGAAACATGATACATTAGGACCTTAGTCCCTGGATGATGGTTCAGTGCATTGTCAATAGCTGCAAAAAAATAATTAATCAATAGTTTCCTAGTTAGGTAGGCACATAGTCAAAAAGAATATTGTACTCTACGCGTTGTCCCGACTTTGCCCCAAAAAAGTTATCCGAATTGGTATAAGCTTTTTTGCATCTTTTGCTTGAATTCAGCTATTTCTATGTATAAAAGGACGGCCAAGTCACATACTAACTATTTAGATCCTAAAATAGTCTACAGTAAAAGAATGCTTCAACCGAATGTAGAATTGATGAAAAAAATGAAGATTTATACTTTTCATTATACTGCGACTTTTTGGATCACCCACGTAAATGCATTAATCGTTTAAAAAGATAAAACAGGAATCTTTACAAACCATGTCTCCAAAAATTTTAACCCAGAACGGACCTCTATTAAATTTTCTCCGCTAAATACAATACTCCTAGTGTTTACGTTCTTGCGAGCACTTTTTTTGCGGCGTATCCGGGCGTACGTGAGCAATTATTGGGCAAAAAAAGGACCAGTCCATTTGTGAGGCCGGGTGAAGTAGCTTTTAGTGCGTCGTTTATTGAAATAGTATCGCCGATGATAACTGTGCGTGATGATGTGCCGGTGAATACGGGATGTTTTTCAAGATTCGTTTTCGAAATTATTGATTTTTGAGGGTTCGTGACGTGCTTGGACTGGTGGAGGAACATCCCACACTACATTGCATTTAAAATGTAAGCGTGCGATCGAAATTTTCGCTAGCTGAAAGCTTTGAAGAATTTCATAACTTAAGTGAACTCTGAAACAATCGAGTACGTAGGTCGAAATGGAAATTCGCTCGAAATAGATTTTTGAAAGGCACAATGTAATCTCGTTAGATAGCATACGTTTATTCATTTTTTTTATAATGAAACACCATTATTCTTAAAGAGATTTGAGGGTTCGTGACGTGCTTGGACTGGTGGAGGAACATCCCACACTACATTGCATTTAAAATGTAAGCGTGCGATCGAAATTTTCGCTAGCTGGAAGCTTTGAAGAATTTCATAACTTAAGTGAACTCTGAAACAATCGAGTACGTAGGTCGAAATGGAAATTCGCTCGAAATAGATTTTTGAAAGGCACAATGCAGTCTCGTTAGATAGCATACGTTTATTCATTTTTTTATAATGAAACACCATTATTCTTAAAGAGAAAATGCGTAAACCCTTCAGCTTAATTTTAATTTTCTTGTGTAATTCTTCAATTGTCATACAAATTATTTTTGCATGCCTCATAAATCATACGTCGTATAAAATTTGCCTGATCATCTTTGAAAACCTTCGATGAACCAACGTCTTTTCGCACTTTTCTGTCTTAAATTCCGTTACAGCTATATTTTTTTTTACAGTTGATTATGAAATTTTGATCATCATTCTACTGGCTTTTGCGATAGCCCCACTTTCTCCCTCTCGATTAATCGAATAATCGATGATCGATTATAATATTCCTCTTTTTGTAAAGGAAATTTGAATACTTATTGAAAACGTAATACTAAAAACGAAATAAATTATTGACATGATAGTTTTACAATTCATGAAATTTAGTTTTCTTTGTACCTGTTTCTAATATATTTTTTTCATTGTTCCAGGTGTGTAGTGTTGTGTTAGTGCCAATCAGTGCCAGATGTGGATCAAGAGGAGCCAAAAGCTGAGGTCTTAACCAGGCACTGTGAGTTTTTCACATTCAATTTTTTTTCCTGAAAAGTGACAGCTAATTTTTGTTTCAGGCAGGGGGAGCAGTTACTGCTGTGTTTGGTTGGGTGAGTCGATGAAAATTAGTTGTTTTGCACGCGTTTTTGATTATTTGTATGTTGGGTCGCGTAAACGTTACTATACAAGGGCGTGCGTTAGGGGAAGGGGGCGTGACAGTGTAGTGCCTTGTTTTAATGTATGTAAGTAATTATGAAATGTTATATTTATATCATAATCTCTCGTTTCCAGCAAAATTTTCACAAAACACTGGTAAATGAATGAAGTTTCTGAACTATCCACTTCACGAATAATAACAAAGCCTAACGTTAGTTTCTTTTTGTTTCAGGAGATATTCAACAAATCTGATAGTGACAACGGTATTTTTGAGTTAATTAGTTATGTACATGTTAGGAAAAAATAAAATAAAACAAACTGATCCTCTTCCTTAAATCACGTCTGCTTTTGAACGAGATTACTAATTGTTTTCTGAGCTTCTGTTTGCAGATTCTTCATTTAGAGTTGCCAGCTTCCAGAGTCCAGGGAACTGAACTTGTCTATGAAATTAAATCAACCAAAGGTAGGTCTATATGTATAACAATAATAGCTTATATTGCTGCTCCAAATGAAATAAGGTTATATTGCTCTTATAAAGTTCCGACTACCCGATAATTGTTCGTTTACTCACAATGAACAAACTTAATTTGGTACAGCAGTTAATTTTAAGCTCAGCTTTAATTTTCTGGTATAGATCTTCAATTGTCAATACAAAATTATTTTTGCATGCCACATAAATCATACGTCGTATTAAATTTGCATGACCATCTTTGATAACCCTCTATTAACCACCGTCTTTTCACACCTTTCTGTCCTGAATTTGATTTACAGCTATATTTTTTTTACTGTTGATTGTGAAATTTTGGTCAATTTTAGTCACATGAAGGAAAAATAAAGAAGTTTGAAGACTTTTTGAAAACATAATACTGAAAACGACATGACTCTTAGAAAATACGCAATGTTCATAAACATTCACCCAAAAGGTGTAGTCTTGCAATTGATAAAATTTAGTTTGTTTTTGGCTACCTTTGTACCTGTTTATAGTATATTTTTTTCATTATTACAGGTGTGTAGTGTTGTGCTAGTGCTACCCAGTGCCAGATGTGGATCAAGAGGAGCCAAAGGCTGCTATCTTAACCAATCACTGTAAGTTTCTCAAATTTTGTATTTGCAATATTACAATAGTACATGCAAAATTATTTTGTATGCCTCATAAATCATACATCGCGCGTCGTATTAAATTTGCATCATCATCTTTGAAAACCTTCGACGAATCAACATCTTTTCGCAAATTTCTGTCCAGAATGCCATTTACAACTATATTTCTCACAGTTGATTGTGAAATATTGGTCATGTCATTCTGCTGGTTTTTATGATGACCCCACTTTCTCCTTCTACGTTTTTATGTATTCATAAACATTCGGGTTCAGGTGGTAAATGATTATGATTCCGTTTAATCTTTTTCAACATTATTGCCAAAAACATCTCCGCCATTTCGAATTCTTTAACAACTTTGACGTTGATTTCACTTTTTTGTGGGTGGGAATCTTCCACCCCATTCCACGGTCTCCGTGGTGTAGTGTAGTAGTAATAACTCTTTATTGTTTTTTAACAAGCAAGTTTTAGCTTTATCTTGCACTATGTGTATTAGACGTACTATTAGTATTATTCAATAATTAAATATGCTGCATCTGTCAAGTTGAATATAGTCAGTGATGCTTTCTTTATTTGTAAAATCGTAGTGGCATGTTTTTCTTGTTTCGTTGTTGTTTTCTAAGACTAGAAAGTATTCAAAATTCTTGTCTTTTTTCTAGTAAGTCTTTAAAATAAAGACACGTCGTAAACATAGGGATATTATAACTTTCCTGAAAAAACAATTATTTTCAATGTGGATCACAGTATCGAAAAGAGCGTTTACCTATAGCCTTTTCGAATGTATCTGGGAGATATACTTAACAGTCGCAACATAAATTTCTATAGTGACTTAAAAAAGTCCTATAAATTTAAATAAAATTAATGTGCTCTATTTTTCGCCAAAATTAGGGAAACAACTTAAGTTATTTATTTATATAAAAAAAGACCATCTTGTCAATAACCAACAATGAGAAAATTTGTTAAATTGTGTCTAAGGGWGGGTTAAGTTAAGAAAAAACATAGAATTAAATATTATTAAATAAGCAACTTTTTGTTCGAAACAACTATAACTGCAAGCTTTCTAGCATGATGTTCTCGGTGTAATTTCCTTCGCGTTGTAGAATCCCGATTTTGGAAATGGTGATTTCTTCAGCTTGACCGTTCTTGCATATGATGGTAATCGATTGTTGGTTGGAAATAGTGAATAACCATCGGTTGTCTTGTTAAGGATGCCATAGTTCTGTCGTTGCCATTAGATTCCTGATTTTGCAAGTTTTCGGAATAGATTTTGTTGTTTTTCTGAAGAGCTTGATTTCGCAGTCTTCGGCTTCATTTTTCTTTGTGATTGGTAGATTCTTGCAGGTCCAATAGGTATAGTTTACTTCATAGACTTTTAAATCTTTCATTATACAAAGCATATTTAGGCAATATCATTATCATTCAACTTGTAAGTTTTATTCGACAACAAAGTTTTGAAGAACAGAAATTATATTCAAACCATCCACGAAAGATTTGGCTGTTAAGTTTTGTGTATAAATATATTCTAATTCTACTATCTTCAGCGTATGAAATACATCAGGCGTAAATACATCTCTTTTTTTAACGAAAGGGCCCACTTCAGCCTCAAATAATTGGACGTGTGCAATGTAAATACGGCTTTTTTGAATACCAAGGTGGCCATGGAAAACGCCGAGAAATCAATCGCACAGCTAAGCGTCAGTAGCCCTGAAAAGCCCGGCGTGCGCGTGCAGCTTCCCAAATTTTCACAAAAATTGATTGGAAAATTCGGACCGCGGTGTGAAGCAGACCGTTTCGTGGTGATTTAGTGACGTGGTGCTTCGACTAATCTAGTTTTGGCCACCTTATCGGGTTCGCACGGGAAGAGATACCGGTGAGTTTAGTTATTACTTTTTATCGCGTAGGAATCGCGTTGAAACACCCTGTACAGGTAAATTACGTAATTACGTACTTGTTCGTTGCGTTTATGTGATTGTAATTTCGAAATTCGTTTAAATAGGATGGCTTAATTAAGTTTTGTACGATAAATGCTTCGTACAGTTCAAAACACGGTAAAAAAACTTGCATGGATGAGGAGGTAAAAACGCTACGACGCGGTGCTGGTTTTCTCATACGCCAGCGGTCGTCAAACGGTTAAATAATCTAAAACTGTTTGTTTCACTTATACGGCATGGGATTTTTAGTATTGCAGTTAGCTTTGCTCACATTATAGGTAAATACTTTCAATATTTTCGTGATGTTGGATGTCCAAAATCTAAATACCAGCACAGAGGTTTTAAAACAATTCAGTACTTTTTATATGTATCACCATAATAAACAAGAACTACGTAGGAGGTCTCTACACTGCAATTTTTTGTCGCTATTTAATTCATTTATTTACGTATAAATCTATTCTATGTGATACTGATCTGACCTATTTATGTTTGTAAATCACTATTGCCGTCTACATAAATACCTTCTTCCACAAAAATACTTTTAAAGCAAGTTTAAATTGATTTTAAACATTTGCTGTTTTAAACAGAAGCGTTGTTTTAAACAAGTTTAAAACATTTTGTTTTAAACATTTTGTTTTAATAATGCCAACCCTGGTGTCAACAGTGATCTGTATATGAAGCACTATTAAGTTCCAACCACTAGGCTGTTTTTTGTAGGAAGGACTGCAAAATGGTATTGATTATAGGTCATTAGATTTAGGTACAATTAAAAATGACTTTTACTCATTCGAAAGATTTGACACTATACGACTTCCTAAAAATGAACTATCCAAACGCAAACCCGCATGAACTGAATAAAACTATTCTTCATCCATGATTAGAATTCGTGTCGCGAAGCTATAGATGATTTAATACAACTCAGCTTTACCATTAATAACGTCTGCGTGAAATCTCGCTTGGAATATTCTTCAGTGCCTGAGGATGCAGATCCAGGTCAGCCGATGTGTTTTGGCAGGATGATGAGACCGTATTATGTTAATGGTCCACGAAGTTCCCACGTTAATGTACAGAACAGTTTCCGGCTTTGTCTGGGTGCAAGTATAGCATGAAGAATTTTTAGGTGTTCGACTGTTTTAACTGAAAAATATTATGGCGTTTTTAACATGCTTGTTTGCCTGTTTGTACTCTGTTATATCCAGTGGCCTAAAAATACTGTTTTCTGAACTAATTCATCATCATTATCTGGCTTTATTAGCGTAAACCATACGAGATTGCCATCTTATCAGCTATCATTATCGTTTAATTGTTTTAATTGCAACAATTGATATGTTACTGATATTTTAAAATCATGAAGTGAATTCAGGTGAAAGAAAGGCAGAAATATTTATTAAATTTGCAGAAACACTGCCGTAAATGTTTTTAAAACCTAGTTCTTTAATGAAATAATTTCACTTTCGAAAATAACACAGTGCTAACAAATACAAGTCAAATTTGAAGACACGTTGGCAAGTTTCTCCACGCACTCACGGAAATACAAGAACGGTGGAGTGGTTTAGCTTTGAACTAAAAGAACAGCGCAGCACGTCCACAGCTTATGTAATGGGTTTGACACAAATATGCAAATTTTTGACGTTGTTAGATAAAGAAACAAAAAATTCGTGAGCTACTGCATGAATTACACAAGTGGTGTAATTCGTGATCTTGTATCTGTCGTGCAGAGCATACACAAACAGTTTGGGGCTGTCTTCACAGTGCTTTGTATAGATGTGAGCTTGATTAAACGAAATCATATTATATTAAACAAAAAACTGTTTTTTTTTGTTTAGAATATCTCTATAATATTGCATTTTTGAAGTTTCAGGCTATTTTTTCCATAAATATTCTTCATTTCTTTGGACTATATCAATTTTTGATATATTAATATTTGAAAATTTTATCTTTTTTACAAATACCTTGCGCACTAGCAATATTGCTTATAGAAATTGGCTGGAATGTATTTATTTCTGGTTATTGCTCACTTGTAACAACTAATTTTGAAATACAAGGCTAATACGGGTCGGTTCCACCATCTTGTTTTGAGTAATCTTCTTAACAAACATTTCTTTAAGAGCACAATCACTACTGGCTATATTATATTTTCTCCACACGTTCAAATGTTTAATTCCTCGGAAATATACTGTTTTGGCATACATTTATTTGTACAATTTAAAAAAGTAAATATAGTTTACGTCAATTTTTCAGAAGATGTGTAATTCACAGCTCTATAAACAAGAAAATGTAAGCTCCATGGCCTTCTACGAACGTATAGCATCAAGCACACCACTGAAAATGATATTTTTTTCTGACTTCAAAGATGCACCACACTTGTACAATCGAATTTCTTTAGATTTACATTACAGAAAATGCTCAAAATGTTCCCCATTTACTTCCTGGCAGTAATGCAGCCTTGAGTAAAAGTTTTCTAATGTTCTATATAGCATATTTGGAGATAAGTTCTGAATGTCTGCCCTGATTCGTCCTTCTAAATGTTCTGCATTATGTGGCCCATCAGCATAAATACGATTTCTCAGATAGGGGAACGTGCTGGGTATTCTATCGCTCCGCGCCTACCAATCCATCCATATCTGTTCAGAAGGACGCGCATTTTCACGATTAGGCGAATAATGTGTTCGCGCAAGAGCTGTAAATACTTGACTGCGTTCAAATTTCCATCGATGCAAAAAGGCCCAATAATGTGCTCACCGATAATACCACACTAGACATTCACTTTCTGAGGGTGTTGTGTGAGGACTTGTGGATTTGTGGCCGAGCAATATCTGCAATTATGTCTATTTACTTCACGCCTCATCAGAAAACATAATCTAATTATAAAATTTTCTTAACAGATCTTCTGCTAATATGGTGAGAGAGCACGCTGTTATACGGAACACTTGGGATTATCTTGCACATCTAAAATAACATTCAAGCTACTTTCCTCACTCGACGATTTTTAACACCGCCGGTTTCGTCAAAACGCTGCAATGTTTTAATAACTGTTGATCTGGCAATTTGTTCACGATCTTCATGAATTGCATTATAGAGTGCAACTACTTCCGAATAACTTCGCCTTCTATCTCAATTACCAATCATCATCAAAATTTCGATGCGATCATGTTCAGTTAACTGAGGCATTGCGATTGCAAATAACAAAGTGAATGAAAATTATCACCAGTCACGAGGAAAATGGAGACATCTAGCGATAACGAATATGGTTTTTATCCCGAAGTTTTTTGCAAGGCCCAAGTTTGTTATCACACTTTTCTCAACTCAGAAGTAATAATTTGTATAAGTGTGATACATTTTTGAAATAAGGAAAAATAACATTTTCATTGATGTGCCTTTTGACCCACAGTAGACATCGGTCTGAAGTTCTCTATCCAAGTTCTATCATCTTTTTAAAAAATAGGACAAACTTTGGATCACTTCCACATAGATGGAATAGAACACGATTTGAAGCAATATTAAATAAAATAGTGAAAGGATGCTTTAATACATCGCCACAGTCCTTTACAAGAAAAGCTGGTATATGATCAGTAAAAGCAAATGATGCTCTCTGAAACTGTCAATGTGCAGGTGAGAGCCTATATGCCTCGACTGATTCTAGAAGCGGAGCCCTCGAACTAACATATGATTTACTAAAAAACTTAGCAAAGGCATTGACTATGCCCTCAAGGAATCCAGAGGTTGATTTCTCGAGTATTATAAATCCTTGGGTTGTCATAAATATCATTCTCGCTATCGTACAACTAAAGCCTGGGAATGCCAGTTTATCATCGTTCATTAATAATTCATTAAAAATCGTCAATATCTCCCGGTACCACCATAAACTCTCCGCAGCATTCTTTCCAGCTTTCAAATAGACAGATACGGCGGCATAACCTGTTCGCACATATGGGCAGTTAGATATTAAGGTCTGCATCGGAACAGAATTGAGGTTATTGATGCATCTGCGCTTCATCGGTTTCCAGTGTCACTTCCTGAGATACCTGCAAACAGACCTCCTTTCTTGTTTGCTTTATTGAAACCGAATGTAATACCGTATTGTTTACTGATGTAACATGGGCAAAAAGAAAGGATAAGTGGCTGTAAAATTTGTCGCTAAGATAAGGTCGTTTAAACAAATGAATCGGCCAGGTCTATTGGGTACTGTTGGGTAATAGTTTTATTATACTGATAATACATGCAATAAGGATTAAATAAATATTGAGTAAGGGGACAGGCCTAGAAAATACTTCTTCTTTGTATTACCATATCGCTTAGATACATAGATTCTTAATATGTACGTCAAATTGTCAATATTGTTATTAGTACTCCTTAAATATTGGCAAATTGATAGATATGTATCACCCACAGATATCGTATCAAAATCACTGCAAATTTCTTTTGGGGGCGTTTGATTCTTCTAATGTGCATACAATGCATTTCAGAGATCAAATTATATTTGCTGGCACTAGATTAAATATGGACGACGGCAATTGAAGCCTTTAAAATCTCTACGTGCTGTAACTGTTGTTCTAATAGATCCTAATGTCTTAAAACTGCATGTACAGTCGGTTGCAAATTTTATGCAACATCTATATTTTAACGTCTGATTTTTCTTTGCCAGAAATACACTCCAATCCATGCGGTTTTTGTGCCAAAAATGTGTTGTATTAGGTAATCATTTTTAATAAACATAGTTGAGTTTTATATTTCTGATGAAGATTACCTGCGTTATTCATAAATTAAACACCATCATGAAGCCCTATACTGAATTTAGTTGAACAACAGAGACAAACTGAACAAAAAAAATAACAGAACAACATGAGGAATGTAGGTGAAAGAAGAATCGAACAGAACAAATTCAGTATTGCCCCCTCGAGCTCCGATTACGGCTTCTATGCGTCTTATATCTTAATGAAGTCGATTTAAAGATACTGACCGTTTCAGTAATTCTGCAGTTGACTGTACATGCATCGATAATATGCAAACACATCTTGACCAAAACTAATTAATGCTTCTGAAAAATCAGTCACACGTTAATGCTAATTAGAATACAAGGTTTTTAATAGGTATATACCTACATTGGATCATATTATTATGTTATTTTGTAGTAATAGCAATATAGGTTTAATTTAGTTTTGCCTCAACTCCCCTTCTTTTATGCCCTTTCTTTTAGGCTTGCAAATCCGCCTTCTCGTTTTCTTTAACCATTTATAACTATTGTCAGAAAATGACTGGGTTAGCGTCATTGTGATTTGCTTTTCATTTAAAGGCGATGGACACACGAATATATTTGATTAGAAATTATTTATTATTACATTATTTTTGGCAGGTTTGATTCATAAAAGAAGCCAGCTAGCTTTTATAAGCTTTTCATATTTAACTTTTCAACTTAAAATTCGAAATCATCAGCATTTTTCAAATATGACCTACAAAAAGTATATGACACAATCATGATGGCTAAAACTAGGAAAAAACTTTATAAACAAAACTTTCTCATGATATTTCTACATTTTACAACAAAAGTATGTCCGATAAAGCGACGTACAAGAAGCAAAATGGCAATCCGAAAAACCAAATTACTGGTCAAAAATTCCTCCATATCTCTGGAAGACCAACACTTCTAGATATCAGATATCACTGGCCTTAACTCCCAGACTTGAGAGTTAGATTTCTTTCAAAACATCTTCAACTCCATCTGGGGAGCACGGTTAGAGTTATTAAGGATATTTTGCATTTCATCAAGACTCTGATAGTGCATCCTAATAATTTGCTGGTTAGTTTTGCTGTTCACCAAAGTTCCTGTGGATGAAACAGTGAGCCAACTAAATCGCATTTTTCCGGATGACGTAACGGTATTTTCATTCATCTTCTAAAACGTTTGGAAGTAAAGGAAACTACAATGGACAGGCCCTATGAGCCCGAGTATGTATAATATCGAAACGAAATATCCATTTCACAGAGCTGCCTTCAGTATAAATCGCACTAAAGCTTTTTAATGTTTTTAATGATATGGCTGTTGTACAGCACAATTGAAACTTGAAAAGTCAATCGTTGTTTGTAAGCTGATGGCAACATATATGTTTATAGTCATCATACTAACTTTAAATTGAGGAGGCAGGTGAGAAGCAGGTTAAGCAGAAGACTGTGTTTTTATTATTTAACTAAAAGGACCCAAGGTAACAAAAAATCTGCAAAGAATACTAGATCACCAACGTGGACGTTGAACATGATGTTTTCTCATCTAGTATGTATTCTCCTTTACTCAAAGACCGAAAAAGTCCATTTGCTGTTACCATCTCGATCATCTTGACCAAACTTTTGCTTTCATCTCCTCATGGTGAAGTGAAGAAATGTCAAGTATTTACATTTCCAACAAACGGAAAGTGAAACTCCTACTTATCACCGAACATAAAACTTCTTTACGAGCAGTTCTCCGCAATTTACAGATCACCTACGTCTCATTTAACCAAGAAGTACACATTCTACTAAAAAGACGCCCATGACTCGCCCATTCTAATCCTTTCTTCGGTGAAACTCCGTCAAATCTGTGATAACCGGTTGCAGAATACACACGCAAAGCACCTCTCAAAAGCCTGGAATTACACACGAAACGTCTGCTTTCAGTTTCTAGATGTACTTTGTGACGTAAAATTTAGCACGCTTTGGTCAATTAGTCAAGGATCATCTGCTTTCTTCGACTGGCGTGCTACATACTACTGCCACCTTTCACGCGCAAGAGATTGTGCTGCAGAGGACGTTATACTGCTATACTTGAAGGTCTGGGGCCGTGGCGGTCATGTGACAATAACACGGATCCAGTACAGTTACTGGCGAGAGAGTGGCTAAGTAGTTCACCAAAAATGTGGGATTTTTGAGAATTGAGACTTCGCTAACCGTTGGTTTTGTTTGATATATCTCTCTAAAGTTACTATAGGTACAGTTTAATAAGTGAGGGAATTTGATTGTCTAGGTTTCCAATTATAGAATGATTCTTCGTTTTTCCTCTATCTCTTTCACCTTTCATCAAAAATGGTTTTAGTGTTGTTCAATGTTTAGATTATTATTCTCATTGGAAGAACTTCGGCAAGCTATTTGTGCTCTGAAAGCCCGCAAAGCTGCTGGTTTTGATGGTATTTACCCAGAATTCTGGAAAAACTTGGGGCGGAATGCTTTAAAATGGTTGTTATTGTTCTATAATAATATTTTAGATACATATACTCTTCCAAGTTTGTCTCAGAAAACAAAGGTGATTGCTGTCTTAAAGCTTGGGAAACCTCCAAATGAAGCAGGAAGTTACCGACCCATTGCCCTTCTGAGTGCCTGCTACAAGTTACTAAACAGAGAGAACAAGTTTGGAAGAAAAAAAATATATTTACGGCAAACAAATTATTTGTTTGTATATGGCGAAGTAAATGATTTGTTTGTTTCAAACCCTCAAAATTCTTGAAGCGGCTAAAATAACATTTATTTAACATAATATATACAAAGCTTTAAATTAACTTTTGAAACTATTGAATCAAGAATAATCATTTTCTTTGTAGAACAAAGTATTTGTTTCACTAAACCATGAAGATGTTTGGAATAAACATATGATTAAATTTGACTGAAACAAATATTTGTTTGGAATCAGAGAAGAGGTAAGTGATTCTCTGCATACCAAATAAATATTTCTTTGCAGTAAAGATATCACTGATTTAGTCCAGTGAAACAGCTATTTCCTGGAATCAAACGATTGTTTGATTGAAAGAATTCAAATGCTTAAATCATTATCTCTGTTATTGCAGCAAACTGCAAGTGAATTTTAATGAAATATATATTTTTAATTAGATTGTATAAATATTGCATTCAAACAAGCCCTTTAAACATATACATAAATTGTTTTTAAGTTAAAGAAATAAATTTTGATTAACCGACTTCGATATGTCTATGTATTTTATGCAAGTGTATTCCTGTGGTTTCCTGTTTTTATAGAGCGTATAAAAGTTGTTTCTTGTAATTTAAAATCCAATATGTCACTCAATTCATTTCCGCAAAACTGTAATTGGTTTAGTAAAAAAACATCTGATTTAAATCAGCCTAACCTAGACAAGTCCATTGACAAGGTAAATTTTACTACTTATATGTACGAATATAATGCAGACGGAAAGTATGATATTTATTTTAATTTAATGGACAATCACAAATATACTGGTTTCTATAGAGTGGTAAATGTGTTGCATTTTGGTATTACAAATATGCTGAATAAATAACGCATTACTTGTAATAGTAGTTTGGTACAAATAGGGCACTTCATTGAGCAGACTTTACTAACATATAACTACTTGAGCAGGATGGAGAGAAACAACCCCGTAATTAACATCCTTACGAATCATAGATGGTCATTTTGTAACAGAGCTTGCGTTAACGATCATGTGCTTGTTTGAATGCCTCATTTTTCACATCATATTAAGCAAATACTTTATTTGGGCTTCATACTTACTTTTAAAATCTGTGGCCATCTTCCTCTTTTGTTTCACAATTTAATGAAATAAACTGACAATAATAAGAAACAAATAACGGCGCCGGCGGCTTTTCCTAATTTACCTTTATACATTCTGCCCAGTGTCCAACCATGGCTAAAAAAGTCCAAACTTCCACCTTGCTAGTGGCACGCGCAAATTCAAACAATTATTTCTTTGTATTCAAAAACAGATCGTTGCATTAAAGCATCATTTACTCTGCTTAAATACATGTTGTTTGCTGTAACAACAGGTGTGTTTGAGTTGAATATTTAAATAGTTGAATAACAAAAAGAAACACTGATTTAACTAAAGATATATTTATTAGAAACAAGCATTTACTTTTGTTGATATAATTCTTCAAAGCATTTAATTTAAATATTTGAAATTATAACTCATTAGAATAAATTGTTTGGCCGTGAAAATAATATTTTATTCGCTCAAATAATTATTAGGTTACTTGAACTCGCAAGTTCTGTTTGATCTCATATAAATGGTAATATAGTTACAAACAAACTGATATTCTTCTTCGAAATAAAATTTGTTTGTTTGAAGATAAATTTGTTGGGCCTAAAGAAATGTAAGTCAAACAAATTGATTTTATAAATCCAAACAAACAGTTTTATCTGTGTAGAGAAAATACTTTACCAGAGAATAGGACCTATTATTGAAGATTCCCGAAGGAACAAGCAGGTTTTAGGAAGAACAGAAGTTGCTGTGACCAAGTCTTGGCTCTAACAATGCATGCTGAAGATGGTTTCCAGAAACGATTGAAAACTAGAGTAGTGTTCATACACTTATCGGCGACCTATGACACTGTGTGGAAAGATGTATTGATCCTCAAATTATTTAATACTGTCAAGTGTGGAAAGATTGTGAAGCTTATTGAACGAATGTTGTCCCAACGTCAATTTAAGGTGTTTCTAGGAGAGAAAAGTAGCAAATTCAGGATTTTGAATAATGGTCTTCCACAAGAATCGGTTCTGTCGCCTATTCTTTTTAACCTTTACATAAGTGACCTTCCAGTAACTCAACCGAGAAAATTTGTGTATGCAGACGACATGGCATTGGCTTTGCAAAGTAGATTTTTCTGTACTTGAACAAAACCTTTCAAGACTTAGAGATTATGAATTGCTATTTCAAAGCCTGGCGCTTGTACCCTAATCCGTTCAAGACAAAGTAGTGTTTTCATCTCAACAATCATCAGAAAACAAAACAACTTCAAATTATATCAAATAACACAATTCTTAAACATAACTTCTCGCCAAAATACCTTGGAGTGACCCTAGATACGTCTCTAACGTACAAGAAATAACATCCTGCATAAGCTTGCTGGTCCAAATTGGGATGCAGATGCAAGTGTACTCCGTACTTCTGCAACTGCCTTGCGTTATATCACTACCGAGTACCTCTGTCCTGTTTGGAAAAATAGTCATCACACAGGAAAAATTGGCATTCAACTGAACACTGAAATGCGACTAATCACTGGAACAATTTAGTCAACTCCTTTACCCTGGCAGCCGATTCTTTCAAACGTTGCTCTTCCGGAGATTCGCAGACAGTTTAATACATATAAAGCGCTTGGCAAAAATATCAATCAGCTCCTAATGAGTTTCTGATTTCCCGACATCTGCAAGAGCTACCTACAACTCGGCTAACTTCCAGAAAACCTCTGTGGACAGAAGATTTCCTTCGTGCTCTTTATACCATTGAAGATGGATGGTATTCTGCTTGGCAATTTAAGAAACAGCATGATATATTCAATCAACAGCTTACAGACGATCCTGAAAAGGTAGCAGAAACTGACCTCCCGAGAGAGTCTTGGGTCACTCTAAATCACCTTCGCACTGGTCATGGTAAATGCAACTTTTTTCTCAATAAATGAGATCTATCTATCAACCCTTCTTGTGAGTGTGGAGACCCCTCCAAACAATTGAACATTTGATCAACAGTTGTTAAAGATTGGATTAAGACCATCGAGATCTGATTGGAGTTTTTTTCTGCGGTTTTCTTCAATACTAGAGTTACACTAATGCATGTAAAAATGTGAAATGTTTCTAGTTGAAATTTGTTTGTACTTCTTAGTAGACAGATTCAGGAAGAACTCATTTTACTCATAACACCCCACGCACATGACAGGGTTAGCAAATATTAACCTCCCACAAAATTTATGGGCTTGTTTACTTTAGAAAGTCCTTTCCTCAATCCTGAGTGTTTTACTCTTTACTCATTTTGACAGCATTGAACCATCGTTTATCCACATTAAACTGGTGTTGTGTGAAAGTGCTTTTTGTATTAGCACCTATTTACATATACGTTCACTTCCAGATTTTGATTTAGATTGTGGTCAGCCTGCGTGAACACGAGGAAGACATGTTCGCAATTTCGTTACATAAAAGAGTATAATAAGTTTTGCAATCTATCACGTTGTTGTAGTTATCATTCATGCTAGGTAAAAGTTACCCTATAAACATGCACATCGTGGTTATATAATCATGCATGCAATTTTATATATTTCAGTTACTCTTCGGTTGTTTCATATTAATGAACCAATATTTTAAGCACACAATACATAATGGAATGTTTTTATTGCTTTTCTGTTGGTACTATAAAATTAAATGAAACGAATGATTGTTTGCCCGATTTTAGTGTTCTGACCTTGCGGGCTTAGCTTTTAACAGTAACTCATTGAAGGAAGCTTTAGATGTAGTCAAATTAGTGTCGAAATATTCGTTAAACAAACGTTGTGTCATATCCAAAAACATCTGCAAGAACGTGGGCTCAAATTCCTGCTTAAATCTGGTTATTCTAGTATTCTTTTCCGGAAAGGTGATCAAGTTGCATAAGTGATCCACTTTACCTTACCTATTTGGTTCTACTGCGCTGTTGAAATTTATGTAATCGTTCTGTTTCATCAGATTTGTATGCTTCTTGGATTCAGTTCCAATAATCACAAACCTTGTGATTTTGATTAATACAAAGTTCTAGAGTTTATATTTAATTCATCTTTGAAAGAAGGAATGGGTTGAAAGAGATTACCGGAAAGTAATTCTGCTTCCTGAAATTTTAATCCACTTACGTTGTACATTTTGGCAATCAATCATAAAACGATGTAACTGTCCATCTGCTAGACTTTAAGCATTGTGCATGCAGATCTCATTATTTATGAGTGAAAGCAGACTGCAACACAGATGGTAATCCTACTAGAACCATTATTTTTCACGGGGACATATGTTTGATCGAGCCGGTTCTTTTATTACCTGGACAGGTAGCGATATATTAAATCATGTTTACAATGAGCGAAACTAACTCAATCGTCCTTAGACGACAGTACTGACTACAGCAGAATGTAATTGTAGCAAAGTAGAGGGCGACAACCGCACAACTGTATCTGCAATTTACATACCCATTGCACGGTCGTCACTTTTTCTGTAACTGTACCTGCATGTTGCTGTTAAAAGATTTTTTCGCCGGGACGGCTTTTTCTCTTTACAGTTAAGTGGTTTACGACGGTTTGCACTTAGGAAGTGGACTTTTCAAAATTCTGCTCTATTAACACGAAAAATGCGTCTTTTTAGAACTGGCAGTCGGGATTTGCGTGCACGTTGATTTTTCGCATAGAATCACGAGCTTTATTGTTTGGGAGCACCATTATTGAAGTATAATGAGCCAGTTGGTAGTTACATGGTGATTTGATCGCAACAAAACGATTGTCATGGAAATCGTGACGTTTTTCATGCGTGGGAGCTAATTCATAGCGTAAAGTTCAATATGCTGGTCGTATTTGGACGAAATAATTTTTTCTGTGACTATCACAATAGTTGTAGAGGTGCATTTGAAGAGGAACCTAGTTTATCCCAAAATTTCCTTTACTGGTATGTTTTAGGGTGTCTCGTTAGTGTGTATACAAAAATAAACTAGTTTTTTTTTTAAACGCACTGTAACCTGAAAATATATAGCATATATTAAAACCTTGTACTATGCCATTACCAAAGGGTAGGGTTGGCGAAAACAATAGTGTGTAAATGTTAAACAGTTACATATTTTACGTATTGATATTAGATCTTCTAAAAGGCATTGTACTGAACCTAAAGAACATAATATATCAAAAGCTCATTGTGCTGTTGTTGTCTATCAAGTAATGTTTTTAGTCATTCTTTTGATATAAATGGTTATACTCGTACTTTGACTCATAGTGATTTGCAAACACGTGTTGGTGGCACAGGATTTTATATTAAATGCAACGTATTTCAGAATTGTCAATAACTTTGAACACCTGTTGGTAGATATCACTTTAGTTGATAAAAACTTTCTTTTCAGCGTCATATACAAGGATATTTATTTCAAATTGTCCAACGTGGAAATATGTTTAAATGATTGAAGTTACAGTGTCTGTATTTTTATACTTATGGAATTGTTTTAGATGTTCATTGCCTTTAATAAGAAAGGATCTTTCAGTTTTTTCATTATAAACAGAGTTACAATCGTTACATACAAAGCTATATACACCTGAATGATTTAAAAGTGAAATTGTATCTTTTTAATGGACAAAATGGGAACAGACACTGCCTATAGTAGAAAAGCCAATATTTATATCATTAAATGAAAATAATTATAAAGGTAAATTGAGGCTTGGCCATTTACCATTACCCTAAGAGGTACCAAATATTAACTTTTTTATCACATGTAAAGATGCCAAAAGAAAACTTAAATTTTGTCAGGTATTTAAAATGCAATTTTTCTATTAAGTAATTTGGAAGCCGTTAATATAAACAATTTGGAGAATTAGAAGTTCTATTTCGAAGGTATTTAAGGAAAAAGGAGTTTTAAAAAGTTTCTGGAAAAAAAAGAATGCAAATAACATTTATATATTTAAAATGTACAAAACTTTTGTTTGCGTTATATTTTAGAGATAAAATCTCCTGTAAATTAAATGAAGCAAGTAGGCTGTATATGTTTAACAGACGTGTATTATTCCACTCTACTTTACTTTTCTGTAATGTCCCCCATATTTATACAAAAAATATCAGTATAACAAAACATTACATTAGCCAATATTGATCTTGAAGGAGCATGGTTTCAACTTTTGAAATTATTTGCTTTTTTTAAACTTTATATTTTAACGTTCTCACCCAGAAAAGTAACCCTGTTCTTACATGTGCAAAACTTCACCGAAATTGCAACACTTTGCCCCAAATACTCGCACAATTCCGCCATTTCTCCTTTCACGTGCGAAATATTCCTTTGTCAATGGGGGTCAAAGTTTATTCCTTATTTATGCAAACATCTGTCTTCGAGAATTCTTTCCTCCAGTTGTTCGCGGTCTGACCGAATTACAAGCAGGTTTATTATGTTAATGGAAATGACCACTAAGAAACTCTTTTCTGCCGAATTTTGCGGCCATTCAGCACTTTCTTTTCCAATGTCTGAGGTCGCGGATTGATCTTGACACTGGAAGTAGGTCGGAAAGACCTGATCATGCGCTTGACCAGTACGCGGCATTAATAACGTATCGACTTTCTGGTGTTGTCGCGTTAGTGTCCTGTCAATGTCCTAGTGTCGAAAAAGCATAAATAAGCTTTATAATTTCATGCCAATTAGTATTTTTAACTGTTATTAATTTTCATTAAAGTATGTAATTGCAAATATTTATTCTAGTCGAAGCAGTAATACTGACATTTCACCGACGTAGTGTATTCATATTCTCACGAGTGTTATTGGATATATTGTTAATTCACATACTGAATACTTCCAGTCATCATTTGCATAGGTTATAGTTATACTAACAATAATAAAGAATTTATTGTCCAACAATTCGAAAACCAATTACAAGGCAATGTAGTTTTAGAAATTAAATCCCATCAGAAGCAACAACCAAGATAAAAAAATTCAGTGGTGAAAAAATATTACCTAAAAACTAGGGTCATAAATCTAACTAAAGTACAAATAATTCAGTACCTCCTCTTGTTAGCAGTTATTGCAGGCTGTAATTAAAAATATCACAGTTCGTACTGATATAATTACCCAATTCGGACATAATTACAATAGGCGATATTTTTAAAATATTTGTACTGTAAACTTAAGAAACAAGTGATAAATATAGGATTTTAAGGGTATCAACCTGCTGAAATTGTTTGGCGGATTGAATTAGAGGCAAAAACAGTAGCCCTGAATTTGACCCTTCTGGTACACGTGATTTAGACACCTACTAGAACCAAATCCATTGTACGACACAAACAATGACTTATTTAGCAAGTATGAGCGTATCAATTGCAACAGCAACAATAGTGTAATTGATATATCTTGATTTCTAAAAAAAATTTTTAAGTTTACCTGTGGTTAACTTTTCTAGATGAAATTGTGTTTGGTATTATTTTCTTTTAACTTTGATTTATTTATATTTGAATCTAAATTTTGATAAATCAAGACCTTTAATAATAATAATAATAATTATGTAGATAGTATTGAAGTTGACCGTATTCATAGGTAAATAAGATAAGATTATACTTGATAAGTCAAAAGCATGATTTTTGTGTTAAATCCATCCTATTTACTGCATCGTTCGTTTTTTTATAGAACCTCATATATGGTTTGTACCCCATTATCCAGCCCATTCGGAAATTGCTTGAATCGAGGTCTATCAGTTGATATAAAAGGTAAAACGAGGGTAAAAATCATAAGCTTCTAAGAATAAAAACATTGCAAATTTTCTATCTTTCAATTTTTTAGCTGCTGCTAACAAATTAAAGCCAAAGTACACTAAATGCACGTTATTCTAATTCCTATTCTTGCGCAAAGTTACCATTGTCCGTTTGACATGGTATTATGGTGACATAACATATGTTTAAACGTATACCCTCTCATTATAGGGGATGTACCGGAATAAGCCATTCCAGTTCTGGTTACACGCCAGTTGAAATTACATCACTGGACACTGTAATTAGTATATGTAAGGTTAAACCTTATTATATGGTCTACACTGAACGCGGACATGAAATGTATATTGCGTTTTGCGTAAAAATAATACATTACTGTGAAGGATCCAATTTCAGCTGTTTCTTAAGAATGTCTAAAATGAGTCATTTGGCGACATCGTTGTTTAAATATTTGCCCATGCCTGTTACGGACGACAAGGCAGGTGGCATAGCGTGCGTTTGGTTGAATACGTCGGTAATAATCTTATAATGATGAGAGTTACCTTGTTCAAGAAATCTTCAGCGTAGAAGTGTCAATTACAAACAGAAAAACGACCTCGGAACAGCCATTTGGTAGTTGGATTTTGGGGTTAAATTATTTGTAGTTGCTCAAGAAGAAGAGTTAATAATAATTGGCACTATGTTTTATTAGAATGTATCATTCTTCGTAGAGCCATTTATAGTATTGCTATTTTGAAATATAAACCATTAAAAATGAAAGCAATATAGCAGTAATCTTATTAGATAAATGTAAAAAACATGGGTAAAATGAGGAAACTGAAACCCACGAAGACTAAGATTTTATTCCGCCCTTTATTTACATTTAAAACGTAGTTCTGTATAAAGTCATGTTTAGCTACTCTAATTAAATTGGTTAGACAACTAAAGTTATTTTTAGATCAGATGAATTTCTTATTCGACTGCATTGTATTAACTGAAACGTTTATCATTGAAGAAACTGTTTTTTTTATCTTGATGGATATATATCTATATATAATGGCGGTAGATCTAACAGACATGATGGGATATTAATATAGCTTAGGAAAAACATAATTTTTGAATTCGAAAATATTTATATTAACAATACGTCTTCGATGAAAGTAAGTATTAAACTTAATAAATATAAAATAACACTCATAGTAATTTATACATCACCATCATCGTGCCCAGAGGAATTTACAGCTGGTCTTGGTGGATATTTAGATAGATATTTAGAATATCGTTGTTGGCGATATCAATATTAACATTCTGTCTGAAAAAGATTCTAGTGCAAATTACTTAAACATTATGGCAGAATATGAGTATGTATCAACAATAAATAGTTGGGCCAGAATTCAGGGTAATAGCAAAAGTTGTATAGATCACTTATTTATCAACAGTAAAAAACACAATAATAAAACCTATGTATCAGCAATATACGAAACTTATATCACTGATCACTATCCATTAATGTTTCTTTTAAAATTGGATGGTCGTTTTAAAGCAAATACAGCTTCTGAATACTATACCGAACGAACTAATTATAATAAATTAAAATCACTGGCGGCTACATTTGATTGGGATGATATATACAAAACAGAAAATCCAAATGAAATACTTAAAATACTTACTGATAGAATAACAGAAATCACGAGGTGATCAACGGTGAAAATAAAATAAAACGAAAGGAAAGGAAAAGGAATCAATGGATAACCACGGGATGAATGCCATAAATGTGAGAGATCAAATGTATAAGGAACTCCAAAAAGATGTTAATAACACAGACCCAAAAAATAATTTTAAGAAATGTAGAAATCGTCTTAACGAGTTAATAAAAAAGGCAAAAATAGACTATTATCGATCGATGATAGAGGAAAACAAAAACTGCCCTAAAAAACTATGGGATACTATAAAGCTCATAAGGACAAATGCATTGGATAAAGATAAGCCATTGCACATAACTGACAGTGGCGGTGTAGTACACACAGATCCTAAAGAGGTTTCAAATATATTTAACACCTTTTTTGCACAAATAGGGCCTAAATTGGCCAGCAGAATTAAACCTGTAAATGGATATAATGTTAAGGATGATGACAGAACAGCATTTTCACTGTTTCTGGCTCAAACAAATGAATATGAAATTATAAAAGTGATAATGAGCCTGAAACTGAAAAAGATGCCTGGAATTGACTCCATAAAAGCGGAAGTTCTGAGAGACACTGCGATTCTTATAGCAAGACCTATCGCTTACCTGGTTAATTGTATCTTCCAGTCAGGTGTTTGCCCTGACAACTTTAAAACAGCTGTTATAAAACCTTTGTTTAAAAGCGGCGACGGAGAAAATGTCGCAAATTATAGACCAATATCGTTAATGACAAATTTAAAAAGGAAAAGAAAGAATAAATAATTTCATTAATAAATATAATTTGTTAAGTGATAGGCAATTTAGATTTAGAGAAGGTCGTTCCACACAGGATGCGATTGCTTGTTTGGCGAGGGAAATCTATGAGGCAATGGACGATATTTCTAGACCTCGCCAAAGCATTTGATACTATTAGTCATACAAAGCTTTTAGAGGATTTGGAAAGAATTGGAATTAGGGGATCGCATTTTCATTACTAAAAAGTTACTTAAGTGACAGAAGCAGCTTGTTGAAATTAACGGTGTGAGCAGCGATATTTGCGGGGTGCAGTGTGATGTGCCCCAGGGTACTATTTTGGGACCTGTGCTTTTTTCTCTGTATATAAACTCATTACTACTGATGGCAAGCACAGGTAGGATAGTTAGTTTTGCAGATAATACAGCAATTGTTTATACAGGTAATAATTGGAAAGATTTGAAGAATACAGAAATCACATACCCCGTATGTAACTACACATCGTTTGACCTTATTTTTTATCAAACAATATGACGAAACTAACAACTAAAAATAAAAGGGAAAGGCACAAAGTTGCACCTTCCCCACAGGGCTTACGCAAAAGTCAACAAAGTTAATAGCAACAATAGCACGTGATGATAATTGTTATTGCCACAACTCAACAAGTTAAAAGGCCCATATATCAGTCCATTAGAAAAACAGACTGTTACGAAACATACGCGTACCAGATTAGCACCTCAAAAGCAGGAACTAATTCCTTGCTACCGGTCATGGCTAAAATTATTATAGAAAAAATTGCACAACTGTTTTGTAACAATGAATTAATTGTGCGCGTTTCATGCTTTATTCTTCAAGATCACGCGACCCTATGTAAATATGAAATATGCAAATATTTAATTTGAATTAATTATTGCATGTTGTCAGAAGCTATGATTTTATACGATTTTTCCTGTTTTTGCTAACAGTGCATGCCTTTCTTTTCACATCGCTGTTAATAGTAATTTATAGGCATATATTCAGTGCAAGTCGTTTCAGAATAGACGGCATGTCCACAGTGCGTCTAATTTATTTATTTATTCTAAATAATCCGATGTTTCACTTGTTTGGTTAACTCATTTGAAAAGCTGGTTGGGAATTTTAATTTGCATTAGCTTCACTCGAAGATTTTTAGCGTCTTGAGATGTTCTATGATTCAAAAATAAAATGGGTTTAAGGGAAATTGAATCTTTTCTTTCTTTTTAAATGTTAATAGGACTAGGTGGGTCTATACTGTACCAGACTGCGAAAGTTTGGCCTTTACCTCATGTACTCATATATCCGGCAATATTAAACACAAATTACTATAAACCTATTACCATAAACAATTATGGGTTATATTAAGATACTTATCGGTTAAAATAGCTTTTAATTTATCATGATAACCGTTTAATTAGGTATATCACATACTTGACGAACATTATCGAATTAGTAGCTCGAATGTCATTAGTTTCTTGCAATACTATGAAATTGTGGTAATATTGACTCGGTCGGTATAATTGCCGGATCTCACATGGGCATTTTGTGTTCATGAACATGAAAAAATTGAGTTAATTGGAGCATAAACTCAAAGGCCGACTCAATTTTCATAAACCGAAGTTCATTAAATTGGTTTCTATTTTTTAATGAAAACATATGTCAACATATGACGGGGTTGTAAAATTTTTTAAACAATGGTAATTTAATGTAAATGCTGCTAAATCTGTTGTGCCTTTATTGTATTTTATACTTGCAACGTTTAATTTAAAGCTCCATCTCATTGCCTTATGTAGATAGACAAAGTCATATTGCATGCACTTTAATTTGTAAAAATCCCGACACAGATTTTTTTGAGTATTCCGGATATTTTTCTCAATTTTTATTTCATTGATTCGAGCACAATAAATTTCATTATTAAGTGAAAAAGTTCAAGAAATTAAGAACCTTATCCTTTCCGTTTTTGATGTGAACTATTGCATATTCTTGTTTATTATTGCAGTTAAGAATCTCAAAAATTCATTTACGTCCAACTGCCTGTCTAAATAGAAAATTATATTATCTACATATCTGGTATATAATAAGGACATCTTCTATTAGGTGCAATTTTGCCTTTTTTCAGTAGGTTTCTGTTCTGTTTTTTTTTTGAAGCCAATGGGCTTATTTAACAATTTTTTGTTTGTTTTAGAGAATGTTTCCTTATCTATCTAAGTATACCTGTATAAATATTTTTAGTTCTAATAATGGTAGCAGTGCAGGTATAAAAAATAGTGATTACCATTGATGGACAGTTTTGTGTTCCCTACAGAAAATGAATTTTAATTTTATGGTTTTTGTATTTATTTAAATTGACTCAAAGATATTGTATTTTTTTATCACGTAAGGATGTTAATGTAATCTAATGCTTTGATCGAGTAGAGATGAGCACGTACTCTGATGAGAAAGGTTAGAACAAATCTAATGTTTTTTTTTTGTAAATTTTAAAGTATTGGTTTTCACAAAAATGTGGTTGTTCAAAGAAAGAATCAACAATATAAATTAATTTTTAAAGATTGTGTACATTTATGGTTAGAATACTAATCTAGTCAGAAGAGACCCTTTTGATATGCTGTTAACAATGATACAAACAGCTGTCAATCTATCAATAGCTCAGAAGAGTAGCGAGAGTTGCAATTAAAAAAAGGGGATATTTTTAATTCATTAATCGCAATTTGCATTTAGGGTTGGTCTTTGAGGAGACATATTTTTAAATAACAAATTTTATGGATCTTATATAAAAGCCATAAAAAGCCACAATATTTTAAGACGAAATTTAATTTTCTCTTTTAAGCCTTATAGAAAAAGTTCATAATAGTTCTAAACCTTTGGAAAAAATTCCACGTGTGACGGTTCTACCCTCTTTTGAGAAATCTAACAGAATTATCCTATCTTTGTATCAGAAAAGTGAAGCAAGATTTTCCTTGCTAGCTGAGTTTTGCATAGGGAACTTTTTTTGGTCGTGGAGATCCGGAATGCTTCCACTGCTTAGACTGTTCTTTAATCACTGGGTCATAGCGATGGATTCTTGCTTCGTCCATAGTGACAATGCGATCTAAAAGGTTTGAGGAATCTTCAAAACGACGGCACATTTTTTCGACATTGCCACGCTAATACGCTTCTGATCAACGTTCAAATCAAATCAAATCTAACTGGCCAAAATTGAATACCTAAAGTTTACACTATATCAGCAAAAATTTCTTTGCGCAGTAACCATTTCAAAAATAAATACTTAATAACCTACCGAAATTCGTTTTACCAAAATATAGCTTTTTCTCAGGCATGCCGTTTTCAAAAATTCGCTGTTTTGTCAAATTGCGTTTGGAAGCTTATTTATAAAACAAAATTAAATTTTGTTTACTGGAGGTGTCCATCTATCCCCAATTTTCATTAAAAACACCATTTCCTTTTCAATCAAATGTCATTCGGTCAAACTGTTCCACTGATTTTAAGGAGAAGCTTTACCTTTTCGGAAGAACTATCCTCCTGTTCCTGTAGACGAAATCCCACCTCGGAAACCGCATTTTCATCTATAGTCTATGCAGAAAAACAGTCTCAGATTTCGAAAATCACTTCCTACACCCAGCCACCACCTTCATGTCCGAAACGCGACTCCAGCTGATGGTGGTGCATCCAAGGATGCACTCGTAAACGCACGCGGACGGTCACTGCCAGTTGAATGCGGGTTCGCGGGCCTTTACCAGCGACATCTCCGGTCCACCACGCCTTCCGCGTGATGATCCTCGCGTGGCCTACTCTTCCATTCACTCGGTGGAATGGTCATTGTGCCGGAGAACCTCGTAGTATGCATATACGAGTGTTACAGTTTTTTTTTGTGGGCTCGGCTAAACTATGCGGAATATGTGATATAAGAGCTCGATTTTTTGCTGAGAAGATTGTTTTTCATTACTGACAGGCTGTGGTCTCTCGATCGCTCTTTTTGATGATTACAGTTACACATTAGAAGACTTTGACTCAAGTCGAGACTATTATTACGAAAGGTCTTTGCTTAACCTTCAAGTAATATCGAATATTCTGGAGTTCCTCAGGGGTCTACTCTAGGCCCATTATTGTTTATTATATGTACTGCTGATATAATTACATCTGTGAGTAGGTGTAAGGGTCATGCATGTAATAATTATAATAATAATAATACAATTTATTAGAACCTAACAGACCGTAATCTAAGTGGGTACAGAAAAGGAAGTACATGTAATTGTAGCGTAAAWMAMAAAAGAACAGAAAGTAACACAATAATAGACGCGCATACAAAGACATTATCAACAMAATGAGAACAACATATCATGTATGCAATGCAACATATACAAGTTTAAGTATTAAAATACAAGTGCTCACACATAGCTATAGCACATTTTTAATAAATAACTTAACATTACCAACATACCGGAAAATATCAACCAAAGAGGAAATGGTGTTGTATGTTCGAATTGCGCTGTTTAAAGGTGAATTATAGAAATGATCAGTTCTAGCATACTTAGTACTAAAAGTGATTGAGTTCCTGGATTTTAGGCGTGGAACATGAAAGCAAACCTCATATAGTAGACTGGACGCGATTTGACCATGAACAAGTTTAAACAAAAATGCTAAAGAACCCAAGGTTCTTGGAGAACACAAAGCCTGCAGATTAAATTCCAACAGTAATTGTTCTGAAGCAAAATTTTTTTCTGGATATTGTCGGTATCTTATGTAATAAGCATATCTACAAACCCTACGCTGAATACACTCGATCATTAGAATAGATTAATTAGAATTATAGAACGGACTGCACGCTGGAGAACAATACTCTAGCTTTGATCTTACTAAAGAAAAATACAGAGCCAAAATGGCATCCGTGTTATTAAATTCCCTGGTATTTCTAAAAATGAAACCCAGCATTTTGGCGGAGTGCGTATACGTGTACTGCTAATGCTGCCTGAATGTAAGCTTGCTGTCCATAATAACACTCAAATCCTTAATTTGCATAACTTTGCCAACCACTGTCCCGTTTATATTTTGTTCATCTTCCTACTGAAGGTGATAGAGTTACATTTATCATTATTAATTTGCTGCAGTGCGTAACAGTCACCGATAGAAGTAATACATTTGGCAATCTTCAGATCGTTAGCATATACATATGTCGAGCAATCAAACAAAGACAGAGGATCATTGAAATAAATTAAGAAAAGTACAGGCCCTAGATTAGAGCCTTGAGTTACACCACTACAAGCCGCATACGTATTAGAACGATAACCTCGGTATTCAACATATTGTGCCCTATTTTCTAACATCGATGAAAACAAATTTGTCAGATTATCACAAAGACCCACGGCGCGCAGTTTGTGCAGAAGTGTGAGGTGGTTTACTGTGTCAAATGCCTTAGATAGATCAGTGTAAGCAACGTCAACTTGGCTATTAAGATCAAGAGCTTCGGAAAAGTAATGTACAAATTCGCACAGATTAGTACTAGTGGATTTACCCCGCACAAAGCTATGCTGGCTGTTATCAATGATACTTGACACGTGATTGTACAGATGCATAGGCATTATTGATTCGAATAATTTTGAAAAATTGGGTATATTGGCAATCGGCCTGTAGTTTTCTACACAATTCTTTTCACCAGATTTAAATACCGGTATGACTTTAGAGAGTTTCCATATATTAGGAAAGCTTGCAGTAGAAATGATCAAGTTAAATACATGTCGTAAAGGACGACATAGGCACGATATGCAGTCTCTAACAAGGAATGCTGGGATATTGTCGGGACCCATGGTGAAATTTGCCTTCATCTTTCTCGCCGCATCAACGATGTTCTTATCAGTTACAGTAAAGTTGTGCAAGATATTACAAATGCCATACGCAGTCTTGTAGGAACAAAGCCACAAAGCTAATTCAACGAGCATTCTCTGCTTTAAAATTGTTATATTTAAACTTTTTAAATTCTTACTAAGGAAACAATTATGTCAAATTCTTGTATTATGGCATTTTAACTATTGTGACTTTATTTATGGGTTTTGTTTAGATGCCAACCAGAAAAGTCGTGTGTAGAAAGTACAGAATGCATGATGCCGATATGTCTATGGTTTGCGTAGACCTGATCATGTCACGTCGTTTATAAATGACTTAAATTGGTTGAACATGGATAATCGTAAGAAGTGTCATCTTAACGGTTTTGTTCGTCATTAGTGGAAATTTTTTTTACACCTGTTTTCTTCTAATTTGGGGAACAGCCTGCAATCACTGGGATGGAGAGGTGAGATCTGATGAATAATTCAAAGGCTACTTGGTGTATATCAGCAATGGCAATACAAGATGTATGGCTTCCTTAACTGTCTTCAGAGCTTCTCTCTAAGGGTGTATCGCACTTTAGAAATCAGTTGTGCGTAATGCTGTGTCCTTTTTGCAAATAGTCAGTCATGATTGCTTGAGAATCCCAGACAACACAAAACCATTCCATTAGACCTCAAGACTGAATTTGCGTGGAGGAGTAGAACCGCGATGTTTCCACTCTTTACTTTGCTCTTTGGTCTCGGGATCATAGTGGTGCACCCATGGTCACATACCGACTAAGGAAATCCTCTTTCTTTTGGTACATTTTCAAAAGACGTTTATAAGTGAACACTTATTTCTTCTACAAAGTGTTAGAGTTTCAGCATATATGTGGCAACTCCTGGAATGCAATTATTAGAAGTAGAAGGAAGCTAACTGGCTTTCTTTTGTAACCTAAAGCATTCTGTATAAATGTAAATGAGTTTACTGGAGGAAGGCAGCAATTATAATACTGTTTTTCTTTGCAGCAGGCTTCTCCCTCTTCAGACAACGACGGGAACTTTGGGTGAGTTWAACTTTTCTGATTTTTAATCTATGCATAATTGATATCTAATTTCGCTTACTGTAATTCTTTTGATATATTTGCATTCCAATGTTTAAATTCTATTCATATTCCCAGGATGKATAAAAAACACTAATTCTGGTTATGCAAGCCAGTAGCACGTGTGCAAGGCAAACTAGATCATCCAGTGTAATCAGTAGCAGGAAAAATAATTTGTGTGAGTTAAAAAATGCACCAGCGCGTTCACAACACAAATTGGCGTTTACACAGGCCTAATCGGTGATGAGCCTATTATAATGCAATATTTTTTTTCAACGCACATTGTATTTATAATGGGAATGTCCTGGAACAAAAACGGTTTGACCATAAATCATTACGGCTCCTTAAATTAACATGCATCCGTGTGAGAAAAACGTTTTCGCACAATGATATTCCCCGTTATTATAATTACCTCATCTCGAAAGATACCGGTGTGGAATATGAATAAAAATAATTGCAAGAAGGTCATTGTTCATAGCTAAACGACGTGATGTACCGTATGCGTTGCCTATTTCCAAAAAAAGTTATTACGTGGAGGAAAAACTGGTTACGGTACTGTACATCCATATTGCACAATTTTTAAGGATGTTCTACTTTTGGATGTACGTGATATCATGACAGTAATTTGTTCAGAAGAACACAAGTTAATGGGTTGTGTACTATGGTATTTCTGAAGATTACAAACGAATGTAAATTAATGACCTGTTTAAAAATCATTTTTACGGTAAATACAAAAAGCTTATATTTTGCTCCTTAGCTACAATCTAGAGATAAATACAAAAAAAGGCTATAAACAAATAGTAACAAATTAAACAAGATATGCCTTTATTTATAAGAACACCACTTATTTTAAACTTCTGTCAACTACTGGTCTTTCTTTATCGTTTCTGATAAACTACGCTAATGGACTCTATTTCATCTAGTCTATTCAAATATAAAGTACTAAAGCTTAGCTTTGCGCTAACCATCAACATTTATCTCTGCAAAATGTTGAATGTGTCCCACGTTTGCATTTCCTGGTGTCACATTGTAAAATACGATTCAAAAGCGCCCATTAGCAATCTAGAATTTAAGGCAGGTCAGTATTAAGTAGCGATTACAGTATTTCCTAGTTACCTACTCCAATTCGTCACCTTATCATACAGGAAATAGTAATTTACAAACAAGCAAGTGAGGTGTACAGTTATTCTCAATCCGTGGTAGAAAATTCCACTGGAGATATCGCTCGCTCTGTTTCGAGCATGAATCACTTTAATGTGTAATTATTTATCGAACGTTTATGTCTATGAGTAGGTACTAAGTATAAGTAGGGAAGTGTAATTGATCGAGTAAGAGTGGAATACGATTTTAGTTTAGTAATATATATATTATTATTTATTATTATTATTATTATTATTATTATTATTTAGTAATATATATTGTATGATACTTCATTTTATGTTTAATTGCTTTCTATAATAATTATTGATGAAAATACCTAAAGATTATTTGCAAGTGTAGTTACTATTATATTGGCTCAATTCGGCAAGCTTTACCTAAAATTTACAAGCCAAAAACACCTGTTATCTATTATTTAAGAACAAAGCCATTCTAATTGAGGTCGATCTTGCTAGAACTTTAGTGCAATTGGGTAACACGCTTGCTATTTTTTTAGTTTTAAATTTTTCTCGAAACAAAATTGAAACATGTTTTTGGAAACCAGTTGAAAGAACAGACTTTAATAATTCCTAAATGATTACTGCTCTCTTTTGCCTTCGCATGTATACGGATTCTTCGTTAGCTAGCTTTCTTCTCATTCACTTGGAACAGTTACTTAAGTACAAACTGTGGTGGTAAATACAAAATTAGTATATAGTGATTAGTGGAAATGGAATCAGTTTACCTGTACTTCTTCACTGGTTTTCATATCAAGTTTGCTTATTATTGTACAAAATAATTAAATAAAGTATGTAGTATACTGTCGAGTTATTATGAAACTATGTTAAATGTTCTAACGATTTGGGAATGAGCTTGACAGGCAATTTTGTCTACTTGGATTTTATATGGCAATAAATCAGCATTGATATGGTTAAAAATTTGTATTGGTAGTAGAAAAATATAATATACTCCCACAACATCAATTTGGAGTCCACGAATATAATAAGGCTGCAATACTGATTTATTATACATAACAGGTTATAATAACTTCTCAGCTCTTGATGATAATACATTAGTGCTTTTGGTACCATTAGACTTCCAAATCATTCCGTACTGTTAATTACCGTTTGCTATTTTGGCACATGTTGGTATTGGTATATCAGCTCTACAATTATTTAAAAATTATTCTTCTAACACACCTCACTCTGTTAATTTAGATGGTAATTCATCTGCTTACGATGGTTTGGAGTATCCTGTAAGGTTCCGTGCTGGGAACTGAATTTGCTACTTTTCTCTCCCAGAAACACTCTGAATGGGCAGCATTTGTTTAATAAGCTTCACGGTCTTTCCACATTTCAGAACATTCAATAGTTTGAGTATCTACTCAAGATTCGCATTTTTTCTTGACTGAAGAAGTTTTCTTTGATATTAACCAGTCGAGGAGCCAAGACATTAGGCGAAAATAATGATGTTGGTTTATGTGTTTCATTAACGGTTGGTTCTATCTTTTTCAGCAGGTTAAAATTGCTGCGACTGGAGTGGGTGTTCTATTTTTTCATCCGAGATTGATTCTGAGATTATAGAATCCTGGCAGCCAATTCTAACTGGGATGAACTTGATACTGTCTACACAAGGCATCATTTTCTTTATTCCAACAAGGAACGTAGAATTTTCGAAAACCTCTTGGAATTGTTCTCTTTGCAGCAGCCTTTAATACACCTACAAATCTCTCATAGTTTTCAGCAGTTGCTGCGACTCATCAAAGATTCATGTCAATTTGAGTACTAAATCCTAACCAGTCAGCAGAGGCACTAAATTAGCATCACAGGAGGAGATGTAGGGGTCTGGATATTATTCACGTCCCCATCTTGCCGAATGGAAGCTCGTTCTATCCAGTTCATCAAGGCACCAATATAAATTATCGCCCCATTGCAATTTTATCAAATTTTGCGAAGGTTTTCAAGATGTTATTGCACAATATAATTTTTAATGAAATTAAGCATAGCATTTCACCTAACCAACACGGATTCTATCCAAAACGTTCTACTACAACTAACTAGCGCAGTTTATGCAGTATACTGCAAATATTTTAGATAATAAAAGTCAAGTTGATACAGTGTATACTGACTTCTCGAAGGCCTTCGACAGGGTGGACTATTGTGTTCTACTTAATAAACTAGAGCAGCTTGGATTGAGTGATTATCTCGTTCAACTAGTAAAATCATATCTCACTCAACGTAAATTATATGTTACATATAACGGTTTTAAATCATGCAACCTTTTAGCGACCTCCGGAGTTCCTCAGGGGTCTAACTTGGGGTCATTGCCATTGACCTGACCTGACCTGGTCTGAAATTATTTTCTGAGGTATCCGGCGAGGATGACTGTTTAGTATTGCAAGGGCAGGTTAACCGTGTAGCTAGATGGTGTGCTGTGAATAGATTGCCCCTTAATATTGACAAGTGTAAGGTTTGCACTTTTACCCTTAGAAGGCAAGCTTTAATATTTAATTATACAAGTGAAGCAGTCGAGTTAGTGCGGTGCTACAGCGTTAAAGATCTTGGTGTGAGTTATGATTGTAAATGATCTTTTACTGGTCACATAGACTCAACGGTAAAAGCTGCCTATAAAGCTTTTGGTTTTATTATTCGCAACACAGCATCGTTTAATAATATTAGTCTACTAAGATCTGTATATTTTACTTTTGTTCGTTCCAAGTTGGATTACTGCAGTTTGATGTGGTATCCTCATTATCAAGTACACATAAACCAAACTGAGAAAATACAGAGACGATTTCTTAAGTTTTTGTCGTATCGAGTAGACAATTATTATCCACATGGAGGATATAATCATACACTGTTGTTGCAAAGGTTTTACGTTAGTTTTGTGCAGGCTAGAAGGATACGCACTAGTTTAACATTTTTATTTAAAGTATTTCATGGCGATGCTGACTGTCCTTCTTTGCTGGCATTATTTAATATAAGAATACCTAGGCTTGGTTCCCGGGAAGGTGGCACTTTTTATTGTTCAAATGCTAGAACCAATGTGTTTTTCTGTTAGGTATTATTATTATATACACAGAGTGATGTTTGTGGTATCCAAGGAAGTTTTCTGGCCAGGAGGCTTATAAATGTAAATAGCGATGAGTTTTTCTTGTTTTTTATTCAGAAGGAGTAAAAATTACGGATACACAGTAAAGACAAAATATCATCTGCAAATATTTTTTGGGCATCCACTACGCCTTTTTATAGAGTTTAAACAACCTTTCATTTGACATATAACTTAAAGTTTAACAAGTTCAAACGGTTGCTTTTATTGAAACACCCGATATTACTTCAATATGAGAAGAACTTGTCGTAGCTTCCTCGTGGTTTATGAAATCCTTCATAATCGCTTGTTAAATAAACATGCAGTCTCCATTTGAGGCTTGAATGTAGACGAAGGCGTAGAAGTGATAATCTCACGACTACCGTGTTTCCTGCTTTAAATCAAGATTGTAGGATGACAATTTATACCGTAAATAATTAGTACAAATGATCGCCTAATCGAGAATTGCCGGTGTGCTCTAATCTTCGCCTGACAGGCCCATTACTCCCGATCATCATCCTACTGACGATGGCGACCACGAGACTTTCGCTTTCACTTATTAGTGGTGATCTGTTTCGGAAATGGAAAGAAATCGCCGGTAGAAAGGCGTATATGGAATACAAAAAGAATAAGAAGCGGGAGCATGTTCGTCCGTTGGCTGTAATTAAGTAGCCATACGGCGGAATTTGAAAGCAAACACGGAGGACGTTACCGATTATCCTACTTAGTTTCGTAGTTCGGCGTTGCTGGCCTGAAAGTCGCACGGATCGCATGAAAGTTTCGAAGGAATCGAGTCAATTCTGCAGATGAATGCAGGTTTAATTAGCGTTAATTATATCTCTTTAAAGGGAATTCAAGACAACCAAATAAAAATCAAGATCTCTCTTACTTGCGAGCGGAATATCATAGTCGTCAACTCCAAAATGTGTCAATCAAAACAAAATTTAAACGAAAAGGCAAGAGAAATTATCGAGAAATCACTATGTGATAGTTAAATATATAAAACTTGTCTGTTAAACACAAAAAAATAGATGGATGATGGCTTGATGGCAAATAAAGTTTGAACAATTTTTAGGTTCGATTCTTAGACATAGCTGATAATTTTTCAGACTTTCAGTGTATAGAAAGTGATGGAAAAGACTAAAACTGGAGATGGATATCGTTATTAGGGCTGGGCAAAGTATCGATACTTGATCGATACCACATTTAAAAGTATCGAAGTATCGAAAGTATTCAAAATATAATCCCTTTGCATATCCAAAATACTTTGCCATCGCTTCGGCAATAATGTAATATCGTTAAATACGCCATTTTTGTCAAGACGTTTCAGCAGATGGAACGAATATGTTGTCGCAGGGCTTTTATCCTTTCCACTGGAGGAACAGAACCAAATCTGGAGGACTCATGGCAGGTCAGGTCAGGAGAGGTCTAGGAGAATTTCACAGCAGTTCTTCTCGCAATCTCCTTTGAGTGACAATGCGATCACGCGCTATCGCTGCTATTTTTAATATCTCGTCTACATTTTTGGAATCACGCACTTAAATTTTCTACAAAGAAGGCAAATACATTTGTCTTTTGGTACTTGTCTATTGCTTGTTTGTCCATGCGGTCTTCTTCCATTATTGTAGCCACAATAGCAGCAAAAGTGTTGTCGGTAGCAGTATGAGGTCTCCAACTTCTGTGGTCGTCTTTAACACCAATGTAGCGCTCTGGAACGCTTATTCCATAAAGTTACTGTTGAACTATGCACACACCGCTCCTGGCAAGCTTCTTGTAACGCACTGTGAATTTCGACAACCGTTTTTTCTCATAGTGTTTGAATTTTGATATACGCACATTAATCCGCTACAGTGACGCGTTCCATTGCATCAGATTACCCCGATTTGAGAATTTTTTACAGATAAATCGCTAAGTATCCCAATAATATAGCCTATTATAATTTGACAGCACTTGTTTTTTCACCATATTACTCGAAACTGCGTATTGGTATGTAGAAATTTTAAAACAAGAATATTKATTGGTACAAAATTATGCATTTTTTGTAACCCATCCTTTAGATACAATCTTGAAATTAATTTGATATTTTACATATTGAACAAAACGACCAATTATTATATTCAATTGGAATTATATAAATGAGCTACAAAATCGATCACCTCATAAAATTAAAAAAATTTATACCAGTTTATACTATATTTGAGTTTTTGGTTTTGTGAAAGATCTCATGTAACATAGCTAGTATTATACATGGTAAATATTGTTGAATTCTTTCAACCAGTTATAGCAGCAGTACAATAATCATCAGATTTCACTGTTTCCCACAAAATCCACTGGGGTTAGATGAGGAAACCTTGGGAGCCAGTCAGTGGGGCGTTATAGAATGGAAACTATCAATAAAATTAAGCAAAGCAAGTGTAGCATCCAAAATAGAGATGGGCGTATGTTAGTCGTTATTGGTTAGTGTTAAATAATTTGTATATTATTCTTATATCACATTCACGCCCTTTCTTACCACTACCCCCACTCGAGTTCCGGGTGGCGGACAAGGTTAGCACGTTTAATTAGACCAGTCGGGCAGCCAATCAAAACGCAACATGGAAATACAAATAAATCACGCATTAACGAGATAATCACACAGAGATGGATAGTTAACTTACGGCGGGTGCCCTGCACCCTTGCGCTGGCCCTCTGGAACCGGATGAAGCACACGTAGGCCGGCAACCTGTAACATATGATTAGCAGGGATTGCCACCCTTAGGCCCCAGTCTTTMAACCAGGCATTCCATACATTGGCCGAATGTACGGACCCACTAAACCACCTAAAACCCCTGGTGGAATAACGGTATACAGAGGTTTCTGTTCCATCTGCGAGGAATTCCTGGCACTTACACTGGCCAGGTCACTGCCGCTAGCAGCAGGTCACGGACAGGATGGTCGAGACCACGCCGTCCAGGACTCCTATAGCTATAGGGTGGAGGAACTGCCATAAACCTCCGCAGCCACTTGCTGCATAGACCCACTTGGTCTCGTGGCCACTGCCACCGGACTACTAATTAGTCCTGCGCCCACCGGCGCCCACACATTTACAATAATTGCCAATACACATAGTTCCCCTTTCAATAAGCATAAACCTCTATAAATACCTGTCACGCAGGTAATGCAACTTATTCATAATGCTCACGTGGTCACACCACTACCATTGGGCACTACATCACACACTCCCGTGCTAACCTCTAGCACACTCTATGCCCGACTGTCCCATTTCTTTTACAGCCCTTGTCTCTTGCCCTAGCCCTTGCTGGCCTGCTGTTTTCTTTAACATTCGAGTGAGACACACCTCTCGTTCGGAGTAATGGCCACATGAAGTGACAGATTTACCCATTTTCATTAATCTAAATTTTGGGTTGCTACACAAGACTAACATAACAAACTCTGTCTCCCAGTCCAGGAAAATAATCACTAGTAGTTTGTATTAACATGTTTATAAATATGAGGCGTAGTTTCGTCCAGCTGCAATCTCATTATTTCTCTAATAAAATAGGGGATGTGCTAGGTTAAATTGCGAAAATCTCTCTCTCACTCTTCTGTTAACCAATCCCAAGCAGTCATAAAGTCAGATACTACTCCGTTGATTCTCAAATTGTGTTGGAAGCAATTGACGTTAATTGAATGAGAATTTTGGGTATCCTATATTCTTTAGAGAATGAGGCAAAACAATTTTCTTAATTCCCAGCAAGAGACAATTCATTATGTTAATAATTTTTGTCTTACACGAACTTGTTATATAACACAGACAAATTGCTGTCGCTGGTAGTCATCCTATTGTGCGACATGTCCTTGTATTTTTCTCACATAACCAAAATAAACAAAGGCTAGTTTAAACCTTCTATTTGCAATTCTAATCAAACTCAGCGTATTTTCGGATGAGGTGAAATTCCTTGTCAATTACACATCATAATTGACAGCACAAGCAGCGAATTGCATCGACCGGAATTTCGATTATTCAGTCCACGCAACCACACGAAAACCGTCCGTAAAAAAATTATATTCCATAAAGAGAAAGGATTAATTGCACTGGATTTACGCGGCAATTAACGCATGACGTTTTTAGGCGTTAGAAGCGAACCAGATTGCACAAGTAAAACGGTAGAAAGCTGTTTATATAAGTTCCACATCTGCTTTAATTTATTACAACTACTCGTGCAAAAAAAAATAGGAACTAGTKACCGGCAGTTCGCAGAWTTCAGTATTACATCCTGCGAAACTCGATATGCGCGCATCGCGKTACACTCAAAAGGTWTGGKGCCACAAGAAATCTAGAGCAATCACATGATGCTGCTTCCTCCTGCGAATCTCATTATCAGTCCCTATTATTGAACTGCATGATGATTTGTTTCCTTGTAGAAAGCGTACGCTATTTGAAAGGTAACTGTGTGCAGGGAGTACTGAACAAAAAGGCCTTGCTTGCCCAGGAATTAAAGCTCTAGTGGATTATTTTATCTATCAATAATAAGTAGAATAGAATAGAATTCTATAATTTACAATAAAGATAACAATGCAATAAATAGTGCTTAACAATGCTTTAACGTCAGTAATAGAAGATTTTATTCAGAAAATTATGAAGCAACAAGACTACTTAAATTTCCATATTAAAATTCAAGCTAACGTATGTCCCATAAGTTTTGGCAGTTTTGTGTCAGTTTGCATATTGAAAGCGTCGCTATGTCATACAAATTCGAGTTCCGCAAAAGTATCTATGACTTAGTTGGACAAATGCCCAAAGTGGAAATTGGTCAGCTATTCCAACATCAAAATTATTATCTCGTAGAACGATTTAGCGTACAATCGCTGAATGTGAGCAAGGCATCCCATGTCTGAACTTCCCACACAGCACATGATGGCCTATGGATATCTATCAGATAACCACATGATCCATATCATATCTCATCTATGTGATACATCCATTAGATGTGAAATAGATATTCATCAATCACCTATGCCAAATCATCCAAATTGTCATTATTTTGTAAGATGTACGTAACATGATATACCTAACTACTTTACAATACCAATCATTTGTATTTTAAAGAATAATAAAATCATGGTGATGTCTACTCGGTTTGATAATGGATGTCTAATGGATATATAAACGTTCTATAAGGTAAACAATCTTGGCAAAATCTATTTATATAAATTATTGTACCCTAATCATTTATTGTTATTCTTTAATACTATATGGAGAATTAGTTCATTAAATTTTTTATCCCTAAGTTTGTGTAGGCATAATATAGTAAATCTAGTCCACTTAGTCGGTGTTGCCAAGTGTGGGAAAGCTGATAAGCATATACAAAAGCTGTGTCAGAAAAGCAATCATAATACAATTACTTTTTTACTTATATTACTTATTTAGACTTAAAGCAATACAAGTTCACTACCGAGATACTAGTAATTGAGGCATTGGCAACGTCTTACTCCACGCATCCATCTTGGAACGTCTGTCTCTGTTATGTGAAGTAATAATGTGTGCCATCGCTATAACCATAAAAATAACTTGTTTGTGATTGTGCGATGATCAAATATGGAAAATATATTTAACGTTACCGGTAAGTATTTCTTCTTTTGTTGGCGTTTTATGTTTTATCTTAAGCAACATTACTTACCGTCGATATATGGTTTAAATATTCGGTATTTACTGTAAACTTAACCTCACTTTCTAGCAAAACCTTGTGCTTTGTATATAATAGTGATATTGCTTGTGAATTTTCCATTGAACGTTGCTGACAATGAAACAGAAGTTGAGAGACCAGTAATTAATGAATATCAAATTACTAAATAAAATCCCATGCTTTATGAAATTAAATAACAATTGTTAACCATTTAAACGTGTAAAGGACAACACTTGCCATGAGGGTAGCAATTTATTATTAAAAATTTAGAATGTAACAACTGAATTTGCAAGAATAATTTAGAATTGTAAAATTTTGTCTATTGTACTGTGTGTTTAAACCATATTAAATGATTAGCTAATAAAGAATTTCATGTAACATGCCCGTATTTTTATCTTATCAATTTATTTTTTGCAGGACTGATTATCAAAGTTAGTGGCTTCAATGACCTACATATACATATAAGTGCAATGTTCTTTTTTAAATTTTGTATTAGAAAAGTTTTTACTAATAAACTTTACAAGTACACGCTATATTTTTTATGCTACTATTGGAAGAGCATTATATATGAAATACATATCCATCAAGCATCCACAGCTACAGGTTTTAGCCAACTTCAAGCTGTCCATTAGATATTAAATAGCACATCTATAAGATATATATTTAATATCCACAAAGATATTGATATTTACCCGGACATTTGGACTACTTTTAGACATGTCATGGATATTTCTGGACATTTGATAGATGTCATGGATATCCAGAAAGTACGTTTTATAGATATCCATTAGAGCAGCTTGTGCTGTATGGGTTGCCAAAAACTGGTCAGCCAAAAGTTCTTACTCCACCCAGGGAGCAGCAACTGGTAGCAAGGGCGAAGAACGCCGTCGGAACATCTGTCAGAAAATGAGTGCGAGGATATCATGTATCCAAGAGCACTGTCAGCAGGGTGTTGGCTAGAAATGGTCCGAAATACCATAAAAGAGACAAAAATGTCCAAAATATACGGCAGACCAATTGGCTAGAACATCAAGATGTTGTCATAATTTGCGACGATACCATTTTGCGGACAACATAGTCATTGTGATGGACGACGAGAAATATTTCACTCGGAATATGTTGAATGGTTTTGCTGACCATTGCATAAGAAATAACCATCACTTAAATGAAAACGACGTCAAAATTTTGCATCGCGAAAGGAAAGGTAAAAAACTGAAGCTTTTAGAACTTTTGGAAATTAAAAAAGCTCAGCATCAGAAAAAACATTTGGCAAATAAATACACAAATAGAAATTCCCACGTCCAGTACGCCTTTGATATTGCCGAAATTATAAAGTCGACCTTCAAACCCAGGTGACAGATTTCACAACTGTATTTTACAACCCCTGTAAAAAAGGGGATACAAACAAAATTCTGCACATCTGAGTTTAGTATAACGCTGTTATCTCTTTGACAATGACCGTTCTAGGTCGAAACGATCGTCAGAGTCATCTGATAAATCAAGTGAGACAAAGCACATACGTTCAATCAGCTTGTTTCCAAGCTACCTAATTGATTTCACTCGGAGCAATCCAGAAATCAAGGGAAACGATGGTTTCTATACCGACAACCTAGCAGAGGTTCCAAATGATGTAAGATACAAAGCAAAGACAAAATTCTGGTCTGGTGTGCCATCTCTACCGCAGGAATTTCTCACGCTCACATTGCTTATCGAAACTGAGGGGTTTCATTCATGAACATCATACTCACGATGATGGCTAGGTTTAGCGTGCTGAAATGAATGAAAAACCCCTCTTAGTAATATGTGGAGTGGTATTGCAAATCGATTAATGGGACCAGTTGACTTACCTGAACGACTTGATGCAGATCATATTAAAATTCCTAGAAAACACTGTAGGAGAGCTTTCACAAGATGTGCCTCGTGAAATTAGACAACTGCAGCCCCTAATATACGAACAATACTAGAAAATTTGAATATAACGGAACGTTTTCATGTTTCTGCTAAGATAATGAGCACCAAAGATTGTGGTATAATATATTTGCCTTTAAGGTAAACATTCAAAGTCGGTGTTAAGAAATTGTGTTCTGAAGAATCGCTTTCAAGAGCAGGCTATATGTTCCAAGTAACAAGGATTCAATTGTTAACAAATGCCCACAGCTGTCTGTATTGCAGTATCAATTAGTAAAGCACTTAGTGACAAAACACGCACCTACGTTAGCTTTGCTTTAGAGAAACCGTCTGTTGCAGAACTAACTCAAGGTCATTTTGACACTTCATGTAAAAGTGTATGCTAATATTTAGMTCAGTTTTTTATAATATATTAACAGCTTGTGTTAGTGTAGGTTCGGTTTTGGAGCCTCTGCTGTTCTTAATTTATATTAATGATATTAAGCATTGTTTTGAATTTTGCAATTTTCTTCTTTATGCTGATGACATAAAAATCTTCGCTCCCATAAGTAATATCTCCCACTGTATACTATTTCAAAACGACCTATGGCAATTCTATAATTACTATAAAACTAACAAACTTTATTCAAAGTTCAGAAAGTGCTGTACTATCACATTTTCTAGAAACATTAGACTATTTTCCTTTGACTACAATAAGATAAAGGCCGTTTCTCATGTGAAAGATTTGGGAGTCACTTTCGACCAAAAAATGACCTTCTCTGTGCATATAGATAATATAGCTTTTCAGGCAAATATAATGTTGGGCTGTATAATTCGAACAACTAAAAATTTTAGTTCTATTGAAGTTATAAAAAACCTGTACTTCGCATTTGTTTATAGCAGACTCAATTTTGCATCTGTTGAGTGGTCTCCACAGTCTGATATATACAAATTAAGACTGCAGTCGGTACAAAACAAATTTTTAAGGTATCTTCATTTTAAAGTTGTGGGTTCCTATGAGTTAATAAATGCCACAACACTGACCCGAATGTGCAATACAATGAGCCTAGAAAAGAGGAGATTAGTAGCGGATTTGCTTTTTCTCCACAAAATAATCAATAGCTCAGTTGATTCACCCTCTTTGCTCTCTAGTATTTTCTTCTGTTCCCGTTTACAACAGTCGTTTTTAACCTTCATTTCGCGAATATCTCTTCTGAACCAATTTAGGTCGTAATGGACCTTTAGCCCGCATTACTAGATCATATAATTTGCACTGTTCTGGCGTCGATATTTTCCATAACTCTTTGAAAAAATTTAGAGCTGTAGTAAAATTAAAATTCAGACAATAGTGTTTCGTTTGTAAATTTTTCTTAGCTTAGCAATATTTCTTATACGTAGTTTGAATATTGCATAATGCTTTATAGTTTACTTATTGTATTCGAGAATACTGACCTATATGTATATATTTTTTCTCCCTTTTTCTGTTTATTATACTTATATTATTATCACTTAGTTATGCTATTTTGCTTATCATCAATAACTGTTTTTTTCTTGCTAATATAGATAGACTTATTAGTTTTGTACACACTAAATTGTAACGTTCACGTTTGGTTATTCTCAGGCTTAGCATAACTATGTTTTTTTAGTGGGTGCCATTTTGGGCTTGCCTGTTCGCACCCCCTGTAATAAATAAAAAAAATAAAATATACTAAATGGCTTCATTGTAAAGCGTGCAAGAATCAAATTTGCACCTAATAAATAATTTCCCTGTATATACAAAGCTTATTCTGCATTATTCCTAACTAGTTGCGAAAAATACACCTGTGCATGTATTAAATCAATTAAATCTAAACAAAAATGCCATACACTTAACATTGCTATTTAAAACGAGAGAGTACCAGTGCCAACTAAGTATAATCCATTAAACCTAAATTCAATTCTGATATCTCAGGCTAGGTTCAGAGAACATGACCAGCATTTTAAAATTTTCAAATTATATGATATCAAACCAGGAAAAAGGTCTGTATGCGCTAGCAAATGATCACAAACGTTTGAGGAAAGAAAAACTTCGCAAAATACGTTTGGCAAGTAGATAAAAATGAATTACCTCATCCAGTATAATAATAAAAATATAGTTATAAAGTCGATCTTCAAACCCAAGAGATATTTATAAATCCAACTTCCTAATTATGCAAAATATTTTACAATGAGTGCACCTTTGAAATCATTCTCAGAGTTTTATAAGAATGGCAGCAGTATAATTTGTCAAGAGTTGTGAACAATAAACAAAACTTAAACAACTTCTTGTACTTCCCTGACTGACTGAAATACCACCTGTCTAATAAGCGGTAATTATTAAAGACAGAAAGAAAATTTAATTTACTCTAATATCTGCCATCATAGTTTTGTGTTTCCATACGACTCCAAGGAACAAAATTACTCGTGCGATATTCCGTTCACTGATTGTTCTTTGTCACGACTTATGTAATGTAAACACCTTTTACCATGACAGTGAGAATCTTTGTGTATTCATGTCGATTGAGATATCACAATGGAGCCAGTAAAAGTAGCGTTCTTTGTGAATAAGCCCACTGTCAGGACGGTACTAGTGATCAGTGATGATAATTAAAATAGAAAGTGCCAGTTAGCTATAATTAAGAGCACATATTCATGCTAAACACTTACGGAATTTTTTAAGGCGCATTTCCTAAAACACACGGCGTTCTATGGCGAATGTCGATAAAATAGGCCCCTTAAGGCATGCCTCAGAACTGTTTCCAAATTAACAATGAGTCTCTCCCACTTTGTGGCGAATTTATTTATGGTCGATTCGAACCAGATTTCAAAAACAAAAACCAGTATGATCGCACTACGGTTGCGTTATGTCGATGATGTTTTTGTCATCTTTGACACCAAAAATGTAACATTGACAACTTTTTAGAAAATTTATAATCCCGCTTTACACGCATTAATTTAGCAATGGAAAAAAGAATAAGGACGTCTTCTGTTTTTAGATTTATCGTTGTCCGGAAAGAGCAACAAACAAATGGAATTTGATGTGTACAGAAGAAATACAAATACATATTTAGTGGAGATATTTAGGAAAAACAATTTTCTTTAAATGACGCATTTTGCTAATATCTTCTAAACAGTTTGCTGCGCCGAAAATTTATAAGAGCGAATAATACTCGCAGTTATACTACTAATCACATACTAAAAGGAAAAAAAAAGAAATAAAAATTTGCGGGCGCATTATAGTTGGGACAAAAACTTTATCGCTCTTTAATCTGCTATTGAGTTGGGCCAGAAGAATGCGGACGGTGGATTATGAATCTCCCGCTGATAGTTATCGATAACGAATCCTTATCAGATCCTGCTACCTGATACTAGTTAGAAAAGTAACATTTTGTGCCTGTGGACCTAATAGATCACGAAACACAATTAAGATGGGTGGGACTTATTTGAAAGATGTAAAATATTATTAGACACTTGTCCATAATGTCCTAAATAATTTGTTAAAGAGGGTGGTTACCTGCTAAAATGAGTTTATAAATTCTGAAACGTAAGTCAAATTAAACAGTTTTACTAAAATTTCTAGCGCACATTCATACCGGCGAAATGGAAGTTGTATTCATGCAAAGTGAAAAAGGCAAAAAACTGTTGGTGGTGAATAACTACAAGTTTTGCATCGAAAACGTGCTGAAAAACGGAACTGTGTGTTGGAGGTGTACAAATAAAACATCGAAATGTCCCGCAAAAATCTACACGTCGGCTGGAAATGAGATCTTGGACTCCGAATTATCTCACAATCACAAAGAAGACATAAACCTGCACAGGCAGATTGTCAACAACAGTGTGAAAAGGAAAGCTCTAGAAAATGTACACGAAAAACCTGCCAAATTAGTGCACACGGAACTTCGGTCTAACCCTGGCATAAGCAGTAACATAACGACTTACGATATGGAACTTGTAAGGCATAATATATGGATGTGCAGGAGGAAGTTAACTCCAAATCTACCCAAAACGCAAAAAGACGTTTTCGAAGCAGTAAACACTTTGGCACCTATGACAGATAAAGAAGAATCATTTGTCTTGACAAATAATGCAGACCAAGGTATCATCATTTTTGCTCCTTATAGCAATCTTTACTTTTTATGTTGTACTGAAACTGTGTATACGGACGGCACTTTTGATTTTTGTCAGAAATTTTTTACACAACTTTTTACAATTCATGGATACAAGAATGGACATTACGTTCCATTGGTATTTTGTTTGCTTCCGGATAAAAAGCAATCCACATATCCAACATGTTTGAATATGTTGTCAGAAGTGCAGTGAAGGTGACTTACAATTTTATCCTAAAAGTGTCGTGATTGATTTTGAAACTGCAATCCACAATGCTATTATGGATACGTGGGAGGAAGCTAGAGTAAGTGGATGCCGATTCCATCTTTCACAGGCATGGTATCGAAAAATTCACTCGCTTGGACTGTCACAAGATTATAAAAACCACATGGAAGTTGGCAAAATGTTAAGATATTGTTTTGGACTTCAGTTTCTTGATTGTGATGAAGTGGGTGACGCATTCGCATTCGATTTAATTCCAATCATGCCAAAACATTCGAAACTTCAAGAGTTTTGCGACTATTTAGTGGACAATTACATCAGCGAAAATGGCAAATTTACTCCAAATATTTGGGYAAGTTCATCTGCCTCCTCTTGCAGAACAACCAGTGCGTGTGAGTCATTTCATTCAAGATTTAATAAAAGTTTGTATTTGCCTCATCCAAATATTTTTCAATTTGTTGATAGTTTGTTGAATTTTCAAAGTGAAGTTTATGTTATAATAAACACATCCAACAAATTCCAAAAAGTTGTTAGGCGTACTGTAAAATTAAAGCAAGATTATCTTGAAGTCAAAATTAATAACTACAAACAAAATCTCATAGACAGGCTGACATTTGTAAAAAGTGTTTCATTTAAATACGCGCCAAATATGTAAATATTTTTTATACCTTATTGTACAAACATATATGTTAATATTGTGTTATTACGTATAAATATAGGTTCGTATTTTTGTAAATTTGTAAATATTTTTATACTTTACTGTACATATATACATGTTATTATTGTAACGTATAATTATAAGTTTGCATTAAAACTTGAAAATTGTTTTATTTAATTCCTTTAAGCGTGTTTGGTAAGAAAAAACACCGTAGCAATCACATTAATAATTTGCTGTTCGGGCAAAGCAGATTCTTGGCTCAACTATATTGCGGGATTAGTTGACCCGCTCAGTCAGAGAAGGGTTAGATAGGTAGACTGGCCCAACTATAGGACTCCGAAATTTGCAAAAAGGTAGTTACCCCTCACTTTCACCCCCTTCCTGATAACCTATTTAACCCACAAAAAATAGGTCGCTTTGGGTAGTTGAGATTTATACGTTTGCCAAATTTCAAGTTCATATATTAAGTCTTTCGAAAGTTATCGTGTCCACAAACAAAACCACAGACACACAGGCAAGATATTTTTTGCTCAATTTTGTTTTGTTTTCAACCATTTTAAAGGGAATGAGCAAACAAAAGTTTTTGGAAAATTTTTTCGCGATACAATACTTCCCATCCGTTGTATGTGGAAGTAAAAAGAACTCAAATGTATTAAGAATGTTACTCTAGTTGCAACATATTTGAATCGTTGTATAATCATCGGTTATGGATCCATCTTTCGAATGCATCGGAAACCGCCCCAGATTCGTCGTTTAACGAGATCTGTGCTTAAAGTGGGAGAAGCCTGTTCAAAGTTTTTTGCTCTTTGCATCACTTCATTAAATAATCTAATCGAGGTTGGCCAGATTATGATAGTGCCGCGCAACACCAGAGAGCCGTTACGGTTGTTCCACTTTAGCATTTTTTGTTCCAGTATGCGTCCGCGGAATAGAATAGAATGCAGCTCAGCATGCTACATCTCTTGTTTTTGTAGTGGCTTATCTCGATATCTGAATGAATTGATGTGGTATGGGATCGTACAGTTAGGTGTACTAGTTTTGCTAATACCCAGCAAAATTAGACAGAAAGTCGTTAGAGGTTTTAAAAAGTTACAAGTAATAGCAGAGACATAAGCAGCAGGAGCAACTCATCAAAATTCTTCATGGTGTCAAAACAAATTTCCATATTTTTTTGTTGGATCGGCATAAGTGAGCTTAGTATCATTCTCTAGAAAACTTGGCCACAATCTTACCGATTTTTCAGAAAAGTGGTGTCTTTACACCGACATTAAATGAAATGCAATCATTTTTTGAAAAAAAATTAGGTGACTTTAATCTTTGGATCAGCAGGAGAATGCAGATGCGAGAAATTGTTGAATATAACTAAAAGATATTCAGAATTTTTGAAATAAAGTATTGATTACATTGCTAGATACAAAAACAAGTAAACCTAGATTGTTTGTGGTCAACTATTACATATTTGGAATCCTCGAGATTCTTTTTCAAGTATCACGTGGAAAGAGCTACAAACAATATGTTGGTAACCCTGAGTTAGGAAAAATACCTGAAGAAATAGCTGCGGATTAAAATTGTTAAATTTTTAAAGAATATACTGACGTTAGCAACATTTATTGATTAAAGTGTACGTTTTTTTTAATTACGATGTGAGAGGTACACGTCTACATTGAAACCTCCTTCAGGGCACTGCAAAATATACAACCTGCAATTTAAAAGCATCTCAAATTTACATTAAGACGAGATTAAAATTTTTATTAGTATGTTCCAATATCTTCATAATTATCCGATGAATAATAAAATGGATGAAAATACTCGTTCAGATTATATTTTCTCATCTAAACGTTTGCGTTTAAAACTGACAATAATTTAGTAAAGTTCAAGTATCAATGCTTAAAAATTTAGGTTATACTACTTTTGGTTAAGGAATTGTGACTGCAACAATTATACAATTAGCTAACAAATTAGAGAACTTGAGCAAGACAACTTAGTGCGTAAATATAGCTATTATTTAGATTGTCTACATTTTACAAAATCTTACAAGCCAGGGCAAATTCCTTATACAGGGTGATTCATTAAGAATGGGCAATCTCTGAACTGGAGATACTACACACCAAAATATGGTGATTGAGCTTACAGATAGATAGAGGGTGTTCAAAGTTGGAATTTTAATTTGAAATTTCTCAATAATTTTGTGATTTTAAGCAGTATCTTCTGAAAAATTACGAATTTAATGCTAAATTTAGCACTATGCATACAGGGCGTTAGTTACACCATGGTACTTAAGTAAATTACAACACATCTTTTTTACTCAACGAGTTATGGCTAAAATGACTAGAAAATCTAAAAGGCAGTTAAATTTTAAATTTTGTTGTTGATAAGTGCTGAGGTGCCGACACAAGCCTATTTGAAAAAAAGTCAAAGTAATAACGGTCACTTAGGAGGCTTTACACTGAATGTTTAAAATGCAAATAACTCAAAAACTGATAGAGTTACATGAAATAAATCAGAGTGCTTTTTTATTGAAAATGGAACTGCCTTTTAGATTTTCTAGTCATTTTAGCCATAACTCGTTAGGCAAAAAAGATACGTTGTAATTAAGTAACAAGGTGTAACTAACGCCCTGTATACATGGTGCTACATTTAGCATTGAATTCGTAATTATTTTGCCAAAAAACATAAAGTTGCCAATTTTCCAGACGATACTGCTTAAAATCACAAAATTATTGAGAAATTTCGAATTAAAATTCCAACTTTGAACACCCTGTATCTCGTAAACCTGCAACATTGGCATATTAAACTCAATCAGCATATTTTGGTGTGTAGTATCTCCAGTTCAGAGATTGCTAATTATTTTCAATGAAGCATTGCGGTGTTTGCAATGGTAAAATAAATACCTTTAATAAGTGCAAAACCTTTATTGAGAATTTTTTGGGACACCTACGGCGCCAGATACCTTCAATCTATCTATTCTTTTCAAGATACGCAATCAGATCCTTCCTGTCTTGCTCCTTTTTCAACCCTGCGAACGCCATTTTCGTACCGGGCATGAACTTCTTCGGAGCTTCCAAGTATTTAAACAGATTATCCTTGTTCCACGTAACTCCGCTCTTCAGGTTGGCGTCTGAATATGCGAAACCGGACACCGTCCCTGCTTTTCTCCCAACTATTCCGAAAAGGTTCGGACCTACGCCGTTTTTGCCGCCCTTCTCTATCGTGTGGCACATGCTGCAGGCCCTTTGGAATACCTTTTTGCCCTTCTCTGCATCGCCCATGTCGGAGGAGGACGTTTTCTTACATGAATTTTTATTTGACACATCTGTGTCAAGGTTACAAGGCMTTGTCAGTTMTGTCATCTCATCTGAGTTTATGTCTGACGGGGTGTGGAAGTTATACAGWACAAACAGGAATTTTATAAATAAAAATTCTTTAAATAAATAAGAGCTAAGTGTGGATATTTGGTCCTAWTTTAACTATAATGAAAGCCCTAATMACAGTGCAGTTCCGCTAAAGATCTGGTAAGACAATCCAAGAAGTCATTCCATCTACTGAAGATGCCAGATTAGCCGCCGAAMTMCGTGTTTAGGCTTTTTAAATCATTATGGTTGGAGCTTTTCATTGTAATTTAATTGGAATTAAAACTTTCCGAACAACGCCATTTTTGAAAGAACTTCAAATAATGCCAAAACAATTCACAATATACACAGTGTTTAATTTAAAATAAAAAAGCATACTGTACAAATAAAAAACCCATTTACGTTATATACAGTACTTTGAAAAAGGTAGATGTGTTTTTATACATTTTCTAAATAAAACGCTAATGAAGTTACAGGAGAATGCCACCCTAATAAGTACTTTATGAAGGTCCCCTTTGAAAACAGAACGAAGAAAACAACCATGTAGTTTTGGAAGTAGCTGCCAAAATTTTATTTCCTATTCTATATACAAAAGTAGGTACAATTTACAAACTGCTTCTAAACTTACTAATTCAAGTAACTTTAAAATATAGTTCTTTTACAATTACAACAAGTTATTCACAGAATTTTCATGAATGCAAAACTACAACCACAACATATATCTACAAATTTAGTGAGCTAGGCGTTACCCATACTCGAAAACAATTTACAAATTTGCGTTGGACTTGCAAAGTTTGATGTGGAACGTTTTGGAAAAAATCACATTCATTATTTTTTTATCATCCTCAGTGAGAAGCTGCTTAGCATGCACAGTCGCAGGCACAACGCTTGACACGTTTCTCATTCTTGGGGAGCAAGGCGTCAACTGAACGTACGGACCTTGGTTGGACATCTAAAAAGGAAGAGAATCTTTTAAAGATCTTTGTTAAGTCTTAGAGATTGTATTGTATAGCGTCAAATCACAGTCGATCTGCAAAAGCGGAAAGAAAATATGTGCTAGATAAGTAAACTATAGATTAAAGGTGATAATAAGTATTAGAAATATTTGAACTAAAGGAAACTAATTTATTAGAGAACGAGACTATAATACATCGTGGTATAACGAAGAACTAAGAGAGAGTTGAAATAAAAGGCATGTCACAAAGGAAGAACCAATGTATAGCCTACTACATATTTAAAACCTTCAAATCTTCTCTTGTAATCTTTTTACGTCAGGTGTAGTGCAGGTTTGGTCAATGCATCTGTTATCATTTCCTTTGTACTTATGAATGTTACACTGAAGCTTTGTTGTTCTACCAATTCCTCACATAATTGTGGTGTATAGCAATATGCTTTGTTCTAGAATAATAGCTGGTGTTCTCAGTTAATTACTTATCAATACTGTTGTCATTTTAAAATTGTTTGTTGATGGGCCGTCACTTAAGTCCGCGTGGTTGAATTTGCTTTAGGCTTTTTTTCCTTGCTGAACTCTGTTCTAGGAAAACAGAGTCGTATAATAAACCGTCAGTTGATGTTTTATTTCTGATCCTTTCAGGAATTTGCCTAACTCATTATTCATGTATTTTTTCTTATTGTCGGTTCTTAAGGTTTTTATTTTCTTACCAGTTTTCAACCAAATGGTTGCTTCTCTGTGGTAAGATAAAACCTTTCTTTTGAAATTTTTGGTCACTGTTGCTGTACGGTTACGATTTGAGTCAGTAATGAATTTGTCCTTAGGAGTAAATGTTACTGACAGATGCTTCTGCTGCTTTGTTTTCCACTTCTTTGTTACACTCCTTTGCTGGTTTCTTGTATTTTCTTTGGCATTTCTTCTGGGTTTTGTTCGCCAATATTTTAAGGTGCCCGTATTTGTTGCTTTCTGGCTTTTCACATCCTGCAAAAGCTTTGTTTAGATGGAATCTGCAGTAATGGAAGTGTACTTGAACTTTTCAGTCCTACCAAAAGTAATCATCCAACCAATTCGTCTGGCTTCAAATCATTTAACTTGCTGTCATTATGACGGTATTGACATATTCAAATGAACTGCGATCACTCAACTGGGTCAATACCGAGTTGTTATCAGCGTGTTGAGTTTTCTAATGCAATTTTCAATATATTCAAAGCTGTATATGCTTAATGATTCACTAAATCTTGATTTGGAAACTTCCTTTGAATTTGTCTCTCTTCCTTCCATACACTTTCACAGGTCTTCATGTAAATGTTCCAGTAAAGCTAGCGTTGTAAAGCTGCATGTCGAAAAATTTTCTCGTCTCTATAATTACTAACAGCATTTCTTTCAGCGGAGATTGCACTGACTCTTGTGGAATCACATTTGATGTTATAGTTGCAGGTGTTGCCATGATGCTTTACATTGCTCTCTTCTGATCTCTTCACTGCTGAACACCAGGCTACCTCTACCCATAACCTGATGAATCTTAAGTATTTTTAAGAACACAACTATATCAACAACTAATTTTTGTTCACACAAGCGTACACTCAACAATTCGGATAGGAAAGAGGAGCAACAATTGATCAAGAGTACATCAAAGAAAGAGAAGCAGAAGAGAAGATACCTTGAAAACMCCAGCATACTTACAGTGTGGTCTTGGTTCTTCAGATGCCTGAGCCTGCGGTTCCTGAGGCTGTTCCTGCTGCATCATGGGCACAGGAATATGAACGGGGATTCCCCTGGCATAAGTCTGTCTTCCATTCATCTCAACAGCGTTAGTCCTCGGCTGTTGGACAATGCGAACTTCCTGTTGAGGAGCCTCCTCAGATTCCTGCTCGGAAACAGCCACAATCATGTCGCGATTCGGCAGCCTGTTGATCTGGGTCAACACTTCCTCAGGAATGGGCAACCTCTGAGCGATTTCTTCGGGGATCGGGATCCTCTGGACCATTCCTTCCGGCATCATCTGGTAACGCGGCTGTTCCTGCTCCTGCTGGGGAAGCTCGTTGGTGTTCTGGGCCTCCTCCTGCTCCCTCTGGACGTCCATGAGTCGCTGGGCGATGATCTGCTGCGCGATGTGGTGCAGGACGGAGCTGGGTGGCATCTGGTTGTCTTGGGGTTGGGGCCTCTGCATCATGTGAGCGGGAGGGGGGCGCATGGCTTCCATCGGGTGCATGGGGGCCGATTGGGGAATCTGGTGCATCTGGGGTGGCATGGGGGCGGCCTGCTGGGGCATGTGCGTCTGGTAGGAGTTGCCGACGAGCGGGATCATCACTGGTTGGATCATGATGGTTGCTTCTTCTTGTTCTGGTTCGGGTTGGGGAGGGGCGTGTCTGGAAAAAAACGTTAACAGCTAATGAGTTTTGCTTCCTTTTTACAACTTCCACGGGATTTACGCAAAAGCGGAAAAAATCTAACTGACTATGAGGACGACATATTTGGATAGTTCTTTTTCTCTGAATGGAGTGAGAAAATTTGGATAACTAAAAATTGGCTATCTTTTACGGAAATAATCCAATTTTCGGTAAAGTGAAAAGTATGGAAACCTGAATTTTAACCTAAATTTAAAAAAACCAAGCATTTACAGGGCTACCATGAAAAAATTATATTTTTAGTCATACAATCCGCGGTTAAACTGTTGCAGGCTAATTTCGGAACACCCTGTATATAGGAAGGAACACCTACCACGACAGCAACAACTATGCAGGATGTTTCACGAATGATAATGACCCTGACAAAATTAAAAATGCAACCCAAAATACATTTGCAGAGGTAACATTGATAATTGTACATCTTCTTAAAAAATATAAAACGTAGATAGCTGTATAAATTCGTAAATTTTGACATAAACTTCAATTATTTGCTTTAAGTAAATTCGGTATTGTAATACAAATTTTATTTTTGAAAAATGTTTATTCAATAACATTAATGTAATAAATGCTCAAAATGTCGCCCTCCGGTGTTTTCACAAGCATGCTTTCGTGCCCAAAACGATCTTTTAACATGCATTAACATTTCTGGAGTGATGGATCTACACGCATCACGTATTTTATTTTTTAAATGTTCTACACTTTCAACTGGTGTTTTGGTGTACTTGCTCTTTTACCATTCCCAACAGAAAAAAATCCAGGGGAGTAAGGTCCAGTCAAAATCAAAATCATATCTGTTTTTTCATAATTTGAATACAATTGACTTTTAATAAATAAATACAGTGACCGGAACCATAGCGCATAGCCGTAATGGATTCCCAATTTATTTTTAAAATAATACCATTATATAAAATAACCACATTGGCTATGAGAATGTATTTTGGGTTGCATTTTTAATTTCGTCAGAGTCATTATCATTCGTGAAACATCCTGTATGCATTCCCAACTTACTGGTTCAATTCTTTTACCTTTGGAAGTTTCCACTTTCGCAAACGATGACCATCCTCTCTCCACTGACTCTCTCGTATCGTGGATCCGTGGTTAAGTTCACTCCGAACGGTAGAGCGACAGTCTTGGGCTTGTGGTCGACGATTTCTTCTGCCCTCTTCTTCTCAACCATGCAGTTCATCCTTGACCTTTGGTTCTTCTCCATCAGCGCGCTGGCCAAGTCGTCAAAATCGAGCTGAAGAGGTAGCTTGATGTGCACCGGTTTCTCTTCTTCTTCGTCGGATTCCACTGAGTTCTCGGAGTTCTCGGATGAGTCGTCCTGGCTGTCCTGGGAGTCCTTGGTGTTCTTGGACTCGCTGACCTGGAGAGGATCGGCTTTGTGTTGGGGTTCATCCTGCAAGAAAGGACGAATCTTTTAAAGTCGAAAAGAATGAGTTTTGATGGACAATGCTTTGTCAAAACTTTTAACTTTGACTATGTCACAATGATAGACCATATTGGCTTTACTACAAGCCTATAAAGAAACAAAACATCACTGATATAAAATAGAAGTAGCAAGGGACCCTTGAGGTACGCCGGGGGTAGCAACATATGATTTGGTGACGTAGTTTCTATAGCTAACGCTAAGTTGTCGATCTTTTATAACATATTCACTAAAACAAGCTATATATTTGTAGCTATCGACCTTCTGTTCATAAAGCCTTCCTGGCACAATAAAATTATGCTTCGAACATAATCACATAGCTTTTGATATAACAATGTGTCGAAGATTTTCGAAAAATTGCAAAGTAGGGAAACTGATCTATAATTACAAATACAAATCTGGCATCGTTTTCAATATTAAATTAAAGAAATAAATAAGGGCCGGCACAGTTCTACAAAAGGAAGCTGAAAATTCCTGAACGTAAAGGAATTCTTTGAAACCTCAACCTCAGGAAAGTGTGAAGCATGAACGATACTAGAAAACATAATTTTATGATAAAAATTTACTTCATGTCTTATTTTGCTCAAGGACTAGAGCAGCAGGTTCTAATTTCTTAAATCCAGTTCATTTATTTATGAACTTAGGTATGCGTTTCTTATTAACAGATATAAAATTAGAACTGCGCCATAGGTTTTAAACACTTAGCTTCATTAACCGGTGGAGTTGCATGAATGCGCTTGCAATTAGCAAAATATTTTTTTAGCTTATCAGGAACGAGTAGCAAGGACATAGCGTTTACTCGAGTAGATTGCGATACAGCCTTGCTATTATTCCGACGAGACAGAGAACCCCGCAACGTTTCACTCGCTTGTAGAAAGTGCTAGAAATCATTGGATTTTAAGAAATTTCGTAGCGTGACTGAACGATCTAGTTAACACTGGAGATTGAACGATCGCTAAACTGAATAGCAGTTTAAAATACACTCCCGGGCAAAATTAACGTACCAATATAATAAATTTCAACATTTATGCTTTAGATTATTACGTGCTTTGGACATTTTTCACTATTCTATAAACAAATAAAAAAAAGTCTATTGGAATAGTAATGCGCTTGATGTTGTTTACGTGTTCTTGATAATTCATAAGGAGCTCCTTGAAGGTTAAAGATATTTCGTTCAAAGCGTTTAATCAAACATGAGGCAGTGCGAATATTAAGAATACATAATAAGGGATATTCTCAGCGTTTTATGCATTTATAAATATTTTAAGGAAACGGGAATTTATGTGCCAGTACAAGAAATGGACGTTCTCTTAGACAATCTGATTTAACAATCATGATCTCGAAGCTATCCGAAATGTCTTGATTTCTGCTGGAACGGTCAGAATAAGTTTAAGGTAAGCTGGATTAGCCAACAAAAGACCAACTGCTTACCAAGCAGAATAGAGTTAACAGATTTAGAGCCTAAAAAAGGTGAGCCTAACATCTCTTGATGGGCGCGAACGAGCCTGGTAGAGAGCAGGAGAGAGATTTGCTCCATGCACTATCCATTTGGTGGGAGGAATCTATTCCTAGTCCCTATTCGACCCAGATCTATGACAACACTGTAGTGAAAAAATATTGCTTTTTGGTCCTTTTGTGAGAGGCATTTTTTTATTTATACAAGACAAATTACTTGAATTAATGTCATTGAGTGGCTGCCAAAAAAACCGACGTCTGACATGGACATATCTGGGCTATGCCCAAAAGAAACATGAGACATTGTAAATATATCTCTATCGGCAGACCTGTAAGAACTTCAAAATGCAGTTCTTACAGAGTGAGGGAATATCCCACAAAATATCATCCAAAATTTAATAATTAGAAACATGCCTAAGCATATGAAGGCAGTTATTAGAGCCAGAGGAGAGGTCACACACTAACACCCATTGAATCTTGTTACCATTTAACTGTTATTTACTCTTCTTTAACTGTAGAGTAGGAATATTTGATTTAGTTTGTCCAGAAGTGTGTGCATGTATTTCATAAAAAGCATCAGTATTAATCCCTATGTCGTATTCAGTAGCAAAATTGTCATACTCGAAATATCATTAATGCCCTTGGTCCAGGTCAGGTTGCCATTATTTTAAATGTATCTGAGTACTAAATATTCGTCACAGTCGAGATGGTAGAGTGACCTTGTATATTAATGCTGTTTACAATTATTATATAGCACTAAATCTACGTTTCGTAAATTCTGAAGTATTTTAAAGCAACAATTTAGATTTTTAACAAAATTTGTAACAGTGCTAGATGCACTTTTATAAACCATGTAAAATATGACAATAATTTCCCCTTCTCAGAATAAAATGTTTAGTTTTGTACCTTTATGTAAATCAAATGTCATATTGATGGGTTATTTCATTGTAAGAAAATGAATGGCGAACGACGTGATCAATTTAACTTCTGACTTGCTTCGAGAATTGATTTAATTAGTTAAGATTCTTTACGCTCTTACCTTTAATACTTCTGTTTAGGGAAAACACATTAATATTTTTAATTTGCGGCAGCCAGTTAACTATGATTATTGATTATTAAACAAAACAATGGTATATCAATGTTTTATCTGACATTTTGTTGTTTATACTTAGAAATAAGTGTTACCACGTCATGATTTTAAGTTACGTTACTCAAACTGCCTAAATATAAATATGTTGATTAGAGAAAGGCTTAGGATTTATTTTCAGTTTGACCACAGCTCAGGTTTGCGCAAATATAGTTCGTCAAAACTCAGGCCAAAGAAGTATCAAAATGTACAGGTGTAGAGCAAACGCTTTACTCAAACGAAACATGCCACTTTTGTTACACTTGAATTTTTTAAGGCTAGAAATTTCTTATCTAGTAAATAATGATTTGTAGAGCTTTTATAGAAGTGAAGGTAAGACAGCCTAGTGAAGAAGTGCATAATAATTCCCTCAACATTTACTCGATTGTTGTCACAAAGTTGTTCACCCATCGGCTACTAAAATCCACCTATTATTACGTGTAACCGATGGAAAATTTCTCTGCAAAGGTCTTTCACCTGTGCGGAGGAAGTGCATTATTGAAAACCTAATGAAAACGTTACATAATGTGCAGCCCGGATGCTATTCGTAATAAATAGGTTGGTATTAAAGGAAAGAAGCATGGGCAATCTCCCAAATGGGAACGTCTTTGAAAGAGCAGACCAGTAAGGAAGTGATCGTGCATTTTATACCGTGAAGTAATTAGTTTTGTCCTTGAAGTTAATTGTGCTCTTTGTGACTGCCAGATGACGCGAAATAAGGATGAATTTTTTGTTTGAATGCAGGAATTGCATAAAGCAGTTCGGAGTTGTCGTGCTGTTGATTTCTAATTTGATATGCGTTAATTCTCAATCAGAAATCGTGCTCCTATTAGTAGAAATTTATGTTCCTTTGGTACTTCGTATGATATTACACATTATGTAGATCACGGATCTTTATTCTCCCAAGTAAAATCTATCAACTCATTTTTTGTTATTACGCGAGAGCGATGCAACTGAATGCGCCTCACCTAACTGAGTTTATCAATAACGGAATTAGTAATAAAGGGGCTTTCTATGATCAGTGCACATAGAAAACATACAAATAATTTGGGTCTTTATTTCACAGATGTTTTAAGTCGCCTTGCAGAAAATCGACGAAGATTATTCATGGAATAAATACTTCATTAATTACTTCAGTACCTAKATTTTATAAACATTTATTATTTCTATTTATGTTGAATAATACTCTACAGGACGTTCCTGCTTTGCCCCCCCTCCCCCCAGACCAAAAGCTGGGTACGCCCATGCTTCAAATGGTTCTACAACACCAAATATAAGCTTTTAATTTTAGCAAAAATCTACTGATGAAGTGAGAGGAAAACTACCACCAATAAAAATAAATAGGAGTTACAGAAGTGGGCCATATAATTTTCATCTACTTCTTGAGATTTTTTTTTAAACAACCAAACCGCAAAATGTTATTCATCACAGTCAACGAAACAATGAAGCATCTTCGAATGCGCAGCTGTGACCCGCTTCTTCAAGAGTTAAAGACCTCTCGCTTTCACCGTTGCTACAGCCGTGAAGACGTTTATTGCACACCAAGATTGCACACATGTGTGCTCTTTCAATTACAATCTGCAACGGGCCGTATTTATCACAGGCGTGCAATGTTAATTCAGGGATGAAATTACGCAACTTAAGGGTTGGTGTCTTATCTAGCGTTCAAGTCTCCATGAGACCTAAATGCGTGGTTCACGGGAGATGTCAACTGCAGACCGAGTATTCTCGCGTCAAGGTTCGAGTATGATATTTTGAGGGCTTTTGCTCGGTTTTCAGTAGTGTCCGTCATTATTGGTTATGAAATATGAAACAAATTGTGGATGTTGTGCAACACGGGATATAATTACGAATGCTTGTTAGCCAATTTGGCAGCTGCTGACGAAAATGAAGCGAAACGGTTACGATTTGATACGAATTTAGGACATCGTTCGGAGAACACCGTAACTAGACCAGGTATTTTAACTAGAGAACCACTGGTTGTACAAAATGCGTACGTACAAGAATCTTTCAGTGTATAGTAACTCGAAAACGGCATATTTACTTATTCAGCACAAAACTTTGGTTACTCTTCAACATAGTACCCGAGCTTCTAATTTTTGGGTGCCTCTGGTATACAATACTTTAGACTCATCACGAAACCACATGATCTTTAACATCTAAGAACAACTTTGTAAAAATGCAAGTTTAGAATGGTTATTAAGAGTGAAGAACTGTCTACACCTTTCTTCTACTTCTTCTTCTGTGGTTGTTGTCGATGGCATGTTGTTTTCCGGGCAGGTTCCCACGTTGCTTATTTGACCTTGACGTTTCGACACTCATGTCGGTGTCTTCCTCAGAAGTAGCTCAATTTCAGAGCGGAAAACAACACGTCACTTTTCTTCTACTTCGTTAAGGTAATCCAAATAGCATCAAAATAAGGAAAAAACAAACACCTTGGTAATTCCACCAGATGGGAAGCATCAGTTCAGCCTAAAACCTCCGCAATTTTACATCAGATTCTGTAGTTTGCCTTTTTTATAACCAACATCGATAACGATCTACTCATTATCATTTTTGTATACGTATACGTTAATGCTGTGATTAGCTTGTTGTTCATGAGATATCTTTTGACCTTGGTAAAAACTTTACAGGAGACACTCATTATCCATTGAAATGCTTAATCACTTAATCTATGTCAAACCTCGCAAGTCTAAAATGAGCTCCTTAAATCTAACTCCTATGGAAATGTAATTGCCAGAAATGATAAAGAAACTGTAGGTGAAATTTAATAGAAAATCAGTGTATTTAATTAAAGAATATGTCCTTTTAAAAGTTATTGATTTTCATTGCCACAACGAAAGTTTGTAAATTGCAACCGACCTCCTACTCTTGAAAAAAATTATGCACCGATAACACTAGATTGCCCGCTGCAGTCGTTAAGTGTTTGTACAGTATGTTGCATGAATGATACTGACCCTGACGAAATTAAAAATGCAACCCAAAATACATTCTCATAGCCAGTGTGGTTATTTTACATAATGGTATTATTTTAAAAATGGTTCCTGTCACTGTATTTATTAAAAGTTAAAATGTATTCAAATGATGAAAAAACAGGTATGATTTTGATTTATGGTGAATGCAAGAAAAATTTTAAACAAAATTTTGTTTGAACTTGTGTCAGGCAAATTTTGAGGTTCTTCGTCTTTGACAAAGATTACAGGTGTAATCGAAACGTCAGACTATTAACTTTTTGTCAGTGTTTTCAATAGACAGCGATCTATCCGACAAAATATTATCTTATATTATGGACGCTGAAAGCATTCACCCTCGTATTTTACCGGCACTTCTCCAAAATGTAAATTTACAAGTAAGACAAGATCTATGGTTCCAAAAATATGGAGCACCTGCGCATTATCGTAGAATAGTGCGAAATCATCATTTGATCTTGCCTAACCGAAGAATAGGAAGAGGTTCAATTAATCCTTGGCCACCGAGAAGCCCGGACCTTACTCCTTCGGATTTTTTTCTGTGGGGAATGGTAAAAGAGCAAGTATACCAAACACCAATTGAAAGTGTAGAACATTTATAAAATAAAATATGTGATGCATGTAGATCCATCACTCCAGAAATGTCAATGCATATTAAAAGATCGTTTTGGGCACGAATTCAAGTTTGTAAAAACAGCGGAGGGCGACATTTTGAGCATTTATTACATTAATGTTATTGAATAAATATTTTTCAAAAATAAAATTTATTTTACAATACCGAATTTACTTAAAGCAAATGACTGAAGTTTATGTAATAACCATAAAAAGTAAAAGAACAAGTCATAATGAAGGATGACTCAAGAAATCAGCAAGCTATTATAACTGTAAACTCAGGAGAATCTAGGGTCATCCGATTATAAATCATTTCACTGCTTATATATTGCTAGTCCCTTTCGTGCGTTATCTTCTAGAATTTATTAGGATTATGCTCGAAGATATTGCATATGGTCTAATACTGTCAAATTTCATAGAATTTTATCTGTACCGGCATCCTACTTAACAATTACCTGTCTTTAGAATTTTGTTATTGTCTCCTTTGGTCTGTAGAAAAGCAACAAAACCAATTATTTCCAGACCAATAATCGACACCTGGGCTGAACCCAGAAGATCCAAACAAATCCCAGCAATTTCACCATTGTTTCCGTGGCATTAAAAATTCATTATAGCGCCGTTTCTCCGCCGGCATAACCTTTCCGAAGCTTCGCCCATTGCCATTTTAATAACCGCAGCGGTCGGCCATCTTTGCACGAACAAATGCCATCATCCGTACAAATACAAATACGAATCGAAAGCGCGCTCCTCCTGCACTGTAAAAAGTGAAAGTCCGGTGCGCGATGCGTTGCTTTTTTCAAACGGCCAAAAGCCGTTACGGGCGACCAATGACGTGTGAGAATAATGATTATGTTTTTTTGTTGGGATTACGGTGTCGCGGGCCAGGTCATTGTGGCTGACACAGTTTCGTGGGTTGTGTGATTCACAGGCACAAAAAAAGGTTGAATATTAAATGCCATTGTTATAGGTTTCGTTCGGTATTTTTCTGCTTTGAAAACTGGACAGGTTGTGAAGATTCTGGTTTTCAAAGTCAAACACGTCTTTTTGGGATTTAATTTACTTGAGCAGTTTATTTGAAATTCCACATTTATTACTCTAATAGCATTAAAATTGAGTCGCGTCAAGCCAGACTGTTAGCCTGCCTTCTGATGCTTCAGTTTTGCAGTCAGTTGCTGTTATATGAGTAACGCAACATTTGTCCATTGAAAATATATGTATGTCTGAAGTTGACATTCTCTCCACTCGTAAATTAAAAGTTAAATGTTATAGGTTTTCACCAGCAGCACTCTTAAATTCGTATTTCTTACCTGGACAAGTGCTTCAGGTTGCAGTGGAGCTTGGAATCTATCAGCAGCTTCTGTTAGAAGTTCTATTTCTTGCTCCAGTTGCTTGCAGGATGCATTGGCTTGTACATAGGCTGAGGCTAGGATGAATCCACCCAAAACGACAGAAACTAGCACCACAGTCACAGCGATGATTTTTGCCACTTGGACAGCTGAGCTCTGATGTCTGTGGTATGCCTGAAAACAAAAGATAAAAATACTTGAGAAAATAGTCGTAGCACAAGTAAATAAATATCTAGAAAAAAAGTATATCTTGCCAGTTGACTAATCTGGCTTTCGTAGAGGTATATGGTACATAACGTGTCTTTTTCGAATGATGATCATAACGTATAATGCAGTTTTTTTAGGTAGGTATACTGGTAGTTTGTAGGTTCTAGTATAGTAATGCAACCCTCTTACCGTTCTTACAACCCTGCAATACTATTTACCTTTCATTTACAGCCACAGTTGGAATGATTTTGCGAATTTCCAGTGCCAGCTTTAAGCCGTTTTAAACTCGTTTTTTGTTTGTGTAGTGTATATTTATCTAAGTAGTTTTTAATCATTCGGTTAATAAGAGGTTTTACATCGATCGTTTTTATTTACGTCTCAAAATGAATTGCACGTAGTTTTAGATGAGTAGCAACATTATTTTGCACAAGCAAAGTATATCTAGTTATAATAACATTTGTAATCTAACTAGACAACATGCACATCTGAGCATTTTTAATACGCAAAGAAAAATCTCGCATTCCTAAATATTTTCATTTTGATCCTTAACATTCCTGTAATATTTATATTCTGTGAATATGTTGAATTCTGTGCTAGCCGAAAATTATAAACAATACATTTTAATATTTTTACAATCTTTCAACTATTGGAAACATGCGGTTAACGGTTAACATAACTAAATATGTAAATAAAATACGAGTATTTTAAAAGAAAATAATAAGAATACATATTTTTTATCTAAAGCTCTAAATACAAAAAAAATAATTCCATACATCTATTATATATTTACAAAAAAGTCTATCAAGTTTACACCGACATAACTTAAATATATTAGTTATTATCATCATCATTACTGTCAAATTCTGAATCACTGCTAGCATCATCATTAACATGTATTATAAAATTTTGAACATTTGGGGATATATAGCTATTTTCAATCTCAATAACATGCTTAATACAGCTTTTCCACAGTTCTTTCGTTATACTACTTACCTCTCTATGAACTAAATCTACAAATCCCGAACTTAACTTTTTTAAGCGTACTTCACACTAATTCATTTGGGTTTAGGACGCAATAATACGGTGGCAAACGCATAATATATGTCTATGTCTTTTCGCTAGTTCATCAACTCGATATTGTTTGGGTATGTTGAGATTTTTTATTATTGTCAACAGATCTTTTTTGGCAATTTTTCCATCCGGAATTGTAATTTTATTCTTTTTCATGTAATCAATAATTATTTCTATTTTTTTTGTAGCTGAATGATAACTCGCGTTATCCATGACTATAACAGATCCTGGTGGTAGCCCTGGCAGTAACCAAGTTTGAAACAGTGCAGAGTCCATGTCACCATTGTAGTCAGCAGAACAATTTTGGATCTGTTTCGCCGACAGTAATGAGCCATTTTCCACCCATCCATCACTTCCTCCCGCATGAAGAATTATACTTCTTCTTCCTCTCGAAGGTGGTGCTTGCAGAACGCAGTTATTTGTCCCATCTGTCAGACCTTTTTTTATCAAGTCGGGTTGATTCCATTATGAACAAACGTTGGTTTAATGTGCTATAATTAAAACCGATGCTCCTCAAGTATTTTCTGAACCACTCTTCGCAATAACTTATGTTATATCCTAATTCCAAAAGTTTTAATTTCAGACTTGCCGTAGTTGGAACTTTATTTTCCTTATACATTTGGTAAATCGCTTTTTTAATTTCTATCCCAAGCTCTTTTTATATATGTAGAAATTTCTCCGAATTGCGTGATTTTCTTGAATTGCCTTCATTTTCAATAATATCTCTCACAGTCGTGTAGGGGACACCAACCATTGCACTTGTCACTTTTAACGGAGCATTGCACTCTTTTTTTTATTAAAAAATGTATACATTTTTCATGATTTCTTTGGCATCTTGGGTAAGAAAATGACGATTCCTCTTGTTTTCTTCAATTTGCACTTCCATGTTAGCGTCAGCAACTTTATTCTGAGTGGTACTTGGAGCAGCTTTTTCCCAAGGACGGAACATTTTTCGCTTCTCTTGTCTCGCGTATAGAAATACTAAGACTGAATGCTAGATAAATTTTATTGCAGGGTTGTAATAACAAAACAAAGACTTTCATTATTATTATAATACTTGTAAATAATAATTTCGTAAAAACAGTTGGTATGTTAACAACAACTGAATATGTCTTTTACATCTTCGAAAATTGATAAACAGATAAGAGTAATTAGGGGTTATATATAGATCTATAAGGACATAAAAACTGCAGTACTTGCAGTTATTGCAGATACAGAATATTCCCTAGTAAAATTAATGACAGTTATAAAACGCAAATCGAAAATTAATGGATCTTGTGATCAAGTATTTGTACGGCGAATTTCTAGCGACAAGAAAAAATCAAAACCACTTGTTGCGCGCAATTAACACAGACTTTCTCTTTCTCAGATATCGAAATAGAACTTTCGTTGACATTATCTACTGCAAACAATAATCTTGTACAAGCTGGTGTTCGGTCCTGTCTCAAACAACAATAAAACGTATATCTGAAGCGCATTCCGTCTTTATTCGAATCCACAATTCCGAAAGTAAAAGTTTCAAACAATGTATTTCATAAGCCGGTTCCCATACGTGCTAAGCAATATTTCAATTGGCGTATTTTGTTGTTCACGTTAATTATCTGGGAATTCGTCACAGTAGTTCGCTGAGCAAGAACAATCGAGAATTATGCACACTATGGATTCTTTCCGCATTGATTTCGATTGACATTGAACTGTTCTGTGTGAGATTTTTCTGGATTGTAATGACGAGTTTACAAGGAAGTCCAGTTTCCAGGACTATTTTTCCACCATAGAGCTACCAGGCAACTAAAAACACCAATCGATGTGTCCTGGCGTTGTTTCGGGCACAACTCCACTTACTTATTATCGAACAATGCATATTGTATTGCTTATGTGACAAAAGCTTGAAGCTTGCTCAATTTGCAGAGCTACGTATTGGATTTACGTGATTCACGACTAATAAACTTCATTGGTGAACCATTGTATTTGCTTTTGTTAACTACCCAAAAAAGATTACCTACTGAAAACAGAATTGCTGCATATTCATGACGAACATAACAAAATCACGTCAGTACAGCTTTAATGACTTACATTAATATCTGCAATTGAAATTAAATTAGATGAAATAGATGACAAAAAAATATAGTTTGCCACAAATAAAGATTTAAGTGGAAGGTTAAAACAAATTTTAACTCGTGTGTTCACTTTAAATTATCTTCAATCGATTTAGTACATACCCAAGAATGTTGGTATACTATTGGTATAATTTTACATATTTGCTATATAATTTATTGGTGCACAACTCAGCCAATTTAACGATATGAAACGTAAATATGTATTGACAAAAATTACATCAAAATTTTACTTGTTACTTCACTTATTATCGCTTTAATTATTGTAGCACCAATGACGTTCGATGTATACTTAATAGTATATGCAATAATATTTTCTGGGCTTATTGAATTGTTGTAAATTCAAGGAAATTTAGGTTTCATTTTCTATATTTACATAAGCTGTATGGTTTGGAATCTAAATTATGTTAGTACTCGACATCAAATTTTGTTCATTTTGGTTGATGGAGAAGGTGTACTTTTTAGAGTTTGTACATGCCCTTTTTTGTTATTCGAACAACCAATATTATTTTTAAGCAAGTTGCGTGGTAGATATAATAGATGAGTTATCGACAACCCTAACTAATGCATTAATTTACTTCTTTAGCTAAGGCATGATTTGAAAGTTTCGGGAAAAAATCAGAAAATTCTTATAGAAATAGTTTTATATTTGTCTCACATTTTTAAACAAACTCTCCTAACCATGCTTATTATACAACAAATATCAGATAATCGACAAGGCCCAGATTTGTCTTTGGACGACCGCAGTGTCAGTTTCCCTAATATTTCTAGAAAAACGGCGGCGAAATTGTTTTTCGTTTTCTGCTTCCTTCTTTCTACTTCTACCTTCCATCTATTATTATACAGCTTCCTACTTTTCAATTGGGCGAGCCTGAGGTTGGTTAGAGGAATTGTCTCTTTTTCGTACAAAGTTGATGTGGTTGGTCTCATACCGGTCCCTTGTGATTTTCGCATAATTACACGTAGCAAGATCTGCATGATGCGTGTTCACAAACTGGGGGGATATGAGAATATATAATTTTCTATTTCATAGTTTATAATCACCATAAGCTTGATCAGGTGTTCAAGCATGTGATTACGTAGTGTACCTGCACAAAACCGAACAAAATAGTTTCCTTAAAATGATTGCATTTTCCTGTTTACGGGTTATTAAGCGCAAATACAATATTATTTGCAAAATTGCTCTAAAATTATCTTACTTTTCTTGTCATAAGGCTGCTTATGTCATCTCTATTGCAATAAACAAATCACCGTCGGATTCAGTTTCTTAATGATCTCGAGATTTCTCAAAATAGCTAAATTGCAAATGACGACGCGAAAACCATTAATACATTACACAGTACTGTTAATTTCAAGCGACTACGGTCGATTTTTATAATAGCGTTGAAAGAAAAATGGTAAGAAATCTCGCATTTACACTCTGTCCAAAATACATACACACATGTTTGTATCTATTCTGAAGAGAATATTGAAGAAAAACCGTAGAAAAACTCCAATCCGATCTCGATTATCTTAAGCCAATCTTTAACACCTTCATCAACACGATGGATAGACGCAAAACCACCAGGCCATGCTGTATTGGGGCATCTGTTGACCATTGTTCAATTGTTTGGAGAAGGGTTGATAAATGATCCCATTTATTAAGAAAAAAGTTGCATTATCCATGACCAGTACGAAGCTGATTCAGAATGACCCAAGACTTTCTCGGGAGGTCAGTTCGTGCTACCTTATCTGTAGGATCGTCTATAAGCTGTTGTTTGAATATATCATGTTTCTTAAGTTGCCAAGCAGAATACCATCCATCTTCAATGGTATAAGGAGCACGAAGGAAATCTTCTGTCCACAGAGGTTTTCTGGAAGTTAGCCGAGTTGTAGGTAGCTCTTGCAGATTTCGGGAAATCAGAAACACATTAGGAGCTGATTGATATTTTTGCCAAGCTGGATATGTAGCAAACTGTCTGCAAATCTCCGGAAGAGCAACGCTTGAAAGAATCGGAAGCCAAGATAATGGAGTTGTTCCAGTGATTAGTCGCGTTGCAGTATTTAGTTGTGTGTCAATTTTTCCTCTGGATGACTATTTTTCCAGACAGGACAGCAGTACTCAGCAGTGGTATAAAACAAGGCAGTTACAGTAGTATGGAGTACACTTGCATTTGCACCCCAACTTGTACCAGCAAGCTTTTGCAGGATGTTCTAGTCTGTAATTTTTTAATGACGTTTTCTAGATGTTTCTTGTACATTAGAGACGTATCTAGAGCCACTCCAAGGTATCTTGGCGAGTTTTATGTTTGAGAATTATGTTATTTGAAGTTGTTTTGACTTTTGATGATTGATGGGATGAAAACAAGTTTCTTCTGTCTTCTAATGGTATAGGGCACAAGCTCCAAGCTTTGAAATAGCAATTCATAATCTCGATGTCTCTTGAAAGGTCAAGCCAATGCCATGACGTCTGCATACACAAATTTTCTCGATTGAGATACTGGAAATACGCGCATTAATACTTGTAAATGAGGTATAGTGAAATAGAACATTATACATTGGTCTCCTTCATTTAAAACCGATTAAAAAGGCTTCCGAGATAAAATTTTCATTAGCCCAGTGTACATTTGTACGGTGCTTTTATGTTAAGTGTATATGTATCTATTCTTATCTGAGCGGTTACGTTAAGAAACTGAGCACAAACTGATTATTTCGTTGCTCCTGTAGATAGGTACTCTACATGTTTTTCATATTATTCGAGGCACTGTTTATGTTTACAGCTAATAATGACCCCGTATTTCCTAAAAACAGCTGAAGAGTACCTAACCTATCATGCAGTTGGTACCTGACCAGTCGTACCTGGTACGAAGGCAATCCACTGACGTAGGAAGCGGGTAATTATTTGCATTTGCTAATGCCTCGCGCATCTTCGTGATATACCCGGCCTGCCTTTCACTTTGCACAACTCGAGGATAAGCATGAACGCGACGGACAATCTCCTTTGGTGTATTCCGAGTAAGAACAGAACTAAAAGTGCACGGCTTCCTACAAATTCCTTTTTGTACCAGCAGAAGAGGCCAATTTCTATATCTCCCACAGTGCGCTAGATTATGATCATTATTTATTAAGAAGTGGGCGGATATCATTGGCAAGAAACACGCTCAAGACCTTCAAGTTAAACTGTATAGTGCATCGGTAAATGTGACGGGCAGAATACTTACTCAACCATTCAATGACATTGTGTTCACTTCCTAACCACCTTCAGCCGAGTTTAACACTTTGTGTACCACTTTAAGACTACTTGTCGCTTGTCTATGAATCATGACGTGCAGGAATACAGTGTTCTAGAGCCACTTGGAGGAATTCGAGTTGTTTTCGGTATATAGTTGAAAATTAACTGGGGGATTTAAATTAATTAAAGTAAACAGTCGACACCATCTATTATACTATCAGACAGATAGGTAAACTCAAAGATATTAAAGGAAGATGCTTATCTCCCTTGTTTAGACCTACCACGATGTAAACAGATACACTGGTCACCAATCAAAAGTTATAACACACAATTAGCATGCGAGATGTAATTAATAAAATTAGGAGGAAGGATAAAAGACTACAATACTTAGAGGATGTTAAGTCCTTAGATGGATGTGGTTAAATAACAAAGACCTCATGATTTATAAGAAAACACAAAACTCTGAACTATACAGTCAGGTAATCTGGTGGTTTATTTACAAAAAATTATAGATCATGTTAGGATGTTTATTACAGACGATAGTGCTGTGAAAACTCATGTGATTTCTACAATAGATACTGCTGCTGCTTTTGTACGCGATTCTAATATTGCTAGAGCTGATAAAAAAAATAAAAATTATATGCACAGGTTTAATCCATAGTTACAATCTTTTGAGGAGCTCAGAATTCTCTTTAAATGTTGATCCATGCTCCAGCATTTCGGAATTCATTTCGCATACATTTTTTTCACACCCAAATCGACATGAATGATGTGATATACTATATATTTTAGTCAAATACGTCGGCTAGATAATATCATGTCATGGATGTTCGTAGCGGTTGACTAAGAAATGCGTTTTTCCGACCTCTAGTCATCTTGAATGAAAAAATTTCTTCTTTTAAAAGAAGCAGTGCAAATTTTGACGCTGTCATTACTCATAAAAAAGGAAGTCATCATAGAGCGTATTGTATATTGTCGTGTACTTAATATAGCTTTTATATGGTGTAACTTTTTGATATGAAACTTTTAATGGCACATCTATTGTGCTGCCACGGTAACGGGATTCCATTATTGTACTCCAAACTGTCCAAACAGTTAAGGCTAATAATTATCAATACCTACTCATATCAAATATTGATCTACCACTACCCAGTTGTGTAAATTATCACAATAAATTTATATCAACTTATTTAGACAATCAATGGCAAGTATATGTTATTTGTGCCTACCTAATAGAGGCTTTCGATTGTATCCAGAAATATGTCGTTAAAAAAGTTTCGCAAAACCTTATCTATACTGCGTGGTGTGACAAGAAAAGAAATGAAATAAGGCATCCAGTCGTATAGAAAACACTATTGATTTATAATCTAATAAAAATAGTTCCCCTTAGAGAACTGTATGAAAATTTTAGATTACGTATTCTGTCTTTATTACACTAGCAAGTTACTAAATATTCACTGCATTAAAATACAGGTGTGTCAACAAAAACTCCTAATTTTGTATTAGAAACACACTGACATCATCATTTTTTTACAAAAGTGCCATTTCCAGCAAGATGTCATCCAAAATAAAGTGAGGCTCATGGTCTGTCACTGCAACTTTATCAACAATTTTGTTATCATTTAATATCCTTCTTACGTGTGCACGTCTCACCCTAATTTTCGATACGGTTGCCCAATTTCCAAGACTGCATTTACAACAAGTAGCTTTCTTTTCTTCTTTGGCTTTCATTATGGTGCTTTCCTTCAAGCAAAATACTACTGGTACACTAAAAAGTATGTTCTGACACTAAATAATAACGAGGAAATAAATATTTTCCCGAATATCTATTGAAACACCCTTACTGGATCCAAACTCAAATGTTCTTCGCTGCACTACGACATAGACGTCTGTTGGTCTGAAGAAGTCCTATTATTGTATCCTCATGTTTAGGTTCAAATAGGACCTGCATGATAGGTTAGGCAACAAATAATTTAAACGAGCAAATAGTTACTTGAACTGCGTGGAAAGAATCAGCTTTTTTGAAAACAACTACTATCAAAAAATGTTCAGAGCGTTCAACAAAAAAACTCTTAACTTGGGGTCAAAGTTTCTTAAATTTGAAGATGCCACTGCTTCACCGCTCATTATTGTTTTCATTCTATCAACTTCACCTTTGTATGTAGAATTCAGCAGTCAATAGCTGTCATTACGTCATCATTGTCCGTTGATAAAAATTGTTCAATCTCAATTAATATTTTATTTATTTCAGGACGTTTTGCAAATATTGCTTGGTTTGCTTATCAAACGGAACAATACAGTTTGACTTTCTGAATACCTTTTTTGCGTGTACACTTTAGAAAAGCAGTAAATCCGTATAAGTGCATAATTTACACGTTTTGTAGATCCAAGGCATTACCAAACAACGATTTATAGTGTGCTGTATGCAAATATCTCTCAACATGGGAAAGCTTTACAATGCTTTCTATGCTATCAAAGTTGTTAATTTGGAGAAAGTGTCGTTTCTTACAGCTGCTGTTCTTTGCTTTTGTGGTTAATTGTTTCTCGAGTGCCAAGAAGACTCTTTATTATACTGAAATATCACGAATACAGATCGCTCTTGCACTTACGGTTTCAAGACCGCAATATTCAAAGCATCATCCTACGCTTCCATGAAGCAACACCTTTAAACGTGTAGCAACCCAATTTACAATAGCAAACGTGCCAAAACAAAATTAGTTCTTAATTGCACAACTCGCAACACCAAAAAACTTGCTTTCAAATCTGTTATTGCATTAAACCACACGACGCAACGAAAGCTGAACAAGGCAAAAACTACAGGCGCTGTCGCTCCTCAATTCTAAGATTGTTCTAATTCAAATGAAGACTGCTACGATTCCGGAAGTCTGTAACAGATCTTGTTTACGGACCGCAATAACCAATAACGGTTCATTTGAAAGGCGACACTTTTTTTCGTCGGTCTCGATTCAGAAACATTATGGAATAACACCCGTTGGTGATGCGTAATTCCGGAAGGGAACAATGCGTGGCATTTTGTTTTATTAGCCAGAAATCGTGGAGCTGTATCAGGATATCGCGCGCTGGCGATCAATGTTTCTAATGGAAAGCTTCCGGCGATGTTTATTGCAAGAAGAAGTACATTACACATGCTGAAAGCGCCGGTAACGCGTGTTTTTTTCTGGGTAAACGAACTGTTATGTAAGGTGGACAGTTTGGTGTGGGTACATTAAGAAGGCGTTGTATAAGAATGCTTCTTTCGTTCATTGTTCAATAGTTCCTTGCTGGGACAATATTTTAATGTTGATACCTTTAGGTTGAAGCGAACAATAAGGACTACACAAGATACAAAGAGTCGAGAAAATAAAAGTCAAAGAACTAGTTAGTTAGAAATGTTAAAAAGTATGAGATCAAAAGAGAAGAAAGTGTGGCATAAAATAAAGGAGCTGTACCAAATGACTAGAAAATGGGGATAATTAATAATTAATACACAAAAAAAGGACACACAGAAATGTGGCAACTATAGAAGAATTACACTGTGAAGTGAAGTAGCAATGGTTTATAAAAGACTGATAGAAGCAAGATTAAGAGAAAAGCTGGAACCACAATTAAATAAAGCACAAAGCTGGTTTAGAAGGGAGCGAAGCATGCAGTACCATCCATTTACGATTAAACAAATGGCTGAAAATATAGGCAAAGAAAAATGMATTTGTTTAGCATTCTTTGACTTAGAGMAAGCATTTGATAACATCCCTAGAAAAGTGGTCTAGGAAAGTATGAAGAAAAGAGGTATAAATAACAAGCTCAGAAAAAGCATAGAGAGGTTATACAGTAACACAGAACAAGTACCGTGGAATCTGGGATTCTCAGGTAGTGGTTGGATTAAGGCAGGGGGTGTTAAGCCCAACACTATTTATCATGGACGATATATTATGGGAACCACAAAACAAGGTCAACAAAGTTCAATTAGGGTATAGAATTAAAGGTGGTAAAGTAGCAGAATGCGCATTTGCAGATGACCTGATGATCTGTGCAGAAGACGAAGAGAGGTTACAACAAAATTCAGAGTTGTGTCTTAGAAAGAGCTAACAAAACGTAAAATATTAATAAATACGAGCAAGACTAAAACAATGGTCATAGGAAGGGACATAATTATAAATGGGAAACAAATAGAACAGGTTAAAAGTTTTAAGTATCTAGGACTTAAATAGAAAGCAATGGAAGTACGGATGAAGAAATAAATGAAAGAATCACTAGTGCAATAAAGGTATACCACATAACATTAATTTTAACCTTATTTTACTTCGGTACCATTCGGAAATATTAAATCTTTAAAGTCTACGTTTTCCTCAGCAGGCAGAAAAAAACACCTTAGTTTTCATGGTAATGTAGTGATATACAGCAACAAAATAGCTTTTTTAAATTTATAGTCCTGTGCGACAGTGCCAGCTGGATATAATTCGCCGTTCTTCACGTATGTCTGTCAAGTACAACTGCTCTACGAGTTAGCAGATGGTTTACAAAATGTGGTTTGTAGCAAATACAAACCCGTTAACACAGGTTTCTAGGAAGCAAAATAATTTTATAGCGCAGTGGTAATTTACGTATTTAACACATTTGGTTGTAAACATTTTGATGCTCTCATCAGTAAGAGGCAAGAATTTTAGTTCACAAATGTGAATAATTTTTATTTTGATAGACCTTCCTTATGACCACACAACACTTGAATAACTTTTTCAAATAATTCTATACTTCACTTGACACTTGCTCAAGAAGTGCATTATGATAGTGAACAATTTATTGTGTTCTTTAGTTACAATAATAAAATTTTAGGAATGATGATAAGGTTTTATCGCTTAAAAATGAAAGGCGAAGGATATTCGAATTACGCATAATTAGCAGCACTTTGAGTCATGTTGGTTGGTGTCGTACCCATTAGCTGATAATGTTTGAAAGATATTATGGTAATTTATGAGGTCTTAGTTAAAACAAACGAAAGGTCTGGAATATTGGAGGAATTGTATATCTATAGTCATTTCTAAACCAAATTCTAAATTGAAATCCTTCTTTGATTTTTTTTATTATCTCTGCAGCGGTTGTTTCTTTTTATCGTCTTAAAGAACAAATTTCGGTATTACGTCTTTTATATTCAGATGAAGTTTGTAGAACTGGGAAATTTAATTTTCTACTAGACTAGAAAAAAGAAATTTCATTCTCGTAAACTAAGAACCCAAAACTATAGCTTTCTTGTACCTTTAAACACAAAGAAAACGTTCCAAAATACTGTATCCACAAGTTTCTTTTTTTTTAAATTGAAGCTATCGATTAGAAATGCTCTTGCAGGCAACATAATACACGTGAAAATTAGAAAGCAGGCGCGCTTCAGTGAACAATAGCTAGGCAGTATGTTATCAAATAGAAACATGACAGTCTCGTTGAAATTCAAGCGACACTATTGACCTTGAGTTACATCCGTTTAAACATGCTCTAACCCGGAATACAAGTGGCACTTTATAAACAATAATGGACGTCTGAATGGGTAGGCTTGGAATCGAATATGTTTTATGGTGTCAGATAATCGGACTGTCTTTGAATAGATTAATGACTCAATTAGACAAACTATGGGGCACTATAATTATACAGAACGAGTGTGTATTGTCCATTTTTATAATTATATATGTCACTCTACGATAAAAACAGCTACCAACGCCTGCTGAATTTTTTGCAAAGTGTCTTAACCCACAAAAATAATATAAAATCGCAAATATTTCCCAAACTTTCAAGAACAGACCACAACATAAAAATGGAAGGTTACTAAATTTAGCTTCTGATGGGGTTTTTGGTCTAAAAAAGCCACCACCAGCGTTGTTTTTCAATTTAACGTTTCAAAAACGTCGATTCATTCCAGAGGCCGAACAGAAAACTTACAAATCAACTCCTGACTGGTCCATTACGGCCAATAAATTGATTAACGAGCCCATTAAAAAACCAATAAAGTTTAAACGCGCTTTCACCCAAATGCCGCTTGCAGTTAAGTATATTTTTCGGCTCTTGGAAAGCTAAGTGCTCCGGTACCATTTCTGCCTGTTGATGGAACTGCTGCCCTACTTTTGATACTCATTACGTTCCGAATCTATTCAGAATCAGCGTCCTACAACTTGGGATCGTGATGAGTTTAGGTCTCTCCTTTATCAGATAGCGCATCGCCTACTTTCTACGAGCGCGTATCGAGCCAGATCTGAAATCTGGTATTTGAGTGACTTATGGCACTTGGGGTAATAATTTTGTTCAGAAAAAGTATTTTGTGTTTTAAACATGGTTGTTCTGTCACCACAGCTTTTCTGTGACATCAGTATAAAATCGCGTTTTTGTAGAAGTTAATTAATAGTTATTCATTTGTTCCAATGATATAATAGTGTACCTATACAGGGTGATTCAGATTTTACTAGAATAACTTCAGGTATCGATAGAAGTAACCGAAATAATGTTAGTTTATATTATAAACCATACTACAAAAACGCTTCCGTTTGGAGTAAAATGGCGCCAAAGTTTGAAATACTTTTCGGTTTTTATTTTATTACTCGTAACCCAAGGGATGTAAGTACGCAAGTGTTTGGTTATATGCTAAGGGCAACGTAACTGGCATGTGATAAAAAAATCAGATTAATTGCTATACAGGGTGTTATTTTGTGGGTGTCAACTGCACGAATCTGGTAGAACTTTTTTGTCGCACGTCACTGGACAAATTATTTTTTGTTCTGATATGTTCAGTCTTTTTACCAACTTTTTTTGTTCTTAAACTTTTTTGATATGTCGCTTAGTTTTCGAGATATTCTACTAAATTCCGAACACAGCTCAGCTGCGTTGAGCAAATAGGAAAAACAAAAAACATCCTAGCGTAAGTCCTAAGTCAAAATAAATGTCATTGTTGCTCGAGACCTTTGTTGTGACGTTTATTGTGCGAAAAGATGCCCAGAATGTTTACAAATGCCGAATACGCCGACATTCATTATGTTTATGGTTTCTGCGACGGAAATTCTAATGCTGCCGTTGAAGAGCATACGTTTTCCGGACAGAAGAGTTCCGCACTCCCACACTTTTGTAGAAGTTCATCGTCGTTTTCGTGAACATGGATTTGGAGTTCTCAATAATCAAAATCGCATTGGTTGTCGAAGAGATAACAGAATTCTTCAAGTTTTCAACAATGATAGAACAATGAGTACACGTCGAGCACCCGACAACTCGGTGTATGCCAATCTAAGGTGTTTAGAGCTCTTAAGCAAGACCACCGAAAAGCCTTCCATTTGCAGCCTGTCCAAGGTTTGTTACCTGAAGATGCTGAAAGGCGTCTTACGTTTTGTAGATGGATTTTGGAGTCAGTCGAAATAAATCCACATTTTCTGCACAAAGTTTTGTGGACAGATGAGTCTAATTTCACGAGAGCTGGAGTCGTGAACTACCATAATCTCCATGTCCGGATCACGACAATCCTAGGTGTATTAGGCAATCCTCATTTCAGCACGAGTTCAGTGCAAATGTGTGGATTGGCGTCATAAGTAACAAATTGTGTGGACCACATTTTCTTCCTCCTCGATTGAATGCCAATTTGTTCCGTGATTTTCTGGGAAATATTCTTCCTGAAGTTATTGAATATGTTCCATTAAATTTACGTGAAGAATGTTGGATGCAATTAGATGATGCTCCTGCACAGTATGGACGGCAAGTGCAGCACTGGCTAGACGAAAATTATCCTCGCCGATGGATAGGACGTCAAGGCGGCAACCGTCAGAATTTGATTCATGGTGAGGGGCCGGTGGCTTGCCCTGCGCGTTCACCTGACTTAAATCCCCTGGATTATTATGTTTGGGGACATGTTAAGGGAATCGTTTATGCAACTCAAACAACACTCGCGATGAATTAACTGAAAGGATACAGAACGCCTGCAACGAGTTAAGAAATGATCCCATTAAAATTGGAGCAGCAGTTAATTCATTGATTCGTCGATGCAATAAATGTATCGAGGCTGGAGGAATGCACTTCGAACACTTATTATAATTTTGTTGACGTATGTAAGTATTTTTATTATTAAATTTTTTTCGTTCTTGACATTATTTATTTAAAACATGTTAATTGTCGGTGTCATTTCATTTTGAATCCCTTCCATGGTAGTCGTAATGTGTCCTGAAATTAGTGGAATATCTCGAAAACTAAGCGACATATCACAAAAGTTTAAGAACAAAAAAAGTTGGTAAAAAGACTGGACATGTCAGAAAAAAATAATTTGTCCTGTGGCGTGCTACAAAAAAGTTCTACCAGATTTCGTGCAGTTGACATCCACAAAAACAACACCCTGTATAGCAATTAATCTAAATTTTTTATCACATATCAGTTACGTTGCCCTTAGTTTTTGTAGTATGGTTTATAATAAATCATTATTTCGGTTACTTCTATCGATACCTGAAGTTATTCTAATAAAATCTGAATCACCCTGTATATAAAGTTGTGTAAATATGCAAGAACCTGCCTGAACCATCCTGACTGTTTTTGTTATGTTTGCAGAGAAGTTACTTTCTAGATTCAGTGAAGAAATTTAAAATTAGGCATAATTTTTTGTATTGCATGAATAAAAAAATAATTTTGTAGACCAGTGTTATAAGAAGATGAAGGCGTTTCATAATGACATAAAGACAGAAAAGTCTTATTCAGCTTTTATTTTGCTGCATTCTGTGTTCAGTGACCTTTCAGTAAACGTTCAAGAGAAAGGCCGAAAAGTATTCAGCTTTCTTGGTCGTAGAATAAATATCTCAGCATTTCATAATGCTCTATCAACGGTTGGTATAAATTGAGCAAATATCTGCTTCAAGCCCCTTTTCATTTCCTTTTTATTATATCTATATTATGCTAGATTTTACTTTAAAAAGACGCGTATTATTAACATTTTCTTTTTCAGATACAACATGGATACTAAGAGATCAATTTGCTGATAAGGTGAGTTTTACAAATTTTCATATTGGTTTTCGATCACATTTTAAAATCTAACAATTTTTGTGCCTAAAATTATATATTATACTAAGTTACTTTTCTACCGCCACGTCATATTTTGTAGCGAATATAGCACACAGATAAATAAGGAACGAATTAACTATGACCTTATAAAACCCATCCGTAATAAATTTTATCATGCAGGCTGTAATAACGATTAAATCGTAGATTTTAATCACTTCACCGGTATTGGTTTGTTTCATTCTCAGTTAAAAGTTATGAAAACACATCCAGATTAAGTAAAGCGCAGCAACATTGTTTTGCTGACTTGTGTGATGATATACAGGTATTTCAACACAATCTTTGGTATAAGAACGCGACTTATGCAATAACACAGTGCTATTTTTTTTAGCAAGGACGTCATTTCCGGTCATGAACGTACAGAAATTAGCATTCATTTTGTGGCTTTAAATACTACTTGCCATCAGGGTCGAACATTAACAGATAATTCTTTTGATCTCTCGTTTTAATTCCTTAGATATACCGAAGCTGTAAACTAACACAGCGTAGTTTTACAGCTGACTGTAAAGTAGTTAAAATACAAGGACCACAACATTTGTAGATGGTTTGTGAGTGATCGATGACCTGAATGTAGAATTGTAGGTTATTTTACTTGTATTTCACATTGTATTGTCATTTGTTTAAAATGCCAAGGAAGGTTTCACAATACATCAATATAATCCGCGTCACTTTGAAGAGCACAGGAATTGGTAAAATGATTATACTTTAGTTCATAACGTAAAAGCATTCTAGAAGAAAATTTCTTCCTTTTATACACTCTACTATCAATATCAAATGATGATGTTTGCAAATGAAATGGTTTCTAAGATTTAACATTAAACAAATATAATTCAAGGATTTTGTAAATATGCTCAATTAAATTTTGATGAGTAGACATTTCATTATTACAACAAATATTTAGACGTATTCAGTCACTTCTAACTAAATTATTATTAAGAGCAAGTGCCCGTATATTTAATGTTTGTTCTACTTACAAACCTAATGTGACATTTGAGGAAAACATACATACAGAGAATACGTACACACATGCATGCCTGTCATACTTACTAAAACATATAAAGGTTCAACAGCACTAGTTTAGAATTTTGTATATGGAAAACTAAGCCACAATGTTGATACAGGTATGTAGATGATACTTTTGCTATTTGGCCCCAGGGTATAGTAGAGTTACGTAGATTTCTAAAATCATTTGAATAGCCAAAATCTTGATTTACAATGGAGTTAGAAAACCGTGGTAGTTTAGCTTTATTGGATATCCAAATTTACAGAGCAAAAACATGACACARCATATACACACAGGATTTGTCTAATTACAAATAGGTAGATAGGTGGTATCCATTTACATAACCATCAGCTTTAAGTTATTCGAATAAACTTATCCAAAATCGTGAATTATACTGTTTCAGTTGTGACCACCACGAACTTCTATTTTTATTATATATTAAAAAAGTTTTCATCTTGAAATTCAACTTCTGAAATTTCTCGCGCCGTCCCATCCAATTGCCTAGAGTATGAACAGTTTGAATTACATTAAACAAATAATTCATTATTCATCTCGGCTTTCATTTAATATCTGCTAATTTCCAACTCCCCCATATTGGAAAGTAACCTTTATTTGCATTTGCGCTATATCTGACGCGTTCGAAGCAAAACCGTGTCGAATGCGTTTGCCTAGTAAAACATCAGAACTGTAAAAGCATTCGTTGCAGAAGTTTTGTTATTGCCCACCTCCATGCAGTGTTAACGAACCCAACTTTCTATTTTGCGATGCTCGTTTGAAGCGGCCAGTCCATGACCTGGTGTAGCATAGTCCCAGAGGGCATTTCCGAAAAAACAGCAACAATAGCATTGCGGAATGTACTCTAAAAAACGCTGTACAGTAAGGATGGAGGGAACGAAAAATGCTTTACCGCTTTGCGCTTGGAGGACGTGTGATTTTGTTGTGGCAAGGAAAAATCTTGCAGCAAGAACGTAATACATGTTTGATTATTATTTTTTTTGTAAAAAGGTGGAAGTATATTGCGTCTTTAAAATCATACATAAAAATGTGCTGTGGTAAAAAGTTATTGGTTATTAATAGTTCTTTTTGTATGGGAATAACTATATCTTGAGACAACTTCATATAGGTCTCTCTCTATTACTCTTCTTTCTATAAATACAAGACATTAAAATTTCTAAAGAACAAGTTGTTTGACCAAATTTAATATGCACTTACAACACCAAGACTTAGTGCTAAAATATTTTCCATTTGAAATTTTCCAATCGTTTTTATTTATTTAAAGGTTTATTGAGAATTTTTTTACATAAAGTCACAATGATTTAGTGAGCTTAGAAACGTATTTCGGCAGCTAAGCTATCATCTTCAGTTAAGTGAAGGACTTCTTGGATGTCTGGGCGGATTAACCGGAGGACATCATCTTCATATTTATCATGTCCACTATCTGATTCAACTGCATCGTCATTGTCTCCAATATTTATATAAGAATCACTTTCCAAGGAAGCAAGTGGAAGTCCAAGTGGAACCAACAGGTTTAGCACTTGAGGCGAAAGATATTTTTTTGAGGAAAATTTTGCAAACTTGTGACAGGATCTAATGCAATTAAAAGTCTATGGAAGACGTCCTTCATATTTTTCTTCTGCATACACTTAGGTGAGAACTTTTTGCGGAAATTCGTGATATACTTGTTACAAGCTTCCTACCACGAATACAATACAGCTCAACAAATTTTCGAGCAGTTTGAATAGCATAGTTTTCGAATTCCTTCAGGTCAATCTCAAAACCCAAGAAATCACTTGCAAAATAATTTTGCTTAATGTATTTGTTTCTTTGCTTAACGTTAATATTGTCTTCACCTCGATTTTGCCATTTTCTTTTGTCATTTCTTTCAGGTCGCGGTCGTAGTGAGTTTTTCGCACAAGACCGTTTTTCAAATTGGACAACTCAAAAGATAAATACTGCTGCTTTAATGATTCGATAGAAATTCCGAGCACTATAGTTAAGATGATCTTTGAAGGAACCGAAAGTTTAAGCTGGGTATCCCTTTTTTTCTGTGAATCCCTCATAGAAATACAAAAAACGGAGACTAGTATTTCCTTCATATTGTCATCGAACAGTTTTTTTAAGTTAAGGATAACTTATCGATAAGGATTCCCTCAAAAAATTCGGAAAAAGCGTCCAAAGACGGTTGCAAAAATTCTGGTCAAACAAAAACTTGTCTCTATTTGCAGCTGTTTTTTTAATCACCTTTTTGAATGTGTACGAAATCTCGTGGAACGCTGTGAAACAATAAAACTTTTCCTTCATGTCTTATCGATTTGTTCCAAAGGTCTTGCCAAAGTTGTTGCTTGCTAATATCCTACAGTTCAATAAATAGCAGTTCCCATTTAGAGAGTACCTTCGCGAGATGAACAGTTACTATTGATTAAACGATAACGTTTTCTTGGACTTTTTCACATGACGCACCTTTTTAGATTTTCTGACTGCTTGACATTCACGTAGCAACTGTCAGCCTAGCTTGGACGGTCGCTACTAATAAACAAGGCACGCTCAATTGTTTCTAAAGGCGAAACTCAAATAAGCAATCCCTAGTTTATCGATTGATGAAATCTAATGATTTGAAATTTATTGAAAAATGAACAACCAAGTGAAATTAAAAACGAAATTTTTGGAATTAGCATCAGAAGCAGAGTCAAGTTTGCTACTTACAAAGTCTAAAGCAAAGCACGAGAAAGTTTACAGTTTTGTCTCGGGAGAAATGAAAAAAAATGTAGCAAATGAAAACATTGCGTACTTCTGTAAAAGGTGTTTCATTTATGAAATTTATTACAAGAACTAATTTTAAATATTCTTACAAGTGAGCTTCGACACTAGTCTGTGTAGTCAATGCTACGAAACACTAAACAGTTAAACGAAAACGTGGACATTTCTGCTTATAAAAAATTGCTGGCATATCTTAAACGTCAAAATGACGGTTATGTCGCGAAAAAGTCAAAAGTGTTAGCAATGGACAATGTGAAGAATTTCATTAGTAATGCTCCTGATAACAATTTTCTCCTTATAAAGGTTGTGACAATAATAGGATTGCACGGAGCCTGTCGCGTGGAAGAATTGCCACTTCTGACAGTTGATGACGTAGAAGATTGCGGGCATATCTTAGTAGTTACATTACACGACACAAAAACAAGAAAAAAACGTGTCTTTACAGTAAATTTACAGAAAGTACTTGAAGCTAAGACCTAAACGTGTGGACCACCGTAGACTCTTTGTATATTATAGAGAGGGCAAACGCACAGTCAACCAGTTGGTATAAACACCTTCTACAAAATACCAAGGAAAATTGCCGCGTTCTTAGGTTTACCGGAGCCGAACAGTTTCACAGGACATTATTTCCGCAGAACTTCAACGACTTTTCTGGCCGACAGTGGAGCCGACGTTCAAGTTTTGAAGAGACACGGTGGTTGGCGTAGCAGTGGAATTGCAGAAGCTTATGTAGAAGACAGTGTAGAAAATGAAGTGAGAATTGCAAAAAGAATTTTAACTAATTTAACTGAGCAGCAATCTTCGATCATTTCTGCACCGTCAAGATTGACAGTATCCGAAACATTAAGTAGAGGAATGAACTCCAATTTATCAGTTTCTGAGACACTTTGCACATCTATAGTATAAGCAATTGTACACTTAAAGTTTATTCTAATAAATAAATGACAAAAAGTGTTGTTAACAAGAAAAGTCCCACGTTTCTTAAGTATTATGTGTTAAACAACATTGTCCATTTCTATCAAATACACGAAAAATGAATTTTTCTCAATCCCACAGCGCAAAAGAGAATTAAATACTTTATTTTAAAGTACTAGGTTTTGAGGAACTCATAAACGAACCTCTGACGATTTGATATTTGTGCATCGCTAACCTTAAATGTGGTACTACTTTGTTAAGTTATAATAAAGCCGCTGCACAAACTGCTACCACAACCAAAGCATGTTACATCATAGTAACTTTATATTCACCACACACGTATATAACACAATAAATTATTCATCTTGTAGGTGACGTAACGATCACAAAAATACCAAATCTTGAGCCGGTCTGCGCGGACACATTATCCGCTCTTGCAAATTAGCGCACTTTATCAATTAGAAAGGTAAAACACGGCGCGATTCGTGACTTTGGGCCTTGCTTCAGCCGTTCATCCTGTGTACCTTTCCACCTGGTGGAGACGTGCTGCAAATGAAAACATTAGCGCCATGTGTGCACGCACTGGTACGTGTCGGCGATTCTATCTTCATTGTTCCTGTAGATTCGCCTTCAAGGATATAGAGCGGTTTCTAACGATGGGATTTTGTATGCAAAGGTTAAAATTTGAATAAAACGTAGGAAAATCCTGCACCGGCACCGGTTTTTACGTAACTTGTGGTCAAGCAGAGCAAAAAAAATCAAGACACATCTGTGTTCTGGAGAACGAGTTATTTGACGGGTTTGTAAAATTATGGGAGTAGATCAGTCATCACATTTACTTTCCATAAACAACAAATTCAGCTATTTGCCAGGAAAGTACAAAGATGTATTTTTATTTTAACTATCTAGCTTCCTTTTTTATACAGGGTGTCCCTAAATTAGTATGCAACAATTTAACCGCGGATTCTATAAGTAAAAATACTCGTAAGAAGATTTTTTTCATATAAACGTAGCCCCGTAAATGCTTGGTATTCTAGATACAGAGGAGTCATAAATCCAACAACTTTATTTTACTTTTTGAAAAACCATTTTGAAAATTTTGATTATACGTGGCATGTAATGATATTTTTGTAGGGTACGTAAGTGACTTCAATTCATTAGTTAATTTTCAAGCAATAAATATCAGAAATTTTCCTAACATTATCTTTGTTACGTTAGTTATTCTTTCAACTGCTCTCAGGCTCGCTCTAGGATCGTTTTCAAAATGAATTAAGCATTTTCCAAAGTTTGTCTGTGGTCTTCCTTGACCAAGCAGTTTTAAAAGATCCTGCCTCCATGAAGTTCCTATGTACTGTAGAAAATATTCATCTTCCTGACTGCTTTCTGTTTGGATATCTGCGTAGATATTTCCTTTGAGCAGTTAACTTTCTTCCATTGTACCCATAAATGAAGTGTATGTCAACTAGCTTCTTCTTCAAAGTTAAAAATAGAGTTTTAAAGCATGTAATCATCACCATCACGATATCACGATACAGAAATACTTCAAAGAATAGACAGAAACTGTGATAGATAACAAAATAAACAAGCTTTTGTTTCTTGACGCCCTATTACTGTGCACATCTGGATCTGTCATATATTCGATGATAACTCTAACTTTTGTACCAAATTTCTAAATTCACATTACATTTTAACAATTAATACAAAAAAACTAAGAATCCATCCGAACTCACGTTTATGAAAGTAATTTTATTTAATATATGTTTTAGGAATCCAGTAAAAGCATTATCAGCACGAATAAAAACCCGGTGTGTTGTTAAAAATGCAATTAAATATATTTCAGTTTATTTAAATGAAGCTTATTTTGGTTAAAATATGAGGTAGTCGGTTAATTTTTGAGAGCAATGCACTGGCGATCTAAGAAGGTTGGCTTGACGCATAATGCTGAGGCATTTATCATTCTGAGTTTTAATAATGTTAGTTATCCATCGACTCTCTTTCCCTGGGGAGTAAAAATTACTACAATTGTGTCTTTAGCACCTATACATATGAACTCCCAGCTTAAATTTCTAAAGCTTCTGGTGTGAGAAGTTGAAACTGTACTAAAAGCCCATCGGTTAATGCATTAGTCTTTGATATGTGTTAATTCTGAATCAGAAATCGTGCTCCTATTACTAGAACTTTTAAGGTGAAATTTATGTTGCTTGGGTACTTCGTATGATATCATTATACATTATGTGGATCACGGATCTTTATTCTTTTTTGTTAAACGCGAGAGCGATGCAACTGAATGGACCTCACCTAATTCAGTTCATCAATAACGCAATTAGTAATAAAGGGGCTTTGTATGATCAGTGTACATAGAAAACATATAAATAATTTGGGTCTTTATTTCACAGAAGATGTTTTTAGTCGCCTTGCAGAAAATCCACGAAGATTATTCATGGAATAAATACTTCATTAACTACTTATGTACCTATGTCTTATAAACATTTATTCTTTCTATTTATGTTGAATTATACTCTACGGGACGTTCCTGCTTTGCCCCCCCCAAGACCAAAAGCTGGGTATGGCCAGTGTATATTAAGATTTTGTCGAAATGAAAGTTTCTACTTGCTATTGTTGTCTATGGACCTACGTTCATTGTTTACAGTAGGGATAATTAAAAATGTCGCCGGCTTGTTTTGACTCTATTTTATTTCGTGACATCAACATGATGCAAGCAAAATTTTTTGGAAGACACTCTTGTGCTTTTTTTTGGACAATTTTCACAAGGGCAGCCAAAATTCTCGCCCCACATTGCACCAACCGTCTGTTTCGATTGTTTTAAATCAGTTTTTCAAAATATACAATTTTTTTGCTCGGGCACCGGTTCAGCTAGCACACCACACTTTCTTCTAGCGATATTGCCTCCAGCTTTCACAAATCGCCGAGCGTTGCGTGTTTTTCTTTCGGATTATGACGATCGTGTATTATTTTCGATTTAATGGCATAGCCCGGTAGCTTTCGCAATTTACCTCTACTCGGTCGTTTAGGGTACCAATTACTCGAGGAACTATTCCGTAAATATTAATTAAGTTGCGTAATTTATCGACGGTAATTGGGGCTTATCAAAAAGAACGCCCATCATAAACAGGAGTTTTTGTTTGTTGCGGTTTAATGCTCTTTGGGAAAAATTGAGCGCAGTTGTTACCAAGCAACGTTTTTACTGCATCGTAATGTTTCAAACGACTGCAGGTAATTGCCTATTTTTCTGTATGCCAACAAAAACGGAGCTAATATGTTTGTTATCTCAACATCTAGGTCAAATCCTTCATAACCGTCGCAAAAAATTAAATTTCCATTCAATGACAGTCACTTATTGTTGTCCACTAGGCTTGGCGTAGTTTTTACTTCCATTAAAAAAAATTAGGCACTTACCGGTGGTGGTTCAGAAGAGTAAACCTCTGATGGTGGATATTCCGGTTTGATGGTGACAGTCGCCAAGGACTCTGGCTGCGCTTCCTTCTCCATAGTGTTTAGAAAGTTGTACTGATGAAGCTACTCACACCGTTTACTATGTACGACTAGCAGCGGTACCGGTAGAATTTCAGCCTTGTAGCCGACGAGGTGCCCCTACCCAGGTTTCCCCCTGGTCACAACTTCCTGCTGAACGGCTGCCTCGGCCGGCGAAACGGGAAAACATCGCTTCCTTGCAGAAGTACTCGTTTTCCGAAACAAAAGTACCTCGTTAGGGTGCTGCGCATATCTCAAGTCAGGAAGAATTCAGATACAATTTTAAATTAACCTCTGTTGATTAATCTCTTAATTGGTTACTTTATTATGTGAAAAATGGTCGACTCCAACCAGGAATTTACTTCAATTCTAGTGTAGCGGATTATTTTGCGAAACGGTTTGTTGTGTTATTGTTTCATAACTCTAAATAAAGCAAAGAATCAAAAAAGAAATGTGACAGAACAATGCAAAAAATGGAAGAGAATGATTGATGATGAAAAATAATGTAAACGAGTTTTACATAAAAGTAAAGCAACAAAAAGAGTATGCAAAGGCAACGAAAAGTAAATAAAGGGTTGTCAAGGAAAAGCAGAGGTAACTATTCAACTCAACCAAAAAAAAGTATAAACTTAGTTCAATATACGAAATAAACAATCTAAAAACACAGACAGCTATAGTACCATGCTTTGACTATACTTACAGGCTAATGATTTAACTTATACATCATTTGTTTTTTGAAACTTTTTAATAACAGAAGACACGTGATTTTTAAAACGAATGTCATTATCTATACTTAAACCAAGACTTTTGATCCTTTCATATACAGGCAGTTGATTATGATCCACATGTACTTTAATATCATCCTCCACAAAACATTTTTGTGACGATTTTGACGCGTAATATACTACAGAACACTTATTGCTGTTCAACTTTAAGTTAATATTACTAGAACATTAACTAATGTTGCATAGGTCCTCATTCATTTCTAAGCATGCCCTCTCTGTTCTGTGGGTGAAATGGTGAAAAAGGTATCGTCAGCGTACGCCACGCAAGTTGAAAATTTGGGCTTCGAGAGTAAATCAGCGGTGTATTAAAAACAACATTGGTCCCAAGATAGATCCTTGAGGGACCCCCGACGTCACTCTGCCGACATCAGACATTTCGGCACCCAGCAAGACTAGCTGGCATCTATTGAGCAAATAAGATCGGAAGAAATTAACAGAAACCTCATCAAAACAGTCAATTTACTACAAAGCAGCACATGATCCAGTGTATCAAAAGCTTTCGAAAATTCCAATGAAACCAAAAGACTTGCCTTGCCCCCATCGAGGGATCGATCCCAATGCACTCGTCCACCAAATTAGTCAACGCAGTTGTTGTGCTGTAATGAGTACGAAAACCTGACTCGTAATATTTTCTTCTAGATCTTGTCTTCTCCCGGAGCTTGATCGAGTCATACCCAGATTACTTGTGCTACTTCTGAGAATATATTAGCATTAACTGTATATGTATACATATTGTTACAAAGTAACATCAATTCAATGCAGTTATCCTCTAAAAGAACGTCAGCAGTAGCTCTTATTGTTGTGATTCAGTTTTCTTTGCAAAACTTTTTATTGTCATAGAAGCCAATAAGTGTCAATTGTGATACTCTTAGTGTTTCTAAAGTGTTTAATGTTGTACTTTAATTATACTACACATTTAAACTATTAAGATGTTAGTATTATTGTAATATTTCTTTTTACTGGACACAAGAATTCTTGAATTATTGATGTTTTCATAACAATTTACATTATTATTTTTGTAAATTATGGAGATCAAAAGCTGGAGCCCAAATATTATAATACGTCTTGCATTGAATAGAAAAAACATTTGCCGTTTTCCAATTACATTTGAAAAATTCTGCTGAATAGCAGTAATTGGAAAGATTTAATTGATTTTGTTATTTACAGTGCCTGTCATGGTCGTGTAAATGTAATTTTACGGTTGCCGGCTTCACATCCATTTAAAAATTACTTCTCTTCTCACTTTTAACCAAGAAGAAACTGACCTAATTTACAAATCGTTGATATACATGAGCAAATAGAGATTAACACGTATTTTGATAGTCAAGACGAATGCGTACCACGTTTAATAAAAACACATGAGGGAAATCGCCGCACCTAATTAAAAAATCTAAATAAAAACTTTGTATTATAAAGCTGGTAGAGTGTAAAACATAAAAAATAGCTCGAGGACACCTTGGTTGTCAAAGAATGTTATTTTAGGTAGTTAATTTAGACATATCTGAAATATTAGGTAATTTACAGTTCTATATCAAATCAACATATAAAAAAAGCAAAAACATAAAGTTTAGGGATCAAAAACACTTACGGTATGCCAACAACTTTACCAGTGGCAGGTACATAATTAAAATTGTTTATTTTTTTGTCGATTAGTTTTTTGTATTTATTTATATTACTACTAAATAAAATGTAATTAAAAAAATCCAATCTATTGTTATTTTTCTGAAACTTTCTAGTGTATGGTGTTTCTTTTGTGTATTACTAAAGCTAAATACCTAAATTAAGAAGTATGAGCCATCGGTATAAAAAAAATCGTTTTCAGATCTGAAACTCTTATTAAAACTACAAATGCGTCTCCACCTTAGTGTACTAAACCTTTTCTGCATTTTTTTCTGCGGTCATTTGTGGTGGAGGTTAACGTTCACCAAGCCGCAACGTAACACCAATCCTAAGGTTAACTTTTTAGACCGTTTAGAAAGCGAATGAGGACGAAAACTAACTCAGCGCGAATGTAAACCTCCAGTCAAATCGAAAATTATTATCGGTGTTCTTGGAACGATAATTCGCTGACTGGCTCGTTATTTCTCTTGGGAATTTGGTTTTTTTGCTACAATTTTTGCATTGCACAGACATTCTAATTACTGATTGCTACCATTCACCAGGCATCTAGAATTGTTTGGCAAATCGTGAGAAAGCAAAAAGAACTAAATCTATGATATTTTTGCTGATCGTGTAACGCATATTTGCATAGCAGACGGCTTAAAAGGAAAACGGTCATACTAATGCACGGGACAAAGCCACAGACGCAAATAAAGAGCTGGGTGTTGTTCAATAATCTTGGTACGTGAGTATGTTGTATCTTCGGCTCACGAAAGGGTTACTGACATCATGGAAATGTTATCGACCAAAAACGCATTGTTCTAGAAGATTGTTTACTTGTAATGGGCATTCCTTGTTTGGAGACGCGATTGTTTCAACAGTAGCCCGATGATAATGTTCGATAATAAGGAAAAGGTTAGAGACAATGATTGGGATTGATAAACCCTTTGTTGCTTTTATATCTGGAGACAGTTTAATCCATTTGTGATTTATTAGGAAGCAAACAAGGAATCGCCAGAAAAATTATAATGTCTAGGTTAGCGAATAAATAAAGCACATATACAGGAGGAATATTAGTATTCAGAACTGTTCTCTACATTTTTAGCCGTTTTCAAATATTTATTTCTTTAGACAGTTTAACGATTATTTGAATTTTACCATTTATTTAATCATTTACCTTAACTGTATGTTCCGATGATTTTATAAAATAGTTAATTCTAACTTAAAACAAAGTGATTCACTGCTGAACTAGTAATTCAAGTTACTGCTTCATTGTAAACAACTCAGMTATGAACTATTTTGACGATACAATATTTAATCCAATGTTCAACGGTCTAAAGTAATGCTTTTTTATAAGAAAAATCATCCTTATAAGACTATTTGGATATGTAACAACCTACTTTTTTTATAAAAACTGTCACTCTTAAAATGAGATAATTTTTTAGCTTTTTTATCGTAATCTTCTACTTCAACATGTTCTTATCTTTGGATGGAAGAGAGTTAAGACAGAAATGTTGTTTTCATATTTAAACACCTATAAGATTAAATTAAACGCAAACATGGCAAGAGTAATATTGGCTTTCAAAACCAATGTCACATGACCCCGTCATTAGGTAAAACTGTACAATCAGTATTGCCAGTAAATAAAGTTGATTGTTAGCAATAAAACCGATTCAGCTGATTAAACTGGACATAGCTACCATAAAATTTTGTTCCGCCTGTGAGCAAGCTTCACTGATTTCTAGTTGTAAGTGTAGTTTGTAAGGTTTACAATTTAAAAACTTAGTAGACCGCGTAAAGCCGCTGCATTTCAAAATCTAACACTGAGCATTCATCTCGACGTCCTAACCTTCCGATTTACTTCACGCCAATCAAAGAGACCTTGTCAGATGAATTCTTCTCTAGCAGAAATAAAGCACATTGTTTCGTAACACTAGAATTAGAGACGGTACGCGGATTGTGTATAAATTTTGCGCTACGATTCAAGTCCAAGTTGCGGCTCTGCGCCGCTAAATTTTTGAAGAACTGTAAACAAATTTTGTTCGTTACTTGGTACCAGTTACCATGTGGTACTCGCGCTGTTGTCAGTCTTGTATGTCCGGTAGTTTTATTTGGCCAGGGTAAACATTCTTTATGAGTTGTCTAATGAAGTAATGTTTCTGTATTGGAAGCTGTATATTCGGTTTGAAATCGACATAACTAAGAGATAACAAGTTTTAAACCAACGAGTTCTTTTCAATTATTATTAGATGTACGTGAGGAACTGAGGACTAAAGTGCAAAATTCTTTTTAACCTGTTAAGAAATAAATGTTAACATGCATGCAATTTGTCTGTAGGATGTATTGAACGTGAAACGTAAATTCTGATGATAACATATAGTACACTGGCTTAAAAGCTTCGAGTATTTTTGGAAAGCTACATTTCATTATTTTCAGTCTTATAATCGTTAACATCTATAAAGCTGTTCTCAACCTTTTCGCTAGTTTCTTTAATGCCCTCTTTGTTTACATATTTCAAGCTGACTGAAACTTTTAATTTTCAAAGCAGTGTGGTGTAGGAACTTGGGTGAGCATTTACGTTTGTTATACCAAAGGACATAATGGTTCCTTAGAAAATAAGGCTTAAATGACACAAGAATGCATATGGTTTGAAGACGTCATACCTCCATCTATTCTTTTTCAGTCATCTTAAAATGTCATCATGGGCGTACCGAAGGGTGGGCAAGGGGGGGCAGCTGCCCCTCCTGGAACTGGACTGCCAACTCTGGGCCCTTTCCATCTTCCATACATTTAGCTGAGTAATTAAGTACGTTTTTACTAAATTATTAATGAAGTAAAAATTATAGATAAGCGTATTTCACAATTTTCATCCAGAACCCATATTTGACCTATGCAAATGACATTCAATAAGTCGTTGTCGAAAGGTTTCCAAGCTTATTTTGGTCAGCTCTTCTAATATATTTTCCTAACAAGATTGTTCAACTATGCATGATTCTGTTATGTKGAATACACAGGATCGGTCACATATTTGTATTTGGCCGTAACTCCAATCTTCTTAGTTCCAAATTTCAAAAGTAATACAGAGAAACAAAAAAAAATCTAAAATATCAGTTATTTCCAGCAAAAATCCATCCGAATTAAGAGTTACGAAAGTCTGTTTACCGTAAGTTTTACGAATCCAGTAGTATTATAAGCACGAATTAAAACCTGGTGTGCTGTTAAAATGCCAGTTTACAAAAATGGATTAAACATATTTCAGTTTATTTAAATTAGGCTTAATTTGATTAAAATATTAAGTGCTAGGCTCAGTCTAAATAAAAGATGGTATTTATATAATCGACCCAACAGCACTATTTTCGATTTATGCCCTGGTCATTATTTTAGCCAAAGAGCAAAAAGAAGTACTCAAAGAAGTACTTTATTTAAAATATCAGATCAATGCGATCACGGTTTTTAATCCAAAATTTGCTAATATCCAAGTTTTATGATTAAAGTTAATAAATTACTTTTATGTCACATAAAAACTGCCGCAATAATCGAAGTATAACTTACATTGCCATCATAAGATTAATTGAACTTAAGGAATAACATTTGTAATAATTTATACTGTGCGTTTAATTGTTAATCCATGCAGATGTCGTTATAGTCAAGTAAATTTCGTAAAAAGTTTTAACATAAGTTTTTAGCGATATTGAGCCATTTTTGCAAATCAATGACAGCCAACAAGATGAATATAATACATGAAAGGATTTTTGCAGCTTGAGAACAATAACAATAGATGGTTTTAAAATATGCACAAATTTGAGTAAAATATGTATGAATAAAAATTGTTAGAGATAAAACGACCATCAATTTAATGCTGATTGGTGGAGTTTGGCCAGCTGACGCATAATGCTGGGGCTTCTAACTTGTATTTTTAAGTTCAACTAAGATTAGCTAAACCAGCAGCTTAAATCATGACAGTCTTAGGTACTGTTTCACGACCAGGTTGTTTCCTCATTCTCAGCTTTGGTAATTTTTTTTAATCTATACTAGCTAGCTTTTTACTCCTAACTTAGGTTTCTGAAGCTTTTAATGCGAAAAGTTGAAACTAAAAAGCGCATCGGTTAATTAATTATTTGATATGTGCAAATTCCAAATCATAAAACGTGGTTCTATTAGTAGATGCTTAAGGTGAAATTTATATTTCTTTGATACTTCGTTTGACATTACTATAGATTATGTGGATCACGGATCTTTATTCTTCTAAATAAAAGGTATCTACTCATTTTTTGTTAAACGTGATAGACATGCAACTGAATGCGCTAAATATCGCCCAGCTGAGATCATCAGTAATTGAGTTAGGGATAAATGAGCTTTTGAGAACAGTATATAAAAAAACATAAAAAACTTGGGCCTTCACAGAAGTCACCTTGCAGAAAATTAACGAAGATTGTTCATGAAATAAATACTTCGTTAATTACTTAGGTACATAATCCGATAAAGGCACATTTTTATTTATGTTGAATTATTCAGTAAGGGAAAATACTGCTTTGCCCCCCCCCCCCGTTATACCAAAAGCTGGGTACGCCCATGAATAACTTTACCTGTATCCATTGCGACTAAAAGTGGAAGAGTGGGTAAACAGTCTCTTATCTGGGCATCTTGGTGGGTCCTGAACTTCGCCGTTTGGCATTGGTGCATTGCACCTGGTGGTGTGATTTATTTTTGCCCTACATATCTATTTATACATATATGCAATGTACTGTTGTTATATTCACAGACAGGTCTCGCAAAATCAGGAGGTAAATTACCTTATTCAAATCAGATGGTTCTATTTGGGACATCACCTTCCACAGATAGTTTGCGTCCCGTTAATTTATTAGTCTTCTTGACGATAGTCTTTAGTAGATTGCTGGAGGATGGATAGCTTGCAGAGATTAAATTTTTGCTTTATGCTACTTAATTTCAGGTTGGCTAGCTAGAGCATGGTTGGAATATTTGGGTTTTTTTCAACAGCCAACAGTAAATAAATAACTTCTTCATTAAGTGCAATCAAGATTTCAATCTTATATTCTCAAGTATCTTTACACAAATTTAAAAAAGATTGTCAAAAACTGCAATGCTTTGCTCAACGACTTTTTTAATTAACTAAACAAATCATCAATATCCAAAAGATGATGATTAATTGAATTTGACCAATTCTTCAAACTTTTATCTCTTATACCAATGTCAACTGGGCTAAAATCAATACAAAAACGGAGCACCATTCATCAATTTTATTTCAACACTCCCAATGACATAACCAATGGAAGAAACCATCGACCACACGCGTTTTTTAAAACCGAACGTTCCGTTTGCTTAATATTCGCGTTGCACATGATGGCAGCCAACTTTCTCCTGCAGAGTGCATTGTTTATTGTTGTTCAAACTGTGACATTTGCAGCGCATCATGCAGTCGATGCGCTAAACGGTCAATTCTGAGGTGTGTCTTTGGCGTGAGGAAATTCCAATTCGACGGTGTTCAAGGATAGGACTTTGGCAGTACATGCTGGAGATTCCATCGGGGTTGATCGGTTGAACGACCCACATGTAAATATTGGTGTTACGCGCGCCTGTTCTGGAAGTAACACCGAAGAAAAAACCTTCGGGAAAGATAATTAGTTGCGGTCAATATCTGATGTGTTGGCCAAGCGTGACCAACCGACTCAAAATCACGAAGCATGAGCTGCAGTGTTACATGAGGTTTTAATATATACATCATGGCTAATCGAGATTATGTAGTAGATGCTTAAATTTTGTGAAGGCTTATTGCCATGCAACATCATTCCATACAGCAAGCTTTTCTTCCATATCTTTTCCCTGGAATTGGCTACTTCGTAAGGAAGTCACCCTCCAGACTTCGCGTTTCTATCTTTTCTAGTTAKTTATTCGTCTTCTTTGGATAGTATTGCTGCATGCAATAATTTCTCGTTTCATTCTTATGTTTGAGGAACAGCCCGTCTTTGGAAACACCATCCAACGGTAGAGAAAGACACTTCCTGAAGGTATTGCCATAATCAAATATTAAAAATTTTCGTTCCTTGTCATTCTTTATGGATTTTTCATTATTTTGGATATCAGTAATTCGTAAATAGTATAGCTCGCTTTACATGAAACCAAAATGCCAAAAATAACAAGAATTTTCAGGAACAATGAATGATAGAATTAGGTATTCCCTCTTCAGTCAATAGAAGCAACTCTTATTCATTAAATATGTAAACTGGTTCATTTTTACAAAGTGGGATATATGTAGTAATGTTACTTCGACATTGCTTCTAAAATATTCCTTATTCCTTGACCTTTTGAACTTAGTAGATCAAAGTAGACTATAAAATTTGCTATAGAAAAAAGAAATTTTATAATGTGTAAGTTTTTCTTTCTAGAGTTAATAAATGTAGCTTTAAAAGTTAAACGAATGCTTAAAGCATGATAATACTGTAGATAGTAGTACGTCTTGTCATTGGATGTTTACTTTTCCAAGTCAGTACCTCCAATTATTGTGAATAATACTGTACTTATGCTGCAAAAACTGTGTTTGCTATAAGCTCCCGTCATAAATTAACTTACTAACGAGTACTGTTGAAAATATATGCGGGACATTCGAACACCGGCATACTATACTTGGCCAACTTCAACTTTCTCTCGATATCCGCACTCCCTCACTAGATAAATACAATGAAGAAAGTATGTTTGATGGCGCATCTCTCTGCAATGTTGACTGCTAGTAATGGATGTTTTCGAGATGCAAAACTAATAGATTATAATGATTATTTGGTTACGCAATTTCAGTACATACAGCTTACGAAATTTGTTTGATTAGTTAGAAGAGCACATGTACTCTCAAATTCGAAATTGTACTATTAAATTGGCGATGTTTTTTCGAAAAATTATTGACACTAAAATTCATAGTCCATATAGCTTCAGACTGTACTAAAGGGTATGTTAATAGAGGCTAAATTTTTATAGAGATGTCTGTAATAAAGTTAGTCTTGTTTTCGTGTTATTTCTGTATTCCCACGACAAAAAGAATTTATAATAGTATATCTGAAAATACGTTATTAATAAGTTTAATTCAGTTCAAAACGGACTGTCTGCAACATTGCATATTTTTGTTTGTAAAGCCGTTTTCATAGCAACAGATGTGAAAATATTTTCACGTTCTAGAGTGAAAAGGAACACTTTCATATAGAGTAAACCGTGGAAAAATTGTCATTTTCGTATAGGTGGGTAGAAAAGTTATTAATGCACAAAATAAAACAAGTCAATCTTTTTATACGATTTTGAAACATGATAGCAATTGCGTTTGGGTTTTATACGTTTTAATAATGAAATATATTTCTACAGTGTTTTTAAACATCTTCTAAGATCAGATTATATAAATTATATTTATAAACTATTTATTAGAGATCTGCCAATGCCTATCGATCATACCTGCTTGACCTGACTTATTTTTGAAGAACTGTATCTATATATAAAAAGGTGTACAATTTGTTAGCACTATGAACTATGGCGAACAGCAAAGAATTGATGAACAAAAATGGAAAAGCTTATGAAAATTTGCGATTCTGAAAGTCAAAATCATTAGTTTTAATGTCCACGTTATTGGCTGTTTTCGATGTAGAAATAGTTTAGGTACTTATTTCAGTTGTATGAGTATAGTTTTGGTGAAGATTTTTTGAAATAAGAAGCACTTTTGAACCTAAGTTTAAGATGGCTGGAACAGCATGAATCATTATTTAGGTAGGTTTAAAGATATATAGAAATGACGTATGAAAGTAGGTATACAAACCTTATTGAGTCAGTTTATAAGTAAACCACTATTGCTTGACCGTATCAACTTGGTGTTTCCTATCAATTACTTGAGCAGTGCACTGGGTAAAAATTGTCAGGTTGATCTTTTGGTAAAAAACCGATGTTGGTCATCTGATACACAAGACCTAACATTACTAAAAATATGCTTGTAGATAAAGGGATTCTAAAAACGAAATTACATAGCAAAGATGTCGGTCTATAGTTTTGTACGTTACGGGAATCCCCGTTTTTAAGTTTCAGACATATTGATACTCTTCCAAACCACAGGAAACGTTCCCGATTTGATTAAGAGATTAATCAAGTAACGTAGTGATTGGGCAAATATTTTGGCACAGTCATTTAATATGAAACCGGCTGATAGTGTGTTTTTCATGGAAGTAAGGGTGTAAAATAAGTCTAGGCTGTATATTTCAGAAATCATATGATACTCTTCGTCTTTTGCACGTTTCATAGCATAATTCACGAGTTGCCGCCATCTTAACCACTTCCTGCAATACCTGGTTCCGTTAGACTGGTTGCCTATACACTGTGTAATTATCAATTATTATTGTGCAGAAAAGACAAATAACAAGCTTAATTCAAAAATATTGTAAAATCTGTATGTTCATTAAAGAGAAAAATGACAAAAAGCAATTGGAAATAAGTAAACATATTCAGAAACGATTCTACTACAAAAAATACCTTTATGAAATAGTGAAGTTGCAATTTTACCTGTTTAATACAAGTAGGAAAAAATATTAGACTTTCTTAGAGAAGTATCATTTGAGATTTACAAGGTCTATTTCCTTTTCTGTAGTAGCAAAGAAATAAATAAAAATACATTCAAGAAAATCAGTTTTTATTTCACACTTAGAAAAACAGATCATACGGAACAACTTTTTTTACATCCCCGTGTTACGGCAGTTTTATTCAAAATGTTTATGTGAGAGCATAAATGAAAGCGATTTTAATACGAAAACATTAATTACAGCAATCAGCGCAAACTATTCATCATCAGCTTCTAGATTAATGTGACTACCGAACCTGCCGTACAATTGAACCTTGAGATCGCTCATTTGTTCTTTGATTTTCTCCACTTGGGCCTTCAAAGCGTTCATTTCGTTGTCTGTGCTTTTCTTCGCCTCCTCGAGGCTCTTTAGTGTCGTTTCCTCGTCCTGATATATGAATATCTCGCCTACCAAATACGGAATCTTCTCCTCATCGCCTAACAAACCGATTTCACTGTGCGCCTCTTCTAAGTTCTTCAGTTCGTTCTAAAGCCACAAGTGATAATGTAGGACATAGTTTTAGTCCTGAGAGAATACCTACCTCTTTGGATTTTATCTCGTCCTTTAGATCTTCGTATTTGGCATTAAGATTGGCGAATTTGTTGATTTTCTGCTGGTCTTCGAAGGTTATGTGGACATCTGAGTCCTGGAAGATAAAAATTTTACGCATTCGATTATAAAACAAAGCAGACAGGTTGTGGATGAATCTTACTGGTTGAAATGTTCCCTTGTTGGTTGCTGCCATTGTTTTACCTGTAGTTTCTAAGGGAAAAAGGGGCCCTTCCTAAACAAATGTGTGATTCTAACCTCTACGATGACAGTTCGATTGTCAACAGTTCCCTGTAACTTTCAGAGATTCAATAAACCCTGTTTTACCTGCTGTGTAACATTCTGAGATTAATACGATTATGTGTCAATAGAGGGAAAGCAGACGTCGCGGTAATTAAAATTTTGACGGCAAATGCGCGTTTAACGTTGTTTTTTTATTTGTAAGGTCCTGTGTGGCATTAGCCACACAATAAACATTAATGACGCGGATCTAAACTAGAATTTTGTCTATCTATTCATACTTAGTGTCTCTAATAGGTCTGTACAAGGATTTAGCCGAATTTATCGTAGCGCAAAGTCCGAAATACCCACGAGTTGTCAGAGATATTATTTTTAACTCTTTKTTTAAAATATATATTATGGTAATAACAGAGGTATTTTTAACATGAGAAATACGAACAGTAGCCCTTTTTAAAGTTCTATAAGAATAAGAGGAGGAATGGTATACAAAGTCAATAACATTAATTAATTTACAACAACACAAAACAACCTTTTATGATTGAAAAACTGAAAAACAAGGTTTTGATTAGTAATTAGTAATTAATGGGATACCCATTATTGGCTATAACTTTTTGACAACGACGTGGCATTAATAAAATTAAATTTTGGATAGTGCTGACGGGCAAACTCGCCCAAACCTTCTTAATTTTGTCAATTAGAGATTGCTTGTTTGGCAATGTTGTAGTGTTAATCCAACGTTCAACCTCTTCCCACAAATTTTCTACGGGGATGAGGTCTGGTGACTGTGCCGGCTATTTCATAACCTGAACATTATTGTTGTGATTTTAAAAACCTCTATATACAAAATTTTATGTTAATCTTGTTATTATTAAGATACATATGTAAAAGATAATAACTTTGATACCCTATATTTGGATACTATCAAATTTGAACTAAATCCACATATTTTAGTATCAGATTTTTGTCCTAGCATTTTGTACACACCTTTTACAGACACCCTATATACTGGAAATAGCGTATAGGGAAAATTTTAAATTGCTAGAACGGGGTTGCTTGCTTCAGTACTACATGTCGGCATATCAACATTATGCCTTCCCACCATTTTTACTACAGTTCATGATGGGTTTCTTGTGTACTTTACGCAGAATTACAAATTTACGATCCATTAAGACACGCACACTTTAAATAAGTGCACGAGATSGTGTAAAAGAACACCATTAATCTTTATTTTAATAACATCATTAATTTGACACCTCTTAACTGCTGTTTAATTCATGGCCTCCTACATTATAGCTTCATTGTTATCTGTTCTTGCAGCAACAAGAATGGTACAGTCATAGCKWATTTGTTAGCTCCCCCATGKTTATTCGACCACTACCTGTTCATGTGAATTAGTTTAAATTATGCATTCATGCGACGGATGTCACGCTAGAATCTTGGGGAGAAAACAGGCAATTTGCCAGTAATTTATTTATGTCGATGGACCTTTTAATTTATGTATGAAAACATGGGCGGGTCATTTTATCGTCTCGCAGGTATTTCCTGCTGAAGTGTCGAAGTGGGTGTCTCGTTATTATCGTTGTATTTTCAGATCAGATTGCACTTATGGGCAAATGTACTTGAAGGAGGTAAATTGTGCTCATATAGTACCTACATGATGCAAGGAGTTGCGTTGCTCTGTTAGGTATGCCTGAGAATTAAAGAAAAGCAGAACGTCAGTCTGAAACAGTACAGTATTGAGAAATAAAAACACCAGGTAGCAATTGGGGAGCCTTGTGGAACTCCACACTTAATTTTTATAGTTAGCAACTACTAGAAACCTTTTAAATGGACCATATGAACTGTAAGTTGATTAAGATCATAAAATTTTGTTATAATTATTTATTTATAGCATATCATGTTCATGTTCGTGTTGGCAGTGCGTAATTTATTAAGCAATTGATTTAAATTCACGACTGTAATGGGAAACCTGCTTTAAAGTAATTTCTATGTTCCCTCCCATATTTTGTACAAATCAGCTTTTATCAATCTGCATAAGAAACATTTAAATTCAATCTTTAAATGTACTCACCAAAAAATTATTCTAGAATTTTTCGTTTTTTTCTAATTTGAAGTCTTTTCTTCATCCTGCATTGAATATTATACTAAGAAACGAGTTTTCAAGAATATGAGCAAACGACAAACGCTTTTATTCAATTTTGCAACAAAGGCAATCACTAAACACAAATTTTTTGTTGAAAATGTCGGCCACTTTATTCAACTTATATGTAACATATAGTTAGCCGTTTTTGGTGTTATTTCACGTAATTTTAAATTAACGTATACAGTTCTTATAACAAAAACTAATTAATATCTCGTAAAGTAAGATAGAAGTGACGTGAGGTTTTGGTAAGATATCTTGTGCGTTATCCTTTTGAAAATTGGATCGCAATACCATGGTTTTTGAAATAAAATTACTTGTGCAGGCGCGCATTTGTTTTCTCTTTCGATTTAAGTAATACACATGTGGGACAATTTTAGTCGTTTCTACTAAATAATTGATTTTCTATTTCTATTTATATGTGGTATAAAACTAATGAAGGCTTTGCTAGCTTGACATGAAGTACATAAACAAAAGTCAAACTATTATTTGTCAGTTATAATAAACATCTAGACGAAATTCTGAACTCTGAACCACACAATTACACAAAATGAAAGTATTCGTGCGCTAGGGAAATTATTGTCTCGGTTTGAGCGAACAGGAATCAGGAAAGGTACACCACAAAGTATCTGTCGAAGGCGAAGCAATTTGAATAGAATAAATTGAATTTATAATAATTCCGAGTGTGGTTGAAAATCCAAACCTTAGCTCCTTCAAAATACTGGTCCAATTGGTTGGTACATTATTACCATAAAATGTTCCTAATTCCATGTCGTATCAGCATGAAAATGAATGTGCAAAAAAATTAAATCATCAATCTGTCCCGTGTTACTATGGCCTGCAAGATTGCTGTACTACTCAAAAGTGTCGAAGTAGGTACTGTAGGTAAAGAATCGAAAATATCGAAGTATTGAATGTATTAAAAGTATTCAAAGTTGCTTCACTAGATATGTGTGCTATAAATCAATGATTAAATTATTGAAATAGGAATAGTTTTGAATATGCTAAGGTGCATATACAGTATATTAAACGTTAGATCCAGTTTACTTATGAAGCAGGGGAATCACTAGGTTATTGTATTTCTAACTCCAGCGCAATAAATCCTCTGCGAATGCTCCACGAGCCACGTCTTTTTCTTTTCACAACCTTACCTACTTCTCATGCTTTAAATTAATTCGATATTTTGATATTACTTTCACTTTTTTGATACCGCTAATACACCAAATACTGCAATAGTTTCGATTCTTATACTTTGATGAATTATTCAGATATTTCGTCGGCACCTTCAATATTTTTGTATTGTTCCAGTATTTTATATTTTCATTAATTTTAACACCGCCGATACTTTGGATGCTGCAATACGTATCTATCTTATGCTTTAAATTATTGCAATACTCGATATTTTCAACACATTTAATACTTTCGACAAATTAGGTACCTACTTTTGAATAGTTTCGATAGTTGAATACCACGACGAGGTTGTATCGATCCTCCATACCGACAATAGTATGTATAGATATTATGTCCATGAAGTCCATAAATGCTTCGATATTTTTATACATACTTTTAGTAGTTCAGATGCTTTCGAATACTTCCGATACTTTCGATACTTTCGAACACCACGATACTTCGATACTTTTGAGTACTTTCGATATTTGAATATCAAGAAAAGTTGGTATCGATACTCCATACTGCCCAAAGTATCGATACTTTGCCCAGTCTTAGTAGTGACATGTTTATCAAAATATTCAGCAGTTTGGTGATTTTCTGTGATCATTTCTTCCTTTTCTATTTAAATATCTGCCATAGCTTTACTTTATTTGGGCATTTTAACAAACTCTGTATCAGCTTCTCTTTGATTTGTTACAGTATGAATGTATCATTTCTTTAGAGACGAGGTTAGTGAGCAACGAACAAATAAAAGGTAAAAAAACGTATAAATTATCTTCCCCCGCCTTGTCATTTATACATAAATCTTCAAGCATAGTGGAAGTTAACAGAACATCAAACTGCCTATATTTAAACGCTCTCCCCGATCAAGACTCCCAAAAATTCATGCAACTAGTCTATTTTATGCATTTCCAACCCCCAAACCATCTTCCTTCGCCTTATCCATCTCGCAACTATCGATTTCACTTTCTCGAGTACCTCATAATCGCAACTGACGTACTAATTGACTTAATCATCAATTACCGTCTGGTCTTTGGGCCGATAGACTCCGGAATGCGCGCCCTGACGGTGGGGCGGTGCTTCTCCGTCCGACCAGACTGCACACCGCCAGTGTAAACCGAGAGGCGCGTTCCGCAGCATCACGATGACCGGCCCGCGTTGTGTCTAACGTGCGCGACATCGTACACCGCACCATGTTCTTGCTCGTGGTCCTCGTGCTGAGCCCGCTGGCTTCCGCCCTGTCGGACAACTTCCTGAAGATGTTCCCGGGACAGGCGACGGATCCGTGTTACGACGACGACCGTCCGAGGAGGTGCATCCCGGATTTCGTCAACGCAGCCTTCGGGGTTCCCGTGAAGGCGTCCTCCACCTGCGGACTGAGCGTTCCCCAGCATTTTTGCGAGATCGCGGAACCGGGGGCGAATCCCACTTGCCAGGTTTGCGACGACAAGCAGGTGAAGCAGAGGTATCCCGCTTCGCACCTTACGGATTTGAACAACCCGAACAACATGACCTGCTGGAGGTCGGAACCCATGACTCCGGTTACTGATATCAATGCCCCACCGGATAATGTCACCCTCACTTTGAGTCTGGGGAAGAAGTACGAACTGACTTATGTGAGCTTGGCGTTTTGTCCCCATACACCAAAACCTGACAGTATTGCTATCTACAAGAGCGTGGATTATGGAAAAACGTGGCAGCCCTTCCAGTTCTACTCGAGTCAGTGCAGGAGAGTGTACGGAAGACCTAACAGAGCAATGATCACCAAGGCGAACGAGCAAGAAGCCCGTTGCACCGACGCCCATAGATATACGGGAGGTGACGGGCTAGGCTTGGGCCACACATCAAGAATCGCCTTCAGCACACTAGAAGGACGCCCGAGCGCTTTAGACTTCGACAACTCCCCGGTCCTTCAAGACTGGGTCACCGCCACCGACATACGCGTAACCTTCAACCGCCTCCACATGCCCGTAGAAGACATCACCGACGACAACCTCGACGTCCTCGTCGACGAGAACATCTTCAAGGAACTAGAGGAGGACAACCGCACCAAGGAGCCCTCAGTCCAACTAGTAAACGAGATGCAGGTGCTGGATTCCGACGAGGGGAAGGTGGTGAAGACGCATCCTGCGAAAGATCTGATCACCGGGTACCATACCGTGACCCACCAGTACGCCGTGGCCGATTTTGCTGTTGGAGGAAGGTGTAAATGCAATGGTCATGCTAGCCGATGCGTGACGGGCCGCGACGGGCAATTGGCCTGCGAATGTAAGCACAACACCGCGGGGAGAGATTGTGAGAGGTGTAAGCCGTTCCATTTCGATAGGCCGTGGGGGAGGGCCACAGCCAGGGATGCGAACGAGTGTAAAGGTAAGACAAAATCGTTCGGAGAAAGCTAGTTTCGTTAGTCTTAAACGTCTACAGGTAAATATATAAAAGTGGTTCAAATTTTACACTTCTAAATCTGATTAATAACTATTTACTCCACAGTAGCTTATTTCTCAAAAGATACAGTTTGAAAATAAAGGTATTTCTGCTCTTGCTTGGATATTCAAGTCTTGGAAATTTTCCACAGTTCCTTTTCATGTAAATCTTGAGAGAATTTCATCAGAACGCCTTTGAACTGACTGTATATATTTCACTTCTAACTAACTCACCTGTCGATAAAATTTGTGGGTATATGCTGTATTTTGTTATGGAAATGGTGCAAAGGGTCTAAATATACCAACAATAGTATGGGAACTACCTGTTAAATAATTCCTGTCCATGTTACGTTTAGTAGACAAATGCAAGTTGATGGAAGACATTTTGAACGAAAGCTTTTGCTAGTACCTAACAAAATTGTTTCGGAATATTTTTACAGAAAGGCTCTTGTATTTTCGAGACTACATTTTTGGGCAGAAAGCATACGTGTGGTATTGAAAAAGTGAAGTAATTCCACACGAAAAATTTTTAACATACGAATTCATCAATACCTCCAAGTTAAACGTTTTTCTGTAATAAGTCATGCCTCGATATGATAGATATTTTAGTAGATATAGAATAATAAGGCTTATACATATTTTCTGGGTAAATTTGCATCTAAAACTTGTAACTACCTGCATGGAATAAGAGTTAATGTTTTGAATAACCATAAAAGTTAATGGCCAGATGTAAATTTGGCTCATATAGGTTTTCTTACATTTGCACACGTTCTCCAAATTTGTAACGCAACTGAACACTAATATATGTGAATCTTCATTATTTACAAGCAACAACTTCTCACCTCGGTGTATTCGGTAATTCGTATTTGTCCTAAGTGCACTATGAACTTCACCTTTCGTTTTGTATACCTAAGGTATAGAATTTGGTAGGAGTGGCTATTAGTTAGGATTATATGACATTTACGTTAATCATGTTTCCTAAGAACTATACAATTAAATATGAATTAGAGCTATACGTATAATTCTCTGTTTTCTAATACATTACCACAATACCGCTAAATCTTAATTCACATTGCGTAGACATATGTTTGTTCATTCTTCTAAATCTGTTTGCAGCACAAAACACCGTAGAAGTAGAATGAATGCAATTTAGACACTTCAGAATGAGATAAAAGCTCCTCTCCGCTCGCTCCTATCATAATAATTCTCCTTGCTGTAAATTGCTGCTCATTTGCTCTAACGACATTACACAATATTTTGATATTTACTTTGATTTACAGCATTCTATGTGACACCCACACCTTCGGGAAGGTGTTTGTTAAATTCTTACCGACGCGACGTAGAAGTGTGTAGGTGATATCGAAAGGCTACACTAATCACGATGGAGCTAGAGTTCTAAAGTTTAATGTACATTATTACGACTGGAACTTGATGTTTGTAAAATCGATTCTAGATGCACACACTTGTTTATGTTTGTTGGTAGTAACTGGCCGTAAGAATTGTTTTTAAGATTAATTGCTGTACCGACAGTTGAAGGTAGTTATTTGCAAACTGAGTGAAAGCTCATTTACTGGTAATTAACATATCTTGCTACAATCAAGTGGTTTATTAGCAGTTGAACAAAAAGTTAAATCCACAGAAACATTAATAATTATTGAATGAAGCAATAACCCTATCTCTTTTAAAACACGAAGGCTTTTATTTTTGCAGTATTTTGGTTTGAAGGTTTCCATTGTTGTTGTTTCCGGACTGGTTCCCGCCGTGATTGTTTAGTCTTGACGTTTCGACATTCATGTCGGTGTCTTCCACAGTTTCAGAGCTACTTCTGAAACGTCAAGATTAAACAAACAAATGTATCGTGCGGCCAATCTAATTTAGCTTGGGCATTTGAATTTCGCGCATAAATTCATTACGTCATTTATTTAAAAGCTCGCCAGTTCATTTTGAATAGATTCAACTTTTACATTGCACATACTTCTCTCCTTTTTACCAAGAATGCAGCGTAATCATCGGAGGAATCCATTCATACTAACCGTAGCGTCTGAATTAGCGGCGTTTGCTGGTTCGCTGGCTTCTCACCTACCACAGGAATTTCTTGCTTTGTGGAATTTGACTGGGGGCGTCCGATCATGCCCGATAAAGTCTACCTGTTCCAGTTAGGAACGGACGTTGTGTACACGCCGTATTATCTTCCAGATTTACAACGTTTGCGTTTAGCGCGCAACGAGACGATGACACACGGGTTTCGACGTCCTCCCGTTGCACCTAAAAATACGCAAGTTTCTGTTTTCGGATGCAAAATGCCTCTTGCAGGTGTAAATTTAGAAATTCGGCCTATGCTTAATAATTGTTTTTCTTACGCGCACTCGTGGTGGTAGGTTGAAACTGAAACGACGCGATAATAGGATTTTTTTGGTGTTATCTAGCGACAAAAACCCCATTAACTCCTATGAATTATTGTCGAGTGTAATTCAGTGGCGATGGCTTTCGTCTCCATATCTGAGTTGATTAATTAATTTCGTCCATATTCGATGGTTTCCGCGTGCTTAATCGTTGTAGGTGTCACGTGTTGTTAATGCTGCAGTCATTTATTAAATTTATTGTTTAGGCTTCTATGCTCCAGAGGTACTTGGTACGTGGGGGACAATTCTCGTTATTTCCGAATGCGATATAATCCGCATGGGATCTAAACTGCCGGTAAATAAATGATTATCGGAAAGATAGAAATATTGCATCACTTAGCACTTAGGAGTAGAAAGCAGCTTACATGAAAATCCTAATAGAAACTTTCAAGGAAGCTTTATGAATGCAAATTTAGTGCCAACCGCTCTTCTATTCGTAAATTTGACCCAAAAATTTCATAAAAAATTTAGGTAATTCAATTATGGTGGAAATTCAGACTTTGAAACTTTGATATAGCCGTTTCCTAAAAGACAAGTAAAGGTGACTAAGTACCCTTCATTGGTAATGCATTTTGCTCGCACTTAAGCCTTCTCTTGTAGTATTCTATTCGGTGCGCCTCAGGGATCAGCGTCGTAAGTATGTAAAAACTGTTGCTTTGGAGTGAGGCTATTTAAAGTCTGTTATTTTACTACACTGATCCAAACGAAAAAGGAACCACTGCTAAAAATATTTATAGCTTTTCATGGGTATAGTTAATTGTTGCAATATTTAATATAAGAAATAAGTGGCTCCTTTTACGTTTTGATTTTATTATAAATAAAAGTACATTAAAATACCTGGCAGAACACTGCAAATATCTTAAAATCTCTTAATTGTAGAAGTTGAATCTCGTCTCAAGGCACGTACAGAAGCAGAAGAAATTGTTTAATGCCCGCTAATGTTAAAACACTCAACTAATTACTGGAGGCAGTTTAGCATTGTACTGCGTCACGTAGACAATTAATTCATGTCGATCTGCGCTGTTCCTAACCAATTCACGTGCGACCGTTAATGCAATTACTACTATGAATAATGCAGAATGGCATTAAGATTGACGTGCCCGGAGCATCTAAACATTCAATTTACAAGTTCGGCAAAAATGCGCAATCGGGTAACCGCGTGCAAACATCCAAACGTATGCCCATTTTACGGTTTGTTTAATAATTGTCGTGTTCAAATATTTGTACGGATATTTCACCTGGTAGTGCACCTGTTCTTGTCGCGTTTGTTTTAGTTGTGACATCTCTATACAACTCAATTCACGGTCGCAAGTTTTGGTATATATTTTAGCATAAAAGATATATGTGTCATATCTCAGAAACAGACAATGAAAAAATTGCAGAATCCTTATACCTGAAAACCCCTAAATTTCTTCAAAGTAGGATCACCCTATACAGTCACTATTTTATAATTGTGAGTTATTATCGTTTAAAACCTTCTGGACTGAAGAATACGAGAAATACAGATCTGATGCTGCACTTGAAATGGACTCACTTGGATACGCTGTAAGATGTACCAAAGTTATTGTCTTTAATACGTGTTAGATGATTAGGTATTGCTATTTTGGTCTTAACAGAAACAAACTGAAGAAAATTCGCGTAAATCCGGGTAAACGATGAATGATAAACGCTACACAATATTTTCTTTATATGCACTTAGTAGTTATAATTACAGCTTTGACTTATGGAAATAATGGTGAATACAAGCAAGAAAACATAGTTATTTTTTCTATATTCGGTTAATCGGTGACAAAATCAGAAACCGATGATTGTGCTTAGCAATAAAAACAAATATCGCAAAGTAACTACGAACCATCGCTCCATGTCATACTATTCTTGAATCGTCTCAAAAGATTCAGCTATAAAAGCATAAACACTGGCTTTCCTAGATAATAGCTCATGGACTGTTTGTGTGTGACATATTCTGAAATATGACCCACTTAAAATGAAATTGTTTCAGACGAAATAAAACCACTTCATGCGACAATCCATTCAGTGTCTTCCTGTACACTGTACAACGACCACAGGCGAATAAAACGGCTAAATTTATTCCGCACGTAGACATCTTAACGTACATTCTAGTGGGTGTTCGTAAGCCAGATTACATAAATTTTCTTCTTTGCAACCGAAGCCTTTGTGTTAACAACAAGACCAGCTTATCCGGTCAAGTGAAGATACGCGCTCGGGAGAAAATGCTTATATCACTTCTCAGTCTCTTTATGCACGGCGATTATAAAATAGCAACTGCCTGTAGCCATCTAATCGTTCCAGTAATCATATTTGCATTATACGGAGCCTTTAAAGGGACTTTCACTGTTGGCCCAGTTTGTGTAAATGAAAAATTAAACGATTTTTCGTGGCGATTTTGAGCGAAGGCGCTGTGGATATTGGTGTGTCAAGATCTGTCGATAGAGAAGATGTTTTTTGTGGGGTCCAAGATAAATTGAATTATTCACAGCCGCTTTATTTCTTGCCGCGAGATGAGGATCTGGGGACACCATTAAAATTGTAGGGACACCTTCTGACCCTTCTGTCGATTTGGATAAAAATAAATCTGTTTTACACTGGAAAGTTTTTTTATCGGATACTAATTTATAATGTGTTTTCGTCGCTGTTGTCATAATTTTTAAGTTGGATTAGGATTTAGGATTTTGTGTTAGAAGTTTAACAATTTTATATATTATTTTGACATTCTATCAGGATGTATGTATACTACTCTTCCACACTCACAAATATTATTTTTACCTACGTTAATTCTGAAGATGTGCTCAGGTAACAAAATATGTCCGGCTCTCAATCTTCTTATGATTGTCATTTGTTTTCTATTTAATTGTGGGGTTTTATAAAATCATGGTCTTCGCTTCATGTTATCGTTTATATCGTTGTATTTTTCCCTTTAACGCTAATGATATCTGTCCATTCCTCTCGTTATTATTTCCATATTTTCCCAGTATGGTATAAAATTGTGAAAGTCCATTTTTTCATGCGTGTAGGTTTCCTCTCATGCCAGCATGTCCAGGCGTTATTTCCACGTTTTTCTGTGAAGACTCCTGATATTTTTGTTTGATAGAAATTACGGTATTGTCCAATTTGGCGTTTAAACTTGTACTTGTGATACTTAAATGGCACTGCTGGAATCACATATACAGGATCGCTACGTAGTATGGAACCAGCAGGATATTTCAGGTTCTGTTCGAACGATTTTTCTGAAATTATGCATGGGCTTATGGGTAATTAATATGCATTTTCTGGAATCTTTTCAATTCTGCATCACCTCTCGTTTCCGAGATATGGGCGTAAGTTACATTTTTTTAAATGAGTAGGGGGGTCAAAAGGCACTTCATTGAAAATGATATTTTTTCCTGATTTTGAAATGTATCACACTTGTACAATTTATTGCGCCTGAGTTGAGAAAAGTGTGATAACAAACTTGGGTCTTGCCAAAATCTTCAAGATAAAAACCGTATTCGTTATCGCAAAGTAAAAACAAAAACTCCAGCTGTCTCTATTGTCCTCGTGACTGATGATAATTTTCATTCACTTTATTATTTGCAATCGCATTGCCTAAGTTAACTGAACATGATCGCATCGGAATCTTTATTATTGGTTATGGACGTAGAAGGTGAAATTATTCGGAAGTAGTTGCACTCTACAATGCAGTTCATGAAGATCGTGAACCAATTGCCAGATTAACAGTTATTAAAACATTGCAACGTTTTGACGAAACCGGTGGTGTTAAGAATCGTCAGAAACCAGGACGTCCAAAGATTGCTACGAGTGAAGAAAGTAGCTTGAATGTCCTTTTAGATATGCAAGAGAATCCCAAGTGTTCCGTACAACAGCGTGCTCTCACTCACCATATTAGCAGATCTGTTCAGAAAATTTTGGAAAAAGAGAAATTTCATCCATACCAAATTAACTTATTACAAGAACTGAGCGAAGATGATTTCGATCCTAGAATAGAATTTTGCGAAATTGTTATGAACATGATAGATGAAGATAGAAACATTTTAAATTGGATTATGTTTTCTGATGAAGCGACTTTTTGCCTCGATTGTAACGTGAATAGACATAATTGCAAATATTGGTCGGACACAAATCCACATTGGATGGAACAAGTCCACACACAACACCCTCAGAAAGTGAATGCCTGGAGTGGTATCATCGGTGAGAACATTATTGGGCTTTTGTTCAACGATGGAAATTTGAATGCGGTTAAGTATTATATATTACATTATACCAGAACTTATTCGCCTGTTCCTTAATCGTGAAAATGCTGCGCGTCCTTCTGAAACGATATGGCCAACGTTCGTGGATATTTGAATGCGATATTTCCAGACAGATCGATTGGTAGACGCGGAGCGATAGAATGTCCAGCACGTTCCCCTGATCTGATGCCGCTTGATTTTTTCCTGTGGGGGTATCAGAAAAATTGTGTTTATGCTGATGGTCCACATAATGCAGATGATTCAAAACGACAAATCAGGGCAGAAACTCAGAACTTACCTCCAAATATGCTGCAAAGAACATTTTTACTCAAGGCTGCATTACTGCCAGGAAGTAAATGGGGAACATTTCAAGCATCTTCTGTAATGTAAATCTGAAAAAATACTGCATTTTTCACAGAATCATGCGTTTCTTTTTAGGTATCCGATGTTATTCTGGTTTTTCTCCTAATTTTTGTTGTATGAAGAGTAATAAGAATAATCCTTCTCTTATGATGTACTTACATTACTGCACATCAGCATTTTGTAATGAGTTAATAGTTATTCTGCAACGGTAGATATTTCATGTAATTTTCTATTTCTGTAATTGGGTATTGACCTAGAACAGTGTAGAATATAAATAAATTGATAGTTAAAAATGATTGACTGCCATCCAGCTGTTGGAGCAGTGTATTTTCACTGTATCACGACTCATTTTCCAAACCTTTCAGCATCTGAAAATCCGATATCCATTACGAACTTCGCAGCCTTCCACTAATTTGCTTATAACTTCACGGCGTGGGCAGCCGCCTGCCAACAAAGCCGAAAGTAGTTAAAGTTGCGCCAAACAACCGAAGTTACCGGCTTGTAATTAAGTTCCTTTCTCGAAGCCGGCAACGACGTCATATACATGCACCTAAGAAAATGCGAAACTCATTTCCAGGAAGCGCAGGCGATCTTGATTAGTAGATCATGCACGTGAGAAAATAAACCGCGAAATTTCGGATGCGTTGGATGTTATGTTTGAAAACAGGCTTCAAATTGATGATTTCGGTGCATATCGTGCTGCTGGTTTCAGTCACTTAGGGCGTGTGCATATAAATATTTGGTGTAGAAACTGGATTAAAACTTCCGTGGCTGCTTTTCTGTTGCTTTCCTTCTTAAAAGAATTACTTTTGCGCCCCCTTACGAAAGACCTGGTTTAAGAGCCGTTTGCCACTATACTTATTTAAGTACTGAAATAAGTTCTTAAAATTATTATACTGAAAATTAGATGCGCGCGCCGTTTCAATACAAGAAATAAGCGTAGGGTTTTGTTCTCAATTTGTAATTAAAAATTCTTTTCAGTAAGTATTTCAATACGTACGCGTGCGCCCTTTTGTAGCTCTAATCGTGATTTTCTCAACCTAAAGCTAATCTAACCGTAATTTATCAAATTCCGTCTTAATACAATAGCAAATGCAACGTAAGGTCTATTCTACTGCTAGAGAAAAGTAGACCTTAGATGTAACCCACTCATAAACAATTACTTTTACTATTGTTTGTGTTTGTGGTCACCCTGAATTACCACAATTTGTATTTAAAAGTAAAAAATGCCTGTTGACTGAAAAAAATTATTAAATGCATCAGCGTTGATACTAATAATGATATTGAAAGGAAAATGTATGTTCATGGCTTCTTAAATGTGCTGAAAGAAGAGCTGCTAATAGAAGATCCAGCAGCATATAAAAATGTTCTACAAATGAGCAATGCTTCACTTGAAAAATTGTTTGAACTTGTCCATAACAAAATAGGGAAACAAGGTACACAACTCCGTGAAAGCATTCCTTCCGTTTCATTTACAAAAGCATGACAACACATCACGTTCCCGGGGTTGTCAAAAGCTTACTCACACCAATATACATATTTTAAGAGGCCTAAAACTGCATTTCATGTTGATGTATTAATTAGTTGGTAGTAGGTAGTCAGCCCTAAATAACAGATAGCCCCCATTCAAAAGTTTATTTCGCCGATATCAGTACAAAAGCTGCCTAATCTCACAACCCTGCTTATTGCGTAGGTTCGAAAAGTAGGTTCTATGAACGTTTTGTTTATAAACGGTAAACGGTTAGTGCGCAGTTTTAAGACGAAGTATGGAAATTCAGTACAAGAAAATAGAACGTGGGCTAATTTCTTGTATTGAAACGGTGCGCGCATTCAGTTTCCGTATAATAATTTTAAGAACTTATTTTAATACTTAAATAAAATAAAGGATTCTTCAGGAAACTTAAAAAATATTTAAAAGGGTGTTCTATCTGTATGTTGCCATTATCAGTTTGATATTTTATTTAATTGTAGAAGAAAAGTCAGTTTTAGTTAGTTTGTTCGTTATCAAAATTATTGTTGTAGATTACCCAACTTAGAAATAAATTTTTATTCATATTTACTTTGTATTAAACTTAAATGGATACTTTCAAGTTTTTTCATAAATAATAGGAGGAACTTTATATAAATATCAAAATAAGTACATAAAAAGTAAAAAAGCTATATAAAGATAAGCTATCCTACACTCTTAAATTTATGTCTTTTTCTTGGCTTCCACTTTCCACAGTCTGATCCACAATCAATCTAGAATTATATTTGCATTTATTTCCATTGTATGGTTATTTATATAATCTTTTTTTATTGTATTTATAATATATATGCCATGAATTCAAATCGATCGATCGAAAACCCATATTTTTCATCAATCGTCTTATACTAGTTTCAGAACCCGTATAATTACTTTCGTTTTTGAATTTTTTGGTGGATTCTTTTCACTGAGGGTGGCAAATAAATTCGAAATAAGCATGTTTTAGCCAACCAAATGCTTTTTCCCATTCCGTAGGTGTTATTTTAACCGCCATTTATAAATACTTTTGAAATTATTTCATTTTAAGCACCAACATTTACCATGAAAATTGACAAAAAAATGTGTTTATAATCTACCTAGTACCACATTTTGACGAAAAACAAAATATTGCCCACTAGTTGGTTAAAGATTGAAAGTTTTGGTTTATTTAGCGGATTAAGAGTTTGCATGGTATGGAATTTAATTAGTATTAGAGAATGAAGGTTATGGTAATAAGCCAAACTTTATGTACCTAAATGGCACGTTTTGGTACATAATTATGAGTTTCCTTTGAAAATTAGACCTCTCGATTCTTACAATTGCCCCGCAAGAACAACTGCAAATGCAATTTAAGCTAAACGACCACAGCATCGTTAAGAACAGATATAACGGCACGCTGCCACGATAGCATATAATAAGGCAGCAATCTGTTACTTCTACATCTGATACCATCCAACAGTGTACGTATCATAATATATCATACTGGAATTAATTATTTCCATTTGTCGAACATCGCAGTCAAGCGGAAAGTCTACATGGGTGACAGCTGTCTTCGTTATTAGGCAAAATACTATAGATATAAATGGAATTAATTTATGACTGGGGAATCTCAAACGTTAAACGACTTATTTGTGACATTTCTGCCCGCATTTACTGCTCTAAATCTTGTAAACTATTACGTCTATCATATTAAACCCTGAATTTAAAATAACCTCGCAGGGCAAATCTAATGGAGCTAAATCGCGAGACCGAAGTTGTCCTTGTCGTCCTTGTTCGTCAATATATCGATGAACCTTCATGCTTTCTAAAGGCGATGTTTTCAAAACATTGAAGGCTGCTAAGAATCCTTTACTTCTGGAGTAGATAATATTTCTACCGAAATGGACGACAATGGTCCCTGGGAATACACTACGTAATTGGGCCCGTTTTTAAATTTGTTGTTCGTACATTTCCTGGAACGACATACATGAGTTTCCATATGTAGCTTCATTCTACGATGGATAAGCGTACCCATTATGCTTTAACTTTGATAAAACCTTACTATCTTGAGTTTTATAGGTTAAATTACGTTTGCTAGACTTATCTTCATCAAACTAATGTTCACATTGATTTCTGTTATATTTAAAAATTAAAATATTTGAATGTGGCCTGGAATTTTAAAGAAAATGTATTAAAGTCTCAAAGCATAGTAAAGTTATGCAAGAAAAAAGACCTGTAAAAGAAAATTACCAATAAAAAACCTGATGATGACGTCGTTGCAGGAAACCAATGGCGTCATAATATTTTTCACGTATATCATGACTTATTTCCACCAAAGGTATGCCTCTGTTGGGACCAGGTAATATTTCCCACCCGGAACGTTGGTCCTTCGAAGGTGTGAATAGAAGAGGGCCGCGGGTGGGCTGCTGCGCCACCCACGACCTGTCAATACTCATCCATCTTGGCCGCAGTATAACGACGGACAATTGGACGTTCATAACTTATTAACCTTCTATGTCCGTCATTATGGGAAATGCGAAGAGGATAATTTATGGACCTGGCTGTGAAAATCATCTGTTATAAAAGTCTGCCTGGTGTTGAAATATTTTATTATTTATTATAATCAGTTGAAACACCTACTATGAGCCTTCAAAGCTTCTAAGTGTTTGAAGCAGTTTTTTCTTTATAAATAGCCCTTTACGGCTTATGTTACATCAAGAACATCGTGAGGGTTATATAATATTCTGATGTCCACAATAGTGATTAATTAATTAATCTGTTTAATAGGCCAGTGTGAGATAGCTCCTCAACTTTTTGTTTTTTATCAATCGTGATCTACATCAGACCCCTTTGATCATCTGAAGTTATTCCATAGGTACTTGWGCTTTTATTAGCAAGTGCCATTGTTACAAGAAATGTTGGTCCCATTTTTTTTATAAACCTATAAACCTAACCCTCTTATCTCCAATTTTTCTTTACAATTCATTCGAGATTTTGGCAATGGAATAGACTGTCTTGCTTTTACTTCCTTTCACTTCGCTGTGACATAGTTCTTACCAGCATTTCTGTTTACTTACCTTCCTCTCCTTTTCTTTCTAGCATACACACCATTCTTTGGATTCATTCCGATCTTTCTGGATTCAACTGCAGAAAAGGTACTTCTACATCCCTTACATTTAACTTCCTTCCTTTTTGTGCTTTTAACACCGACACTGTTAAAAAAAAACATCAACATGTCTTTCTCACTTGATCTCGTGTCTTCTGGGTTGTAGTTTTAGTCTATTTTACTTTCATCGTTGTCTTTAAAAAATCGCTATGATCACTGTAATTCCTATCTGATAACTGCTCCACCTGAATAAGCTTTTTTACTAAATAAAACCATATTACTTTCTTACTTTCGAGAACTAATTAAATTTTTTAGGTTAGATCTAAACAGTGCAAGTGAAGGTTCTGACCTGGTTACTTTTGTATAACTACTTATACTGTTCGGATCGAACACGAAAACTAGTAAGTATAGTAATGCAACTCTCTTACCGTTTTACAACCCTGCAATACTATTTACCTTTCATTTACAGCCACAGTTGGAACGGCACGCGACCCCTCATAAATCAAACCCTCTCTTTGTGATTTTGCGAATTTCCAGTGCCGGCTTTAAGCCGTTTTAAAACTCGTTTTTTGTTTGTGTAGTGTATATTATTCTAAGTAGTTTTTAATCATTCGGTTAATAAGAGGTTKTACATCKATCGTTTTTATTTACGTTTCAAAATGAATTGTACGTAGTTTTAGATGAGTAGCAACATTATTTTGCACAAGCAAAATATATCCAGTTTTAATGAAATTTGTAATCTAACTAGACTACATGCACATCTGAGCATTTTTTAATATGCAAAAAAATCTCGCATTCCTAAACATTTTTATTTTGATTTTTAACATTCCTGTAATATTTATATCCTGTGAATATGTTGAATGCTGTGCTAGCCGAAAATTATAAACAATACATTTTAATATTTTTACAATCTTTTAACTATTGGAAACATGCGGTTAACGGTTAACATAACCAAATGTGTAAATAAAAGACAAGTATTTTAAAAGAAAATAATAAGAATATATATTTTTTTATCTAAAGCTCTAAATACAAAAAAAAAATTATTCCATATATCTATTATATTTTTGCAAAAAAGTCTAACAAGTTTACACCGACATCACTACTGTCAAATTCTGAATCACTGCTAGCATCATCATTAACATGTTTTGTAAAATTTTAAAAATTTGGGGATACATAGTTATTTTCAATTTCAATAACATGCTTAATACAGCTTTTCCACAGTTCTTTCGTTATACCACTTACCTCTCTACGCACTAAATCTACAACTCCCGAACTTAAACGCGGACATGTATTGTTTCTTCGTATTCCTTTTTTAAGCGGTACTCCACACTAATTCAATTGGGTTTAGGACGCAATAATACGGTGGCAAACGCATAATATATGTCTATGTCCTTTCGCTAGTTCATCAACTCGATATTGTTTAGGTAAGCTGAGATTTTTTATTATTGTCAACAGACCTTTTTTGGTAACTTATCCACCCCGAATTGTAATTCTATTCTTTTTCATGTAATCAATTATTTCTATTTTTTTGTAGCTGATGTTGGCGCCTTGTTCATTAATTTTGAATTATAACTCGCGTTATCCATGACTATAACAGATACTGGTGGTAGCCCTGGCAGTAACTGCGCAATGGTAGTCAGCAGAACAATTTTGGATCTGTTTCGCCGACAGTAATAAGCCTTTTTCCACCCATCCATCACTTCCTCCCGCATAAAGAATTATACTTGGAGCAGCTTATTTGTTCCCAAGGACGGAACATTTTTCGCTTCTCTTGTCTCGCGCACAGAAATACTAAGACGGAATGCTAGTTTTTTTTTGTTTGACCGGTAGTGAACTTTAAATAATTCCGAAAATCGGACCTAAATTCATGGTAATCCGGTTATTTGCGGTAACGTGTGAGGGACCGCCTGCTGTTTGAGATGAAAGATACATTTTATTGCAGGGTTGTAATAACGGTAAGAGAGTTGCATTACTTTACTGATAATAACAACTACTGTGTGTAAGGTAGAGATAGGGATAGATTTATATTGTCTTTACCAGTTGCTAAAAATGTTGAAAAATTTTTGTAGGCGGCTTATCTCATATTGACCATTTTTAGACTTATACTCTTTTCCATTGCCTTTGCATCTTCCAGCTTCATCCTCCGACGTTGTCAATCACTTTCGTGGCTGGATGCATTGCGGTGTCGCCTAAAAATTCCTCCCTTCGAGATTTATCGCCACCAAAACACGCAAGCAACTCACCGGATACAAGAAGACGCGAAGAAATTGTCTCTGCGCGGTCCATGCTCATTGGTCCGAAGGTATTTTTATATGGGCGTTTTCGCTGTAGTTTATTGCGTTTTACGACGGCGTTCTTCGAATACCCAAACCGAGTTTGTTGCTCCTAGCGATCGAAAAGCCATCGAAATTATGCTATTAACCCCGATTATGGCAAATCTGCGGCTTTTCCAGAAACGCCCGGCTATTTTCGAAATCGCGCCGTTTGCTCAGCGAAAGCAATTTGGTTTCGTTGGCGATTTATTGCTTCGAAACTAATCTAGTTTACGCACACGGTTCCCCGGTTTGTTTAAATTTAGGGGAGGCCCTACTCCCTCTGGGATGAACTGCGACCCACGGATTCAACAACTGTGTGTACGGCTGGATTTATTGGTCGCCATTTCTGAAAAGGCTGTTTGATGTTTGGCGAAACACCTCGCGATTTTGATGTGTTGAGCGTAGAAAATTTGCTTCCACCAGAACCTCGACATACTGAAGGACTAATTTGATCTAATGCTTTAATTATTATAGATACTAGCTGTGGTAAATGTATGTTTTAACGTCATTGTTGAATAGCTTAATTTTGAATTTTTGGTGGCAAGTGGTTAGTATGTTCTCTATAATTTGACAATTTTAAACACTCAGTCATTTTTGTAGGTATTTGCCTAACTTATGGACACCAACATATTGTTTGTAGCTTTCTTTTATGCAAATACTTGAAAAAGAATCTCGAAGATTCCAAATTTGTGCAGTATGAATCGTACTTCCGATAAATTTCTTGTTGACGTGCAAAGAAGCTTTCAACAATAAGTGATTACTCCAAAGAGGAAGGTTTAATTTTTTTGATAATTCCGAAAATTACACCAACAAAAATTATAATTCTGCACTATTGCTGCTTCCATGATTTTCTCTGCTAATTCTTTACAATCACTATCACTGTTTGTAATAAACACATGAGAAAAAATAGCAATGATAAACAAAATTGTTTCTGCAGGAATAACGCCGCATTTTCGGATTGTATTGTGTCTTTTGATTTGATTACAGAATTCCAGTCGTATCATTGAATCATTTACTTTGTGGCCTTATTAAACAAATAGCTATTGTAGGCATTTAACTCATCATAAATTGGTGCCCTAGTCTTCTGAGGCTCATTTTCTACGAAACAGACAATTTTCCCAATTCCTATGATACTTTTTTAACACTTTCTCATTTGCTAAGGGCATTGCTTGTTTCAACACCTACCACGTTTCTTTACCTATTATATATAGTAATGTAGATAAGTGTGTCGATTTTTAAATGTATTTCTATACCAGATTAACCTCGTTATTGCGAGCAGGTATTTGTTTAGACTACAGATGAGAGTTATCAGAGTTATTACAAACATCTTATTCATGGAATTAAAAATATCAGCATTACCATTACATTATAATGTTTCGTTCTCGTAGGGATTATCTTATGAGTAGCTTATTGGATTACTTGCTATAGTTAACAAGATAACCGTCAGATACAATAAATAATGCTGCAAAAATACACGCTGACTATTATAACATCGAATAGAGAATTTTCTTTCATAAACGCCATGAATGCTTTCAGAATTCTATCGCCTTCATTGCTTTATTCTTGTAAGGTGGTTCAATTTCGGTTTCTTTTTCGGCATCCTCTTGCTTCAAGTTTCTTGATGGTTGATTGTGCCAATCGGAATTCTCGTATCCATTGTGACAGGTCATCATTTTGGCTTTCAACGCTGTTCTGCTGGTGACAGTTCATTTTCACCAGCAAAGCAGTTCTTGTTGGTGGTGTGCTTTACACAGTTTCAAGCTTTTGATATCTACACAGTTGCATCCAGAATATTTAATTCATCAGTAATGTTACGATTTTGAAAAAAAAATATTCATCGATCACCATCAATGTTAGCTCCAGCCTTATTTTTAAAGAGATAGGGCCCAATAACATCCATGTAAAATGCACCAAAGAGTTAATTTTTCTGAATGTAGAATATCTTTTGGGTTGTTATCTGGCAGTTCTGTTTACTGAAAAGCTCGTTAAGCCAACATTGAGCGTCATAATATGTAGTTGAACAGTTTTATACGTATACAGCCCAAGATCTTCACGTGCCTCAAGTGTTGCGACCGTCGATGAATCGATAACTTTGAGATTCTTTGTCTTTTTTGAGTATCGTGCGTTAGCAAAAAAAAAACACTCAAAAGTGCAGTGGTATATGGTTTATTAGGCTTATCAGCCACGCTTCCCTTTTAATATAAAATCCTCCCCTTTCTTAATTTCATCTTTCATGGCAGGAATCATCCTATCTATCATCTTCTGTTCCCTCTCGGTAACCGGACCGAAATCCAAAACGCTGTCGAAACCTTGCTTGCCCAGTAGCAACGCAGAACCGCAATATTTAGCTTCGCAGACGCCCGATCTTACTATGGCGTATTCGACCACATTCGCCTTTCCCGACAAAGCGTCAATCAAGCAAGACACCAACCTGTTGATCGCGTGCGCGCTACTCAAAGTGGCAGATCGCGTTCCATCATGGGCTCTTACAACCTCAGGGCCGGCGTTTATTATCCTCTTGGTGATGGTTTCAAGCTCTTCATCTGTGAACTTCAGGGACGGCTTGGTTTGGGACAGCAAAGGAACCATCGTGGCGGAAGAATGGCCTCCTACCACCGGCACTTTGACTTCTTCAGGGTTCAGCCCTTTCGCTTCGGCCACAAAGTTGCTGGCCCTTATGAGATCTAAAGTTGATACTCCCAGTATCTTCCTCGTGTCCAGCTTGCCTGCCTTCTTCATTACTTCTGAAACCAGCGGCACCAGCGAGTTTACGGGGTTGCTGAAGACCAGAAGGATTGCTTTTGGAGCAACTTCCGCCAAGGTTTCGGCAATCTCCTTGGCGATTTTTGCGTTGGCATCGAAAAACGCTTCCCTCGTTATGTTGGATTCTAAACGAGCCGATGCTAGCAATATTATGATCGTGGCGTCTTTCAAAGCTTCCTTCGCGTTTTTCTTTCCGGAATAATGGAATACTCTTGTGGGGGAATCTATAACCGACAAGTCCATCGCCATTTGTTCTGTGTCCGTTATATCGAAAAGGACTAGCTCGGGGATTTTTTTGCTGCGTTTCAGGAGCAAGCTGAGGGGTAGCCCTACACGACCTGCTGCGCCCACTATCGTGATCCTGATTTTCCCAGTATCACAGTCGCAACTCATTTTGGTATCTTTTTGCTTAATTACAGTACCGCATTTTAGTGGTATGTGACATCTTAAGTAAAGTGACGTTGCGGTTTAGGTTAAAACAGGTATACCAACTTGATGTTGCGGTTGCAAAATAGTCCAAGCATAAAATGCATACATAATACAGAACTTAAAATTAGCACAGGTGATTCTTACTACCTACCGATTGGTAAAACTCATTTGGTATGACCTAAATATCGTTTATGCTTCAGGTACAACCTATTGCCTCAACATTTGACAACGCCGAAACCCAGTTTTACTGTTGCCCGTGTCCTTCCTTTTGAGGGTTGGTTTCTAGGTAGGGGGTAATCTTTGTGTGTTACCTCTTGTGTTTAAGCTGTTTGGTCTTCTCTCGATCTCGATAGATTCTCCGATAGCTTAGTTTTGTGTTCGATGCTCGCTATAACTTTAGTGTTATCGAAGTCTATCTGGTGCGAAGTGCTTCTCACTTCTGCTAAAGATGACGATGGTTCCATTTTCCTGACAGCGTGTTCTTCACGTCGCACGTTGATTCTCCTTTTGGTGTGACCCACGAAGCTACCTTCATTTTCGTGGACTCCTTGTGCTTCTAATTCTATCTTCATCTTGGCATCTGGCTTTTCTTTTTCGACGTGGTAATCTCTTAAAGATTCTGCTAACTCTTTCTGTAGTTCGTTTGATATATAGTAGGTGAGCTGTGGTTGTAGGTTTCGTTTCTTCTTCTGTCGACGTGATCGTAGCGCCTTTTTGATGTCATCACTGTTGTAGCGTTGTTTTGGTTCTCTTAATATCTGTTGATCTGTGTTCTGTATCTGTTAAGTATTCCGATTTGGTGACTAAAATTTTGATTACTGACTTTAGCTAGGCTGGATGATGGAGTAACTGGGCGTTCAGGTACCGGTTCCTTTTTGTAGGTTTTCTGTGCACTATATGTTGTAAAAGTTGTGTTTTTGTGGACTGTGTTTATATGGTTTAAGAAGTCTTTGGGTTTCTCCTCTCAGTAGCTCCAGATAACGAAGGTGTCGTCCACGTAACGTAACCGTAACATTCTCCTCGAAGTCTTGCATGAAAAAGTTCGATATTATGGGCGATAGTGATGAGCCCATCGGTGCTTCCTCAGCTTGTTTATTTTTTTTGCTGCTTGTAACTGAAGTAGGTGTTCTTCGCTTCATTTCACTAAAAAACATTTACTTTTCGTAGCGTCGAGTCGTTAGTTGAGTCTTGTATAGAGTTGTTTTTTCTATAGCGTTTTAGTACTAAAAAATAGTAATCGTGTCAGGTTTGTTTATTTTGATTTTAGGGGTTTCTAGATGAGCGTAAATGGAAGACTCAGTAGTAAAATAAATTGCTTTATCAAAGAAAGTACTATGTGAGTAGATAATTCCTGTACCTCTAATTCAAGTGCTACTTCTGGTCAGTTATTAATGGTGTTTTAGATCAACATTTGTAATAAAATGTTTTTTTATCTATTCATCCCTCTAAAATGTTCCTTGGCCTTTGGATTTGATTAGATCAAAGCACACTTCAACATCTGCATAAGGCGTTAGAAAGGAAAAAACTAAATTGCACGAGTAGGCTTTTTATTAGGCTTTGCAAGAACCTCCCCCTTTTAATACATAATCCTCCCCTAATTTGACTTCCGCTTTCATTGCAGGTATTATTTTTTCTAGCATCTTCTTTTCTCTGTCATTGACGGGACCGATATCAAAAACCTTCTCCACACCATGCTTGCCCAGTAGCAACGCAGCACCAAAATACCTAGTTTCACAAATGTCGGTTTTGACGATGGCATAATCAATTACATTTGGTTTCCCGGCCAGTCCATCCAATACTGAAGACGCCAACCTGTTGATCGCATGCGCGCTGCTTAAAGTTGCTGATTTTCGTCCTCCCAATGCTTTCAAAACCGCAATGCCGCCGTTTATTATCTTCTCACTGAGGGTTTTAGCTTCTTCTTCGGTGAACTCTACTGGTGGTTTGGTTTGGGACAGCAGAGGAACCATCGTGGCGAAAGAGTGTCCACCTACCACAGGGACTTTGACTTCTAATGGGTTCAGGCATTTTGCTTCCGCCACGAAGGTACTAGCCCTTACGACATCTAAAGAAGAAATTCCGAATATCCTCCTGGGATCTAATTTACCCGCCTTCCGCATCACCTCGCAGATTAAAGGAACCAGCGAGTTCACGGGGTTACTGAAGAGCAAGAACATTGCTTTTGGAGCCACTTCTGCCATTGTTTCGGCGATGCCCTTTATCAGTCCCGCGTTGGCGTCGAAGAAGGCTTCCCTCGTGATTTCTTTGTCTAAACGAGCCGATGCCACCATTACTATCATCGTGGCGGCTTCCATGGCGCATTTCATCTTCTCCTTTCCGGAGTAATAGATTACTTTTGTGGGAGAGTCTATGTGGGATAAGTCCATTGCCATTCCCTTTATGTCGGCTATGTCGAAAAGCACCAATTCCTGGATTCTCTTGTTTCGTTTCATCAGTAAACTGACGGGTTGCCCCACTCCACCTCCTGCCCCGATCACCATGACTCTGACCTTACCACCGTGGCAGTCGCTGCTCATTTCTCTCGGGGGCTGAAGACGTCTACATGGGATTTTGTTAAAGTTACTTGCGGTAATATTAAAAATTAGGGGGAAATGGCGTCTTAAATAAAGTGTCATCGCTACTTAAGGTTAACATTAGTGGTTGTTTGAGATGGCATTAGCAGGTGGTTGACTTTTGCTGTCACTTCTGACAAATCTGGATTTGTTGTTTTATCTGCACATATGACGTCAGAAGTAAAAAATGACGTGATCTCAGGATCATTTTATTAGAAAGGTCTGTGTTGTCTTCATCATCTTGCGTAGACTGCATTTAGGAATTTTCTACAGACGGTTCATACAAAAAGGAATAATTGCTTTCCACCAGGTATTTTGTGGTGTGCTATATAAGATCTTTAAAGTCCTTATAGTGGGAGTGTTTTTATTGAATCCACAACAAAAGTACATTAGGCCTAAAAGAAAGCTATGGAAATTCTTTGTAAAAAAGGAATCTAACATTGAAGGTATGTGACACTAGATAATTTAAGTACATGCTTCACATCACCATTAAGGTTAACTAGACGTAGTTTTTCATGTGCTATCTCCTGCGGGCCTAATCCATACTTATTAAAATGTAGAATTAATAATTTTCCTTTTGTCTGCTTTCCCTTCTATTAATTTATTAATTCGTTGTTCGAGGAAATTCGAGCCATGGCTTCTTTGTCTAAATTTTCAATCCGATCAGCATTTAAGCAAGATTGACGATGCTAGTTACCAGTGGTTCACCACTTTTAGTACAAATTTTGGTCACAATATGGTATCTCTGATCGTATACCCCCACTCTTTAGGATTTAATTCATTACCAATCCATTTTTGCGGTTGAAAATGGAGACAAAACAGGTGCTGTCGAGCTGTATTTGTGAGAAAACAATTTATTCTGTTCGAAGTAACAGTGTCGGGAAAAGAATCAGATTAATGATAACTTCAGAACAGTTTTCAGGTTCTGCCCTTTTTTTATCACTTTTAAAGCTACATCCTCAATCTCGGAGTATGCTTGCAGACATAAAACGGGCTGAATTATAAAGTACTAGTAACATTGCTGTAACTTGAAGGATGTGTTTCGGATGATGCTACTTTCGTCTGTACCTGATAGCAGAAGTTCAGTTGAAGTAGTATAGTGACGGATTTATGATACTTGATCCCATAATAACATAAGCATGTGAGAGTTGACTTCGTTGCTTGTTGATCACGTAACTTTCGTTCAGATGTTTACACAAATTATAATGTGATATTTTCTTTTTCAGGTAAGATGAATCTAATTCACCATCCTGAGACCATTAAACAACAACCGTGTGAACATTACGTAAGTAAGAACAATATCGCAGTTAAAGCATCAGAATAGTTAACTTTTTCTGTTTTAATTTATACCAATCAGGCATGTGTGCGTACCCAGCTTGGGAGGAGCAAAATAGGAATTTCCCATAGTGCATAATTTAACATACATAGGACAATTTTTTACTCTAATTCTGTATAATTTTTAGAGACTTTCAGTTAAACAGCAATATTTGTATCAAAAGTAGTGCGAATGCTTGTAGTATGCATTTCCTGAAAATATAACCGTAAATATATTTTTTATTTTTTTTAATATCATTGACCCAAGTTAGGCACACTTATTGCTATTACTTGGGACAACTAGTCGTTACAGAAAAATAATTATAAAAATATTTCAGGAAAAATAAAGCATATTTTATTTCAAATGAACCAAAAACAATCTCCATTATGCCATAAAACTAAAACAAATCTTTTAATAAACAAGTAAAACAAACATTTTGGGTTAAAATAACAATAATCTTTGAAGTTAAAAAAGATAAAATGTATAGATATTTCTATTGCTAGAAAGTAGTTCCAATTCTTGCAAAAAGTCCAGAAATATTCTATCATAGCTATCGTGTATTCTAGGAATTTTCGCAACAAAATTTTCAGTAATTTCTTTTTTGATCCCTTCACTACATTTCAGATACACGAGTACAAAATCTATTTATAATTTTAATTGAAGGTTATGTTCAGCCTATTGCTCAGTTTCCATATTTTCTCTACTGGTCTCGGGTGTTTCGTTTTCAAAAAAAATCTTCCTCGTCCACATCTGTGTCAGTATCGCGTAGTGACATATCTTATCTTCATTAGAGTCAAAGGGTCGGTTCCTATTCTCTTTGTTAAAGTTGATATTAGCTAAAATCAACCCAGTAACCATGACAACACCTTAAATTGGGGTATGTGATTGGTCTAGATTTAAAAAACGGAGTTGATTTTAGCTTAAAAATAGAAAAGAGAAACCGGCCCAAACAAGTCATCTTTGGGTTTATGTTTTGGGGGTTGGCGTTTGCTGCTTTGTAAAATATTTGATGGTCCTGCAATCCCTTCTTTGTTATTTCACTTATCTTACTTTCTTTTTGTGCCAATATATCTGGCTCAGACAGCTTTTTTTCCTGGAACAGTAGCAAGGTTTTTTGCTTTCGTTTGTACTTTGAGTTTCGGTTTGCCATGTGAATTCAAGAGAATCCTCAAAACTGTTGGACCAAACATCAACACTTTTGTGCACTGTTTCTTCTTTTTCTGAGGTAGACGTTTCATGGAACCTAGTGGGTAAACTCCACTGGCTGCAAAACCACCTCTTAAATTTGAATATGAATTGAATTTGGTACTGTAATTTCCAAAACTTGTTTTAGTATTCGAGGAAAAATATCTTTGGGAATCAAACCAAATTGTAAATTTATACACTACGTACACAGGAATAGAATAACCACTAAAAGATCGAGCAAACAAAAAAAAAACCTGCTTTTGGTAAGTTTTGTTTGTTCTGGACGCTTACATTGACGATGAATTATATTGTTTGTTGTAATCTGATCGTCCTGTATGTAAACTGATTTCATCGTAATTAATTATATAGCTTCTGGTGGTATATCTTTAAAGGATTCTTCCAATTCAGTAAAATATTATTTTATTATCTCGTTACTGACACCAGCTCGACAAGTTTGATATTGTCACTTGATTGTGTTTTCGAAGAATTTTCCTGACATTTCAAGAAACTACTTTGAGTTTACTTTTCTATTAAGTGTGTACTATATTTTTTTTAATATTTATCTTACAAAAAGCTTGTTCTGTTTAATATCATCAATAGCTCTTTGAAGAAGTTCTTCGACAAATCGTGGTAACTTCGTTTCTTGTATTTAGGTATTTCAATGTTGTCTTGTATATATGTATACAATGTCTTCAACCTGACAAACAGATGATACGGGATGTTTTGAACCGATTCTATTTCTTCGAAGGCAGCGATAGCTATTTCATTTTGCGACTAGCAACTAAGTATGCCTCTGCTTGTCGATGCAGTAAACGTCATATACCTGCCACCCTATGGAGACCGGGCCGTAAAGAATTTTTTTCCGCCGGCAACCAGTTCTGTGTCTTCGCATTCCTTCTAGACTGCGCGTCGCCTTTGTGTGTCGGCGCACAGGAGTCGCGGTCGGCAGGTTCTGCGTATTTGACTTAATGTTTTCGACGTCCGACGTGATGCGAATATTTAGTACCGGTCTTAAAACGACGTAAAATTTATGACAGGTGAGATACGGCTTTTAATTTTAGCGGGCGACGCATTAGCATGCCGGTGTGCTTATGTTAATTATTTCAGGTGCGCATCCTTTGGTGACAGTCCGTAATTTCAGAAGCAGGAACAACTGGCACGAGTTTGTCTTGCCCTGGATAAGTGGGACGAGTACGGTTTTTCTTGGACCGTACGGCAAACGGCTTCTTCGTTGATGAGTTGCGCTCGATGAGGATTCTGTGCTAGTCGAACACCAAATTATAATAAATTATCTTTATTAATCAAATAATCTTTCGAAAGAAACGTACTGACAATGAMAATATAGTATGGAAATGCAGGCCTCCAATGGCACCCCCAAGGAGAGCCGCCGTTATCCTTCCACTTAAGCTTCAGGAGAGAAAAAATAGATAAATTAAGTTGAATCTAGCTGACGAATCATGAATACCCAAATCACTGACGAAATTAAAAATGCAACCCAAAATACATTCTCATAGCCAATGTGGTTATTTTACATAATGGCATTATTTTAAAAATACATTGGGAATCCATTACGGCTATGCGCTATGGTTCCTGTCACTGTATTTATTAAAAGACAAAATGTATTCAAATGATGAAAAAACAGATATGATTTTGATTTATGGTKAATGCAAGAAAAATGCTTCCGCTGCTGCCCGTTTATACTAACGTTTTCCAAACAGAAGAGCTCCTGCCCATAGAATTTTCAAGAGACTCGAATTAACTTTAAGGACAAACTGGCCATCACTGAAAAAGTCAAGAGAAAGAACAGCAACAGGCCCTGACAATGAAATTAGAGTATTGGAAATGATTGACGAAAATCCTCATATTAGTCAAAGGGTAGTCTTAAGAGCAACCGGTATTAGTCTGTCTTCAGTACACCGAATAATTAAAGGCAATCAATTTCATCCGTATCACTTGCAATTGGTTCAGGCCTTAAAGGAGACCGATTATCCTAAAAGACTGGCTTTTTGTAACTTTATTCGGGAACACCAAAATTTGAATGTGAGATTTTATGACAACATTTGCTTCTCAGATGAAGCAAGATTTTCTAATAATGGTGGAGTTAACTTCGAGAAGGACATTTTCAAACTATCTACTCGACGAATGTCTGGTGCGGAATATTGAGGAATCAAATTGTTGGGCCTTATTTTTTCGCAATAGTTTAAACGGCAATACTTATCTAAATTTTTTAACAAACGTTTTACCGGTACTTCTCCAAAATGTAAATTTACAAGTAAGACAAGATCTATGGTTCCAACATGATGGGGTGCCTGCGCAATATCATAGAATAATGCGAAATCATCTTGATTTGGTTTTGCCTAACCGATGGTTAGGAAGAGGTTCAATTAATCCTTGCCCACCGAGAATCCCGGACCTTACTCCTTAGGATTTTTTCTGTATAGAATGGTAAAAGAGCAAGTGTACTACACACCAATTGAAGGAGTAGAACATTTAGAAATTAAAATACGTGATGCATGTAGATCCATCACTCCAGAAATGTTAATGCATGTTAAAAGATCGTTTTGGGCACGAATTCAAGCTTGTGAAAACAGCGGAGGGCGACATTTTGAGCATTTATCACATTAATGTTATTGAATAAACATTTTTTTAAAATAAAGTTTGTTTTACAATACCGAATTTACTTAAAGCAAATGTTTGAAGTTTATGTAGAAATTTACGAGTTTATACAGCTCTCTACGTTTTATATTTTTTAAGACGATGAACAATAATCAATGTTACCTCTGCAAATGTATTTTGGGTTGCATTTTTAATTTCGTCAGGGTCATTATCATTCGTGAAACATTTTGTATAGACAAAATCTTTATTACAAATTTTTAAGACGGATTGACTTGGTTATCAAACACACATTGTTTCAATTCTTGACAGAAACGATAAGTGGAACTGTCTTTAATATACTGAGGCAAAGAATTATAGAGAAAACCATACCAATGTGTAAAACCACGCTTACTCATTTCAGTATTTTTTAATTGTAAATCTAACAATCCTCTATGCCTCAGATTGAGATGATGGACATGTGTACGGAAACGTATCTTGTTATATAGTTATGATGGGATTTTGCGCTACAGAACTTTGTAAAAAAGCAAAAATCGATTGTTCATATTAAGCCAACCCAGCCTGACCACTGAGATATGTGATCATATTTTCTGAGGTCGATGATGGATCTGACGGCAAGCATTCTGCAATGTTTGAATTCTGATTTTACCAAGCAACCCTCAGGTATGAACCATAAACAGACTCACAGTAGTCAAGATGTGAAATTACTAGAGTGTTCGTCATCATATGAAATAATGACAAAACATTGCTTTTGAAAATTTCAAGTAAAAGCTGCCGCGCATAAGCAAAGCCTTTGACTATCCTCAATCTTTACATACTAGCAATACACATCCACAATATAAACAAATTACCATTACACATTAACAAAAACTAAAGAATAAATAAAAACTCAACTGCAGCAACAGTCAATCTATAATGCCACTATTTCAGCGAATCCATTGCCGCAAACAGATCCTCCAATTCGGCATTCATCTCTATTCTGAGCAGTAGTAGATACCACCACTGCATTTCATTAGAATTATGCCATCCTTCGTTCTGATTTGGTTTGAACCAAACTTTTTGCTTACTTTATATACTTACTTAATCTACAACAACATCCAAGTTTTCCAATATAAAACCAGAAATATACAAAACTGTTTTCCGCAAAGACTTAAGAAGTTCTTTGAGCAAAATTGATAGAATTTTGAGCATCTTTTAAGTTAAAACCTTTATTGCAGCTTCTCTATGGATTAAGAATTCTAATACACTATCAACACACAGAATTACAGAATTAAATGAAAAATACATTCCCAAACTTCAGCTTCTTGTAATTACGGGGCCCAAACATTAATTTCAACATGATAAAGTGTAATCGTAGGGGGGCCTTCCTAAAATGATACCTAAACAAAACATTATTTATTTATGCCACCTTATGATTATCTAGTTAGGAACTTGAATACGGTACAAATGTAATAGTACCAAAATTCCAAGAAGTTGATTACATGTTCTTGCCACTCTTTGTTATGTTGATTTGAAATTGAGTATTCTTCATCTTGTACGTAGCAAGTAAACGCTTTAAAATCAAAACTGTTGCCTCTATTTCACAATTCCCTATATCCTGTGATTCTTCCCGCATACTCTGTCGAGGCCTGATCGTGTGTAGGTCGTGTTTGGTATTGTAATTACCGCCCCGGTTGTATGTATCCCTCCATTTCTCCCCCTGTTGATTCTGATCCCGGTTCTGTTTATTCAGCTCTTGTTGATTGTTATTGTCTGTACGGATTGAAACGTGGAGCGTCCGCATTCCTTTTCCCAAATGAGACACGGCCGTTTCAAATGGAATATGATATTGCGAAAGCAAATAGCACGCTTCGGAAAAGTCTGATGCTTTTAGTCAAAGGCCTTTCTGTTGAGGTGCAGCGGTAGCCAGGTGAAAGGGACATTTGCTTCTGCCATTTAGGGAGAGCGCCTTCTTAGTCCGTAAAAATATCTTCCCCTGTCTGGATGTGTACTTCTTTTGTACATACCTGTAAATTCATTTTCGTTTCGACTACCAATAGAATGGCACATCGAAGTGTAAAATCTAACGTCTTTTGCTAAATCTCCGAACATGTTGGCCCTATTTTGCCGGGATAATTATTGACAAATGATTATCACAAATTCAGGCGCTAGAGCCCGATCGATGTAGTTGTAAATCGATCACTAATTTAAATAACCCTTCATTAACAGTTTTAGGTATACAATGGTTAATGTACTACTTACTATTAATAATTGAAATGGCTTAACATCTGCAACACCAAAACATGCTTTTAGCTTCACACCACACTTATTTTACTACTGTATGTGGCTGAAATCTTCAAAATCATCAAGTCGTAAACTTGGCGAAACTTAACCATAACGGGAGGTTCAGAGAACACATCTCAGAAGTGTTAACTAATCGTGCAGTACGTCCCATACTTTCCTTACATTACTAAATTATATGGAGAATAGAAAATTTAATGCAAAACGCCCAACATTCTAGTAAAATACAAACATATACGGCGGACAGGGCGATCGACCTGATTTACAAGTTACACATTTAATTTCAGTATGATACAATGGCAATGAAAATTAGCCGCTCAAAAGTTGTAACGCTATTGTGTTATGAAATAAAACGGTTTCAATTATTACAGAATATATAAATCAGTTGTACTATACAGGGTGATTCAGATTTTACTAGAATAACTTCAGGTATCGATAGAAGTAACCGAAATAATGATAGTTTATATTATAACTACAAAAACGCTTCCGTTTGGAGTAAAATGGCGCCAAAGTTTGAAATATTTTTCGGTTTTTATTTTATTACTCGTAAGCCAGGGGATGTAAGTACGCAAGTGTTTGGTTATATGCTAAGGGCAACGTAACTGACATGTGATAAAAAATTTAGATGAATTGCTATACAGGGTGTTGTTTTTGTGGGTGTCAGCTGCACGAAATCTGGTAGAACTTTTTTGTCGCACGCCACTGGACAAATTATTTTTTTTCTGATATGTTCAGTCTTTTTACCAACTTTTGTTGTTCTTAAACTTTTTTGATATGTCGCATATTCGAGATATTCTACTAAATTCCGAACACAGCTCAGCTGCGTTGAGCAAATAGCAGCATGCCTTGAAAAACAAAACACATCCTAGCGTAAGTCCTAAGTCAAAATAAATGTCATTATTGCTCGAGACCTTTGTTGTGACGTTTATTTATATGCCGAATACGCCGGCATTCATTATGTTTATGGTTTCTGCGACGGAAATTCTAATGCTGCCGTTGAAGAGTACCGCATACGTTTTCTGAACAGAAGAGTTCCGCACTCCCACACTTTTGTAGTTCATCGTCGTTTTCGTGAACATGGATTTGGAGTTCTCAATAATCAAAATCGCATTGGTTGTCGAAGAGATAAGAGAATTCTTCAAGTTTTCAACAATGATAGAACAATGAGTACACGTCGAGCAGCCCGACAACTCGGTGTATGCCAAACTAAGGTGTTTAGAGCTCTTAAGCAAGACCACCGAAAAGCCTTCCATTTGCAGCCTGTCCAAGGTTTGTTACCTGAAGATGCTGAAAGGCGTCTTACGTTTTGTAGATGGATTCTGAAGTCAGTCGAAATAAATCCACATTTTCTGCACAAAGTTTTGTGGACAGATGAGTCTAATTTCACGAGAGCTGGAGTCGTGAACTACCATAATCTCCATGTCTGGAATCACGAAAATCCTAGGTGTATTAGGCAATCCTCATTTCAGCACGAGTTCAGTGCAAATGTGTGGATTGGCGTTATAAGTAACAATCTGTGTGGACCACATTTTCTTCCTCCTCGATTGAATGCCAATTTGTTCYATGATTTTCTGGAAAATATTCTTCCTGAAGTTATTGAAGAAGTTCCATTAAATTTACGTGAAGAATGTTGGATGCAATTAGACGGTGCTCCTGCACACTATGGACGGCAAGTGCAGCCCTGGCTAGACGAAAATTATCCTCGCCGATGGATAGGACGTCAAGGCGGCAACCGTCAGAATTTGATTCCCGGTGAGGGGCCGGTCGCTTGGCCTGCGCTTTCACCTGACTTAAATCCCCTGGATTATTATGTTTGGGGAGATGTTAAGGGAATCGTTTATGCAACCCAAATCAACACTCGCGATGAATTAACTGAAAGGATACAGAACGCCTGCAACGAGTTAAGAAATGATCCCACTAAAATTGAAGCAGCAGTTAATTCATTAATTCGTCGATGCAATAATTGTATCGAGGCTGGAGGAATGCACTTCGAACACTTATTATAATTTTGTTGTCGTATGTAAGTATTTTTATTATTAAATTTTCTTCGTTCTTGACATTATTTATTTAAAACATGTTAATTGTCAGTGTCATTTCATTTTGGGTCCCTTCCATGGTAGTCGTAATGTGTCCTGAATTTAGTGGAATATCTCGAAAACTAAGCGACATATCAAAAAAGTTTAAGGACAAAAAAAGTTAGTAAAAAGACTGAACATATCAGAAAAAAATAATTTGKCCAGTGGCGTGCGACAAAAAAGTTCTATCAGATTTCGTGCAGTTGACACCCACAAAAACAACACCCTGTATAGCAATTCATCTAAATTTTTTATAACATGTCAGTTACGTTGCCCTTAGAATATAACCAAACACTTGCATACTTACATCCGCTGGCTTACGAGTAATAAAATAAAAACCGAAAAATATTTCAAACTTTCGCGCCATTTTACTCCAAACGGAAGCGTTTTTGTAGTATGGTTTATAATATAAACTATCATTATTTCGGTTACTTCTATCGATACCTGAAGTTATTCTAGTAAAATCTGAATCACCCTGTATAGTACGAATTTCTTATACGAAAACGTCAGTGAAGACCAAGAGCCGTTCTCGAGCTACGAGTCTGACAGCCATCTGACCGACAAAGTGGAAGATGCGCTAAAAAGATGAGTAAGGATTCCATTTTATTCATGTTCAAGCAATGCAAAATACTGTCGAACATTTCTGTCAGAACAGAATTCATGTGTCAGCGTACACGTCAAAAACTTCAGCCGTTCCGCTGTCATCAATGACACTAAAGCCCTCAGTCTTCCAGTGTTATCAACTATTTATCGTTCTTCCATTATTTTTCCGTCGATCTACCTCCTCATTCTTGTGATACGTCTGCAACAGCACCGAACAATCGGCCTGCGACCCATTGAACTTACGGGAAATCTACCCTCGAATGTGCAAGGAGGAACAAATTTGGAACAGCTCCATGATTGGAACCTGTGACCTCTCCCTCGATAAGCCCACTGGAGAGGTTGGAGTATACTGCGCTGCCATTTTCCGGGAAAAGCCCAAAGAGACCCTGAGGATGTGCATCTCCAGTGAACTGCTGGGTAATGTCTGCAAGAGAATGCAGCATAGGTGCCCCGAATTCGCCAAACGGTGCGTGAGGTGCGATAGAGACAAGTGCAACGATCGCATGTTCCAGGGAGGTCCGGTGTGTCCTCGTTGTTGAGGATGATGTTGATGACTTTAGTTTTGGTCGCATTGCTATGTAGAAATGATTTAAAAGTGTCTTGTTGCTTGAGATCCAAACACGTATTGACCTGTTATTTTATTAAATGTTAATGCGGCTCCTTGGTTTTGAATATATACAGGGTGATCAATTAAGGCTGGACAGCGGCTCTATCTTGGAAACAAATCGTGCTAGAATCCAGATTTCTTTTAAAATATTCTGAAGTGCGTAACTTTGCCGCTATAGGTGGCGCATTCAATATGACATATCAAAGAATCGTTTCTTTCTCCAAGAAGTTTCAATGCAATGTTGGTCTAAAATAAACTCATTGCAATCTATTTTTATTTTTTAATAAATTTTGTCCGAACATTTCTAGTTGCTATCACAACAACGATAGGAGGGATAGAAGTTTCAAATCTTCAACAGGGCCCGATGGCATTCCTGCATTTTTGTTAAAAGACTGTGCACATATATTTGCCCGTCCTTTGATGGTATTATTCAATCTATGCCTGAGGACGCGTATAATTCCCGACATTTGGAAACAGTCTAAGGTATGTCCGCTCCACAAAAAGGGTGATTTACGGGACATTACTAATTACAGACCAATTTCTATTATGTGTAACTTTAGAAAAGTATTTGAGATACTCTTACATAACTATTTATATCCTAATTTATCTAAGTATATTAGTGTTCACCAGCACGCCTTCATCAAGGCACGCTCTACTACCACCAATTTGGTTTGTTTTTTACAGTGTGTCGCTGAAGCTTTGGATGGTTATTTGCAGGCCGATGTGATTTATACGGACTTCCCCAAAGCGTTCGATAAACTGGATCACAATATTTTGTTAAACAAACTTAATCGCTTCGGCATATGTGATGCTTTGATTGATTTGTTCAAATCTTACCTCCACAATAGAGTTCATACGTGGCATATAATGGATTCAAGTCCAGCGCATACAATGCTACGTCTGGAGTGCCGCAAGGTTCCGTTTTAGGTCCTTTGTTTTTATACTATTTATTAATGACATAACCGACGTTATAGACGTCAACCTTTTACTTTATGCGGATGACCTTAAACTTTACACTACCATACATTCAAGCATCGATTGTATTCGTTTACAAAACAATCTTGACGTACTGAATAACTGGTGTAGATCTAACGGACTGCCTTTGAACATAGCTAAGTGCAACGTTCTATCGTTCACWTTMAAATCTGTACCTATAATMTATGACTACGGTGTTGAGGGTGTTTCTCTGTCTAGACCCGATACATTTAACGATCTTGGCGTAACTTTCGATAGCAAGTTATCTTTTATTCCACACATTCATAAAATGTGTCTTAATGCCAGTAAAACATACGGCTTTATTTCACGTAACAGTCGTGATCTCTGTTATAACACATTAAAATTGCTTTTTTACTCATTTATTAGATCTAAATTGGAGTACGCAGCGGTTGTTTGGACCCCGTATTATATGCGACATACAAATTATATTGAAAATGTTCAACGAAAATTTCTAAAACTACTAAGTTTTAAAGTCGACTGCGTCTTTCCCTCCCGAGGTGTTTGTCACAGCGATCTGCTTGAGAAACATGATATTTCGAGTCTTCAGACTAGAAGAGACCTTCACGCTTTGGTGTTTCTATTCAAAATTGTCAACAATTTACTTGATAGTGCCGAAATTTTGGGTTCTTTAAATTTTGTTGTACCTAGAGTGTCTGCCAGAACATCTCACACATTTTATCTGCCAATAGCCAGAACGAACATAAAAAAGCGTTCACCACATGTGTGTTCTATGTAATTCCCGGTGTCTAAATTTTGATCTTTTTGGTGGCAGCATCACTGCTTTAGAAGATATTTTTGTATGATTAAGTTTTGCCTGTACGTTTTGATTGACTTTTACCAGAGAAATGTAGGCTGTTTTTTCACTTCGCGTTCATGTAAGATTATGTGTCAGCGTACACGTCAAGTCAACATGGATCTGACACTCTGACAGATCGATGCATGTCAGAAACTTCAGCCGTTTCACGGTTATCGATGGCACTAAAACCTTCAGTCTTCCAGTGTTATCAACTTTTTCTCGTTCTTTCACTGTTTGCTCGTCGATTTGCCTCATTGTCGTGCTACATCTGCAATAGCACGGMGCAACCGGCCTGCGACCCATTAAACATTGAAAAAATCAAACCTCGCTTGTGCCAAGAAGACCAGAWTTGKAAAAGCCCCTTGATTCGAAGCTGTAATCTCTCGATGGAAAAGCCCTATGAAGGAGAGACCGAATTATACTGCGCTGCCATTTTCATGACAGAGGCCACAGAGACCCTCAGGATGTGCGTCTCCACTGGAGTGATGGGGTTAAATATGTGCAGTAGAGTGCAGAGTAGATGCCCCAGATTCGCCAAACGGTGCTTGGACTGCGACAGGGACAAGTGCAACAATCGAACGTTCCAGGACGGTCCTGTATGTCCTTACTCTGGAGGAATCAGAAATAGAGGGACTTTTGTCTTGATGGCTTTAGTTGCTGGTAGCATTGCTATGTAGAAATGATTTAAAGTGTGTTGTTGCTTGAGATCCAAACACGTATTGACCTATTATTTTATTAAATGTTAGGGTCTCCTTGGTTTTGAGTCTACAGTACTTGGGGTAAACTTTATCAATTTGGAAACATGTGCTATATAATGGGTTATATAATAAAAGCGTTTGATTCCGCATTCTGTATTAAACCAGACAACACACTGATCTCTAAATAACTGGATGTCGCATAAGTCATTCAAAACTGTGATAAGTAGCCACCATGCCGCCACCATTTTAACGGCCCGTTCAAATTATAGGTTAGATCCTTAACTATATAATATGGTTATGAGTAAACGTAACATCCAGTTTGTACGGTACATGTTTCTTACTCAAACACTACAACGATCATCTTTTAGAAATTTGCAGACAGACGATGAGTTCACGATTTTAACCGTCAATCATTAACGTTATAATTACCGCAGAAGCGAACCTTTGTGAAAATTTTAGTACAAGGACCAGCGGCTAGGCGCTAAAGTGGCGTAAATCTATCCCCAATAATTTACATGCATTTTGGTATGTAAGCGACATCCAGTTATTTAGAGATCAGTGAGACAACATCAGGCTACAGGTCACTTCCTTTAGGAAGTAGTACCCGTTAAGGCAGCTAGGTGGCTTTGTCATCATGTCAGTGTAATGCTGACAGATGGCATTGCCATCCTAAATTCTTACTTACATCATACCATTGCTTTGGTATATAAGCAAAACCAGTTCTATGCCGTGCTGTCTACACTAGACCTAAACTGCACTGATGAGCTGTAATGACAGCGAAATAGATCTATCTGCAGTTGGTTGAGGTGTAGACAGCACAGCATAGACATGCATTTTAAGATATACATATTCTTTGTACTAAAACGCATACAAGCTACAAACCTTCGAACTACCCTCACCAGTTTTTGATTTCACACGTCAAAACCTCTTTATCCATTTTATGAAAGTTTTCCAGCCTCAAATATTTAAGCATTAAATTCGTAAACCTTCGAGGCTTTAAATATCCATTAAAATACATCATCGCCCCACGAATATGGGGAATGCAAAGCTGACTTCGATACGCCGCTTTCATAAATATATACGGGCCCGAGTTAAACCCTATATTGCATTAGAACTCAATATCCTCCGCGAGCGTAACTTAATAACTTGTAAAGACGCACAAATGCATTAGCTACGTGGCGGCGAAAGCGCCTCCCCACGATAATCAGCGCGCTGCAAGTGGTTAAAGATGCAATGGATTTGGAAACGTGCCTCTAAGACGATTTGAGTTTTTACCAAAACCAAACACAACATTTTCTGAGCTGTTCGGCCATTGGGTATTATCATTTTTTTGAAAATTACGTAAAATGAATCTTGAAGTGAAGTGTATCGTACGCCATGTTAAAAAATATTTGTAGGTAGAGAATTTCATGTCTGAAATTCGAATCTTAGGAGTCACCGCCAAAACGCTTCTATCCAAGGTTATTCAACTCGTGACGTCAAGTGTCATATAAACATTACCGAGAAGCGTGCTGTTGGTGTTGGTGTAGTATCATTCTTGTATTGGAAAAGCTTTTGTGTGGTATTTATTGAAAGGAGGGTGTAATAGGTCGTACCAAAAAGTGATTTGTGTAGTTTTACAAGCATCTATTATGCATGGAAAACAAAACAAGTGTTGTTTTGTACATGGTTATAAAAGTACTTCAGTCAGTACAGCTAACAAAGTAACCGCTCCTCGAGATTATCAACGTATGAAAAAGTTGTTAAAGGCCCCTAGACGCGATATGCCGAAATCGAAAAGTTTGTTTTTCTGCTGTGAAGATCATCTGAATTCTTGCTGTAAGTTTTATTATTCTTTTTGGGGTTATCAGTGTTTACCATTCAGTTTCCATTTTGTTATACCTTGAAGAGGATATGAAAAATTATGTACGTTTTAAGTTGATAGAGGGAAATGTTATAATAAAGAACGACGTTGTTCCCCATATATTCGACTGTTAGCCAGACCGGAAACGAGCCGCAAGAGCCCCGAAAATAAATGGCAATTTATGTTTATTCTGACCTCTAAAATAAATGTCTAGTTTAGGGTACATTTTTGAATATTACATTTTTATGTTTACAAATAGTATGTTTCCAACAATCCAATGTGGTCAAATTATCAATGCTACGTTAATTTGATAAAAAGATCGTCGCTGTACACAAATTCCATAACAATGAACATGCCTTCAGAAGCCATAACTCATAAGTATTTCACTTCTGTCTTGGCGTATTTTAATTCGTTTGTCACAAAATGGACGCAAACAACAAACTGATAAATTGACGGGCTGAGGCTGACGCGCGACGCGCTGGCCCCACATGTACACAAGCGGCCATTTACAAGACACCTGACGTCACGGCCAATATGTTCGCGTTTTGGCGGTCTTTTTAAATATTCACATTTTTAATATTAAAAATACACCTTACGATCTATTTTTTCGAATTTATAAGCTGTCAGAGTTGTTTTATGGATTAGATTCTACCTATTAATATGCAATTTGATAAAATATAAATACATGGCAAATACCCAATTGGCCCACGACTCAGTTGCTTTTGCAGCTTAGGAAAGAGGAAGAAGCCCCAAACGAGCAATTTTCTTCGATGCCATTACGCACCAGGTAGCGTTATTACCTGAAGCTACCTTTCTCGACATGTGGAGAGTGTTGAGCAAAATGTGGATTGATCTGACGTCATATTTCTTAAGGGATAAATCCACTGTCTACGGCAGTTGACTGCTATTTTCACAAAATCAATGGACCAAAGCCTGATCACTCAAAGTCTCCAGAGAGCCACCGATCGAAGGCTGGTTCTTAAGATGGATAATAGTAGTCAACGCCAAAATAAATTCTGCAATATAGAGTTATCTGATGGGGTCATTTCATGAAAAAACACGCCGAGTGTTTACCTGTGCCCAGCAATAGCAAGCTGAGCAGTGACAACTACTGTTACAAGAAGTAGAAGTTCGTACCTATGTGCGATTTAGATTAATTAAATGGTATAACAAAAAATGAAATTACAGTTGTGTTTCAGCTACAGTTTCGTATTTATTTGCTATTTATTTACCGTTTTCATTACAATAGTGAAAACAACGTCTAACAAGCACATACACAGATGTAATCTTCCGCACGTTACATGGCAAGGCCCTCTAACGTTAATGCGATTTCTGGTGTTTGCGGTTGGGATCCAACTCTACAGTTAATAAGCTGAATGGTAGTGCGGGCTCATACTTTCTAGGGTCACATCTGGTGAATGAACAAATTTACAGCGAGTTACGCTAATGCTGCTGATTAAAATTCGGGTAATTTAATAAGCGCGTATGTAGTGTAATAATTTAAAATTCTGACAGTTGTTGCGTTCAACATGGCAATTGTGTTTAGGTCAAAATTGTGTTTTGCTGGAGCCAGTGTTGAATAAATAGGAATTCTCAAGTGGAAGTGAAACACATATGTTTCAGCTTACAGTGTGTTTCCTAAATTGCCCAATTGAGCATCATCATCATTCTTGACAGTTCATTCAAGGTACATTTTATTTAAAAAATTATCAAATATAGGTTAGTGCTAAATCATCACATTTCTAAGTATATCTCCTCTACTGGCCTGGATATGTTGCATTACAATTACTTATTTCATTAAGTTATCCCAATAAATTTATTGAACAACTAATTTAGATTTGTCATTGCTGTTTTTGGCAAAATAGAATACTACCTATTTATCAATAGTGCATAAAGATATAAAAAAGAATGCATATAGAACGAACATTTCTATTCGAAACAAATTTTAGGGAGGCAGTCTCGTTATAGCAAATCGACTGTAAAATCCTAAACGCCCATCTGTGAAGGTTATGAAGCTAACTGCTGGAAGGACCGTCATAAATTATACCTCTGGTATATCCCTCAAAAGGAAATATTCTCTTTATCCCTTCAGAGTAGAAAAGGGCCCGAATTTAAAACGCTGGCTGTGTATTTTAAATAATTATATATTACCAAAAGGACTGCTTAACCATTGAGCAGCAAATGTACAGTAAACAAAAGATAAGAATATGCTGCTTGTTGTTGTTGAATTTTGCGAATTTTTTGATTAAATTTTAGTGTATGGCAGTGACGTATTCAAAGACAGAGATACAATTAAGAAAAACCAAATTTGTGTTGCAATTTTCGACCGTTACACTTCGAATTTTCTGAACGAACGCACACTCAGTTTAAACTGCTGTACTTTATTACTTATGTAAGTGTATATGCCATTTTTCACATCCCAGCGGTAGTAATAATTTATGCATCGTATAAACAAGTGCGTTGGCGACAAAAACACGCTGACCCCCCTTGTGGGAGTGTGATATACGCAGCGTACGTTTAAAAATATCCTAATCAGGTGCACAAACTTATAAAACCGCGCTAGAGTGGGCAGAAACTTTCTCGATAGCCTTTCTAAAGCGTTCCACCGGTAAGTGACGCTTTTTAAATGATTTATTGCGGACATATTCAATCACAAACTGCTATGACGATCAAATTCGCTGGATATTCAATACGGGACAGCTGAACGTGCGGTTTCAGTAGACGTCTACATTTTTCAGCGTTTCCGCTATTAGGTCGCATGTGTTACCAGATTTCAACTAATCTGCTGACCGCAGGAATCTTGGTGCGAAAATAGCAACAAATCGCCAGGAATTTACAGCTTTTTAGTGCGTCGGATGGATTTATAAGCAATCAGCGATAATACAATCCATCCAAATTTATTGCAGGTGATGTATATTACCGGTTTATAGGGATTTACAAATTTACACGAAAGCAGGGTAGTCTTGAAAACAGCAGACAGTAAATGTAAAATTGAATATTTTCCAAAAACAGAAATACTCAGACACTACTATGTAAGTATATTCTAAAAAGCACAAATTACTCAACATTGTTTATTAAAACAACAGTTATTAATCTTTAACGAGTGCTATACTTTTTTTGCAGGTTTGCTCTATCTTAGTTATGTACTTATAAAAAAATAAAAGTGTGTAAAAGCCTGTTTGATAATTTTTTGGAATACCGAAATGATCTTCTAGACAGACCTTCTAGACCGAAAAGATGGCAATAAAAAGATGAAACTGATTCGCATCACGCCAGGCATGCCTGTTTGTTCTGAAGTTACCTCATGTTTGAGCGTTGTTCATAAAATCATAAGGAGCGTTATACAAGGAAGACAACAGTGAGTGTTATGATGACTAATTTTTATTTGTTATTTAATGCGTTCCTCTAAAACTTGTTAGCGATCAAAATCTCATCTTACCACGTCTAATGGGAAAATCGGAAGTATATTCACAGAATTACACCATTTGTTTTATATGTAAAACAACCAATGTGAGACTACAAATTGTCTGCAAAGTCATTATGGATGCTTTAGTAAACTCTAAGAATGCATATTTCGTATTACTTACAAAGTGTAAAAATGGCATATGCGACAAATACATAAAGATATTGTGAACACTACAAAATGCAGCATATTCTCGTTGATATCCCTCCGCTTAGTTTTGGAACTGCTAACGATTAAAATATGGCAAGCCGATTTTTTTAATGGTCCTGTTCTTATATAATAATATTCAAATTAACATTGAAATGCATATCTACGCCGTGCTGTCTACACCGCAACCAACTGCAGATAGATCTGTTTCGCTATCATTATAGCTCATCAGTGCAGTTCAGGTCTAGTGCAGACAGCACGGCATAGAACCTATCTTACTTAAATCACTCAAATTAACAGCTATACAAAATGTTTTTTGAAACGTAGCATTCAGTTGTCATCATGAAAACGGACGCTAGAGCAATTTCGTCTTGATTAAACTTTCTTATAAATACAGTAATAAGAAATTTAACTGATTGAGATGACGCTATTGTTAAAATTACAGCCCTTACTTCCGGGCACGGAGGAAAAATTTCAAATAAACGCACGCCTTCCTGTATCGTTGCAGAATTATTACTCTAGCTAATTCTAAACCATTTATTACGCTACGATCATAACACTCGTTCGATTTGAATATGCAAAATCGTACGTGTATGCACACAGATATTTTCTCCGGCATCCCAGCATGACACTAAAATAAATATGTACTCAACAGGCCGAATGCAAATTTACCAGCTCAATCGCACAGGTGCGCTGCGATCGTAAGTCTCCGAAGACGTTAGATTTACCTGCACACAAATGTCACCACATACGAGCAACGCATCGCTCCGAATAATAATTAGCATTGATGCCTCTTGACTAGACAATACTAGAACGTGGCAAATTCAGATGGAATTGAAATTATAGAGTGACGTTTTATTTACTGCAAGCAAACTGCAGTCCCCTTAGATTTGAAGGGTATAGTATCAAGCAACGATCTATGAGACTGACTTATGCAGAGGGTTTTACAGCTTGATGGTTGGCCGTCGTAAACTATTGCATTGTAAATGAGAGTTTTTACATCCTTCGCTAAAATTTTAACTTTTCCACTATAAATTTTGGAAATTTGGTAGTTGTGATAATTTAGCAATCAATAAAACATAAAAGCTTTTATAACAAATTTTATTTAATGCAGATCTGATGCTAACTAGCGCGACCCGCGATTTATTTTTATGTAATACTTTATTGGGTTTAAATTTTCCGATGTGTAAAATAAAAGGCTTGCCATAACGAATTTATAGAAATTTAACGTAAAAACATACAAATTAGTAAATAGAAAATTATTTACATTTGTTAGWAAAAAATTACAATAGTGCACAATAAAATTGGTACACGGTATCGATTATGTTCATTACAGCTTGTTAATAAGCACATTACAAGAGTCACAAACTAAACAAAATTGCTCACTATCACTTTCACTGCTAAAATCACGATTAACTTCTATTATTAATTCTGGTACGTGATTCGCTCTGTACCAATTTTCAATGTCTAGTACATGTCGCACTGAATTTCTCCATGCATCGACACTTGTTATTTCAGCTTCGTGTCTAATTTTTAGCAGCATTTCATTGCTAAATTTTCCACCGATGTTCCCTCGTCGAATTCTTTGTTTCAACTGCCCCCATATTCATTTTAATGGGGTTGAAAATGCAATGATATGGGGGGTAATCGTAGAATGGTGTGACCACATTCAGAAGCGAGAATGTCAATTTTAAATTTCTTCGAAAAATTTTTTGTGCCAACAATTGTTTTTTTTGTTTAGTCTTCTTCGAAATATAAATCTTCTTTTCTTAAAAACTCTTGAATGGTTGCCTTATTAGTTGTTGTAGTTGGAATTTTATCCAGTTGCTCCGAATGGTAGCTAGCGTTGTCCATTACTATGACGCTGTTTGGTGGCAATTTGAGCAATAAAATGTTTTTGAACCAATTTTCAAACACTTCCGCATTCATATCAGAATGATAATAGGCACTTGCTTCTTTTAAGTTTTCAGTTTGATACTCTAACAGAGTTAGCAGAATTGTTAAATTGCCATAAAGAAGAACAAAACAATCCCTCTGCCATTTAGAGATATCTATAGTATTCCTTKCAGCATCAAAACCGGAGATTTTGTAAACGAATATTTTTTTAATGACATAACGTGCACGATCATTTTAAAAAGTCTTCAGGCTTTAACGTGAAAGGCTTCATTTCAATTTTTAACAGCATTCTGCAACGTCAGCACCCGACAGCAAACTAAATCAGCGGCGTACAAGCTTTTCCCATTCGAAAATGTCAATCCGTCATGTCGAATCGGACATGCCCGCAGAAGAAATCAACTGGCACAAGTGATCAATCTACAAATAAACACTATGCTAAACAGGGTAAACATATGAAACGACTTTTTTATTGAATAACCGTTTTATCTGATCCCGATGTAAATGAATAGCTTTATTTAGAGCTCGCGGGCCGTATCAATCGGTCGGAGATCGCATATAAATGGTTCGAAAACTAATCTTAACTGCATCTAATCGAGTGACCAGCTCGATGCTGTAGGCCGGCCGCTTTTGCTGCGTGCTCTGCCTGCCAATCAAGTGCACTCAGTGCGTTTCACCTGAATGGGAATTGATAAATGATTCGGCCGTTCGGTGCACATGTTCACGAAGGGCGAACACACCTGGATTCCACCCAAAAGAAAACATTCTTACTACACTAAGTGGTGTACAAAGTACAGAGATGTTTTAGGGTAAGAGTAATGTATACAGGGTGATTTTTTGAAAACTTCACACCTTAAATAACTTTAAATATAGCAAAAATTTAAAAATTTGCAAAAACAGGTAAACTTTTGTTTGCAGGGGGACAACTTTTGAGATAAGTTTTTAATGGATAGCGCTTACTCTCTGAGCAGGGTAGACACCCCTTTAAAAATTTTAAATGGAACTATCCATCTTGTGATACATCATTTGAAAGCTTATTTCACAAAGAGTCTGGCCATGTAATTAGTTTTACCACGTTTAACTTATTGACGGGGTAATAGATTAATAGTGCCTACGAAACAGGTTGCTTATTAAATTGAATATTTTGGACTCTTTTCAACCAAATGTATTTTATTTTAGAGCGGAAATAAAATTTGTCCTTACGAGAACCCAAAATTTAAACAAACAACAGGTAAAAAATATGACACTTAAAAAAACTCCCAGAATACTAAAAATTTTCTTTTAACATTATTATTAACATTAAAGTATTTATCATGTAATTTTTTAGAAAGTCCATGTCCACGAAAAAGAAAAATTATTTATTTGTAACTCCAAAAACAGTGTGAACAAAACCATAGAAATTCAAACCTTATAATAGATTCTCAAAATGTGCACCACCTCTTTCCATACAATAATACAGACGGTTCTCGAAGGAATCCTCCTGCACTCGTTAATAATTCTTTCTCGCAGATCGTCCAGGCTAGTAGGTTGCGTTTTGTAAACCACAGATTGTAAACGACCCCATAGAAAGAAATCTAAAGCAGTCAAATCGGGTGATCGTGGCGGGCATTCAATTGTTCCACGCCTACCAATCCAGTGAAGAGGAAATCTATGATTTAACCAATTTCACACATTAATGGCGTAATGCGGTGGGGCTCCATCATGTTGGTAAAACAATTCGTATTCATCCAACATTGGATTTCCTTCAGGGTCACGTTGGTTTTCTAATTGCTCTGTAATTAAAGGATGAATAACGTTATCAAGTAATTCTAAATACATTCCCCCATTTAGCGTCCCATCAATGAAAATTGGACCTAYAATTGCGTTGCCAAGTATTCCAGCCCAGACGTTCAGCTTCTGAGGAACTTGTGTATGACCTTCTCGAAAAATATAAGGATTTTCGTCACTCCAGTACCTGACGTTATGTTTATTTACAGAACCATTCAAAAAAATTTGCATTCATCACTGAAGCAGATATTTTTTATTAGATTTGGATTTACTATAATCTTTTCTGTCATAATTTCGCAAAATTGCAGTCTTCTATCGAAGTCATCTTCGCCGAGTTCCTGGAGAGTTTTCATCTTATAGGGATGGAATTTGTGCAGTTTTGTAACTTTCCTTACAGATGAATAAGAAAATCCAGTGGCTGTAGAAATGTTACGCAAAGAGCTAGTTGGATCCATTGCAAAATGACCAAGTACTTCAAGTTGGGCCATTTCATCAACGACTCTATTCCCTGTCCTTTTTTTGTTTACTACAGATCCAGTGTCTTGAGATTTCTGCACGAGATCGAGAATGTACCTAGCGTCAACATTTTTATCGGGGTGCCGTTCGTTAAACACCCTTGCTGACGCACGAGCACAGCTATGCTCAGCACCGTAAATAAAAATTATTTCTACCCTTTCGGCAGTTGAATAAACCATTATCACTTGAACTCTCACTTTAAAATTTCACGCGATTTATAAAAAGGAATGTGAACAAAAAGATGGTCGTGCCAAAGAAGTAGCCAAAAAGTTGAAACAAAAAATTGGAAACACAAAGTAGATAATTATTTAGCTAATTCAGTATAAACTGTCGAGTTGCAATATCAAGTAATGTCGAAAGAAAATTTTAAGTATTTTTGGCATTATGCTTAGGTGTAACAATTATTTTTAACAAGTTTTTTTTAGGCTTAAGTAAGGACAATTTTTATTGTAACTGCAAGTCAATAAATTTTGTTAAAAAAAGTCAAAATATTCCATTTTATAAGCCACTTGCTACAATGCACTTTTTGACCCACTGCCCCGTCAATGGGCAAAAAATAGTAAAACTAATTACCTACATGGCAAGACTCCTTGTGTAATAAGCTTTTAAATGATGTATCGTAAGATGGGTAGTTTCATTTAAAATTTTTGAAGGGGTATCTACCCCGCTAAGAGGGTAAGCKCTATCCATTAAAAACTTATCTCAAAAGTTGTCCCCCTGCAAACAAAAGTTTACCTGTTTTTGCAAAATTTTAAATTTTTCCTCTATTTAAAGTTATTTAAGGTGTGAAGTTTTCAAAAAATCACCCTGTATAGGTTTTTTTTTGGTATTTCATCTAGGCTAGGCCATTCTGGACTGACAAAATTCGTATAAACGTAAAGACATTAAGTGTTTTAAAGCTGAATGTAGCATGAGAAATGGCACCGGTATCTTAGGCTTAGGCTGAAAAATATTCGATCAAGATTATAGGAGAGTCGGGAGCGTAATGGACGACATTTAGATAACATTATTATTAGTATCTAAATAATCTAAATAATCCAAGAGTTAAAATAAAAACGTAGGTTTCCTTGGAGGTTTTTGATGACAAATAGTATTTTGTCTTTCCCAAAATAACCAGAGTGATTTTGGAGAAAAAGATAAAACAATATTTTGTTATTTTCAAAAGTGGGGCCTGTAACTCCAAAATAAACAATTTTTTACTGCTAAATACTAACGCAAACATTCAATAAATTGTAGTCTTTGTAGCCTTAGTTGGCCATACCCTTCATCGAACTCAATTTTTTATGTCAAAAGCATGAAATCACTCTGGGTGGCGCCTGAAGGGACCTTCACATTTAAATAAGACAATCGCGACTGCAAAGGCGAAGTTTTTGTTCGGAATGTCACGTTTTAGGCTTATAATAGACATGATTTATATCATGGCTGGAATTGTGCTGCTGAATTATGGAGGAAGCAGCGATGCGGCGGAATACCTGCTGCTGGCTTGCCAAGAACAATAAGTATACTACTATTATTATAGTTGCAAATGACGGTGACGTAATGGGCAGCAATTTTATGTGCATTGGTGAAAATCTTGCGTAATCGTTCTGAGACCTTGCACATAGATCTACTGTGAATTGTTCTTCACCGAAGGATTCGTAAAGATTATTTTTCAATTAACGTCGTCAGTGGAGTACTTCAAACAAATTTGTCTTCATTTTCAAAAATCCTTAATGATGTTCTTAACTCCAACATAAACACAAACCTAAATGAAGCCTTTGATCAGATGTCAGATGAGAGGTCACTACATGGTAACTTGAACAATGCAATGATTTGAAAATAAACGAAGTTAAATGTAGAATAATAAGATCCAGTAGGAAGCAAAACCAATGTTATATCGCAGGCTCAGTTATCTCTGTATCAGGGGCGCCACAGGGATCCTATTTGGGACAGCTTTTCTCTCTGTACATAAATGTTGTTCTTATTGATTGCAACTTTAGTGTATTTGTGAATGATCTCAAACTATTCAGAACTGTCAATTTTAAAGTTAAGTTTGGCTTTTTTACAGACTGGTGGGAGTGATGTGATTTGGAGAAAATCAAGGCTAGATCTAAAGCAGTAAGGTGGAGTAGGAATAAAGGCAATTGTCACTGTGATGTTAACCCTGCCAAGTTTTCCATTTCCCGGCAAAAGTTGTAAATTTATTTCAAGCTGTTATTAGGCACTTTACCGAGGCCAAGATAGTCTTGCGGCCACATGTCGTCGTGAGATAAACGTAGAATTACATCAAATTGTTATATAATATGACATTAGTAAGAGATCTGACATTTAACAAGCCAATAAGCATATTCCATGGAAGACTAGGATCGATTCTTATTGGTCGATGTTAATAGAGATGTCAAGGGGCATTAACATTACCATTTTACGTCAACATTAACACTAACATCATTTTGAACACTCAATACAAGTCCCTGGTTCTTACCATCTTAACATTATCATTACTATTAACATGATTGTGACAGGACAGTAGGTCGGATGTGGAACGTGTAGGCACAATTGTGATTCTCACATTGATGATGTTGTGGCTCATGGAGATGATATGAGAAATTCTCAGAAACAAACAATATATAAGTTTAAAATGCACATCACCATGTTTATCAGCTTCTTACTCTACTAGCAACAGCAGTGTAAGTTGGATTTGCAATCTATTATAATGATTTATTATCTAAGTAAGTTAAAATATTCAATTTAAACGTCTGGTTTGTTCACACAAATAATTTTATGTATTTACACATAGGCTTTGAAAATATGTTATGTTTGCATTTGCAGTTCTCCTAAATCATTGTGACTGAATCCATATAATAATTGCAAAGCTAAATTAAACTGGTATGTTTCGACCATATTACATTCAATCAGAAGTAAGTATTCAAAAGCTACAAAGTGAAAGAATGTAACTGAGTGTTGTTGGAAAATGTAGATGAAAAATAGCACAGACTCTTGGAGACACCAAATCATACCATTTGTCATCATTCGCAGAAACCATAGCATTAAATACGACCAGAAGTCTCCTGTATACCCAAAATACATTCTCATAGCCAATGTGGTTATTTTACATAATGGTATTATTTTAAAAATAAATTGGGAATCCATGACGGCTATGCGCTATGATACCTGTCACTATATTTATTAAAAGTCAAAATGTATTCAAATGATGAAAAAACAGATATAATTTTGATTTWTGGTGAATGCAAGAAAAATGATTCCGCTGCTGCCCGTTTATACAGACAACGTTTTCCAAATAGAAGAGCTCCTGCCGATACAGTTTTCAAGAGACTTGAACTAACTTTAAGGACAAACTGGCCATCACTGAAAAGATCAAGAGAAAGAACAGCAACATGTCCTGACAATGAAACTAGAGTATTGGAAATGATTGACGAAAATCCTCATATTAGTCAAAGGGGAGTCTCAAGAGCAACCGGTATTAATCTGTCTTCAGTACATCGAATAATTAAAGGCAATCAATTTCATCCGCATCACTTGCAATTGATTCAGGCCTTGAAGGAGACAGATTATCCTAAAAGACTGGCTTTTTCTAACTTTTTTTCGGGAACAACAAAATTTGAATGTGAGATTTTATGATTTGCTTCTCAGATGAATTAAGATTTTCTAATAATGGTGGAGTTAACAAACATAACATGCATTATTATGCGCAAGAAAATCCACGTTGGATTCGAGCATGACATTTAGGAAGAGGTCCAATTAATCCTTGGCCACCGAGAAGCCCGGACCTTACCTCTTTTTTATTCTTTTCTGTGAGGAATAGTAAAAGAGCAAGTATACCAAACACCAATTGAAAATGTAGAACATTTAGAAAATAAAATACGTGATGCATGTAGATCGATCACTCCATAAATGTTAATGCATGTTGAAAGGTCGTTTTGGGCACGAATTCAAGCTTGTAAAGACAGCGAAGGGCGACATTTTGAGCATTTATTACATAAGTGTTAATGAATAAACATTTTTCAAAAATAAAATTTGTTTTACAGTACCGAATTTACTTAAGGCAAATGATTGAAGTTTATGTCAAAATTAACGAATTTATACAGCTCTCTACGTCTTATATTTTTTAAGACGATGAACAATCATCAATGTTACCTCTACAAATCTATTTTGGGTTGCATTTTAAATTTCGTCAGGGTCATTATCATTCGTGAAACATCCTGTATAATAAGTACTGAAAATACTAATCAGTACAGAACAACATGCTGCAATAAAAATTCTTTCGGTAAGGGTGACATCAGAAGAGATTCATAAATTGTGAGAATAGGGTATAAGACAACTATTGAAACTGAACAAGACAATCACTTACAATGTTTCTATTTTGCTCTACTATCCAAATACAACCATCAGTTATTTAAAAAAATTACATACGAATAGTTTATAACAATTACAAATCTGAAGGGTCCGTTCGTCCTGGTTTCAATGACTTGCCGAATTCGCGCTTCTTTCCAGCCAATCGTATTCAGTCTGTTGCACACTTGGCATCATTGTATGTCCTTGCCAAGTTTATTTACATGATCATATGTTTATGTAAACATAACCTAAACTAATGGGTACTTTAGAGTTGTCTAATATTGGGTGTATTAATACCATTTCTAAGTTTGTAGGCAAAATATCATCAGGAAGCATAAAGACTGATTCGAGCAGCTTATCGCGTATTGATCACAACATCAAATAACAAATAGCAAAATCTGCGAGTACTATAACATAACAAAACACAAACACGTGCACTTTCGTCTTTCACTGTCATGCTGTCATTTGTCATTGGTTACGGGCATGTCCGTCAGCTGATTGCCTTTCTCTGTTGTCAAACGTTCGACCAGTACATACGTCATGATGACGTATGTACTGGCCGCGTTTAAAAAGGGGCGTTGTCTCCCGCCAATTTACAATAATTTTTTTAGGGCATTAAAACTCCACTGACGAAAGAAATATTTTGGAATTAGCATTAGCATACCTTTAGCTTCACAAAACATATTTTTCCAGAAAGGTGTCTTATACCCCATTGTAAAGGGGCATAGTGTATCAACTAAATCTAGTCATTTTCAGATTTGAGGAACACGTTGTTCATTTCTACGATTGCTTAACATAAAAATACTAAAGTGGTATAAATGAAAACAGAGAAAATAAGTGAGACGCTTTTTCTTTTGCTTACAGTGTCTCAAGACGCCGAAACAAAAATATCACATTTGCATAAACAGTTGAATGAAGGTTACGTGATGAACAAGTACCTAATGAAATTAACCAACAACCCTCGTAGATGACTTCACCTCTATTCCCGCCCGGTGCAGCGTTAAAAAAACCTCATGTTTATTTTATTACGGCATCAAGTATCATAGATCAGTTACAAAGACCAGCTCAATATTTAAATTGCGCGGGATGACGTAAATACGTTTCATCATGGTGATTAGCATACACCACAATGCTACTGCAGTCGTGAGCGCACGATCTCAGCCTTTCTCGTTTTGATTTTGGTTTTATTTATGTGTTTTCAGGCGCTTCTTCGACTAAACAATGTTTAAAATTTGCATACATTATCCAAATAAAGCACGACCGGAGGCGCGCGGCATGATTGGCATATACGCGACCGTCACCTATGACTGCTAAATATACGGGTTGGATATTTTTAGCGCAATCGTTAAATAGGTTACATCGATTAGGTGCAAATGCAGTGGCTAGCTGCATTTAGAACGACAAGTGATCTGATTCATCAATTGCATGGAATAAGCGCTTATTATGGGTCCCAGTCAGGACAATAAATACAAATGACGGCTTTTTATAGTAAAATAGTGTAAATACAGAATTAGTAGTAATTTTGTGCTAACTATTTAAAACCTTATGTAGGAAAAACCAGTAGTTTCATCAAAAATTCTTCACACTTAATTGATATAAAAGGTTTAAGTATTTCAGAAGGTGATATTTTAGTTAGTTTTAACGTGGTTTCTTTATTTACGAAAGTACCCATCCCTGAAACGATAGACATCATCAAATCCAAGCTTAATAGCGATCCCCTAGGTTACACGATAGCCAGATTATCTCAACATTGTTTAAAATCTACTTATTTCTTATGGAACGATAATTTTTGTGAACATTAATCAGGTTGTGCAATGGGTTCACCTCTAAGTCCTGTAGTAGCCAATTTGCTTATGGAAAATTTTGAACAGGTAGCGATAAGCAGTTATCAGTTTAAGCCAAAATGTTGGTATAGGTGTGTACGTAGATGACACTTTTGATATTTGGCCCCACGGTATAGAAGAGTTGGGTAGGTTTTACAGAATAAACACTGGACACAAGGTTTACAGAAAACTAACACACACGGAAATATATTTACATGCCACATCTCATCACCCCCCCTCTCAAAAGAATAGGCTTATAAGGACGACATTTGTTAGAGCACAAAGGATCTCAGACGAAAGTTCTTTACAAAAAGAAATATATCATCTTAAATCAGAGTTAGTGAGAAATGGTTATAGCAGTAAGAATATTTGGTCAGTTTTTAATAAAAGTGCTCATCCAAATCAAGTAAATTCTCAGCCAGGACAAAGTAAATTGCAGTTGAGTTTACCTTATGAACAAAGCCTTTCGGAAAAATTAAAGAGGATGCTTAGAAAACACGATATTTTAGTTGTTGATAGTACATATAATAATCTAGATAAAATTTTAAGTTCTACGAAAGGTAAAGTACATTTAGAGAGTGAAGGTGTTTACAAAATTACTTGTTCTTGCGGCAAGATCGTTACATAGGTCAAACTAAAAGAAAAGTAGGTACGCGTTTGAAGGAACACATACTAGGCTGCAACAGATAGATAAAKCTTCCGTAGCTGAACACTCATAKTTGACTAAACACGTGATTGACTTTGGTAAAACAAAATTTTACATAAAGAAAAATATTATCACAAACGTCTAATAAAAGAAGCTATTGAAATTTGTAGGAATACTAATAATTTTAATAGGGATTGTGGAAATTATGAGTTAGGTGACATTTGGAAGGCTATTTTGTAGTTATCTTTTACCAAGTAGTTCCTGTATATCTAGTAGGTAGGTAGTTCCTTTTTCGTCGTTAGATTCTTTTTTATCAGGTTGGCACGTTGTTTGTTGTTGTTTATTGACAAAGGTTACAGGTGTAATCGAAACGTTAGACTAATAACATTTTGTCAGTGATTTCAAGAGACAGCGATCTTTCCGACAAAATATTTTTTCTTTCAGGTAGTGTAACTTTCTGCACTACATTGAAAATTAACAAAATCCTATAGGATTACAATTTATTAAAAAAAAGCACTATCTTCAATTGCCTTACTTTTTAATTTTAATTTTGGTGCAAGTATCCCTTCAAAATTTAAATAACAAGAGGGGTCAAGCGGCTTGGCAGTCAAGGCATTAATTAAATCTTTGATGTATTGCCGAACCGAATATATGATATATTTTGCCGATCATTTATAGTAAAGACACTTTCGTTGTCACCTACTAAAATTTTATGGTTCGGCACAACTATTCGTAAGATTATTGGGGGTCGGTTCCAAACAATGAATCCGATTTGCTTATTGTAATGGTTACATTTTTTGAATTTACAAAATTAATATTTTTTTTATATTTTTGGCGGATATTAGGAAAACATTTGATACCCACCCTTTAATCCCACCAGCATGCAAAATGATTACTCGTTTACCACGAGAAGGTGCTGCTTTTAACATACATTTATGCGATCTATCTGTGAGTCCTTCTTGTTTAACGTCATGGGTATCAAACCAAGTCTCATCCAAATAGACTATGTTCCGGTTCATACTTCGAAATTTTTCGATGGCTTCTAAATAACGAATTCGTGCTTGAACAATTTTGGCCGATTCCATTATATAACGTCTTCTATTTAATTTTTGAAATGAAAATCCCATGGTTCAAAGGAGGTTGCTAAAAGTAATAAAAATATTAGTTACCGAGAATGGGTCAGTTTGTAGGGGATTTGGATTCTATCGTCCAATAACTCTTCCAATATAGTTGGAACCATATTTTTGGAGTATGCCTTTGAACGACGACTTTCTTTACAGTAGAGTACTTTATTTTTAATAATTCTGCAGTCCTTCGAAGTTGAGTGTTATGCTTCTCGGACACAAGAGTATCATAAAAGTTTAATATACAGTCCTTCACTTCAAGTTTTAAAGTTTTTCGTCGCTTATCGCGCACCGTATTTTCACCACACTCTGATTCGGAACTTACGTCAATTACGTTGTTGCTGGAACCACGAGTAGGCGTTGATTGTTCTAGCCCTTCATTTAAATGCGAACTGACACAAGCTACATCGTCACCACCACTTCTATCACTAGTAGATGCAGATTGTTCTACAACCACGGACATTTTGTCAAAATCTACTGGACGCCAAAAAGCCATTTTGATTCACTGGTAACACTTCTGCTTGAGATCACAAACTTAACTGGACGAAACTAAAATGATAATACCTATCGACCACTTAGTAAAACTTTATTCTTAATATATTTTCAAGAAATTTGCTCATTTACTTCAGCTATCTATGAGATAATCTTTGCTAATCTTGTTTATTTAAAATAGCCTAAGCCGGGTCTGTCCCGATCTGCACCTGGCTCTCGAGATTTGGTACACTGGAAGATTTATTGGGGGTCAACCCACAATAAAAGTTTTTGACTGAGACCTGCCATAAAATTTTATTAAGTGACAACGAAGGTGTCTTTACTATTCGTTTTACATTTTTCCTGTGATATCAGAAACACAAAACAGTCCGTATTTGAGAAAAATAATAAAACGTAAACTGACGGCCTTACCATTTTCTTTCATATAATACTTTTTAGGGCAGAAAACCGCTTTACATATTCAAGATGTTGATTAGAGGCACTTACTGCAGTAGACTGACATGGTGACATGTAGTTACTTACAGTAAGCCAAAAATTGAACCACAAACGGTGTTTCTTAAACCAGCAAGTTCGACACCGTGCTGCGATAGCTGCAGCACCAACATAGGCTTAAATCTACATTCTACTTGCTTAGTAGACGCCATGCCCTTTTCCTTTATTGAGAAAATCCTCATAAAACAGGAAAAAGACCGTCACTGCTTACAAGTTTATGATATGCCAGGTACATCTATGCGTTTAAAATTTCGAACAGTGGTTTTGAAACTTAAAAAGCTTTGTGCGGTCTGCATCCGAACACAATGCAAGAGGATCAAAGGAATTTATTCGAATAACGTTGTTCCGAATATGCATTTGCCTTTGGTGTCCGCTGCAGATGAATGTATCGCTGCATTTCAAAAAAGCACCAGTGCCTCTGTGCGGCGAACCCCACGTGTAACGAAGATCAATGGGGCATAATAAACGTCGAAAAAATTCATACCCCGAACAGTATCAAATTTTCTGCCCCGTCGGGAACAAAGCGACGCGAATAATTCTTGCCCACGCCCGAATTTCTGGATCCCCGATCTGGCGGGGCTGAGAAGAATTCCGTAATTAATTTTTAATACTGTTCCGCGCGGACCGGCCGTTTAAAGTGTTTATAATTGTAATTTGTTTACTTTTAACCACAGGCGGTTCTGGAAGACCGAGTCCTGTACGAAATTTATGGGTATCATTAACTGTTTATGGGACAGCAATGTGTTCTAAGCCAGTATGGTACGCTAGAGCATGTCAGACGGATGTAGCACCTTGCTGTACGCAATAAAACGAGTTCTGTGTTGGATATTACTTGTAAATTAACACGTTTTATCTTCTTGCCCGCGTGCATTAATAAGAAGCTTTTTCATCTCTCGTAATCTTTAATGCATCACCAGGCAAGCTCTCTCGGATTATTCCTGTGGATCTCAAAGCACTGCTACTTTATTGMTTCAGTACCTAAAATACAATTTCGAWATGAAGATGATATCCGTTTCTTTTTTCCTTTCTTTCGTTATCTATTCAAGCAAGCTTCTTTTCTAATTTTTTGGTGATACTGCCTAAATTACTCCAAGAAGAAGAAGAAGACCAATCAGCATCTTGCCTGTGTTGCCTAAGGTATGTGAAAACTTTCTTCATAAAAAAATATATGATTATGTTTGTGAAGCTAAAATATACTGCGTGGACTAGTTTGGTAGACGAGTGCATTGGATCCCTCAATGCTGGCAGGGCAAGTCTTTTGGTCTCATTGGATTTTTCGAAAGCTTTTGATACACTGGATCATGTGCTGCTTTGTAGTAAATTGACTTCCTACGGTTTTGATGAGGTTTCTGTTTCTGTTTCTTTCGATCTTATTTGCTCAATAGGTGCCAGCGAGTCTTGCTGGGTGGCGAAATGTCTGATGTCGGCAGAGTGACGTCGGGAGTCCCTCAAGAATCTAACCTGGGACCAATTTTGTTTTTAATTTACACCGCTGATTTACTCTCGAAGCCCAAATTTTCAACTTGCGTGGCATACGCTGACGATACTTACCTTTTACATCATTTCGACCTACCGAACATAGAGAGGGCATCCTTAGGAATGAATGAGGACCTAGGCAACATTAGTGAATGTTCTAGTAATACTAACTTAAAGTTATACAGCAACAAGTGTTCTGTAGTATACTTTGCGTCGAAATCGTCATAAAAATGTTTTGTGAAGGATGATATTAAAGTACATGTGGACCATAATCAACTGCCTGTATATGAAAGGATCAAAGTCTTGGTTTAAGTATAGATAATGACGTCCGTTTTAAAAATCACGTGTCTTCTGTTATTAAAAAATGTTATGTTGCTTTAAAGCTCTTGTACTCTAATCATCTTATCCTCAACTTTAAACTTAGAAAAAAATTATGCGAATCTCTGGTAATCCCTCACTTACTTTATTGTTTTATGGTATACTTTCCTTGTCTTGATGCCGTTAATAAATACAAGCTTCAGAAGGTGCAGAATAACTGCTGCAGATTCAGACTAAAAAAGTATGCTCATATCAGTAAGTGCATACAGTAACTTAGATGGTTAAAAATTGATCAATTTTTTCATTACCACCTTGCAACTTTCTTGTTTCGTGTCTTTCGATCCTCTTCGCCAAAATACTTGCGTGATAGTTTCATAGTCGTCGTAGCTTGCATTGCACTGATTTATCTCTTAGACATGTCCACCATATATCAATGCCTAGCTTCCGAACCTCCATATACACGCGGTCTTTTACTTATAATGCTATGAAATGAAGGTTTCAAAAAACAAATGATGTATACGTTAAGTCATTAGCTTGTAATTATAGTCAAAGCATGGTACTATAATTGTCTATGTTTATGGTTTAATTATTTCTCATATTGAACTAAGTTTATATTTTTTTGAGTTGAGTGGAATAGCTACGCTAGAATGGTATGTTTAAATAAAGTCCTATTATTATTATTATTCAGTTAAACCAAAGTAGGTACCGCTAAAAATTCCCCCCCCCCTAATATGTTTTCAATTAGTGAAAATAATATCCTGAAAGCTCTAAAGATGATGAAGTCTATCGATGTTTGTTTTCTGAATTTATTGTCAGAGAGAAAATGTTTTGAAGATGTTTTATTATTTTTTTTAATGTTTAGAAATACGCATGACATTAACAATCGTGAATTGTATCAAAATCAAGAATAGTTTTTCTTCTGCCTAGAATATATTATCAATAAATTAATGACAAAATAATAACTAATGTATGCAATATTTCAGAAAACTTGTGGATATTTGAATAGTACTGACGAGCATTAATAAAAGCAAAACGGATAAGCCTGCAGTTGGTTGCGATGTAGATATTATAGAAGTATGAGACTGCAACAATACGTTTCTCCTACCTTTATTTGTCCAAAATCTCTAAAAAAAATTATTGGCTTGCCGATTCAAACATTTGCCGTCAGAAATTATATAATTTTTCCTAAGAAGGTGTTGTTACCATAACGTGTATAATTTTGAGACAGCGTTCTCAACATGACCGCTTCAAAATTTCTCAAAAGCAATGCAATTATAATCATCTCGGACCAACAATAAAATGTAACTCAACACGTTCATCGACGTGTCGTGCTCGTCTTGCTTCTCGCCCTTCGCATTAGCGCGCTGAATTATTGAAAAGTTAATTAACAAATGGGCCGCCACTCGAACGCCGCCGACAGGTTCGCAATTTAATTTTCAGGAATTAGCCTTCTTGATGCACATACCAGATTAACAAGAAAAAAAATAAAAAGAGAGTTGCGATAAGAGCAAAACAGGTTTGGCCCTAAGCAGCGAACAGGAGGTGGAAGCTTTGATTTCAAAAGAGCGCCATGTGCCTCGATATCCGTTTTACAGTTCTGCCACAAGCGGTTTACCTGTATTCCCTGAAACGAAATAGTGTCAGTCTTTTAGTTAATTTGTGCCTTATGATGATGTCAGTTATGCGTTTTAGATACTTTATTGTAATTATTGTTCTTCGCAATGCTTCCCAGTTTACAAAAAAAGATCTTTGTTTGGTTTGTATAATTTGGTAGGTTAATTACACTATACCACCTGTTTCGCAGGCACTATTAATCTATTACCCCGTCAATAAGTTAAACGTGGTAAAACTAATTACATGGCCAGACTCTTTGTGAAATAAGCTTTCAAATGATGTATCACAAGATGGATAGTTCCATTTAAAATTTTTAAAGGGGTGTCTACCCTGCTCAGAGAGTAAGCGCTATCCATTAAAAACTTATCTCAAAAGTTGTCCCCCTGCAAACAAACGTTTACTTGTTTTTGCAAATTTTTAAATCTTTGCTATATTTAAAGTTATTTAAGGTGTGAAGTTTTCAAAAAATCACCCTGTATATATATTTTATATTTTTCTTTTCTTCTTTCTATTACGTTCAAAATAATAGTTTTGATTGTATTTAACCTACTGTGCCTAATAAAGTCGTTTATTATTATTTTTTTTATTATTATTATTATTACTATTATTAAAGAAATTTAAGCCGAAGACTCTTACGGGTGGTTAACACTTCACTCCCCAAGAGAGGTATGAAAGACCTATTTACACATTTCGGTGTGCCATCATTTAAAAATGAGATTCCCAAAAAATTATGAAAATCGCTGAACAAGTTAGCAATAAAAAAAACTGTCATTTACCGTCCATCTTCTAGAGGTTATAACTCGATAAGGGGGTCGCACATGTCAAAACGTAAGATAACTTTTCTTCATATTTTCACGTGTAGAACACACCCTAGAAGTAGCAACCTCTATTTTAGTGTCACCCTGTACTTATATGTAAATATATTGACAACGTAGTATTCAAGAATTTAAACTATATCGCCATTTTTACGACCATTTTAATTCAAATAATTGTTAAAGACATTATTTATTTCCTATTTGTCTGTTCCAAAATGAAGAGCGAAACCCCGTTCCGTAGATCGATCAACAAAACCCGTTAGAAGGCCCTCAAATCCACGTCAACTTCCTTATTCTCCGCCCGTAATATCGAAAAAATCTGTCATTCCATTGTCAACTCGCCGGTTTACGTAAGTCCGGATTACCCCGAAAGCAGCAAAACCACCCCTGTTTTGCTCGAACACACCTGGCTGTTCCTAATCGTCCAAGTTGGTCGACAAAGACACCCCCTCACACAGTTTTGGGGGATCCGCAGCGGATTCCTTTGAAACGCTCATACGGTCGACCGGACGGCAAATCCGAATGTGTGCGTAATTCCCCGGACCAGAAATGCAGGCTGCAGCACACTGCCCCGCGTTACGTGCAACTAAACATGGTCGATCAATTTATAGCCTTCGCTCTATTGAGGGGGGAGGGCGGGTTAAAATAGTTGTTTGTTGTGAAAATCTGACCCTGCTGTTGAAGTAGTGATTTTATCGTTGCAAAGTAGTTTGATCGCTTAATTTATGCACATACAAGACAATGACTAAGTATCCTTCTATAGAACTAAAACAATTTGTCTCATTCCGTTAATGGAAGTGACAGTCTACGTCATTTTCGAAGATTAAGCAATGCTCTTTTGCTTTTGATATAAAGCCTTAAGTCTGTTCATACGTTTTGAGCCAAGTAAAGTTTTTAAAATTTAGGACGGTAACATAATTAGTCCACGTGAACGTGACAAAGCCTGTCACTATATGGCAGCTGCACTATTGGTCTGCAAGATAAGTTATGACCCCCTAACCTGTCACTCTAGTATTGACAGCATATTGCACACAGACCAACCGTTTATGAGCACGGTAATTTGTCATTTGGGCAAAAGTTACTTTTTCTGGTAAAACTCTTTTTTTAATTCAATTGAATTACGTATAATTAATTTTACACCAAGTAAATTTATTACATTCTTACAACTCTGACTTGTACCCTTTACCCCTAGTTTTGACGAATAAATACTTTTATCAAAATTTAAAAAAGTAAAGCAAGTAATGGTATATTTTATTATATAATACAATCAAGATAGATTTTGTTTGTGAATATATTTTAAAAACTCAGAAACGTGAATTTTTACTATTAATAATACTAATCGCCGATTTTTATGTACATAAAGAGAGAAGCCGGTTAAAATGTAAACTCTAAATCATAAAAAAATATTTTTGTTTCTGTAAAATAATGTATAAAATGACAATTACCGTTAATATATTTATACAGTAATGTTTGATAACTATTATGAAGCTAGGATATTTAATTTCTATAATGGCAGTGTTATTGATTGGACTGGCAGCAAGAAATTGGTGATTGCAGTGCACAAATAAACCAGAGTTTTTAATTTTAAATCCAGTTAAAGTCTCAATTTTTTTTGCCAGGTCTTCATTATCACTGCCCCAACGCATATATTTATTGCCCTTGAAAGGAGAATGAAAAAAACTTTTAGCAAGAATGTCATAGGTATTGGGATTCCGGCGAAATACAACACGACCAACATTGGAAGCAGTTAAGCTATATGATTGTTCTTGGAACCACCTCGGATTAGCAGATTGACCTATGCTATCTTTTTCTATTTCATCAAGTCCTGTTGAAGTTTTTGGAAGCAGTTCTCCCATTTGCTGCTCTTTATAGTCATCATCGATGACATCTTCATCAGATTTACTGTTGACTTGGCCATGATCTGAATCGGGACCAACAGACTTGTTTTTTTTTGTGGTTGATCATCTGCGAAAAGTCTTCTACAAGCTTTATCTCGTTTCCGCTTAGGAATACGGCTCAAATATATCCTTTTTGTAAATTTTCCGGGGGTTCGTTTGGCAATTTTTAGATGAATTATTTCTTTATTGCTCCTCTCATTCGCTCTATGTTAGATTTCAAACATTTCCGCAGCTTCACACGTAAACCTTAATTTTGTCGAACTTAAACGACTTGTTGCCATTTGATGCAATTCTGAGACAGTTTCTCAGCAGATGGTTTGTGCATTTGGCGGTCAGAAGTCTGTCGCTGTCACCTTTTAGAGCATGTCAGTTAATCGCCAAGCAAACCACATTCGTCCATCTCAGAAATGAAGTTCTCTTCGTTTAGTTTTGGTTCTGTGCAAAAGTAATTTTCACAATTTTTATGATCAACCAAATACATGCCTTGTGCAATTTTGAGTGTCTCTAGATAATCCTGCCAATTGTTCATCAAACGAAACATCTTCTGTTTTCCTGAAATTTAGGGCTTTCTTTATTGCTCGTCTCATTCGCTCTATGTTAGATTTCAATCTTTTCCGCAGCTTCACAGCTAAACCTTATTTTTTGTCGAACCTAAACGACAGTTTGCCATTTGATGCAATTCTGAGACAGCTTTTCAGCAGATGGTTTGTGCATTTGGCGGACTAGTTGTGGTCCGTAAGTTTTTGCGGTCCGAAGTCCGTCGCTGTCACCTACCAGTTTTACATACTTCAGTCCGTGCATATCAATACTTTGAAACTTTCAGCAATTATATCAGATTCCATTCAAGTAGATATTCCTTTCCAATTTTTTGTGCATCTGTGCTCTGCACTGGGATTGTTCTCTGCCTTTGCACAATTAATGCAAAATTTACTTCACTCACCTATGTATAGCAATTTTCCTGTTTTAACCCCCAAAAGTACTCTTTCCGCGTGTGTATTCATAACTAAAACCTTCGAGTAGCATATAAGATTTCCCTAGTGATAAAAACAAAAGTGGTGACAGTTTTAAGAAGAGACAATAAATACAGATAATTTACGATCACAATGATCCATTTGCAAATTATAAAAGGATTGCAACAAGGTGTACATCTGTATAGTATACGAGTGCGAAGCTCCGCCCCGCAATGCATTAAAGGTTAACTCCCTCGGTGCTAAAATTGTTCAAATTTGATTTAACAAAAATTCATTATTTTTGCTGCGATAAAGAAAAGAACAAATGTTTTGCGTATCAAAATTAAATTTTCTCTGGTGCTCTCGTCTTATTTTTTGTTTGTTTTAATCTTAATTTTTTTTCTTGCGTTTCTTTATTTTTTTCGGCAAAAGTCAGTGTGAATTTCGAAAAAGTACGATGACAACTCCCGAGAGAAATAACTTAAGCGTTCAGATAAAAAATCTCAAATCGATATTATGAAAAATACGGATTTTATCTTGCATAAACCATGTAGAGTAGTACGTATAAACAGCTTTAAATGCACTTGGGGACCGCTTGCAAGAAATACTGAAACTTGTTCATCTTCGAAAAGAAATCCTTACCGAACATCTGTGCAAAAGCACTCTGTTTATTGAACTACCTATACCTCGCAAATATATTAATGAGGTGTTTGCACTTGCCTTTATTTGAACAGATGGCCTGTGAGGTTTATTGGGGTGGCATGCACAGCCAAGGCTAATTGCCGGGTTCCAGGCAATCAAGTTGTCAAATTTACGACTTTCAGATGTCAAACAGACCCCAAAGCGGTTCGCGCTGATTTCTACAAATATGCTGAAGGGCCTTTTCATAAACATCCAACTGACTAGGTGCAGATGGGAGGAAACTTGTGTATACCATTAACACTCGAATATTAACACTTTTTTTCGACCAAAACAAATATCTAAATGCAGCGTACACTTTTGGGCCCGTATTAAAATGTCCCATAAAAAAGTGGTGGTAGCCAAGGTGACCACGGAAGCTTTTAACACCAGCTCCTTGACATTTCCACGTGGGAACGCACGAGCGTGAAATACTAGCTTTAGTAGATCGACTTTTTTTCTGGGTCCACTTCACAGGCGGGATGTTATCTCGTCCGCACGTCGTATAGCTTTCCGCGCTGCTTTTAATTTAATACACGACGTATGGAGTCGATCTCGTTATGTTCTGGCGAGAGTGCGCTTGTAATAACCAAATCTGCTCCTGAATAATTTATACGGATTAAGGTGTTTTTGTGTTGGGGGCATTCGGGAGGCGCGTTAATATTCTGGTGCAAACTACGGCGTGTTAATCAGCTTAATAACTTAAAAGTGCAAAATGAAGCTTATTTGATTGTTTTGTGTTTAGAAAATACGTGATGGTTGTTGCTATATACACTCGGCGCAAAAAAACGATTCATGCGCTTTTGGTGACAAAAAATGTGTTGTATTAGGTAATCATTTGTTTTTAAGAAACATAATTAAGTTTTATATTTCTGATGAAGATTACCGGGGTTTTTTCATAAATTAAACACCATCATGAAGTCCTATATTGAATTTAATTAAACAACAGAGACAAACTGAACAAAAAAAACAGAACAACATGAGGAACATAGGTGAGAGAAGAATCGAACAGAACAAATTTAGAAAACTAATATTGTGTATTGCCTCCTCGAGCTCGGAATACGGATTCTATGCGTCTTGGTATCCCCTCAAAGAGGTTCCGATTGTTTCCCTGATCAAGGTTTTCCCATTCTCGTACTAGTGATTCCCTGAGTGCTGCCAAATTTGCAGGGGCCGGAATTTGAGCTATCATCTTTCTTCAAAGCATATCCCAGATGTGCTCTACCGGATTTAAGTCCGGGCTTCTTGCTGGTCATATAATGCGTAATCCAACTCTCTTACCGTTATTACAACCCTGCAATAAAATTTATCTTTCTTCTCGAACAGCACCGGATTACCATAAATTTAGGTCGGATTTTCGGAAGATGGTTAAGCAGGGTTGGATTAATTTAAAGTTCACTACCGGTCAAACCAAAACTAGCATTCAGTCTTAGTATTTCTGTGCGCCAGACAAGAGAAGCGAAAAATGTTCCGCCCTTGGGAAAAAGCTGCTCCAAGTACCGCTCAGAATGAAGTTGCTGACGCTGACATGGAAGTGCAAATTGAAGAAAACAAGAGGAATCGTCGTTACCTTACCCAAGATGCCAAAGAAATCATAAAAAATGTATACAATTTTTTGATAAAAAAAGAGTGCAGTGCTCCGTTGGTGTCCCCTACACGACTGTGAGAGATATTCTTGAAAATAAAGGCAATTCAAGACAATCACGCAATTCGGAGAAATTTCTAAATATATCAAAAGAGCTTGAGATAGAAATTAAATAAGTGATTTACCAAATGTATAAGGAAAATAAAGTTCCAACTACGGCAAGTCTGAAATTAAAACTTTTGAAATTATGATATGACATAAGTTATTGCGAAGACTAGTTCATAAAATATTTGAGGAGCATCGGTTTTAATTATAGTACATTAAACCAACGTTTGTCCATAATGGAACCAACCCGACTAAACAGAATGAGATGGGATTATATAAACGAAATCAGAAGGTACCGCCAAGAAAATCGTAATATCGTATATTTGGAAGAAACGCGGTACGACACCCACGACTGACAGATGGGACAAATAACTGCGTTCTGCAAACACCACCTTCGAGAGGAAAAAGAATTATAATTCTTCATACGAGAGGAAGTGATGGATGGGTGGAAAATGACTTATTACTGTCAACGAAACAGATCCAAAATTGTTCTGCTGACTACCATTGCGACATGGACTCTGCACTTTTTGAAACTTGGTTTCAGCAGCTGTTACTGCCAGGGCTACCACCAGGATCTGTTATAGCCATGTATAACGCGAGCTATCATTCAAAATTAATGAACAAGGCGCCAACATCAGCTACAAAAAAAAATAGAAATAATTGATTACACGAAAAAGAATAAAATTACAATTSCGGATGGAAAAGTTACCAAAAAAATCTGTTGACAATAATGAAAAATCTCAACATACCTAAACAAGATGGAGTTGATGAACTAGCGAAAGGACATTGACATATAGTTATGCGTTTGCCACCGTATTATTGCGTCCTAAACCCAATTGAATTAGTGTGAAGTACCCTTAAAAAAGGAATACGAGGAAATGAAGTTCGGGAGTTGTAGATTTAGTGCGTAGAGAGGTAAGTAGTATAACAAAAGAACTGTGGAAAAGCTGTATTAAGCATGTTATTGAAATTGAAAATAGCTATGTATCCCCAAATTTTCAAAATTTTATAATACATGTTAATGATGATGCTAGCAGATTCAGAATTTGACAGTAGTGATGGTGATAATAATTAATATGTTTAAGTTATGTCGCTGTAAACTTGTTAGACTTCTTTGTAAAAATATAATAGATGTATGGAATATTTAGAGCTTTAGATAAAAAATATATATATTTTTATTATTTTCTTTTAAAATACTTGTCTTTTAATTTACATATTTAGTTATATTAACCGTTAACCGGTTCCAATAGTTAAAAGATTGTAAAAATATTAAAATGTGTTGTTTATAATTTTCGGCTAGCACAGCATTCAATATATTCACAGGATATAAATATTACAGAAATGTTAAAAATCTAAATAAAAATATTTAGGAATGCGAGATTTTTATTTGCATATTAAAAAATGCTCAGATGTGCATGTTGTCTAGTTAGATTACAAATTTCATTATAACTAGATATACTATGCTTGTGCAAAATAATGTTGCTACTCATCTAAAACTATATACAATTAATTTTGAAACGTAAATAAAAACGATCGACGTAAAACTTCTTATTAACCGAATGATTAAAAACTACTTAGAATAATATACACTACACATACAAAAAACGAGTTTTAAAACGGCTTAAAGTCGGCACTGGAAATTCGCAAAATCACAAAGAGAGGGTTTGATTTATTTGATAGGGGTTGCGTGCCATTCCAACTGTGCCTGTAAATGAAAGGTAAATAGTATTGCAGGGTTKKAAAAACGGTAAGAGAGTTGCATTACTATAATCATTTACTATGCGTGCAACGTGAGGACGGACGTTATCTTGCATAACCAAAAGTTATCGCCGACTAATGGGGCAAAAGGAACAGCATGGGGCTCCAAGATATCGCGAATTCAGTCTGTTTCCATGAACCATCACTAATTCCGTTCGAGCTTCAACACCATACCTCCCCACACCATTATCGAGCCACCCCGCATTGCTAAGCCTTGATACGATATTGCATCGTGCAAATCTTTCTCCGCAGTTCGTGTCCATACTCGCTGGCGATCATCTGGTGATCGGAGACAAAATGTGGATTCATCGCTGAAAAGAACTTTGCTCCATTCCTCAATGCCCCAGTTGCGATGTTCTCTGGCGAGGCAAAATCGTTCAACTCGGTGACCCCTGGTTAATTCTGGACCGTTTGCTGGTCTTCTTGCACTTAGTCCGTACTCTTTCAACCTTTTCCTTACAGCTATTCCTCTCACTTCTCTCCATTTCATTCCTCACCCCAATTGCATTACTACTGTCCCTGTTACGCAACACTCTTAACGTTATAAAGTGATCATCTTGGTGATTTGTACATCTTCTTCTGCCCGACCCAACTTTTCTTGTGTAAGCTCCTGTTTCTCTGGATCTATTTAATGCTCGCTGAACATAACATCGCGAAACCCTCAACACCCTACCGCATAATACTGGGACCGCCCGTCTTGAATTAAAGCAATTGCTCTCGCTGAGTCTGTCGCACTCAAAACCATTTTAGCAATGTTTTTCAGCTGTTTGTCAGTATGACAGTAGGTAATTGACAAATGCCTAACGAATGCTTTCTATCTAGAGGTCGATCCAGAGGTGCTTTGATGTAAACGTTTAGAAGAAGAGATACAGTTACAACCATGCGGTTAAAAAATAAAAGAAGACGAGTTTAAAAACGATTTCTGCTTGTTTCTTTTTTTGATTTCTTTGTTAAACAGTTTTATACATTTAGAACAAATAGCGACACTGTGCGTTTCCAACGGAAACAAATATATTAAAAAATACGCCTGGAACATTTCTTGTGCCGCTGAGTGTATGTTATATAAGACGACACAATTGCAAAAACGCAAAATCATGTAACAATATTAATCAAATTCGACTATTTCATAAACCCACAATTACTAAAAAACAAACACTTAGTAACTAATCTTTTGTTAGTCAAACAGTAGTAAGTAACTCATGGTGTCACATTGCATATCATATGCATATAACATCAATAGACAGACTTATTCAGTCATTCTCAATGATGCTTTCAGTCTTTCAAATTTACTATTAGACAAAACCTTTGTCGATATCTTTTTAACAAGCTGTTCAGCTTTTGACATAAACTAGTGTTGCCCTATCCGAATTTTATTTACCCGCTCTCAACTCCACTTCTGGTTGAGATCCTGAACGAGGCCATCTCGCAACCAAGAAATCAAAAGATACTATTACCGCATACTACGTCGTGATACAGTTATTCATTTATAATTCGTCCCTGATGGGAGTACTCTAATGCCCGAACTGCATTCAGGCCAAACAATTAAGCCCATTTCGTAATATTTATGGACCATACCCATATCCTTTGGAGACCGCACCTTAGCTGCTATTTATTCGTCGAAATCCTTACTTATTATAGAGCTATTCGTCGTATCAACATGAATCAAGAATGCTGGGTAAACAGGTTGCGTAGACCAATAAAACGACGCGACGTTTCTATGAATTTTACACGTGAAACTTGCCAGGGATAGGTACACGAGAAATTATTGCGCTATGCGATGATGCAAATACGTGAAAGATTTTAAAGTACGTAATGGTATTGACCGTGGATGTTACTCAATACACTTTCTTTGCGTAGTTATAATAAAACGTTTTTACACTATGTTAAAATTGTGAAATATAATACCAGATATGTTTAATTATCATACCCCATCCAAAGCAAGACTAATTTATGACCTGTTTGTCGATATTTGGGACCTGAATTATTGGAATTAAAATATTTTACTGCGGCAATGTAACCTTATAAGGCTTGGAGAAGTATAATAATTTTTGACAAACTGACACCACTTCTTTTGTACCTTGTGGTTTACACTCTTTGTAAATAATCAGTGACAGAAAAGCAAAACACAAGCTGCTAACGATTCGAACCAGTCAGTCACTATTTTTACCGCCTCAGTATAAATTCTTTTAATCGTTTACATAAGAAATTTTTGACCGGAGCAGTTAAACGTTGACTAATTCCATGATCATTTTAGCTGTAAAGTGAGATATCCAATTTTATACGCACAGCTGTTCGCAACGACCCTTATGCAACCGTATCAGAGGTGACACTATCAACAACAAGGTCGTTTCTGTTAACCGTGACTGCCATTTTTTTGTGTTAGACTAACTGCGTCTAATTACGGTTTCAGAAGCGTTCCGGGACGGTAAGTTTGGAATACGAGCCACTTATAAATGAACTGGATCTGGAGGGATTTCTAAATAAACAGCTTGACCTGTATAAACAGTGCATTACGCGGGAGGAAAAGGAAACATTAATTTCCTGGAGTTGGTTATTAGTAAATCGATCGAACTGCTTCCTTAAGTTTGTTTTGTTGGGATTTAAAAAGATTTACTGGTAGCGCAGTGCTAAAACGTGCTTTTGCTGGGTGGTAACGCAAGTTATTTTAGTCATGGTTATAAGTTGATTTTATACAAGATTTCTATGAAAACGCTTCAGTGACATGTTTTGGACCCGCAAAGATTTAAAACGGACTTTTCGATTCCAGTGTACTGGTACCGTCAGATACATGTGCGGGTAAAATCGGCATAGTAATAGATGCCCAGTAGCCCAGGTAGCAAACCACTTATCTGAGCTCATTTTGGAACCAGACCTGGAAGCAAACAGATACTTAGAGTGTAAGGGTTGTATTTAGGTAATTTTCTCTTACTTTATCGGGGCCGCTATCCTAAGCTTTAAGCAAGCACACGCAATGAGTTAGTTGTATCAATGGCTTTTAGAATTTCAATCATTAAATCGTAACTTGCAGACTAGAATTACGGGATTTTTCTCCTACATATCAAGTAACTGTCAGACATTTTGAAAAAAATATAACCATTGCATTGGAAGTGTGCGTTCAGTGTATAACCTATATCTACGAGGCATGTTTTTTAAGTAAGTACCGTTTTGCGATTCCGCCGCCGCAGCGCTACGGTCGGCGTTCCGCGCTGGTTACCTACATCTCTTGTCTACGCACTGACGCCATTACAGTTTGATTCTTCATTGTATACGTTCTTTACTGAGTGTATAAGATGCCTCCGACAATAGTGAGTCCCGCCGATTGTGAAGTACGGGCTGTTATACGATTTCTTAGTGCTAAAGGCGTAAAACCGATCGATATTCAACGTGAGATCTGTGAAGTTTACGGACAAAACATTATGAGTGATGGAATGGTAAGGAAATGGGTGAGAGCATTTAAAGATGGCCGCACAAATGTTCATGATGAAGAACGGAGTGGGCGTCCTTCGGTCGTTAATGAAGATTTGGTGCAGAAAGTGAACGAAAAGGTGAGAGAAAACAGACGCTTTACAATTTCATCATTGTGCGACTGCTTTCCTCAATATTCTCGTAGTGTTTTGTATCGCATTATGACCGAGAACTTGAATTACCGGAAATTGTGTTCACGTTGGCTTCCGAAAATGTTGACGGAKTTGMACAAAACCCAACGTTTAGGCAGGGCATTGACTTTCCTTGAGCGGTACCACAATGAAGGTGAAGATTTTTTAGACCAAATTGTTACTGGTGACGAAACATGGGTGGCCTACGTCACACCAGAATCGAAACAACAATCCATGGAATGGCGACATTCATCATCACCCAAAAAAGTGAAGTTTAAGCAAACAATTTCTGCCCGGAAGATCATGTGCACAGTGTTTTGGGACAGAAAAGGAGTATTGCTAGTGGAGTTTCTGCCTCGTAATGAGACAATCAATGCAGCGTCTTATTGTAAGACATTGAACAAKCTGCGTCGTGCAATCCAGAACAAAAGACGTGGCAWGTTGAGTAAGGGTATCGTTTTGCTGCATGACAMTGCCCGTCCMCATGTGGCTAATCGKACCAAAGATCTCATCAAATCTTTTAAATAGGAAACTCTAGATCATCCTCCATACAGCCCTGATCTGGCGCCCAGCGMCTACCATTTGTTCCTGCACTTGAAGAAACACCTGGGTGGTCAGCGTCTTCAAGACGATAACGAAGTCGAAACATATGTGATACAGTGGTTAACAAGTCAGGCGGCAGAATTTTATGAGGAGGGTATTCAAAAACTGGTGCCACGTTATGACAAGTGCCTCAATATTCACGGAAATTTTGTAGAAAAGTAGATTAAGGTACAGGCTTTCATGTAAGATAAAATTATTGCGATATCTTTGCACGTCTTTTTTTAATTCCAAAACGGTACTTACTTAAAAACATGCCTCGTATGATTGAGTATTTGCTAGATTAAATGAACTGAAGTGGTTGAGAGTTCAAAATATCTTAAAATATAACCTAATAACGTTCGTCCATAATGTGCTGCTTACCTCCTCTCTACCCTACTTGCGTGACAAACTGTTTTATAGACGTGATCTCCATAACATAAATGTACATCCCCATCGGTTGGCCACGTTTCGCAAATCCTTTTGCGTACAATTCAGTCGTTGCGTACAACTTTGTTCCTGGCGCGATTAGACGATTGTCTTCAAATGTTTTTCGTAAGGAAATAAAAAATATTCTTTTGTCAACGCAGTAAAGCAAACCTTGAGCTGACTGTTTTGATCATTTTGTTTGATGGTATTATTTATTGTATTGATTACGATTAAGCATGTATTATTTCTTGCTGTTAAAGGTTAAGTTGAATAGCTAAACCTAGACTTTGCTTTGATATGAATCAGTATGAAAGGCTGTATGTTATTCCTAAATAAAACCTTATTATTATTATCTTTTTGCACTTCCAGTATTGATTATCTTCCTTTTCCTTTTGCTTCTCGAATACACTTTTACTTTTGTGTCCATTTTGCAAATAATATTGGTTTTGTTAACAAGTAAACAAGCGCATGATTTCCAAAGGACCACAAGAAATCGTAGTTAAGCTCTCAATCAATATTCTTGATCAAAGTATCTGTCTAATTTGTCGTTTTTGAAAATCACAATTTCTCACCTCATAATTGAGCGGTTGTGTCCGTTGCAGTGGATAAAGCGTTGAATTGCATTTGGGAATTGAAGACGATGATGGTTGTGTATTTAGGACGGGGGCGACTAAAAGGTCTTAAACACGGTATGCCTTTGGGTAAACTCTACTAACGAGATTACAGTAAAGTGACCAGATTATGAACCTTCCAAAGAGGGACGGAATTCCAACACGGCATACGGAAATACCKATTATCAGGTATACATGTAGCAGGAAAAAGCTCAAATCATAATTATTTTTATTGATTTTAAACAAGGTTATGATTTCTCACAAAGTTTCGCCATTTATCACGTATGTTATAACGGTATAAGTTAAATTACAGGTCATTGTTACTAGCTTCTCGCTCTGAGACATCCAGAGACCGACGTGTATATTTAGCCGTTATACTATGTTTTTTACGGATATTTAGCGGGTATTGGTTTGCCACGTAAAGATACCAAAACCAAAAATAAAGCATATCGAATAGCGAATGGCATAAGCATCGTTTTTATTTTTCTCAAACAGAATATATTGTATGTTTAAAAAAGAAGCAAAAAGAGGGACATTGGAGGGACATTAATTGAGGAGGGACGATAGTTTAAAATGGGGGACTGTCCCCCCCAAATGAGGGACGTATGGTCACTTTAGATTACAGATACTGAATATTTTTGTGCCAATAATGGCCCCCACATTTAAAGAGGAGTATAAATCTTATCCTTACTGAAGTATTGTTTAAGCCAGGCAAATTATCTGCGTTCTTACCCAGAAAATTGGCTTTGCCAAACATCCCTAATTTACCTGAAGACAACCAGATCGCGTGTATCTAATTGGAGCTTTATTTACAGTCTGTTTACATCGGTCTCCGCACAAATTACGGCCAATTCGACGGATTTTACGCGCCCAAAGGATTATCATCGCCGTAACTCGTTTTAAGACAGTTCGGTGTTTCCGAGGCGGTTGACTAGACATGGGAAATAAATGCGGCGACGCCAAGAGGTGCCATGGCACGTATTATATTTTAAAGGCGGTGTTTACGCTTTTTAGTACTCGGGTCGGTGTCGTCTCGTCAAATAGGATTAAGGCACCGCAGTGACACGATAGGAGTGTCAGGTTTTCAACACAGAACAAATTTTCGGAGCTGTTGTCTTTTGGTGGGCGAGGAAAGTATTTTTCTTGCTGTTATTGTTGGAATTAGGTCAACTTCCTTTATTTATTAGGCTGGCATTGAAACATATACATTGGCCAACAGAAAAAAAGCATTTAAATTGAAAATAAAACCGACCAGTTTCATCGATAACGTGTGATTACGATCTTGAGGCCATCAACTATTTGCGGATTGGAATAGACCTTGGATTCCAGACAACCCTTTAAAAAACAAAATATAAGTGTCACGTTTTCAATACAATAGTCGTTTAAAGCACGTCGTGGATTACATACTCATTATTCTAATCCCAAATTTCTAACAAATGCAAAATATTGATGCTCCATTAGTTTAACTTTGGCATTTCGTGATGATAGATCTACCTACGCTATTAGTGTGACCGTGTGATTGGCCAGATTCTTGAATTTTTAACACTGATATTATTGCTGATACTGTTATCTACCCTTAAAAACTGTTAAGGGTTTTCGGAACTTTCAATGACACTAGTTCGTGCAGTTCGCATCTGAGAGTCATTATTTTTAACAGTACGTTCGCGACCGACCCAACTCGAAAAACAGGCATAAAAGAGGCAGCAAAATAAACGTTAAATAGAGAATAGCCATCTCTCGCCAAACAGGAGAGCTGCGATCGACAACTATGAAGAGGCAATTAAAATATCGAAGAAAACGTATCGTAATGGACCCCAACAAATAAAACTAGCAAAACTAGAAGATAGAAATGCCTAAAAGCAGCACGAAAATAGAAAATGCCAAGAGTTCTTTGAAGAAATTTTCGAGAAGCCTAAAGGCGAGAGACTTAACTACACGTTTAAATATTTGAAACAAAACCGCAGAGAAAGCAACAGGAATTTCAACAAATACATCCCGATAAAACACTGGATACAAGAATGGATGACCGAGAGTAAAATTCATTGATGAAGAGACCGCTGGCCGATAAGAGAACCATTAACATGAGAGGAGCTAGATAGAATCGTAAACAGTATGAAAAATGATAAAGCACCAGGCCTAGATGGGATAAACAATGAACTAATAAAATACCTACCGGAAATAAACGAGAAATACATAAAATAATAACAATGGCTTGGCTACTAAATGAACTTTCCCAGGATTGGAGCACCACGGTATAAATACCAATTCCTGCAGTAAAAACCCCCCAGAACATGGACGACTATCGAAGAATAACGCTATGTAGTGAACTAGAAAAGTACATCGCGCAAATGCCACAATATTCCGCAATCTTTGTCAAGAACAGAACTAGAAGAAAAATTGAGAGAAGGTACAAAGATTTTCGTCATATCTACAAGTCTAAAGAAAACATTCGAAATAATAAATCACCGATCTGCATCAGAAATCCTCTCAAAGAAAAATGTCCCCCACTTTCTAATCACAGGGATAACGAAGGCATGTCTACTCCAAGATACAATGATACAGTGGTAGACGCAAAACCACCAGGCCATGCTGTACGGGGGCATCTGTTGACCATATATCCAATTGTTTGGAGGGGATCTCCAACATTCACAAGAAGGGTTGATAGATGAATCCCATTTATTAAGAAAAAACTTGCATTTCCCATGACCAGTGCGAAGGCGATTCAGAGTGACTCAAGACCTTCTTCGGAGGTAAGTTCCTGCTACCTCTTCCGTAAGATCGTCTATAAGCTGCTGATTGAATATATCATGTTTCTTAAGTTGCCAATCAGAACACCATCCATCTTCAATGGTATAAGGAGCACGAAGGAAATCTTCTGTCCACAGAGGTTTTCTAGAAGTTAGCCGAGTTGTAGGTAGGTCTTGCAGATCTCGGGAAATCAGAAACTCATTAGGAGCTGATTGATATTTTTGCCAAGCTTTGTATGTAGCAAACTGTATGCGAATCTCCGGAGGAGAAATGTTTGAAAGAATCGGAATCCAAGGTAATGGAGTTGACATACTTGTTCCAATGATTAGTCGCATTGCAGTATTTAACCGAGTGTCAATTTTTCCTGTGTGATGACTGTTTTTCCAAACAGGACAGCAGTACTCAGCAGTGCTATAAAGCAAGGCAGTGGCAGAAGTACGGAGTACATTTGCATTTGCACCCCAACTTGTACCAGCAAGCTTATGCAGAATGTTAAATCTAGTCTGTAATTTTTTACTGACGCTTTCTACGAGGCATGTTTTTTAAGTAAGTACCGTTTTGGAATTAAAAAAAGACGTGCAAAGATATCGCAATAATTTTATCTTACATGAAAGCCTGTACCTTAATCTACTTTTCTACATAATTTCCGTGAATATTGAGGCACTTGTCATAACGTGGCACCAGTTTTTGAATACCCTCCTCATAAAATTCTGCCGCCTGACTTGTTAACCACTGTATCACAAATGTTTCGACTTCGTTATCGTCTTGAAGACGCTGACCACCCAGGTGTTTCTTCAAGTGCAGGAACAAATGGTAGTCGCTGGGCGCCGGATCAGGGCTGTATGGAGGATGATCTAGAGTTTCCCATTTAAAAAATTTGATGAGATCTTTGGTCCGATTAGCCATATGTGGACGGGCATTGTCATGCAGCAAAACGATACCCTTACTCAACTTGCCACGTCTTTTGTTCTGGATTGCACGACGCAGATTGTCTTACATTAAGACGCTGCATTGATTGTCTCATTACGAGGCAGAAACTCCACTAGCAATACTCCTTTTCTGTCCCAAAAAACTGTGCACATGATTTTCCGGGCAGAAATTGTTTACTTAAACTTCACTATTTAGGGTGATGATGAATGTCGCCATTCCATGGATTGTTGTTTCGATTCTGGTGTGACGTAGGCCACCCATGTTTCGTCACCAGTAACAGTTTGGTCTAAAAAATCTTCACCTTCATCGTGGTACCGCTCAAGGAAAGTCAATGCACTGCCTAAACGTTGGGTTTTGTGCAAATCCGTCAACATTTTCGGAACCCAACGTGAACACAATTTCCGGTAATTCAAGTTCTCGGTCACAATGCGATACAAAACACTACGAGAATATTGGGGAAAGCAGTCGCACAATGATGAAATTGGAAAGCGTCTGTTTTCTCTCACCTTTTCGTTCACTTTCTGCACCAAATCTTCATTAACGACCGAAGGACGCCCACTCCGTTCTTCATCATGCACATTTGTGCGGCCATCTTTAAATGCTCTCACCCATTTCCTTACCATTCCATCACTCATAATGTTTTGTCCGTAAACTTCACAGATCTCGCGATGAATATCGATCGGTTTTACGCCTTTAGCACTAAGAAATCGTATAACAGCCCGTACTTCACAATCGGCGGGACTCACGATTGTCGGAGGCATCTTAAACACTCAGTAAACAACGTATACAATGAAGAATCAAACTGTAATGGCGTCAGTGCGTAGACAAGAGATGTAGGTAACCAGCGCGCATGCGCGGAACGCCGACCGTAGCGCTGCGGCGGCGGAATCGCAAAACGGTACTTACTTAAAAAACATGCCCCGTAGATGTTTCTTGTACGTTAGAGACCTATATAGGGTCACTCCAAGGTATTTTGGCGAGAAGTTTAAGAATTATGTTATTTGACATAACTTGAAGCTGTTTCCTCTTTTGGTGATTGTTGAGGTGAAAGCAAGTTACTTCTTTCTTAAACGGATTAGGGCACAAGCGTCAGGTTTTAAAATAGCAATTCATAATGGCACTTGAAAGGTTTTCTTTAAGTACAGAAAAGTCTTTGTTTTGCAAAGTCAATGCCTTGTCGTCAGCATACACAAATTTTCTCGATTGAGTTACTGGAAGGTCACTTATGTAAAGGTTAAAAAGAATAGGCGACAGAACCGATCCTTGTGAAAGACCATTATTCAAAATCCTAAATTTGCTACTTTTCTCTCCCAAAAACACTCAGAATTGACGTTGGGATAGCATTCGTTCGATGAGCTTCACAGTCTTTCCACATTTCAGAGTATTAAATAGTTTGACGATCAATCCATCTTTCCACACAGTATCGTAGGCCGCCGATAAGTCTATGAACAATACTCCAGTTTTCAATCGTTTCTGGAAACCAACTTCAGCATATGTTGTTAGAGCCAAGACTTGGTCATAGCAACTTCGGTTCTTCCTAAAACCTGCTTGTTCCTTCGGGAGTGAGTCTTCAATAATAGGACCTATTCTCTGGTAGAATAGTTTCTCTAGTAACTTGTAGCAGACACTCAGGAGGGCAATGGGTCGCTAACTTCCTGCTTCATTTGGAGGTTTCCCAGGCTTTTAAGTTCTATTGGACGGATTCATAGATACGATTTTCATGATTATGTTAGCACTCGTGTTAGTATGAGCACCCACAGGGTTTTCTAAAAGCCGGCGCTCCTGATTGAAATCGTTGCTATAGCTACCCAGTTACGATTATTTACTTACAGTATTATACTCTTTTCAAGATCGTTCTGGACTTGCAATATCTACTCATTCGACATGATTATAGGAGCAACAGGAAGTAATAACAAACACTAGCACAGTTCGAGGTCAAAAAGCCGCGATCGAACGCAACGATTCGGTAAAAATGTTTTCGTTAAATCACCCTCAAGGTGAATTGCAGCTTTCTCCGCAGATCCCTCCAAATTTGCTTCCCAGTTCGTTTAAATTTTGTGTTTCTTCGAGCGGCCTCGCCATGTCAGACGCGATCCGATATAAACAGACTGTAAATAAAGCCCCAAATTAGGGACACACGAGCGAGTTGTCTTGGCGCAATTTCTGGGGGAAGACCCTCCCGTACATGTGCAGCGAGCGGCGAAATTGCCCATTCAATGGACGGTTCAGTAACTATCAAAATGATCCGGACGGGATGCCCACCGTCACATCCTGCGACAGATGCTGCGCACGGAATCTTGTAGAACGACACAATAAGCTGCGAAACAAATGTTTGCCGAAGTAATATCGGTCTTTTTTACAGCGTCATCGTCCATGCAAAGCTTCCCAAACGCGATTTCGTTCGAACAATCGACGCCGTATTAGTACATCTGCGATGAAAATTAAATTTCGCCTAATAAAAGATCGAGTTATCTGCTGTATAAAGTCGGCGCCTAAAATAGGTGGTATTATTGTACAGAAATTGAAATTGAGTATTTCTTAATAAGGACTCTTTCAGATGGAGAAACAGGCAATTAAACTGCCAAGAACCGTTAGCGTGCAAATAATGTATGATTGCTTGTTAAGTCGTGTGATATATTAGAAGTCTGAGCCCATATTAGAAACGGAGTTTTTTGCGACGTATATGTGAGAATATTGTAAAAACAAAAGCATTATTTCGGAAGGAAGGGGGAAGAAATACAGCTTAAGGGTATATAGTATCTCTATGCCCTTCTACTACCAAAAATCTCTTCTGAAGGTGAACAAGCAGTTGCGTAGTAAAACTGTTTTAATACATGTTCTTTTTCATTAATTATTACTCGTCAGCTTGTATAACCATCACTGAAAGCTGCTAATGTATTTCACAATTTTTTCAGACTATGACATTTTTAATCGACAATTACATTTTATTAGCATTGTAATAACCTAGTATTAGTAACAGTTGCAGTATGCTATAATTTGTCTAGCCACTTTAAAATCTTTCTACCAATTTTTTTGTTTATTTTTAATGCCTTTTTAGCCTGGGTAAACGCGCTTTAATCCTGTTTAGCCTACCCTCGCTTGTAACTGATGTATTGTCACAATATTCGGCTAGGGAGGAGGGGTTAAAAATCGAAATCTGCTTTTATTTTCACTGTTAAATGTAGAGGGTGCCACCTACGGTACTTTGCGCGCGTTTAAAACGAACTAACTTTTTCAGCAACCCCGAATTTTACTTTAAAATAGAATTATGTTTTTTTTTTTAACCACAAGATCGCCCAGAATTTGACGAGGAGCACCAAGAAAGAATTAATAATAATAAATTTTATTATCCAACAGACCAAAGATGTCTACAAAGGATAAACCAATAMATAATTAAMATTATATAAATTAATCCGTTAAAAGTGACAAGTGAAATGGTTGGTGTTCCCTACACGACTGTGAGAGATACTATTGAAAATGAAAGCAATTCAAGAATATTACGCAATTCGGAGAAATTTCTAACTGTATCAAAAGATTTTGAGATAGAAATTAAAAAAGTGATTTAACAAATATATAAGGAAAATAAAGTTCCAACTACGGCAAGTCTGAAATTAGAACTTTTGCAATTAGGATATGAAATAAATTATTGCGAAGAGTGGTTCAGAAAATAACTAAGGAGCATCGGTTTTAATTATAGTACATTAAACCAACGTTTGTCCATAATGGAATCATCCCGACTAAAAAGAATGAGATGAGATTATATAAACGAAATCAGAAGGTACCGCCAAGAAAATCGTAATATCGTATATCTGGTTGAAACGTGGTACGACACCCACGACTTGATAAAAAAAGGTCTGACAGATGGGACAAATAACTGCGTTCTGCAAGCACCACCTTCGAGAGGAAAAAGAATTATAATTCTTCATGCGGGAGGAAGTGATGGATGGGTGGAAAATGGCTTATTACTGTCAGCGAAACAGGTCCAAAATTGTTCTGCTAACTACCATTGCGACACGTAATCTGCACTTTATGAAACTTGGTTTCAGCAGCAGTTACTGCCAGGGCTACCACCAGGATCTGTTATAGTCATGGATAACGCGAGTTATTATTCAAAATTAATGAACAAGGCGCCAACATCAGCWACAAAAAAAATAGAAATAATTGATTACATGAAAAAGAATAAAATTACAATTCCGGATGGGAAAGTTACCAAAAAAGGTCTGTTGACAATAATAAAAAATCTCAACATACCTAAACAATATCGGGTTGATGAACTAGCGAAAGGACATGGACATATAGTTATGCATATTGCGTCCTAAACCCAATTGAATTAGTGTGGAGTATATACGCTTAAAAATTACGAAGAAACAATACATGTCCGCGTTTAAGTTCGGAAGTTGTAGATTTATTGCGTAGAGAGGTTAGTAGTATAACGAATGAACTGTGGAAAAGCTGTATTAAGCATGTTAGTGAAATTGAAAATAGCTATTATCCCCAAATTTTCAAAATTTTTAATACATGTTAGTGATGATGCTAGCAGTGATTCAGAATTTGACAGTAGTGATGATGATCATAATTAATATATTTAAGTTATGTCGGTGTAAACTTGTTAGACTTTTTTGTAAAAATATAATAGATGTATAGAATTTTTTTTGTAGTTAGAGCATTAGATAAAAAATATATATTCTTATTATTTTCTTTTAAAATACTTGTATTTTATTTACATATTTAGTTATGTTAACCTTTAACCGGTTGTTTCCAATAGTTGAAAGATTGTAAAAATATTAAAATGTATTGTTTATAATTTTCGGCTAACACAGCATTCACATATTCACAGGATATAAATATTACAGGAATGTTAAAAACCAAAATAAAAATATGTAGGAATGCGAGATTTTTCTTTGCATATAAAAAAATGCTCAGATGTGCATGTTGTCTAGTTAGATTACAAATTTCATTATAACTAGATATACTTTGCTTGTTCAAAATAATATTGCTACTCATCTAAAACTACGTACAATTCATTTTGAGACGTAAATAAAAACGATCGATGTAAAACCTCTTATTAAACGAATAATTAAAAACTGCTTAGAATAATATACACTACACAAACAAAAAACGAGTTCTAAAACGGCTTAAAAATTCGCGAAATCACAAAGAGAGGGTTTGATTTATGAGGGGTTGGGTGCCGTGCCTGTAAATGAAAGGTAAATAGTATTGCAGGGTTGTAAAAATGGTAAAAGAGTTGCATTACTATAATAACCAAGTCTAGATTTTGGCAATCTTATTCGTTACAAAGTTATGTGAATGTAATGAATGGAATCATGGTTTTTTTACAGGTCAAAATCATCAACAGAAATACGATATAGAAGAAGATGATGTGAAATGGTTTCTAACAATCATTGTAAGGTCTTGAAAACGTCACCGCTACATTAAAGAGGTATTACCTCTGAACTGCTTGTTTGTCTGTACTTATATGCGAATTCCGAAGGACTGTAACTCTACCTGGCAACCTGAAATGCCAGGCTCAGAAGCAAAAGCTATGGATCCGGTTATTTATCCACTACGCATCCAATTTAGCGTTACCCGCTCATGTCATCCGCAGAAAGTTTCAAACACTAAATAAAGCTCTGCCGGAAGCGCGTTCGCCTTCCTCGCGTCCATCTTCCATAGTGGAATTCCGAGATTTTTCCGAGTGGGGTCTTTGTTCGGAAATGTTGCCTCGGGCCAGATCTCATATTTCGCAGTTAAACAAACAGGCCTGTTTAGACGGGCAAAAAATATTAAAATCGCTCCGTTAGACATGCTTTATGGAGGAATTGATAAAAAGGTCGCGGGCTTATGCAAAGCGCCTAACTTTTATTGCACCGGGATACGCATAACGACGAGATAGGCACCCGCATAATCTAAGTAAAAGTCCCACGGACGTAAATTGCGTTCATTTTTTACGCAGGAGCGAAAGKGCATTTTTCATTAACCGCCGCTCGGCCTCATCTGTATTTATTGCGTGACCGTTGTCCATTCCCCGCGCTACACCTTACTCTGGTGAAAAATGTTACTAATTTACCACCAGCTCTAATCATACAGGGGCAGCTTTCCGGCAATGAACTTCCGTCTGGGCCATGAATCCCCATAGCTTAAATTGTGTCCTCCTGCTTTTATTTTTCATTCGCAAATAAGTGCGTAACAGTCATTTTTACCGAATCGTTTCCACTGTTATTTGTATCTTTTTTTTTAAGTTGACACGAGGTTTTCGGCGAAAACGTCCAACAAACACAGTTAACACTTCGTCTTTTCGTCAGCAGCGTTGGCATCCTCAGGAGTGAAGTGATTTTCAAGATTATTATGTTTTTTAAACAACGTTGTCGTTAATGAAACACTGATAAAAACTCTTGATTGGCTTTTCGATTACATCTGTAATCCTAGTCAAGTACCGCAAAAAATAGCTGACACAAATTCATGCAAATTTTTGAAATTCAATATAGGTATAAATCAGCAAGGAAGCAACATGCCAAACTACAAAACTGCTAAATAATATTAGCTCGTTAGTTTCATTATTTTTCTTAAGGTTACCAGCATTTCTAGAAATTTCTGTAGCCTTTTTTATTGGATGTTTGTAATAGAGTTTTTCTCTGTATAAACATTTTTCTTGCCTATTCTAATGATTGCTCCGAATCTATTTCACAAAGGGAAACTTTTTTGTCACCTAGCTGCGAAATACTTTTGTGTAACAGTTTATTGGCGACTGAAATTTTATTTTGAATAGAATCCTATAAGTCTCTACCGTACTGGAACGTTTTAGATGAGACAAATTAAGAAATATTGCTATTTCTTTTGGCACATTCCTTATTTTGTTGACGCCAACAACTTGGTTAACATATTTTTTTTAAATATTTAACAAAGTTAGTGCCGGACGTAAAGCACAAAACATCTCGGAGTATGAGTTCTGGAATCAGAAATTCTTATAATTCTTCTCAAAGCTCCACGGTAATTAAAATGACCTGAAAAGTGGCTCAGAATTAGATAAGTTAATAGATTTATATTAATTTGAGTTACTTTTTCTACTTTTGTAAAAATCTCTCAATTTCTTCTTTCGTTAGACTTTTTTGGACGGTATCTAACTGATTTGTGTTTCAAATATGGTATTAGTTTTGAAAATTTCCTGATATTTACATTTTCCTTAGCAGTCAGTGTACATTTTAGCATTGAATATACTGACTATAATGTTGAAGGTTTAACTATTAATTTTATGTTCGAAATATGCCAGTAATACCGCTTCGGACACTTTTTGAATTTTCTTTGAACTGCACCACGCTTTAAATAGTAGGCGATCTCGTACTGTCTCGACGATTTTTTGGAGATTAATTGTGAAATACCACTTTGCGCCATTCTTCACTTTCCGAGCTCATTTTCAATTAAACACTCTTTTTCTTTATTCAAACTTTTAAACGTTCTATATCCGCAAGTCATAGCAATATATTGAATCTTATTCTAGATGGTATGGACATTTTTTTTTAAATTACACAAGCTGTAGCTTTTAACTCACATAGAAATACTAAAATTGATTAGCAGTTACCTTTTTAGTTCATGAAACAGCATTACTTAGATTAGGCTGAATTAAGTGAATGGATAGAGACACAAGGGCATTTCCTGGTATATTTCGGTTTTGAAAACCTTGAAATTCGAGCTCCGCTGTGACAATCTCAATGGCACTAGATATTTTTAAATTTAGACACTACTTCGTTGGACTATCAAAGGACCTGTTTCAATTTATCAAGTCCCACTGAAGTATCAAGAATTTGTGGAGCGAGATGGTGTTTTCTACATTAGTCTTGTTAATTTCTGCCATCATTTATTGTAAGGTGGGCATTTAAAGTTGTCACTTCAGTGCCAAGAGATTTTGAACTGTCAAAGTGAATCCTGATTAGTAAAGAACACAACTGGTGCTTGTGTTTGTCGTGTATCATAATGTGAAGACTAAGCAGTCGTTTGAAGTGATGTCTTTCTCTAGGTACACTTTAGTACTTATTTACCTTATTTTCTCTCAACTCTTGCTGCGATCCCATCCCACACAATATTTACCACCTTCTGTATATCTTCCAATGTTATATTTACTTCGTCTGCCTTTTCTCTTAAGCGTTATCGCAATCGTCAATATGCTCTTTAAATCTAACTCCCATGGAGCATCTGGTCTAACCAATATTTTTAAGATTACACCTACTACATTGTGTTTGACATTTGCCTACTTTGTCTTTTTCATCTACTTTATCCTTCGGATTTCCTAAAAGATTTTTGATAGTGCTAGTGGACGTAAAAGTCAGTCTTGGTGAGCCCAAATTCAAAAACAATTCTGATAAATTTATATTATATATAGTAGTTGGTAAAGACAAAGTGGTTGCAGCTACAATCTATTTTTTTATGCTGTAAGTAAATGTTCTACTGTTTTGCTGCGTATCTATTATGAACCGCAACATTCGTAATATATTTGGGTTCTTTTTCAAATCCAGTTTCAGTTCAAAGCCCTAAGCCCTAAGTTTATGTTGATAAGAATGGGCGACTCGTTGTTTATAAACCTATCTGTATTTGCTGCTTTTACTTATTTATCTGTATTTCCAAATAATGTTTCACCATCGTACGCTCGTGTATCTTGCAAAAATTATATGGCTGCCAACCGCTAAAGAATACTGATCAGATCATCATCCGGTCTCCTGCATAAATTACAGTAACCAGCATCTCATTTACAACAGATTACCTATAATTAACTCGATGTCACGACTCCACTTAAAATTTTACGCCGCGTTTTTCCTCCGTATAGCCACGGCACAATATAATATCCACGACGGCGGCAGGTACTTTAGATAGGGCCACCCCAATTCGTAAAAAATAAAAGCGGTGCATCCATCACATTTTTCACACCTCCCGGCGGCCGTATCCAGTAAAGGCCGTTTTTACGATCGGATCCACTGATTTTTTATGTAGCCGTGTCAGATTGATATCTTTACGGCCGCTGGGCAATTCTCTCGACGGTGGGCTATTCAAATAACGAGGGGAGGAATTACAACGCCCTCTAGTTTAAATTAGTTTCGGGTAGGGTCGGGGTATATTAGGAATTCTTGACACGTTTCTCGGTGTTTTGGCGGGGGCGTTCCTTCAAATTTCACATATACAGGCAATATACATGATTGAATAGTTTTGATGAAATAAATGAAAGGGACAAGTCAGCTGGTTGTCTGAGACTGTGGCTAGTCTGTTAAAGTTACCTATTATGACCTATATGCATAAACTGTTCTATATCTTCGTAACACTAGTATTCCAAAGAATCAAGAACCATTTAATCTACCATAAAAAATTTTGCATTCATTTTGTGGAAATTTAGAACAACCCAACCATGATTTGTTTATGTAATAATTGCGTGTTTTTGTACAAAAAGAAAACACGATTAATACAGTCCATTCTAAAAATATTATTCCAATTAAGATCAGCTTGGTCCTTCGAATCGCATACAAGAAAAATCCAGACACATCTTTATCTTTTTCTTCAGTAGAACTGAAAAGTTATACGCACTATCAAGAATTAAAATATCTTGTTTTTTAAGTATCCTCTTTAATTTTTCCGAAACAGTGCTTAGATAATCTGCCTATCGTGTCAACTAGGGGATCGCCAATAAGCTTGGATTTGATGACATCTATCGCTTCAGGTATGGGTAGTTTCGTATGTAAAGAAACCACTTCAAAACTAACTAAAATATCAGCTTCTAAAATACCTAAACCTTTTATGACGTCAATAAAGGCCAAAGAATTCTTGATAAAAACTACTGGTATTTCCTACATAAGTTTTTAAATAGTTAGCGCAAAATTTTGCCAATCTGTAACAAGGGCTGCCAATCGTATTGACTATGGGTCTTGACATTAGTTTTATGAATTTTTGGCAAACCATACAATTTACGTACCTTTCAATCTGAGAAGTTAAAAAAAGCTTCTCCTCATTCGAAACATTTGAAGTTTTGGTAAGATCATTAGTGATTTTGGAAAATTTTGAAGTAGGATCTCGGGATAGATTTTGGTATGTTTCCTCATCTAATATTTCTCTAACTTTAGTCTCATAATCTGTTTTATCTAAAATTCCTGTGTCTGTCTCTAATAACTATAACGAACTCATCTGTATTCAAATCCTTATGAGCCTTAGTTTCCACAAATGTCACATTAGGTCACATTGATCTTATACCAAATTCCATAGATGACATTATTTCCATTACGAAGTTGTTGCAAAATTATTAGAACAGTAGGTAATACAAATTCTGCTTAATCAACTGCTGGTTTAAGTTGAGCTAAATCCATCTGAACCTGAAGAAACGTGTTATATAATTAAATAAGAGATTTAGGACATTGATAAAACTGCAGGACAAACTTGAAAATTCGATTGCTGTGTTTTTATATACATGGCAACTTTCAGTATTACAAAGAGGTTTTATACAAACATCATTTTATTAATTCTCTTCGACATCCTTAAAAACAGCACGATCCTTTAAACAAAACAAGCTTCCTTTGTTTACATACAAAAATAAGCATGATGTGGCACTTTAATTTAAATCTGCATTTGATGAACGATAGCTACTCACAAAAATCATTGTTTATACGTTTATATTTATAAAAGAATAATTAAACGGTAATTTCTGAGTTAGATGAATATATAGGCAAATGGCCTATATATTTTATGAACAATTTCTGCACTCTGCAGTTGCTTCAACTATTTCTATACATAAAAATGAAACTAGAATCACATTACGTTGAAGTCTAGAAACAAAAATTACTGTACAATGTATTTTGCATTTCGCCCCCATTTTTTGGTTCTCCCCCGTATATATACTAGTCGCTGAGGTATAGGTAAAACACTATCACCTTGAATTCAAATCCAAAACGACATTCTGCCAAATATTGCGCCTTAAAATCATACGTGTTTACATGCTGGTGACCACTTTTTGCTCGTACGAGTTTTTTTTGTGGCCTACTGTGCCGTCCGATGCTATGGTATGCGGGGAAAAAAACGACCCAGTCCACTTTATGACGGGTGAGGTAGCTCTTAGTGCGACGTAGTAGCCGTTAGTATCGCGATTATATGCGTCAGTGATGTACGGGTTAATGCCGGGTATTTTTCGAATTTCTTTTCGAAATTGACTTTTCAGTGTTAGTGACCTATGGAGTGGTGAAGGCAAATATCCCGGGCTGTACTACATTTCAGTAAATGTAAGTGATATTTTGTAATGCCGTACTTGATAATGTAGGGTGGATTAAAAATTTTCTTTTGCGTAGTAAAGAGAACGATCTATTTGTCTCTAAAATTTGCTTGGTTAGCAAAGATTAAATTCTTCAAAAATACCCATCCGCGTTAAAAGTTTTAAAACAATCTAAGGTAAATTATGTTGTATTTTAAAGTTAACAGTAACGATTCCATTAAGTACAAAATTGTCTTAAAAACAGTGCATTTAAAACAGTGCTATTATCTGTAAGTATCATTCAATTAGGTACCTTGGAAACAAGCTGATTGAACGTACATATGTGCTTTGTCTCACTTGATTTATCAGATAACTCTGACGATCGTTTCGACCTAAAACGGTCATTGTCAAAGAGATAACAGCGTTATACTAAACTCAGATGTGCAGAATTTTGTTTGCATCCCCTTTTTTACAGGGGTTGTAAAATACAGTTGTAAAATCCCTCGCCTGAGTTTGAAGGCCAACTTTATAATTTCGGTAATATCAAAAGCGTACTGGACGTGGGAATTTCTATTTGTGTATTTGCCAAATGTTTTTTCTGATGCTGAGCTTTTTTAATTTCCAAAAGTTGTAAAAGGTTCAGTTTTTTACCTTTACTTTCGCAATGCAAAATTTTGACGTCGTTTTCGTCTAAGTGATGGTTATTTCTTATGCAATGGTCAGCAAAACCTGTTGTGCTTTTGTTTGAATTTATATTCGCAACATGTTCTTTAATTGTTTTTAATAGCTCTACCTGATTGTCCTATGTATATCATGTCACGTTGCATGCATTTTATTTGGTAAATGCCATTTTTGTTCAATTTATTGAATTTTGGCTTATTGTTAACTAGAAGACCTCCCAAATTGCATTTATTAACCTGTATTGTTTTTATTCCGAGTCTATTCAGCCTATTTTTAACACAAACACTAACTCCTTTGACATAATTTACTGCGGCAAAAATATGTTCTTTTTCATTGATGTTAGCATTATATTGCTTTTTAAGTATTTGGTCCACAATTTTTGTGTTGTATCCATTGTTAAAGGYTATTTGTTTAATTGTCGTCAATTCCTTTTTGGACACTTTTTTTACTAAGTGATATATTTATTAGTCTGTTTATTGAACTATAAAACACGGAATGCTTAATCTGTAACGATTGATTTGAAGAAGCCGAGTTTGTAACATCTGACTGTGTTGGTTTTCTATAAATTTCAAAGTCTATTTTACTATTTTTTTACCGACAATGATAAGTCAAGAAAATGAAGAACTCCATCCTTTTCTTTTTCTAGGGTAAATTGAATCCTTTGAACCTTTGAATCCATTCAACATATTTAAGTATCATTATTGCTCAATACTGTGAGATTTGGTTAGTTTATAAAGTTTTACGTATTCGAAGGATTTACTAAAATGTGGCTATTCAAGAATTTAGGTTATAAATATGGTGTTTGTTTTACATAATATAATGGTTTTTGTGTTTCTTAACCCCATTCTAGTTCAAGTTAAATAAACCTGCAAATATTACACTACCAGCGTGCGAATAAGGTCCCTTTTTAAACAAATGAATCGTTTTGCTCTTAAAATAACGTTAACTGGAAATCTGTTTACAAACTAACCGCATATATAGGTACCAAAGGAATCTGAACCATGCCAAGTAGTACACGGAGTGCAACAGGTCCATACCACTCGTCGGAAATTTTTATTGGACAAAACACGGAACCAAGATCGACACTCTGATACGGCGGTAGAAACGTGTATCCAGAAAGCGCAGGATTTATTGCATGCAGAGATAAGAACTGTTGCAAAAACATTGCGTACCGTTACCTTAGATAACGCGAGAAACGACAGCTTTATTAATATCCGTGCCCCAGCGATGTAGGTCTCGTTCCAAAAACCATATTAGGCATCGAGTTTTCAGATCGCTAGAAGCTATGACGCAATATTGCAGGATATAAATTATTACTGACATTGCTGCAGTTTTATGAGAGTAAAATAATCATCGTGTCTGATATTTGAAGAACGTGGGGCTCTTGCAACAAACTGATTACAAAATTACCGTCACCAGAATTTTTTAACCACTATGGGGTACCACAGGGTTCTATACTGGGCCCTAGACATTTTATTCTCTATGTTAAAGCTGGGAGCCTGGGAAAGAGAGGTAAGATCCATCTGAGATAACTAATAGAAGGAGAACCACATTTGTTTTACTAAACGGGATCACTCCATAATTACTGCACTGATATCTTTGAAAATGGTCTCATTCTAAAGCTGGTGATCGACATTTGCACGTAAGCTATTTTTTATATACAAATTAAGCGGTCAATAACCAAAATTCTAGCTGAATATTTTATTTTTCAGGTAGGCATTCATTTATCTCTTTATCCCAGCCTTAACGATCTGCTGTTGAATATTAAGTCGTATGGCATAAACCTGTATGCAGATAACATTGCACTTGTACAAGACCAGATTAGAGCTTGAAAACTACACAACCTTCGCAATGGAGGGTGGTCTATGGCAAACAAGATGAAGTGAACTACTGATAAACAAAAAAGATATCCATAACGAAATCTATCAACTTACAGGAAAGTACCACCACAGTTAAATTTCTAGGTTTAATGGTTTTACAGAACATTTGATGAATTTGAAACTAGGCAAAAATAAAGAAAGGTGTCAGTAAGAAATTAGATGGCAGTGCCATCTGTCAGCATTACACTGACATGATGACGAGGCCACCTAGCTGCCTTAACGGAAACTACGGCGCTTTTTGTTGTCAAATTGAAGTATGCAGTTGCATGCCAATTTGTCAGGCTACAGGTCACTTCCTTTAGGAAGTAGTTCCCGTTAAGGCAGCTAGGTGGCTTTGTCATCATGTCAGTGTAATGCTGACAGATGGCATTGCCATCTAAATTCTTACTTACATCATATCATTGCTTTCGTATATAGGCAAAACCAGTTCCATGCCGTGCTGTCTGCACTAGACCTAAACTGCACTGATGAGCTATAATGACAGCGAAATAGATCTATCTGCAGGTGGTTGAGGTGCAGACAGCACAGCATAGCACGCATTTTAAAGAAAGGTGTCTTAGTGAAACTCATAAAAAATAGGATAGGCATCTAGGCAACCAACACAAATTACGTATTTCTAAAGTTCATTAAAAAAATTTGTTCAAAGCCACACAAATGATTCATTATGATTGAATGTAATTTTACTATCTCGCCACAAAGGATCTTTTTTGAAATGCAGAACCTCGCTTCCCAAATTAGGAAAGATTTTAAAATGCGCTGCTACATAAATCGTGGAAATACTTGTTTTGCAAAAACAACCGCAATAGCATCGCTTTTTTCAACTCAAGTGTCGTACATAAGCCGCCGCTAACGGCCCATAAATATACTTCAGCATGCTCTCCTGGGTGGTTCGTACTCTTCAACGTCAAACTCAGACATAAAAACAACGCAATTTAAGAAATTACCTCTGCTTCGACACCTCGAAATGAGGTCTCCATATGCAAATGTAGAAGCTATTTGTATTTTTATGCACAAGTTTGGCAGATGCAGTTTAATTAATTAGCAATCAAAAAAGTGAAGTGGTTTCGAGACCGGTTATTTAGTACGTTTCTTCGTTGTCTCGAGATTTGCCAGGATCTTTAAAGGGTTCGTAAAACTGCAAAAGGTCAAAGATTAGCGTATAAGTTATAATTTAAACTCCTACTAGTTTCATTAGTAGAATGAGTGTCTCAAAAAGATGGTTCTAAATTTGGGCAGGTTACTGTAAACCCTCTCAGATTTCAAACACTTGTCCTTATCTTCTCGTAAAATTAATCCTATTGTTGTCGTATTGTGTTTAAAAAATATGTCCAAGTGGACTCTAGTACATACCCGTCTATAAAAATCAAATTAAAAAAAATCAACAATATGTTTACCTTCGATGGATGTAGATGATTTTAGGATGCTTTCAAAAAGTAAAGTTCATGCCTTTTTCCTGTATTCTATTTTGGGTACAGTGTAAAAATACAATAATAAACAATGATAATAGTCCGTACTGATAATGCAGGTTGTGCAGTAGCTCAGTTCCAAAAATTATTATTATTCTTGTTCTTTCGTTCCTGATGTAATTGTTTTTACCGTGTTTGTTCTTATCTTCTGCTAATGCTTGTTACTGTTTTCGTTGTTGCTGGGTTGCATAAATGTCGTAATGGGTTGAGATATTTAATAACCACAATATTCATAGCTGGTCAATATAAAATCCCCATGATACACAAAACAGTCGCTTTCAGCATCAGCTTGGCATAAATCTATGGGCTGGAATAGCAGGTGGAATTCTGATCGGATCGTTACCTACAGTTTTTAGAGAATGAACTTCTGGATGAAGTTCTTTTAGAGGTAGGGCACAGAATATGGTTCGAGCGCACTATACTCAAAAAGTTAGACAGTTGTAAATAATGCATATAATGGTAGATGGATTGGACGGGGAGGAACTCGAACCTTTAGATTTCTCCTTGTGGGATTATTACAAAAAAATTTGTACCAGAAAGAATCTCAAAAGCAGCAGCATTTAGGGGAAAGGATTCAAGCTGCTATTTTTCAAGCATTCGGATATGTAGCAATTGGATATTATCACTTTTTTTGAAAATTGCGAAAAATGAATCTTGAAGTGCATATATATCGTACTCCATGTTAAATATATTTGTAGGTAGAGAATTTCAGGTCCGAAACCGTCAAAACACTTCTAACCAAGGTTGTTTAACTCGTGACGTCAAGTATCATGTGAACATTACCGGTGTAGTATCATTCTTGTATCGGAAAAGCTTTTGTGTGGTGTTTATATTGAAAGGACGGTGTAAGAGGTCGCACCAAAAAGTGATTTATGTAGTTTCACAAGCATCTATTACGTATGGAAAACAAAACAAGTGTTGTTTTGTACATGGTTATAAAAGTACTTCAGTCAGTACAGCTAACAAAATTTTTATAACCGTTCCTCGAGATTATCAACGTATGAAAATGTTGTTTTAAGGCCCCTAGACGTGATATGCCGAAATCGCAAAGTTTGTTTTTCCGTTGTGAAGATCATCTTAATTCTTACTGCAAGTTTTATAGTTCTTTGTGGGGTTATAATGTTTACCATTAAGCTTCCCTTTTGTTATAGCTTGAAGAGGATATGAAAAATCATATGCGTTTTGAGTTGATAAAGGGAAATGTTATAATAAAGAACGACGTTGTTCCCCATATATTCGACTGTTAGTCAGACCGGAAGCGAGCCGCAAGTGCCCCGAAAATAAATGGCAGTTTATATTTATTCTGACCTCTAAAGTAAATGTCAAGTTTGTGGTACATTTTTGATTCTTACATTTTTATGTTTACAAACAGTATGTTTCCAACAACCCACTGTGATCAAATTATGAATGCTACGTTAATTTGATAAAAAGTTCACTTATGCTGTTTCTTTTGCGTTCCTTATCTACACCGCGTTGAACCGTTCGTCGCTGTACACAAATTCCATAACAATGAACATGCCTTCAGAAGTCATAACTTATAAGTATTTCACTTTTTCTTGGCGTATTTTAATTCGCTTGTCACAAAATGAACGCAAACAACAAACTGATAAATTGACGGGCTGAGGATGACGCGTGACGCGCTGACTCCAGATGTAAACAAGCGGCCATATACAAGACACCTGACGTCATGGCCGGTATGTTCGCGTTTTGGCGGTCCCTTTAAATATTCACATTTTTAATATAAAAAATACACCTCACGATCCATTTTTTCGAATTTATCTGCTGTCACAGCTGTTTTGTGGATTGGATGCTACCTATTAATGTGCAATTTAATAAAATATAAATACATGGTAAATACCCAATTATAAGGAGTGAGATAAAATTGCTAGAGTTCATTAATAAAACATTTTAGCGAAATGTGCTAGTAGGTTTTAGACGTACCAAACAAGTCTGAACCAGAGATAACACTACCGTCATCATCATCATGGGTAGTAGTATACATATGCGTTTTAATAGTCTTCATCTTCTGGATGTCTCAAGCCACGGAGAGGTCTTTCAGAGGTTTCAAATGGTCACAAGGAATTCAAATGAACCATGTATGTGCTTTCAACACTTTCGCGTATCCCAATTATTATTTTATTCGTTAATGGCAGGTACCGTACTACATTTATCTCATGTTCCTGTATTGTTTTCACCTTTTTTACCAAGTCGTGGCTAGGTAAACATGTTTCAGCGACAGCTAATTTTCTCATATTTCCCTACGCACGGCGAGCCGTGGAGATTCAGCACCTGGGGCTAGCCGTACGATGTCGGTGGCGGTGGGTCGAGCTAGGAGCCGGCGTTGTAGGCCCCAGGGCTACATCTACCGTGTGCTGGGTCGTAACGATCAGGGCCCGCGGGCACCATCCGCGCCACTTGACTGTCTCGACTGTCTGTCGCTATAAACTTATAAAATTGTGCGCTTCGATACTGAAAGATTGCGATGCATGCTCTGTATGAGATTAACAAGAAGTGCTGGGTGTTTGGGTATAATTTTGGCCCGAGTTCTATCGTTCGGAAAGGGAAAATAGTTAACGAGGTGCTGCATTCAATGCAGAACACGTTATCGCAATTCTCGTCTTCTAAAACAGTGGCTTCAGACGAAGCAGTGGTTTAACTTCTCGATCTACATTCGTGCGGACTTATCTGCAACATGATCATCATCACAGGGGCTGCTAAACACACAGTTTTGTCTTTTACTCATACTACAAATTCGCAGAATTTTAAGGTAAACTTTAGAAATACGCAACTGTTGCTTATTACATTGTACTTGATGAAGTGTATTAATATTACTGAGCCTCATTGTTAATAGTATTGTACTTCGCCGATTGAACAACATAAATAACAAATCAGACTCTTGTCAAAGCGTTTATTACCAGTTTTGCTTTCATTCATAACTAAATCCTTGTTTTACAGGGCAACATGTTCTAAGAATGGCAAGGAGATTTTAATAGCTAAAGACAATAGTTTTATTATCTGAAATTGGTACTCCTGAATCTCCGTGGTCTTAGACGTACCCAGCTTTTGGTCTAGGGGGGGCAAAGCAGGAACGTCCTGTAGAGTATAATTCAACATAAATAGAAATAATAAATATTTATAAGAAATAGGTATTTAAGTAATTAATGCAGTATTTATTCCATGAATAATTTTCGTGGATTTTCTGCAAGGCGACTTTTCAGTTCAGATGCATCGCTCTCGCGTTTAACAAAGAATGAGTTGATACATTTTATTTGGGAGAATAAAGATCCGTGATCCACATAATATATAATGATATCATACGAAGTATGAAAGGAACATAAATTTGACGCTAAAAGTTTTACTAATCGATTTCTGATTCAGAATTAACACATATCAAAGACTAATGCATTAACCGATGCGCTTTTATTACACTTTCAACTTCTCACACCAGAAGCTTTAGAAATTTAAGCTGCGAGTTCATATGTATAGGTGCTAAAGATATAATTATAATAATTTTTACTCCCCAGGGAACGAGACTCGATGGATAACTAACATTATTAAAACTCAACATGACAAATGTCTCAGCATTATGCGTCAAGCCAACCTACTTAGATCGCCAGGGCATTGCTGTCAAAACAGACTACTTAATATTTTAACCAAATTAAGCTTCATTTAAATACACTGAAATATATTTAATTCCATTTTAACAACACACCGGGTTTTAATTCGTGCTGCTTTTACTGGATTCCTAAAACTTAATAAATTGACTTTCATAAACGTTAGTTCGGATGGATTTTTAGTTTTTTTTGATTTTTTTTGTTTTGTGAAAATGTAATGTGAATTTAGAAATTTGGTACAAAAGTTAGAGTTATCACCGAATATATGACAGATTCTGATGTGATTCCATATAGATAACAGTAGTTAGTTGAACAATCTTTATAGGAAAACGTGTAGATGAGCTGAATTAAGCAGAAATCGTATTTTGACTCATCCTGACCAGGATAGTCTTTTAAAGCTATATCCGCCCTAAGACGACGATTCGTAACAACAAGAATGTTGCAGTTACAGCTTCAAAACGCACATGGCATCGATTAAGCTTGAAAACCATTTGACGACTTATTAGAGAAGGTCATTTGCTAGGGTCAAATATGAGTTTTGGATGAAAATTGTGACATACACTTGCCTATAAATTTTACTCTATTTACAATATCGTAAATAAGACAATTTTTAGGTGTACACACATAATTAACCAGCTAAATGTATGGGAAATTGGAAGGGACCAGAGTTGGCAACCCGGGTCCAGGGGGGGGGGCAGTTGCCACCATGTCGGTGGTGTATATCATGCTTTTTACGCGGCTGAATTCGCTAAAAGCCATTGATTATTACCAAGTGTTTGATATGTATCTAAATTATAAAACGGCTGAAATGCAATAGCCCAGAAAGACTACGTTTCATGACATTCGACATTTTCATCAGCATATTAAGTTATTATTATCGAGGGGATAACCACTAAGGTAAAATCTGTCCCTGATTACAGATTACATATGATTTGAGTAAATTACATGGAGATTCATGTAATCATTAAATATTCGTGAATCCTACTAGAGATTATGCGGATTACGTAACTGATTTTGGGATAAATACGATTGCATAGAGAAAGATCTCACGGTGATTAGTAAAAGTGAGAAAAAAAAACAGAGAAGCAGACTAATAGCAATTGTAACGCCGGAAAGAGCACTAATATGATGTTTACTGATATAACATCGCCACAGAAAATCATAGCGTATTGATTCTTATTCGGGAGACCAACAGTACATATTGATATACTCCAAAAGATTGTTACTTAATAAGAACTTCTTGTGCAACACATGCACTAGCCATGACATCACTAATCACGTATACTTTATTTGACAAAGAAGATTTTTAGATAAAATGTACCTAGGTTATGTATGTATGTTCCGTGGGACGTGGCATAATTTTGGTATAAGCCTGCGTTTAAGCAAAAAAAGTTATATTAAATAATCTGTCGAAAACATAAAAAAATCACTATCGATATCACGGTAATTATTTTTTATATTGGAGCGTGTAAACTGTACCTTTTTCTTAAATACCAATTCTTGCTAAAAAGAAACCTTCTTGGCCTGCAAATGAACATATATGTTATGTCTACAATAAAGTGTAGGCGTTTTTCAGGCATAAACGATCAAAATGTAAATGCCATTACAAAACAGGTAGTTCGAACAAAAAAGTCTGACAATGAATCGTCTGAAAAATAACGTAATCAATACCATAAAGAAGTTACCGCGGTAAACCGGTAAAACTACCCAGGTATCATCCTACCACGTCCAGAAACGCTAAAAATACTAACATTTGTGAGCGCCTTCCCGTGTAATATGAATACTGAGGCGTTTTATGGATCTTTTCCAGCCATAAAGCTACTTACAAAAAGAAACCAGCCGAATAAAAGGAGAAAAACGGTCCCCGATACACAGCCAGTTCCCCTCATCCAAAACTTTTGTCATAAATCTTCGGCTTACAACTGGATCTCTATCGGCGGACCACCCGATGGCTTTCTCATTTGTAACCATCGCTATCATTATTGTTATTAATTAAACCTCTCTGACCCATCGCTTTCGGTGCATATCGAAAATTCTTCGGCTAATGCGGCCACATCGTTTATGACGGCGATTTAAATTCTTCGCAATCAAACTTAATGTCGAACGCGGTGTCAGCGTAAATTGCCACAGAGCTCGCTGCAAGGCGCACTGCATTTGCAATGTTATTTTTTATTAACGGTACAAGCCCACAATTGGAACTTTGCTTTCGGCTATTGCGCCTTGTCAAGTGGTTCGTTTGCGAGAAAGGTAAACATCGCAGTTCGTTACTCGGTTTCTTTATGCGTGTGTTGGTGCACCAGAGATTCTAGAGTAAAAAATGTGTTAAAAGTCCAAAAACACAAGTTACATAATGCATTTACAAAATTCTTATGTATTGGACCATAACAATCGTGCTTATCCAAGATATCGAGTAGGAATGTTCTTGTCTTCCAATTTTGTATATTGCTGAACGCAATTGTCTTGAAAATATACTTATAGACAGAAGAAAATTTATATATTTATGTGTGAGAGACGAAATACGCCATAAAATAATAGGAACATACGGAGAAAAGTGACTGCTGGTTTAGATGGTGTAGAACCACAGCTCCTTTACCATAAGAGACTGACAATTTCTAAGTTATAAAATAAAGCTGTAACATTTGAAAAAGACCTAAATTAAAGATCAATTCAAAGTTTGCTTAATTTAATATATAAGGCAAATAATTGCAATTAATCGTGATAAATTATATATCGATTGCTTTACTGTCCTATGTTCAGGGTTAAGGCTGTTTTGAGCCAAGTAAAATTTTTAGGGCGGTAACATAATTAGTCCACATGGACGTGACAAAGCCTGTCACTATATTGCAGCTGCACTATTGGTCTGCAAGGTAAGTTATGACCCCTAACATATCACTGTAGTATGGACAGCATATTGCACACAGACCAACCGTTTATGAGCACGGTAATTTGTCATTTGGGCAAAAGTTACTTTTTCTGGTGAAACTCTTTTTTTTAATTCAATTGAATTACGTGTAATTAATTTTACACCAAGTAATTTTATTACATTCTTACAACTCTGACTTCTACCCTTTACCCCCAAGTGAAACTTTTTTGACGAATAAATACTTTTATCAAAATTTAAAAAAGTAAAGCAAGTAAATAATGGTATGCTTTATTATAAAATACAATCAAGATAGATTTTGTTTGTGAATATAGTTAAAAACTCAGAAAAGGGAATTTTTACTATTAATAATACTAATCGCCGATTTTTATGTACATAAAGAGAGAAGCCGGTTAAAATGTAAACTCAAAATCATAAAAAAAATATTTTTGTTTCTGTAATGTATAAAAACGACAATTACCGTTAATATATTTATACAGTAATGTTTGATAACTATTATGGAGCTAGGATATTTAATTTCTATAATGGCAGTGTCATTGATTTTGATTGGACTGGCAGCAAGAAATTGGTGATTGCAGTGCACAAATAAACCAGAGTTTTTAATTTTAAATCCAGTTAAAGTTTCATTTTTTTGTTAAGTCTTCGTTATCACTGCCCCAACGCATATATTTATTGCATTTGAAGGCAGAATGCAAAAAACTTTTAGCAAGAATATCATAAGTATTGGGATTCCGGCAAAATACAACACGACCAACATTGGAAGCAGTTAATCTATATGATCGTTCTTGGAACCACCTCGGATTAGCAGATTGACCTACGCTATCTTTTTCTATTTCATCAAGTCCTGTTGAAGTTTTCGGAAGCAGTTCTCCCATTTGCTGCTCTTTATAGTCACCATCGATGACATTTCATTCATCAGATTCACTGTTGACTTGGCTATGATCTGAATCGGGACCAACAGACATGTTTTTCTTTTTTTGTGGTTGATCATCTGCGAAAAGTCTTCTACAAGCTTTATCTCGTTTCCGCTTAGGAATGCGACTCATATCTTTTTTTGTAAATTTTCTGGGGGTTCGTTTGGCAATTTTTCGATGAATTATTTGTCCCTGTTGCGTTGCTAGTCATGTTTAATAAAACGTTATGGACATTTTGCACTAATCTTTTAGAGCATGTCAGTTATTCGCCAAGCAAACCACATTCGTCCATCTCAGAAATGAAGTTCTCTTCGTTTGGTTTTGGTTCTGTTCAAAAGTAATTTTCACAATTTTTATGATCACCTTGGGCAATTTTCAGTGTTTCTAGATAATCCTGCCAATTGTTCATCAAACGAAACATCCTCTGTTTTCCTGACGTTTAGGGCTTTCTTTATTGCTCCTCTCATTCGCTCTATGTTAGATTTCAAACTTTTACGCAGCTTCACAGGTAAACCTTATTTTTTGTCGAACTTAAACGACTTTTTGCCATTTGATGCAATTCTGAGACAGTTTCTAAGCAGATGGTTTGTGCATTTGGCGAACTAGTTGTGGTCCGTAAGGTTTTGCGGTCAGAAGTCTGTCTCTGTCACTTGCCAGTTTTACATACTTCAGTCCGTGCATATCAATACTTTGAAACTTTCAGCAATTATATCGGATTCCATTCAAGTAGATATTCCTTTCCAATTTTTTGTGCATCTGTGCTCTGCACTGGGATTGTTTGCCTTTGCACAGTTGATGAAAAGTTTATTTCACACACCTATGTATAGCAATTTTCCTGTTTTAACCCCCAAAAGTACTCTTTCCGCGTGTGTATTCAAACCTAAAACCTTCGAGTAGCATCTAAGATTTCGCTAGTGATAAAAACAAAAGTGGTGACAGTTTTAAGAAGAGACAATAAATACAGATAATTTACGACCACAATGATCCATCTGCAAATTATAAAAGGATTGCAACAAGGGTACATCTGCACAGTTGAGGAATACGAAGCTCCGCCCCGCAAAGCATTAAAGGTTAACTCCCTCGGTGCTAAAGCTGTTCAAATTTGATGCAACAAAAATTCATTATTTTTGCTGCGATAAAGAAAAGAATAAATGTTTTGCGTATCAAAATTAAATTTTCTCTGGTGCTTTCGTCTTATTTTTTTAATCTTAATTTTTTTCTTGCACCTTTTTATTTTTTTTGTGTGTGAATTCGAAAAAGTACGATGACAACTCCCGAGAGAAATAATTTAAGCGTTTAGATAAAAAAATCTCAAATCGATATGATGAAAAATACGGATTTTATCCTGCATAAACCATGTAGAATAGTACGTAATGAACATAAACGCTGCATAAAATCAGGCTTCTTCACCCACTTAGCATAAAACCGGTCACAATATTTTGTTTGACAACGTATCAGTTATAGCCTAGTCTCCTTGTTCACAACCAGAAAATTTCGAGAAGCCATATAAGTTTCCAGACATACCAATAATCTAAAACCCAACCACTTTCACTATCTTTCAGCTCTACCGTCCAAGCATCCCCACTCCCTTTGTAATGTTAAGTACAACGTTATCTATCGTTTTCATTTTCTTTCCTCTTTGGGATTTGGTTCAGCTCGGACACGTTTTTCGCGTTAGGTTTGTACCATATTCCACACTCATAATTCCTGTCCTGATGATGCACCTCACAAGTGCGGGCGAAACGTCAACCTTATTCCAATATCAGACACGGTCTAATACAAAAATCTTACGTTAGGTTCTGTTGTACCTATAAAAGTAGCTGTTGATACGCAATTGCATAGACACTTAGACACTTAAGTAATGGTTAGGTTCCATCCTAACGACTCAAACTGGTTTAAACCGCCATTTCGAATCAAATCACTAAATAAAGTCAACTGCTGGTATAATCGTGAAGTACTAGCTTATAACGTCCACCACGTAGGTAGTGGGCGTCTGACATCACACCTATCTGTTGGTAATTCTACTAATTCTACTTTACGACCGAACTTAATTTACAGCGGAGTATCTCGAGCGCAAACCATCCAATGCATGCAAGCATAATTTTAACTAGTTCCAGGTTTTACCATTTTGAATGGATGAAGCTCCATTTACTAGGGTATATTGATATAGGTCCAGCCGGCAGTAATTATATACTTGTTGTACAATTGTAATTCATTTGTAACTTGTAACAATTACATTTTCAATTAAGGCCGATTGCTAATCAATAGACAGGTAGATATTGAAAATACCGTTTCCACAACCAGAACTATTTTACATGAAATTCATTACAGGGCTTCAGCAAAACTTAACTTATTTGGATTGGTGCCAGTAGATCGACTAAAGCTTTCACATTTTCATAACACTTGCAACCATAGGCTACTCAGGGCCGGGCCCATAGGGGGGTAGGGGGGGTAGCCTCCCCCCCAATGCCCTGACAGTTGGTTAAAAGCTGCCGAAGTTGGCTTCAAAATAGGTTAGTCAAATTTGTTAAAAAAACAATACATAATTAAAGTTGAATCAAGAAAGTGGTGTAGAAATAATGTTAGCTTCCCCACGGCATCCGCGAATATGCAATAATTTCTCTAGTAGTAGCAGTCGTTACTTGTTAGTCGCAGCTTTCACAACCTCGCGTCTTCTCATCAGATGACGATGATCGACTGTGATTCGGCAGGCACCAGTATTGCCAGTCTAGTACACTAGTACATTATTTTAAAATCTAGTACACTTCTTAAAATATTTTTTATGGGTATCCTAAAAAATTAGCAACAATTTTCAACAATGAATATAAGCGCATGACTCATAATGTATTTCAAAATTTTGCCAATGTTAATAACATGACAACATGCAAAACATCTGTTGGTAGCCCAACGAACAGCCCCACTATACTGCCTGGTCTACGTTACACCGTTTTTTGGTTGCATCTTACAGAAAGTTGCATTTTACTCGAGGAGCATAATTTTATGTTGTCCACAAGGTTGTTTTTTATGTGTTTGTACTTATTGTGTTTGATTTCATATAAAAACAAGCTTTAAAAAATTCATGTTTGTTTTACGATATTAGCGTCAGATAGGAGTCCACAATCTAGTACATATATTACAGATATCTAGTACATTTTTCACAACTACCTTGTACATCGAGAAAAATCTGACAAAATTGTAAAAAATATGTTGTGGACTACTATGGGAAATAATCGATTTGATTCTCTCATATATAAGTATTAAAAGTGAACAGGGTATAACAGATCAAATAATTTTTTCCCATTTAATTAACTCTTGGACTACAATTAAAATACAGAAGACTGGCTGTAATAATTAATAATTGATTCATTTTGTCAGATTTAGAGTTTTTTTTTAACTTTATTTGTTAATTTTGTATTATGTTTATTCATATTTATTATTTTGACACTCAGAAGCTTAGCTACACTCTGTGCCAATTAGCAATTACCAAAGTAGAAGTRTAAGGTAKTTTAGTTTAATTTTTATTAGGTGTTGTTAATACTTGTACAGGGTGTGTCACGACGAGTTCCTATTAGACGTTTATGGGGAAGCAGCCAGAAGAGAATTATGAAATTCTGCAGTATGAAGTTTTCGATTGTGATCTTTTTAATGAAAATAAAGGCAGCTTAAAATTACTTCCAGTTATACCGGAAGTAGACGCCAACTTTGTTATTTTTAACAGAACCATATAATTTTTTGCGGTTTTGGATTCTCCGTAAAATTCTAGTGAGGCTTTATGTAACACATGATATACTTAAATGTTAAAATTTTCGAGATATTTAAAAAAAATTGAGAGCTACAGGATCCCGTTCGACAAAGGTCCAAAATACACCTTGGTCCAATCAAAATTTGAAAATGGTGTATTCAGTAGTCACAGGATGACGTCATAGTTATGTATCTAAAAATAAGCAAAACTCCAAAAAAAATAAATGGAATTTCCCCTTTTTCATGTCACTTTTAGTTCTAGGGAAAAATTTAGTTGGGGTTTGTGTAAAACATTATGAGGCTACAAGTGTAACAGATTTTTAGATATTTAACATTTTATGTGAAAAACTGTTGAAATCCCTTTCATGCATCAGTTATCAAATAAAAATGTTTGCTAGTGAAAGAAAGGAATGTCTAATAATTATTTATGAAATAATAAACAAATAATTATTTAATTTGATAATTTACGTTGTCATTTTGACAATTTACTTTACACATTTTCAGATGCCTATTGTATGCAAAGACGAATGCTAATAAAGCAAGACCAAATAAAAGAATTGTTTTAGATTCAACACCACCGACATAAACAAAACACTAACAGTTTTTATTTTTTTTTAACATTTTTGTATAAGCAGACGAAAACTTTAATAGCGAGAAACTTATCAAACCCTGTAGCTGCCAATTTTTTTTATAAACTCATATCTCGAAAATTTTAACATTTAGGTATATCATGTGTTACATAAAGCCGCACTTCAATTATTTTCATTAAAAAGATCATATTCAAAAACTTGATAATGCAGAATTTCATAATTCTATTCTGGCCGCTTCCCTAAAAACGTCTAATAGGAACTGGTCGTGACACACCCTCTATGTATTCTAGAAAATAAATTTGTCAGAAAATGAAGGCAAACAACAAACTAATAAATTGACGGGCTGAGGCAGATGTAAACAAGCAGCCATTTACAAGACACCTGACGTCACGGGAAATATGTTTGCGTTTTGGCGGTCCCTTTAAATATTCACATTTTTAATATTAAAAATACACCTTACGATCCATTTTTTCGAATTTATAAGCTGTCACAGCTGTTTTGTGGATTAGATGCTACCTATTAATATGCGATGTAATAAAATATAAATACATGGCAAATACCCAATTCTTCTTCTTCTATGTTATATGGGGTTTCAAAACAATTTCCCACTCTATTTTTGTTCCGGAGGAAGACAAAGGAACTGAATGTGATCTTTATGCGATTCCCTCGCGACAATAGTGGGTGTAATTTATGCCAACGGCCAAAGCGCGAAAAAAGATTTATATTTTGAAACCCTCCCCGAGATTTATTAACACCGCTACCTCGATGATTAATTATTTCGGATTTTCGTTCAGCAAATGAATCAACCTTATCGAAAAATAATGAGGCAAATTGCCATTGTTGCCTGCAGATCGAGCCAACAATGATTTCGATAAGGACCACACAGGGTCAGCGTTTAATAAAACTCGCGTTTATCTCAATCTGGGCCGTGATTGTTTCTTAAAGTTTACTAATATACCCCTCGTTCAATTCGGTAAATTAATTCAAAACAAATTCGTGGATTGGCTGTTATCCGGCTACGAGAGATGCTTGACCCTGCTTCTGGCTATGGCCATAAATTCATAGAGTATGACGTTCATTGTGCTTTAAAATTATGACATTAGATACAGAGTCACTGATAGTGTGTATCTCGAAAATATCTTTATGTGAGCCAACAAGAGAGCTCGTTTCATTCTGATTGTTGCTTTGTGCTCTTCTGGTGCACTGAAACCTGATGAGCTAATCTAATGTTAACGTGATACGTTGAGTGAACATCAGAAATTTTAACGATGTCATCTTTTTACGCACAGTTTGCCGCATACAGATCGACGCACAGTGTGATGTAAATATTTTGAACAGGTTAATATGTTTTATTGAATGTTTGAGCAATTTTGTATTTTGTGGGAAAAATGAACCCAAATGAGAATTAAAGAAAAGAAGATGTCTTAATTGGCAATGAAATTACTCAAGCACGTATTATCGTGCATATAAACTTTACCAAAGGTTGGCGTCAAGAAAGCCAAACAAATTCATTATCTGAGAATGTCTTACTTGATTATTTCAAAAATATGGACAGCAAATTAGAGAATTCTTGAATTAATTCTTAAAATGACTTCACCAAGTTAAACCCACTATATATTTATTTTGGTAAAGCGCTTTCGGCTAATATGCCATTGTCAGTACCATTATAAATTATCAGAAAGATTGTGACATTGTCAAAATTAAAAATCTAAACAAGCAATCTTGACTAAAAAAAGGAAAAATTACTTTCAAACCAACAGCGTAAAAATTACCGTTCATTTTGGTCATTTAAAATTTTGTATATCTCTAAAATTTCTAAAAAAAATTAATTTTGATGATTTATTACAAAAATGTAAACTTTTTAAATTGTCCAAAGTAGAAGTATGTTTAAAAGATAATAGATGATTCGCTAACAAAGAATTTGTAGTTACAATGTCCGTATTTTTATACTTATTAAATTGTTTTAGATGTTCATTTCCCCTAATAAGAAAGGATCTTCCCGTTTGTCCAATATAAACAGGTTTACAGTCGTTACATGTAAAGCTATATACGCCTGAATGATTTAAAACGGAAAATTTATCTTTATTATGGACAAAACGAGAACAGACACTGCCTATAGTCGAAAAGGCAATATTTATGGCATTAGTAAGAATTTAGGATGGCAATGCCATCTGTTAATATTAGACTGACATGATGACAAAGCCACCTAGCTGCCTTAACGGGAACTACGTTAAGGCAGCTAGGTGGCTTTGTCATCATGTCAGTGTAATACTGACAGATGGCATTGCCATCCTAAATTCTTACTTTCATCATACCATTGCTAAACCTGACTTTTGTACAAAATATTTATTATCGAAACAGAAAAATTTTTGATCTAATACAAATTTTGTTAAAGACATCAAATTATTTATATGTAATAATGATAAATTAGAATTTTGAAGTAGTAGGTTATTTAAAATATTTAAACAATCTTGTGGAGGAATCGATGGAAATAAATTGTTCACGTCAAAGGAAACAAGAAAAAAAATCAGCTGGTATTTTAATTTTTTTAAGTTTATCGGTCAAGTCTAAAGTATTCTTAATAGCAAAAGAGTTGTCAAAATTTAAAAACGTAGGACTAAAACAACAGGTCTAATAGGACAGCCGTCTTTATGTATTTTAGGTAATCCATACTGCCTTGGAGTCATTGGATTCATGGAAAGAATTTGAGTTTTAAAACAATCGAAGTTGGTTCAACCCTGTCTAAAAGTTTTTTATGTCAGAATATTTCAAAACAGACTTTTGATGACTTTAGAAAAGATCATTTGTTCGAATTCGTTTTAGTAATGAAGATACTTGAACTAGATCCATTTTGCTGGAAAAATTACAGTTACACTCGTCTGTTAGACCGGAATCATTGGAAATTGAAAAGTATTTTGTGCGTCCGGTCTGAAACGAGTCCAATAATAAATTAAATCAAGCTTGTGTCCTTTTGCGAAGCCAGTTCGTGATGCCCAACCGTTTTTGCGGAATTCATATCTGCGATATTCCGCGGCCGAAGCTGGTCGCGACAAAAAGTGCATGTCCGTTTGGTATGCGAGCGTAATTTATTCTCAATTAAATAACTGTGTACTTTTATGGCTAATTTAATACAGTTGCAAGACAAATTGTGCTGGTACTCTTTCTTTTTCTCGGCAACAGGGCACGCTTTCAGCCGGACACTGAGTGGTAATGATGATTACGTAAAAAGCGGACGTTTATTGACTGATGAAATTCATAACCCGTGGTACGTAGCACTGGTGCACATTCCCGGATCGTGCAGTTTAACTCAATGTATGATGGTGTAATAGCCTCAATTAAATTGTTTGCAATATGTACGTGCATTCCTTTTTACGTTGTCAGCGTATTTCAGGGTTTTAAATATATTTAACAAACAGCGGATAGAGGCAAAACAACGCTTCCTATATTTTGATTGTCGATGAAAGTTCTGATATACTTGTAGTAGTTCTAAGTTTCATATTATTATAGTGAACCAGGGGAGCCTTATTTAGTAGCTTCAAAAGGGTACATCACCATGGAGCGTGTCATTCGACTTTTTTTTACCAAATCAATCGTAGCACCAGGTCAAAGTGGGGCAAAACTTGAAAATACTTTACTCGCATATGACCCGTGTAAGTTCGTTCTGTATGTAATAAACTGTGTTGCAGAAACAATCAGAATGGAATATCCTTCAATTAATTTATAAATTTCAAACATGAAAAAGTCTTCTTAAAATGTCGTCTAAGAGTGCAGATGTATCAAAGTGTCGATAATGGTTTCGTGTTTTACCCAATAAAATTATCGCCGAGTGGTATGGACCTGTTGCACTTGGCTTGGTCATCCAGGTATTTCAGATTCCTTTGACGTTGTCAAAGCACATGAGATTCTGGTTGCTCAAAAATAAAACAGTAATTACCATAATGGCTAATATTAAATGATAAATTGGTAAATTTGCATTGGGAGTATCCTCAAAATTTGTCCATACAGAAGAAAAAACTGATGGAATGTGTTTTTCGCAGCTGAATAGCTTTGATGATCACTATGACCTAAAGGTCATTTTTGAAGAGCATTCAGATGGGCAGAATTTTGTCCACGCAAGAAATTTAATTGTTAAAGCCTCTCCTTATTTGGAAGATATCCGTCACTACGTTAGAGACGATTATTACAATGTGTGGCTCACTTTTCAGTATGATATCAATTATCAAACATCTCTGCAAAATATATTTGCCTTCACAGAAAATTGATGTGGATGCCATACAATTATTAGATGTGCCTGCATTTTTCTGCGGTTCCCTGGAAGAACCAGCTCATTAACTGACATTACAGTATGTTGGGGTTTATTCTTAAAAGTTAAGGAAATATTTGCGATTTTATACTATTTTTTTTTGGCTAAGACACTTTGCAAAAAATTAGGCAGACGTTGGTAACTGTTTCTAATGATAGAGTGACTACCAGCAGCATTATTTCTTCGGTATTTCTTTAGATATTTGAAGTAGTAGAAGCTCGTGACAAATTCTATTGGGTCGGCAGGAAAAACTTTGGTCCACTCTAGTTGGTCAATATTATTTATTTATAAATTAGTAAATAATTTTGTATATGCTCGTAGTTGTTGTTACTTGCTACTTTCATATCGCCGCAAGTTAAAAAGATAGTTCGTTTGGTAACAAATAACGTAATCTGGCAACTAGCTTCATAATTTCAAGGAAGCGTGCACCCGTACTGCACCGGAGACGAGAAGTCGATATATGTCGAGCCCAATCCGAAGATGTATTCGGAAGTCCGGCAGACAGCATTAAGCGATTATATGGGTATTGGCGCTTACTTATTTTGTTATTTTCTTTTTGTGTGAAATTCTTCAATGATTTCAGATTGACTACATTTATAACATGTATTTAATTAATTCTGTTAAATGTTTGAAGTTATCTGCTTAAAATTGTTTATTTAAGAGGATAGCTCTTACAATAATCTTGGGAAAATGAAAAATTTCGTAGAACATTCGGGTAGTTTTTCGTGATTTCAGTATTGAACTATATATATAATTGTTGTTCAATGTAGATGTCAAAATTAATTTTCGGAATCCGACGATTATGAATGCCGGGCCTCCCTTATTAACTTCAATAAAAACATATATACGTAAAATTAAATTATGATTATAAAAAAACTGTAAGCCATGTAAAGGGTGTCAATCAGATAATGTGTAATGCTCAGTAGAAAATAGAACTATAATTGGTTAATTAAAAAAAAAACTTGAAATATTTGAAATAAATGATGAAGTCCGTTTTAACGTTTTATGCTGTCTGGCGGACCCAAGCATTGCAGAGCCTCGATTGTCGCCTCAGGATTCAATTTGCGCGCAGGGTTGCGTCTTTGTTCAGCTCATAAGAAAACGATGCTATTGCTTCCTTATGCGACGCGGTCGGTGACAAACACATACACGGCCCAGTCACGGTTGCCGAGTAGCGTAAATTTTTCGGGATAATCCGTAAAAATGTGATTTTGGCTAATTATTAATTTGATGGTAATGTAAAAAAATATGCTCCAACTGTTTCAAGATATCTGAACATAATAAAACTAAATATACATAAAAAAACGAAAAAAAAGTAATTTCTTCGATCAAAATTCTGGGTAGGCAGTGCCGACCCTGCCGACCMGTCACTGTTGAAAACAATGGTTGTTTAAAAAAAGCAACATAGAAACAGTGATCTAATTCAAAACACTTTTTTAACGCACATAATGTTTCAACTTTATGATCCTGTTAAAGGCTTCGACTATGTATCGCCAATTAAAATACCTAGGCAGAATAGTTTTGAAGGAAATCATTAATTAGACTTAACTTGAGCTCAAGACATATGAGAAGCAAAACTTATAATTATTTTGTTAAGTATGAACCAAATGTAAATACTAAATATATTTAGTACGCGATTMTCCAAATGGGAACATTACAGTAGAGTTTATGTAATAAATTAACTTTTTTGACTTGTTCCACCCGTTATTAAGAAAATACCTTTGACACTCTGTATCTCCAAATTATGCATATTTGGACTGAGTATTTTATGTAGTTTATGAGCAACAACCAACCACATCTCTAGTTCTATAGTTGCCCATTTTTTCATCACCTCACCGTTTCCAATTCCACTCCAATTCAGATTCCTTGCTTAACGCCCTAATTAATGATATCGAACTGGTAATCTTAACTACAAGTTTAGGAATTCTCTGATTGGGAAACCGACTAATGATCCGTGGCGATCGCTGCTCGTGACAGACCAAATACACCGAGCCAAAATTAATTATTCATAGGGCAAAACCGAGAAAGTAATTATTTGGCCGGAGTTGCTGTTGTGGTGTGTTGGAGTGCGGCAATTTAAAGCCCCAGTTAAGCTGTTCCAAGTCGTTTGATTGCCGGGAAGTTTACCAGAGGCCAAGACTGCATGCACGGCGTTTTTCCTTCGCGTTAAATTAGGAAACTTGCGGGAAAGTTGGTGCAGAACCGATATGGGCGGGCTTAGAACAGTCCGGACTGCAACTAATGGATATTAATGTGCTGCAATGTTTAATTGTAATTGTTTGAGCGTGCGGGATTGACTTGTACAAGGCGAAAGTTTTGTTGAAGAATGTTAATTAGTTGGGCCAACAGTGGTCTTAAAGGTCTGGACCATTGTTTCATGAATCCATCGACGCAATGGACCTTACTCGTCCATTAGGTGTGTTTATTGTCGACAAATATCGTGAAAAGAGCTACTAAGAGTATAGTAATTCGTGGGCTTTTATAAGTAATTCTGTCGGTATGTAGCAGAGAGGCTGAAAGTGAAACGCTTCTTCTATCTTCTTTTGTTGTATTCATTCATTCAAAGACTACTTGTGTTAGTTATTAATTTATCAACATATTCACTATATCCCAGTTTTGATAGATCTGACCGTCAATTAATGGGTTTTCTCTTGGACTGGATTACTCGAGGTACTAAACTTTCTCACAATTGCAGTTATCCTTGGCTGCCCAAAACCCTCCTTGTCCACCTTTATAGTACGAACTCATTCTACTGTACAGCTCCTGGATACTTCACTGGTACAATTAGATCTGCTTGTAATCTCCAGCCTTGGTGTTTGATTTCATTTCCAGGATCCTTATTTAATAGCTCTTGCCTTCATGTCTCTCAGTAGTTGCTCCTATTTGTCTGTGTGATATGCTGTCGTTCTGTAGTTTGTTTACTCTTTTTTAGCTGTTGATAGAAGTACCTTACTTCTTTTCGCTCAAAACGTTCTTCCGTTCTCTTCACTGCCTCTTCCATACTTTCTGTTTTCTTTCTTCTGCATATTTGTTTCAATTCGTTCCTCTTCTGTTCTCTCTTCTATCCTTTTTTTCGTATTTCTCATCAAACCAGTTCCTACCTTTCGTCTTTGGTAGTAATTTTTCAAGAATTTTTTTAATCGTGTTTCCGTCAATGTTTGTACCATTTATAGCTTTATATTAGGTATGTAGTTGTTCCATTATCGTTCAGTTATTCACGTATTTTCTCATACCTTCAGTTGTTATTGTATTTAACTTGGGAATTTTTAGTTTACGTTTCATCTTTGCCATAAAATGATCAGAATCAGCATTCACTCTCCTTCTCCTTCAAACAGTGATCTATTTCGTTTATTATTTACCATCTGCAGTCATCCAGATTCCCTTATAATATAATAGAGATTTCTTTTTTACCGTAAAGCCAAGTTCCTTTCAGGCTTTACACAATAAAGCGAATTAAAAACAAAGCATGTTAAGAATGTCTGTAATGTGCGCATAGTGAGATAAATAAAAAAAATAAAAGTTGCCCAAAAAATACAACCACCTGGCAATTTTTGGAAGCTTTCCAAATTATTTGAATTCTGATGAATAGCACTCCATCACTTCAAATGCTATGAGCAAGAGGGATGGATAAGGATGTATCACGCAAATGAAACAAATAACGGCCATTTCAGTGCAAAATATTGTGTCTCTCTCTAGTATATTCCTCATCCACATTCCATCTAGTAGGTAATAAAAGTAGATCACTGATACTCTATTACAATGACATTTATTTAAACGGAATAACAGTCATATATTAACAACGAACTATTTCTCCTTTTCTGTTAGATAATCCGCAAATTCTTTTGCTTCGAACAATCTTCTTCGCTTGTTCCACGGTTTATAAAACTTGTGGTATATACCATAAAAAGTCAGTGAAAACCCTACCATCGCAATGCCCAACAGCATAGGGTTGCCCATTGCTCTCGTTGCTTGATTTTTATAATTCATACTACAAAAAAATGTTGAAGCCACAATTCTGCATTCTTATCTAGGTACCTACCTATTCCTTTTTTGAGTCGTTATCTTTCACAGTATTGTCATGAACGAAATAAGGACGGTATATATAAAAACCACTGATAATCCCTAAAGCAACAGCCAGACCTATCTGTCCTCCGGAGAGGCCAGTTGGATTCTTAATTCTCATCTGATGATACGTATGTCAGTTAAATGGGGGTAGATTGTAGATGAACAACTAGTTATGACATTCGGTTTCCACAACTGTCACCATCGTTTAGTATGTGTAAAACCAGTAGATGTCACTTGAAGCATTATAGGGATAAAGCCACTATATCTATATCTGGGGTTAAGCATGACATCACCTTAAATTGGGGTATATTTTCGTGAAGAAGAATTATCGGTTTCATTAATCAAGATCCTGTTTCCTAAATGTCTGTCTAGTGACAGCTGTTAGTGTGTCTTTAATTCATAGAGTTAGTGTAGCCTTTATTAACATTAAATACCTACATAATGTTAACGAAATACTTTCTTCTCCTTTTCTTAAACATAGACCTAGACAATTTCTCTAGCATGAATGCTTTAGAAAACCCACTAATTTATATCTGTTCTTACTTTAACAAAAAATCMACGCTACTATTGTAGATAGAGTATATTATAAAAAAAAATCTCCGCATATTGATTATATTATAATGTTTCTAGGACTTTTGTGTTTAATTTAACGAAGTGTTAAACTTTAGCAGACTTTATAGATGTGATTGTAATGTCAGTTACAGCATTTCGTTCTCGGAAAACATGATCAACTTTACATTATCAGGAACCCTGATGAAAATATAGCAAAATTAGAAGTAATTCTAAATAACCAACGTAATGCTCACTAGGGCAGAGCACTATGCCTTTTTAGACGTACTATAACAGCCTACTGCTTTCATATACGAGGCATGTTTTTTAAGTAAGTACCTTTTTGGAATTAAAAAAAGACGTGCAAAGATATCGCAATAATTTTATCTTACATGAAAGCCTGTACCTTAATCTACTTTTCTACATAATTTCCGTGAATATTGAGGCACTTGTCATAACGTGGCACCAGTTTTTGAATACCCTCCTCATAAAATTCTGCCGCCTGACTTGTTAACCACTGTATCACAAATGTTTCGACTTCGTTATCGTCTTGAAGACGCTGACCACCCAGGTGTTTCTTCAAGTGCAGGAACAAATGGTAGTCGCTGGGCGCCAGATCAGGGCTGTATGGAGGATGATCTAGAGTTTCCCATTTAAAAGATTTGATGAGATCTTTGGTCCGATTAGCCACATGTGGACGGGCATTGTCATGCAGCAAAACGATACCCTTACTCAACTTGCCACGTCTTTTGTTCTGGATTGCACGACGCAGATTGTTCAATGTCTTACAATAAGACGCTGCATTGAATGTTTCATTACGAGGCAGAAACTCCACTAGCAATACTCCTTTTCTGTCCCAAAAATCTGTGCACATGATTTTCCGGGCAGAAATTGTTTGCTTAAACTTCACTTTTTTGGGTGATGATGAATGTCGCCATTCCATGGATTGTTGTTTCGATTCTGGTGTGACGTAGGCCACCCATGTTTCGTCACCAGTAACAATTTGGTCTAAAAAATCTTCACCTTCATTGTGGTACCGCTCAAGGAAAGTCAATGCACTGCCTAAACGTTGGGTTTTGTGCAAATCCGTCAACATTTTCGGAACCCAACGTGAACACAATTTCCGGTAATTCAAGTTCTCGGTCACAATGCGATACAAAACACTACGAGAATATTGAGGAAAGCAGTCGCACAATGATGAAATTGTAAAGCGTCTGTTTTCTCTCACCTTTTCGTTCACTTTCTGCACCAAATCTTCATTAACGACCGAAGGACGCCCACTCCGTTCTTCATCATGCACATTTGTGCGGCCATCTATAAATGCTCTCACCCATTTCCTTACCATTCCATCACTCATAATGTTTTGTCCGTAAACTTCACAGATCTCACGATGAATATCGATCGGTTTTACGCCTTTAGCACTAAGAAATCGTATAAYAGCCCGCACTTCACAATCGGCGGGACTCACGATTGTCGGAGGCATCTTAAACACTCAGTAAACAACGTATACAATGAAGAATCAAACTGTAATGGCGTCAGTGCGTAGACAAGAGATGTAGGTAACCAGCGCATATGCGCGGAACGCCGACCGTAGCGCTGCGGCGGCGGAATCGCAAAACGGTACTTACTTAAAAAAATGCCTCGTACATATAAAGTAAAGCATCTTTCATGGGTACAACTGACAAATTTTAAAAATAAAAATATCTTTGTTCTCACCGGGATTTGATTCTGACACGATCTGTCATTGCGCAGCAGTAGCGTTTCTGGGCGAAATACAGGATTCCAGGGTTCGAATCCCGGTGAGAATAAAAGGATATTTTTCATCAAAGATTTGTGAAAAAAAATGTTCTTTTGAGTGTACTTTTATAGCATTGAGACCAAAACAAACGAGTTCTTTTCGTGTATTCTGTGGTGCGAACATCCCGCCGAACCGGGCGTTAATTTCACCACTCGCATCGGGATTTAATAAATCCTCCGCTTCCATTTGCCGACGGCTCCGCGCTCTTCGGCCTCTGGTCCCCGGCATAAAGGAGATTGCGGAAACATTAACGCCGGCTGTGCATGCCGAGAGGTCTCTCTTTTAATTGCTCCGCACCSCCTCGGAGTTGGCCCGCATACGGTAATTCTCTCTTTTGATTGCAGCCTGCGAGTGCAACCAGCACGCCCGAAGATGCCGATTCAACATGGAGCTGTACAAATTGTCCGGCCGGGTGTCGGGGGGCGTCTGTCTCAAGTGCCGACACTACACCGCGGGCAGGCACTGTCACTACTGCAAGGAGGGATACTACAGGGACCCCACGAAGCAGATCTCCCATCGCAAGGCCTGTAAACGTGAGTAGCTTTACGAAGTTTTCGATAAAAGTCCCGTAAATGGGGACCGCATGTAAATCGGGACCCGGCTTGTTTGCGTCGACGTCCGTGTTTCGAGTGCTATAAGATTAGGAGTTTTACTGTTATACAGGAAAGAGGAATACCGAAGGATCGAACCGGATGTCTTTTACGGTTTTATATTACTCGAGCTGATGGGGAACTGATGTAGCGTTTGGCTCGACTGCCATTACATTACTTACATCCTTTCTCGATAGTGGAGTACTTCTTTTCACGAGATTTTGGTGAAGAACCACCTTTCCTTCATTATCTAAGAAGCTGCAGTGCCACTTCACAAGCAGTCATACTGGGCCAGTCAAGGGGCGCATTATAGTTGGGCCAAAAACTTTATCGCTCTTTAATCTGCCATTGAATTGGGCCAGAAGGATGCGGACGGTGGCTTATGAACCTGCCGCTGATAGTTATCGATAACGAATCCTTATCAGATCCTGCTACCTGATACTACTTAGAAAAGTAGCTAATTTAAACGCAAACATTTTGTGCCTGTGGACTCAATAGATCACGAAACACAATTAAGATGGGTGGGACTTATTTGAAAAATGTAAAATATTATTGGACACTTGTCCATAATGTCCTAAATAATTTGTTAAAGAGGGTGGTTACCTGCTGAAATGATTTTTTAAATTCTGAAACGCAAGTAAAATCAAACAGTTTTACTAAAATTTCTAGCGCACATTCATACCGGCGAAATGGAAGTTGTATTCATGCAAAGTGAAAAAGGCATAAAACTGTTGGTGGTGAATAACTACAAGTTTTGCATCGCAAACGTGCTGAAAAACGGAACTGTGCGTTGGAGGTGTACAAATAAAACATCGAAATGTCCCGCAAAAATCTACACGTCGGCTAGAAATGATATCTTGGATTCCGAATTATTATTATTATTAGCTCTAGAAAATGTACACGAAAAACCTGCCAAATTAGTGCACACGGAACTTCGGTCTAACCCTGGCGTAAGCAGTAACATAACGACTTATGATATGGAACTTGTACGTTTTCAAAGCAGTAAACACTTTGGCACCTATGACAGATAAAGAAGAATCATTTGTCTTGACAAATAATGCAGACCAAGGTATCATCATTTTTGCTCCTTATAGCAATCTTTACTTTTTATGTTGTACTGAAACTGTGTATATGGACGGCACACTTGATGTTTGTCCGAAATTTTTTACACAACTCTTTACAATTCATGGATACAAGAATGGACATTACGTTCCATTGGTATTTTGTTTGCTTCCGGATAAAAAGCAATCCACATATCAAACATGTTTGAATATGTTGTGTCAGAAGTGCAGTGAAAGTGACTTACAATTTTATCCTAAAAGTGTCGTGATTGATTTTGAAGCTGCAATCCACAATGCTATTATGGATACGTGGGAGAAAGCTAGAGTAAGTGGATGCCGATTCCATCTTTCACAGGCATGGTATCGAAAAATTCACTCGCTTGGAATGTGACAAGATTATAAAAACCACTCGGAAGTTGGCAAAATGTTAAGATATTGTTTTGGACTTCAGTTTCTTGATTGTGATGAAGTGGGTGACGCATTCGCATTTGATTTAATTCCAATCATGCCAAAACATTCGAAACTTCAAGAGTTTTGCGACTATTTAGTGGACAATTACATCAGCGAAAATTCTAAATTTACTCCAAATATTTGGGCAAGTTCATCTGCCTCCTCTTGCAGAACAACCAATGCGTGTGAGTCATTTCATTCAAGATTTAATAAAAGTTTTTATTCGCCTCATCCAAGTATTTTTCAATTTGTTGATAGTTTGTTGAATTTTCAAAGTGAAGTTTATGTTAAAATAAACACATCCAACAAATTCCAAAAAGTTGTTAGGAGTACGGTAAAATTAAAACAAGATTATCTTGAAGTCAACTACAAACAAAATCTCATAGACAGGCTGACATTTGTAAAAAGTGTTTCATTTAAATACGCGCCAAATATGTAACTTGCCAGTTTCAGAGCTACTTCTGAGGAAGACACCGACATGGGTGTCGAAACGTCAAGGTCTAATAACCAACGCGGGAACCAGCCCGGAAAACAACATGTCAACCTTATTTCCTTTAGAATACTACAAATCTATACATAACCAAACCAAAAACATTCAAGTTTGGGAGTGTCCTCCTGTTCGAAACATCGTAAGTCAGTGAAATCGATGGTATTTGCTCTTCGTGGTCATTCCGGTCGCACCGTTTCAATATTTGGGACCACCGGCGTGGCCACAGATAAAAAATGAACAATTGCCCGCTTTCCGTAAATTACAAGTCGCTGCCGTAACTCAAAAGCGCAACGCATCCTTTAAACGTATCGCGTTACGGACAATTAATGCCGGCAAGCGAGGTATTTTTCAAAACCCGAAAACGGACGGCGCGCGTAAAAATGTCTCCCCGATTTGCATTCCTTAAGGCCTAATTGCGTGGTCGTCGCGCCGTAAAACATTCGAATCCTTACCGACGATTAATATGTTTCCACAAAACTGGATTGCTCCATAAACTTTGTGGGTTTTCGCGGTTCCTTTGCGGACATTAACGTGTCTGCGGCAGGGTGCAAAAATAGTATATCAAGCGAAACTCAACGCCCCCATAAATCCAGCGTTCGTTACGTACTCTGCGCGAAGAGATCTTCCTCGTGTATTGTTTAGATGATGGCTGAGTGCCGCCGATTGTTCCTGGCTTCGCGAGATTGCTTTATTACACCTTCTTCCGTGTTTACTTAAGGGTTGTGGTGAAATGGTGCGATTGTAAACAGTTTAGTACATAAATCCAGCGTTTCATCACTGGTGCTCTGTGCTTCCGCTGTTTGGATGCTGCTGTTAAGAGGATTTGATGTTATGGGCATTCCGTTTTGTTTATCGTGTGTTCAGTAGTTTTCAATTCATTAAACTCCTGCTTTATGATACGTTTGCACATATTTCCACTCTAAAATTTTGCACTCCCTTGTATACAATTAAGGGTAGACTACTTTTTTGGGTTCTCTTTTGAGTTGTTCTCGTATATAAGTCGAACTCTGTAATTAAGCATAATATGAAGAAGTCGAGAACAAATGTGTAGGAAAGCATGTCGACAACAATGAGTTAAACAAAGGCTGTTATTATGTCAGTAATAATTTGAGAACCGTTCGTCCCGTAGTTTATTTTGAAAGCACATTTTGACATATGTACCTCTTCTGTGCAGACGCAACCTTTTTTTTTAAAAAAAAAATAACATAATGGTCAAGTAATGTAGTGTTATATTTTAGCTCCAAATTGTTTTAACTTGGATTTTTTGAAATTAATAAAAATCCTAAAGCTAATGCAGTTATTCTTGAAATAGTAAAAATTTTCCTAAAAATCTCCGCATAATTCCTTCTTTCTGAAGACGTTCGCTTTATTACACCAGCTTAGGATAATCATTTTATTGCAGCACCTAAAAGGCGCACAATGGACACCCGTACTAACCCAGGTTTGTCAAACGCTTTTTCGTTTGATTTTGTTTATTGATTAAACAAAAGGACTTTTGTCTTTTTTTGTAAGTGAATTGGAGCAAATTATTACTAAGTAGTCAAAATTCAGAGTGCAAGGAAGATGAAACCAGGTTATAAGTCTGCTGCTTTGATAAGATTGCATACGAGCCAAGTTAACTCATTCTGTTATGTAATTACTTCCACATCCAACGGATGGGAAGTATTGTATCGCGAAAAACATTTTCAAAAATTTTTATTTGCTCATTCGCTTTAAAATGGTCGAAAACGCAAAAAAAACAAAATTTGAGCAAAAACAAATTTCTTGCCTGTGTATCTGTGGTATTGTTTGTGGATACCATAACTTTCGAAAGACTTGATATATGAACTTGAAATTTGGCAGACGTATAAACCTCACCTACCCAAAGCGACCTATTGTTTGTGGGGTAAGTAGGATATCGGGAAGGGGGCGAAATTGGGGGGTAACTACCCTTTTTGCAAATTTTTATTTTATTTTTTTTTCGTTATAGTATGTGATTAGTAGTATAACTGCGAGTATTACTCGTTCTTATAAATTTTCGGTGCAGCAAACTGTTAAGAAGATATTAGCAAAAAAGCGTCACTTAAAGAAAACGGTTTTTCCTAAATATCTCCGAATATATTTAATATATTCAAAAAATGAAAATACCATCAGACAGGAAATACAGTTTCTCACAAAAGTGTCTTAGAAGATGTATTCAAAATTTTGACGTTTTCAAAATATTTCCAAAAAACCTATTTTGGACCCTGCTCGTACGATTTTTTTAAAATTTTGGTATTATATAGAAAATCAAATTTCTGATCAGAAAGCACTCTTGTAATTTTTTTGTTAAGTTAATAATTTTCGAATTATTTGCAAAAAGCGATTTTAAAATTTACATATTTTTGGTAATATCACGAGGACTGTTCGTCTTAGAAAAGATGTGTAAAGAGGAAAAATGCTCAAGACCTGATTACTAAACGTATACTATAAGAAATAAAAACGTAAATGTCATTTTGACAATTGGATGTGGAAGTATTGATTCAATTTGCAGCGTTTTTTTCAGTTTTCTTTCACTTTTCATTGATTATTCTAATAAAACTATTTCTTTGAAAAACCTGCAGTGCTTCTTAAAAATTAAAAGCAACAAACATTTATATAAAATAATCCAATTAAGTATACCTTGTCCTGAAAATCCGAAAACTGTATCTATGTCGTGCATGGTGTTTGAGTTAAAAATTAAATTCAGTAGTGAGTTTTAAAAACTGTTGAGATGTTATACTACTTCCATTAAGTCTGGTGTGTTGCTGCGAACTGAATATACTTCATTTAACTGAGTTTCTCCCGAACCAGAAGTCCAACGGTGTTAAATCAGCAGATCTAACGGGCTACACTATGTTCAACTAATATATAGATTTTTTGTTTAAAAAAAGATGGAGCTCTATCATGTTGGTGTACGATATTAACTTTTTTGGAATGGTAAATCTTCTAGTTGCGAAAACTTTTCCAGTAAAAATCCATGTAGGTAGGTACCTGTTTCTTCATATAAGTCTGGATCAATAATTTTATAGCCTATAATTCCACACCTCACTATTACAAAAACTTGGCTGAGAGTATTTTTTCTATTACATTTCATAAAATGTCTCAAAAATAAATGACTATACAGGGTAGTGGTACCTCAGTATTTGTTTAATTTGATGTACTCTATCAAATGCGTCGTTCAAAATGGGGCCATTTTATTGAAAATAACATTGTTGTACTTAATATCTCAGTCAGTTGATCAATTGTTTTTTACTATCCTCATTAGATTCATCTCGAAAATTTAAGGAACTTTCCAATTTAAAGCACAATTCTACAGCTATAAAAAAAGTAAGCTATTTTAGACTTTTAACAAATATGCTGGTGTGGTCCACTTATAGTGGTCACCCATTTAACGGTTTTATTCAAATTTCAGAGGAAATCGTTTTGAGTAATAAAACGTATAATTACATATAATTACTCTCATTTTATGGAGTATTTCTATAGGTTGTTCAGTTTTCAAGTAGGTACCAAATCAAACTTTATTTTAACTAGACTATTTAGTAGTCGAGCTAGATAACTGTGTCTAGCTCCGAAACCGTTGAAATTAGAGGATACCTATGGCCACTCAAAATCAGGTATACGTACAAATTAGTTGTACTTCATTATTGAGTACTCCTTACACAATATAGCTTTTTACTCGAAAAATTTTTTCTTTAGCGTATATCCTAAGAGCGGTATTTGTAGTCTACCCCATTAAAAGAGGTGTACAAAAAACAATAGGTGAATTACATACTGTTGTATGTCCTGAAATGATCTTCTTATCTTTTCTTAAGGTGTTAAATTACGCTTTTTTTGGTTCGAATACGTCAGTGTTTCTGTGTTCTCTTGTTCCTTTTGCCACGAGAAAATCGTTGGAAACTGCGACAGATCTTTGTTGTCATATTCTTTCTAGAAATATTACTTCGTGTTAAATCGTACAGTACCTAAATCTTCAAAAGAAATAATAGCTAACGTTGTTTTTACATTCAAGAAATGTTTTGAACACCTAGCTGTAGTTCAGAAAAAACCTGGACTTTGTATTTTCCCCTCTACCAGCATACGTCACAAAAAATGCATTCACTTGTCTTAGATGCATGATTGATCCCCTAATTGCACATTCATGTTGCATTTTTGTGGATAAGTGTTAAACACTGAATAAATCATGTGTGTCAGCTTATCCTGTTATGGTTATATAATTAATCGTGTAAAAGTCACTGTTTGAGGTCAACCTGTTGATTTACCTCACAAAGAGACCAAGTGCAGCAAGATGGCCAAACTGCTAAACCAATTTAACGTTGCATCGGCTTCCTCCGATTTTATCTGCCTTAATTGGAAACGAGGATTTTTGAGGCCGATCGATTTAAATATGCCGGTTGCGAAAGCTCGTATCAGAAACAAGAATGTTGTACAACGGATACAGCATAGTGTGGGAGTTAGGAATTAACGCCAGGAGCAGCAAACCAGACACCTATTAATGAACGGTGTACATAAGCGGGTTCTTGTTAATATTTGCAACGACCAATCATGCGTTTCTGCGTTTGACAGTAGTGGAAAAAAAACAATAGAACTCAAGGCACGTCTAAGGCTAACAGACTGACTGCAGCGTTGATAATTCAACGAAAACGTGACTAATAAAGGGGAACCTTCAGTGAATGTTAATTGCATAACTAATTTTATTACTTTTTGTCTACGATTGTAGCACTATATATTTACTTAATGTGTTTGCTTTATTAAAGTGAATTTCTAATCGCAAAATTCTTTCGCTCTTGAGCTTCATAGATCATTTATCATAACTTGGTATTGGTAATTTATTTAAAAAATGTAATAAATTTAAATTCTCTAATACGGCAGTGTGTTTATTTAGCAAGAAGTGTTCAGCTAGCGAAGACATAATTATAAACATAAAGAGGGAATCTGACTCTTAATGTCTGTTTCGTAATTGAATTTTATAGAAGCATTTATAAAAGTAAGGTAATTATTTAGAACATAAATTGCAATTGAAAAGACACAAAAGATCATGACATGAGAAGAGGAACAAGTGTTTTGAAATATATATTTTTCTATATTATCTATAAAGAAACCCATAGCTAAAACTGACTTTTATATAGGTAATGTTTTAATATTGAGGTAAAAAGATTTGATCTAACACAAACTCAGTTAAAACCAAACTATTTTTATGTAATAATAAAGAGTTTCTTTAATTTTGAATTTTTTAAGTTGGTGTTCAGATCCAGATGAATTTTCAAAGTTCAAAACTTCATACAGTTTAGGTTTAGGAGGTCAGGTCAAGTCAGGTCATAAATTAATTGACGCCTGTCGCCGTTAGACAAAGTTCGCCCTATAACTTCTAAAAACCCCAAAACTAGTAAAATAAGTTTCTAAAAACACGGAATTTGTAGCGTTTCAAAACGTCTTATTTTCAATTAAATAAGGTACTTTAATGATTTTAGTTCTGATTCCGAACTAGTCAGACAAGTGATTCAAACACGCTTGAAATTTATATAGTTTAAACAAGGATTTTTTTCGACCTGACTCCAATTTCACTAAAAATTTGGTGAGGGTAATATCCTACTTAAGCTTATACTGAAGATGGCAGCTTGCCTACCGATATTTAAGTCGTGTTTTTAGTAGAACTTTATCGTTGTTTCCCAGCCAACACAGTTTAATATAGTTTATGTAACTGCTACATAACACCACTTACTTAAACCATGTTTGATATGTAACATGTACAGCACATGTACTGAAAAACACCGGCTCAAACGTGTGTCATCCGCAATATCTATGTTACATAAAAAAGCTACATTGCAGCCATGTAATTTTTATATGTTGTAGCAATGTAGCTGCTCTGTTTATGATACAGATGTGATACCAATACGTTACATATATTTTATATCATTAATACGTTATGTCACTACGTTTGATATGTTATATGCAAGGAACATTTATAGTTCATGTACTTGAAACACCGGCTCACACAGGTGTGATCTGTAATATATCTGTTACGTACAAAAGCTACAAAACAGACATGTACCTTTTATATATTACAGAGTACATACAGTTTCGTTTACTTTATGTTATTTATATGTACTCCAGATGTGTGAAAAAGAACCCAAAATAATAATTAATTATCATAATGAGAGAAATATTGGTCACACTTTTTAGATTTGACGGATGGGTTTAGTATGGCTCCGCGTGGTAGAGTACTCTAGACTGCTAATTTTCATAATTAAAAATCACACCTCTATTTCTTTTTTCTTCTCTGTGCTTACACTTACTTGAATCCAAAGTTTCTGCAACTGGTAGGTTTTATTCTAATACAGAATAATACATACTTAGAAGTAATTTAAGCTCTAACCGCATTTATTTTATTATCGTGAGTAATTCACATTACTACTTTGTGATCATTTTCTCATTTCGTTTTTGTTACCCGATATGTATATCTTCTATATTATCTCCGTTTTCTTTTTTACATTTATGATACATAGACGCGACCTGTGTGCTATACAAAAGTTACTCTGGGAAATAATGTATTATAAACATGTAGGACTTATGTAACATCATATATCCTGGACATAACAAAGTAAACATATATGTTACATATTATTTAAAGCAAATTTCATATCTCTGGTACATAATGCTGCTATGTAGCTTTTATAACACTGTTGTTCCTTAAAATGCATGTCTATGCTGTGCTGTCTACACCTCAACCAACTGCATATAGATCTATTTCGCTGTAATTACAGCTCATCAGTGCAGTTTAGGTCTAGTGTAGACAGCACGGCATAGAACTGGTTTTGCTTATATACCAAAGCAATGGTATGACGAAAGTAAGAATTTAGGATGGCAATGCCATCTGTCAGCATTACACTGACATGATGACAAAGCCACCTAGCTGCCTTAACGGGTACCACTTCCTAAAGGAAGTGACCTGTAGCCTGACAAATTGGCATGCAACTGCATGCTTCAATTTGACAGCAGGTCCCCACGGTTCTTGCCCGCTAGCAAAATTGCTGCTGTCAAATTGAAGTATGCAGTTGCATGCCAATTTGTCAGGCTACAGGTCACTTCCTTTAGGAAGTAGTACCCGTTAAGGCAGCTAGGTGGCTTTGTCATCATGTCAGTGTAATGCTGACAGATGGCATTACCATCCTAGTTTCTTACTTACTGTTGTTCCTTGATATTTATGTATCATACATGTGTGTGTTGGCTGGGTTAGTAACTGAATAGGTCTGTTTTAAGTCATATTTCTGTTCGTGACACAACTTCTTAGGCTAACTAGGTATATCATTAGTAAATACCCAAAAAATGACAATCTTAAGTAGCATTTTTTAATGAACCGCTGTCTCCGACATTAAAAAGCCCAGTTGACCGCGTCAACTGTGCCTAAATGCGCATAAATAAGTGCCGGCTACGTGCGATAATTGCCCACGGTGGATTAAACAAACTCGAGGACCTGCTGACAAGGAGACTTAAGAGGCCGACCGGATTATTTATTACGGGAGAACAGGATTAAGATCCTAAAACCGTGCATTTACATAAAATAAAGAGCAATTTCGGAAGGCTGCCGCACATCCTGCCGATAAAAACGGGTTCGTTAATTAGAGTGTATCGTCAGGTTCGAAAAACGGGCAACGGCGATTAATTCTAGAAGGCGACAATGTCGCCTGCGTTTATTTTGCTGTAGGGATTAGATTGCACCTCTTAATTCCCTCATTTGTTACCTAACCCTTCGCAACGGCTGGGGTGGGCGTGCAATATCTGCGCAACTTTTCTCCTCTATTAGGCTGATAACGCTGCAAATATTAATTTAAATCATAGACTTTTTATGAGTTTGTCTCTAGTACCTAACTTTTTAAATACATTTACATAAGTGAAACTTGGTACTGTTACATGCAGTACAATTATGTCTCCCGATTGAGATATATAGAGGAAGGCAAATATTTTCGCTCTACAAAAAGTGGATCGCATAAAAAATTGATTTTTATTTTCATATTTTTGGCTACACACAATGTAATATTAGATGTTGGGGATTTTTAATCTTCCCTAAATCAACGAATGTAGTACCCATCCTTTATTTTTCTATTAATTCCATAAAGAACCTCTAAACAGTAAGTCGAGCATGATACCACGTCAGTAGTTTTACTATGCATTAGAATATACCTAAGACTTTTAGCAAAATTTAGTTACCTGTAAAATATAGTTGTCTTTAGTAGTAGATTTTATAGCGATAATTTCAGATCATCCTTAAGGCTGTTTATACTTTGCATGGTTTATGCAGCATAAAACCCGTATTTTTCATCATATCGATTTGAGATTTTCTATCTGGAGTTGTCATCGTACTTTTCCGAAATTCACACTGACCTTTGCCAAAAAAATAAAAAGGTGCGAGAAGAAAAATAAAAATTAAAACAAAAAAAGTAAAAATTTAATTTTGACACGCAAAACATTTGTTCCTTTCTTTATCGCAGCAAAAATAATGAATTTTTGTTCCATCAAATTTGAACAATTTTAGCACCGAGGGAGTTAACCTTTAATGCTTTGCTGGGCGGAGCTTCGCGCTCGTAAACTATGCAGATGTACCCTTGTTGTAATCCCTTTATAATTTGCAGATGGATCATTGTGCCCATAAATTATCTGTGTTTATTGTCTCTTCTTGAAACTTTTGTTTTTATCACTAGGGAAATCTTAGATGCTACTCGAAGGCTTTAGTTTTGAATAGATACGTGGAAAGAGTAGTTTTGGGGGTTAAAACAGAAAAATTGCTATACATAGGTGCGCGAAATAAATTTTGCAACAATTGTGCAAAGGCACACACCAATCCTATTGCAGAGCACAGAAAGAAAGCCCTATATTTCAGGAAAACGGAGGATATTTCGATTGATGAATAATCGGCAGGATTATCTAGAGACTTTGAAAGTTGGCCAAGGCAATGTATTTGGTGATCATAAAAATTGTGAAATTTTTTTTTGCGCAGAACCAAAACCACACGAAGAGAACTTCATTTCTGAGATGAGAGAATGTGGTTTACTTGACGGTTTACTCCTCTAAAAGATTAGTGCAAAGTGTTCATAGCCTTTTATTAAGCATGACTAGCAACGCAAGAGAGATGTATAATGCATCAAAAAAATGTTAAACGAACCCAAAAAATCTACAAAAAAAAACATATAGGAACCGCATTCCTAAGAGAAAACAAGATATAGCTTGTAGTGTTAATAAAGACTTGTCAAAAAGAAATTTTGAAACTTTAACTGGATTTAAAATTAAGGACTGTGGTTTATTTTCACCCGAGGCTGCAGTTAAGAACAAGAAACTTAAATAGATGACTATTCAAAATGAAGAATATATACTTCGTAGATCCGATAAATATTTTTATTAGATTCAGTGGCAGCTAGCTATTGCAAATCCAGAGCTTTGTTATTTCGTCGTCTAGACTTGGAAAGGAATGTTTATAGAGAAAATATCAAGAGATAGAAACCCTTGAGAACAAAAAATGTTGCCGAAATTAATATCCTTTATCAAAAATAAAATGTTTAAATATATATAGAATAAATTACAACAATTACACTTGTTCTAATAAAACTCTATATTTTTATAATACATAACTTTATAAATATAAACAGTAATGGTCATTTGTCTGCATTACTTTACAGAAACAAAAATAAGTTTTTTTATGATTTTGAGTTTAAATTTTAACCGGCTTCTCTCATTAATATATAATAGCAAAAAATCACGTTTCTGAGTTGTTTAAATATATTCACAAACAAAATATATCTTGATTGTATTTTATAATAAAATATAAATGGTAGAAGTCAGAGTTATAAGTTTTAGCCTTGAAGTAAGAATGTAATAAATTTACTCGGTGTAAAATTAATACAGGTACCTCAATTGAATTATAAACAAAGCTTCGCTACAAAAAGAAACTTTTGCCCAAATGACAAATTACCGTGCAATATGCTACCAATATTAGAGTGACAGGTTAGGGGTCATAACTTATCTTGCAGACCAATACTGCAACTGCAATGTAGTGACAGGCTTGGCTAAGTCCATGTGGATTAATTATGTTACCGCCCTAAAATTTTACTTGGCCCAAAACGTATGAACAGCCTTAAAGAGAAGTGAGAGAGTTTTCTGCCATAGGTTTGTTATTCAAAGGTTTATGAATAAGTTTCTTTTATACCTATTATTCTGTTAGAGTATGAGGAGTGTGCTCACATAGTATAACATCTATGTTAGTGTGTTACTAATAAGTGGAAACTAGATTTCTTAATAACATTCACAGTCTGATACATAATATTTAGCTCAAATGTGTGATAGTAGGAAGCCCATGCATGGGTGAGAAGTCATTTTTAAAGTAAAATGTACTGTCGAATTTAAGCCATTTTGGTATCTGTCAACCTTGAATGTCATTTCTTATTCTTAATTCAATGGAATTGAACCGAACAAGTTAGATACATTTAACGAAACTTGGTGAGCGTTTTTTATATTTTACATGCTGTAATATATTTCGATCTATACTGATATTGTGAGGAAAGTGAAGCACTGACGAATTCACAGATCTTGTAAAATGGATGTTCTTGTTTTTATATCAGTTATTATGTTGATGAAAACATTCACTCATTTCTAGGGGTTATCAAATAACTAACGTGATATTAAATAGAGCGCTGAATTGAATGCGTCCGTTGCTGCTCCTGAAATTCATAGAAGCGTTCTGATATCCGTCGCAAGCTGTATTAACAACATGAAAGTGTACTACACCTTTAGACATATTAGTCGATAAATTAATAATTCGAAATGTTTTTCAACATTTTTTAGCTTAATTTTGTTTTCAGTATATTTACAACTCATTTTGCTGAACCCTTCAAGATCCAAAAAATGATTAAATAAAGGAATTTGCAAATTTTATTGCCGTTTTGCATAAAATGTTGCACATATTTAGCAAACTCGGGATAAGTTTAATCATTGGTGTTCAACAAAATCTTAATTTGTTTATTAATGTGCCCAAAGTGTTCTATATAGGTATCGCATGTTCAAATTTGCTAACTTCTTAGTATTTTTTGCAGCAATTAAAAACTACCTAAATTTTTAAATCTTACGCTTGAAAATTTATGTATAATAGTTCTTAATACTGTTACAAGTTTGCATTTTGCGACATACCTTTTTTTATAAATAAATCGTTGCAGACGTGAAATAGAAAAAAGACATTTTAGTATTTTTATTTTACATACAATTTTTCGATTTTCTTCGTATATTGGACCATTTTGTCTAACCCTTTTTACATATGTGGCTGTATTTACTATACAGAAGTCAGGCAAAGCGAGTTATGAAAAAGAAAATAGATGTTATAGTTTAGTGAATGCATTGTTTTAAATACCTCTTCGGCAATTCTATTACCTCGCATTACGCCATTATTTATCGTTGAATTCAAAAACTACTTACGAAATTTTACAAGTGCATGTAAACCACTTACCCATATATACAGACAAGTATAATACCTCACTAAACTACTTAGATCCTAACACTGTTGAGGCTAATCAAACATTTTTATCTCAAATAGTTATGTTTGTACAAGAAATTTACTTCAATAAATACGTCAGCAGCTGTCAGCGCTTCTCTGCAGTGTCCCCCACCTTCCACAATTAGCGGTGTTCCATTAACAAGCTCAAAAAACGATACCACTTGTAAGTTTGCCTTACAACTGGATATTCTCCGACAGCTAATGATCACGGTAATTATCGGTGTGTCACGTATCTCGCAGGGATCAGAAATCTCGGGCAAGTATTTTTAACTTCAGGAGTCGAGTGTTGTTGCAGCTGTTCAAACGGTTTTACGCAAGAGGTGAATTCGCGAATAAGACACTGTATCCGGTATCGTACAACTAGAACTAGAAAGTCGAAAGTTTCCTTACTTTCAAGAGACTTTAATTCTCACTTGCTAATGCGAGTAATTCATTGACCAGGGCCTGGACCTAAAGTTTATTAACGGTTCATGGAAGCAGAGTTACTACTAAAGATTAATGTGCAAGCACTACCTCTGCAAATGCAGGTGGGAGTGACACATGTACGCTATCGTCGCCGTCTTATACATCGGAGAGTAGGTGTAGTGTTGGTAAAACATGGAGAAAGCTTGGATGTTAAATAGCCTTCAATTTTGGTGGATGCGCTTTAAAAATACAATCGTAAATTAGGGAGCTTTGGCGGAAAATTATTTTGCAAATTGGGTATTATCACTTTTTTTAATTACGTAAAATGAATCTTGAAGTGCATATATATCGTACGCCATGTTAAAAAAAACAAAAAAATATTTGTAGGTAGAGAATTTCAGGTCTGAAATTCCAATCTTAGGAGTCACCGCCAAAATGCTTCTATCCAAGGTTATTCAACTCGTGACGTCAAGTGTCATGTAAACATTACCGAGAAGCGTGTTGTTTAATTGTGTAGTATCAAGCTTTTGTGTGGTGTTTATTGAGAGGACGGTGTAAGAGGTCGCACCAAAAAGTGATTTATGTAGTTTTACAAGCATCTATTATGTATGGAAAACAAAACAACTGCTGTTTTGTACATGGTTATAAAAGTACTTCAGTCACTACAGCTAACAAAATTTTTGTAACCGTTCCTCGAGATTATCAACGTATGAATAAGTTGTTTAAGGCACCTAGACGTGATATGCCGAAATCGCAAAGTTTGTTTTTTTGTTGTGAAGATCATCTTAATTCTTACTGTAAGTTTTATTATTCTTTTTGGGGTTATAAGTGTTTACCATTCAGTTTCCATTTTGCTATAGCTTGAAGAGGATATGAAATAGAGAGAAATGTTATAATAAAGAACAGCGTTGTTCCCCATATACTCGACTGTTATCCAGACCGGAAACGAGCAGCAAGAGCCCCGAAAATATATGGCAATTAATATTTATTCTGACCTCTAAAATAAACGTCAAGTTTAGGGTACATTTTTGATTCTTACATTTTTATGCTTACAAATAGTATGTTTCCAACAACCCACTGTGATCAAATTATCAATGCTACGTTAATTTGGTAAAAAGTTCACTTATGCTGTCGCTTTTACGTTCCTCATCTCCGCCGTGTTGAGCCGCTTGTCGCTGTACACAAATTCCATAACAATGAACATGCCTTCATAATTATTTCATTTTTTTGGCGTATTTTAATTCGCCTGCCACAAAATGAACGCAAACAACAAACTGATAAATTGACGGGCTGAGGCTGACGCGTACCGCGCTGACCCCAGATGTAAACAAGCGGCCATTTACAAGACACCTGACGTCACGGCCAATATGTTCGCGTTTTGGCGGTCCCTTTAAATATTCACATATTTAATATTAAAAATGCACCTTACGATCCATTTTTTCGAATTTATAAGCTGTCACAGCTGTTTTGTGGATTAGATGCTACCTATACCCAATTTCAGTACTGTAGATTTCTTACATTAGTATAAATTTAAATTAAAAAAAAATACCAGGAATATAAAACTAAAGCCTCTATATACCTTAACTCCAGCAGGAATTTTAGGTGGTCTAGCGGGCCCATGCATTGGGTCAATATATGGAATGCCTGATAGAAAGACTGGGGCCTAAGAACTATAAATTGGATTACACATAAACAGAAAGGGTATCATCACAGTTACATACTTTTTCCTTATACATATAATAACTAAAAAACTACGTACCCCAAATTTAGCCACCCTTCAGTAATTCATAAACTTCCAAATATTTATCAATGAACTGCTTCGTAGGGTCGATTCCTTCACAATAAACTGATTTGCCCCGTGACCGTGAGGGTGCAGAATTTTTGAACGCTGCTCCCCAATTTTGCTAGTCATTTGTTCGTGCAAGGGTCCGCTAGGCCTAATCAGTATCCAACAATTCCCTAGGGGATCGGTATTGTTACACATTTATTACACATCTTTCGTTCGTGAAGGGATGCTGCCGTATTATTTGTCTCACAGAAGACCGAGTTCCATTAGTCATTTTACCATTTCGCTCAAACGAGTCTTGTTTAAACGTTGCTGCAGAAGCGCAGTCATAAAACTTTATTTCTCGCTCAGCTCGCGGTAACGGTGCAAAAATTGTATAATCATGTTGTTCGGCACACGTTATAAAGTTTTGCTTAAAGGACCGCGCAGGACAATAATGTCAAAACTTAGATGGAATTTTAACAAGAAGGAACGATACTGCCGCGTTGAACTTTTATTGCTGCCACGCAAAACCTCAAAGTAAGTTCTGAGAGATATGGGAACAACTCCAAATATTTGCTCTAAAACGAAGTGGCTCAAGTGATGTGCAAGTGTTTTTATTTTGCGCAATAGAGTTTTTATGGCACATACAGGGTCGCTTCAAAGTGTGGAACTAGCAGGTTCTGTTCGACCGATTTTTCTGAAATTGTGCATGGGCCTATGGGTAATTAAAATGCATTTTCTGGAATTTTTTCAACTCCGTGTCAGCTCTCGTGCAAGTTGTATTTTTTTCCTGATTTCAAAAATGTATCACACTTGTACAATTTATTGCTTCTGACTTGAGAAAAGTGTAAATATAATAATTGAGCCTGACAAAGAACGAAAAGGGTGAAAACAATTTTCTTTATCGCTAAAATGGACAATAAGCCAGGTACATTTGTCCTTGACTGGTGATAATTTTCATTTAGTTTGATAAATTTATTGCGAACCGGGTACCTAAAAAGTAAAAAAGAAAAACATGATTCAGTGAAAAATGCTGTACTTTTTCAGATTTGTATTACATGAGATGCTCAAAATGTTCCCCATTTACTTCCTGGCAGTAGTGCAGCCTTGAGTAAAAGTTTTATAATGTTCTTTGTGGGGGCGGTGCATCATCTTGCTGAAACCATCTATTCAGTAGAACGCGTAGCATTTTCACGATTAGGGAACAGGCGAATAAGTTCTGGTATAGTGTGTGTTTGCGTCTGGATTTGTTCCATCCAATGTCGATTTGTGTCCTACCAATATCTGCAATTATGTCTATTCACATTACCATTGAGGCAAAAAGTCGTTTCATCAGAAAACATAATCCAATTTAAAACGTTTCATAGCAGTTTCGCAAAATTCTATCCTACGATTGAAATCATCTTCGCTCAGTTCTTGAGAGCGCGATGTTGTACGGAACACTTGGGATTCTCTTGCACATCTAAAAGGATATTCAAGCTACTTTCCTCACTCGTAGCAACCTTTGGACGTCCTGGTTTTTGACGATTTTTAACACCGCCGGTTATGTCAAAACGTTGCAATGTTTTAATAACTGCTGATGTGGCAATTGGTTCACGATCTTCATGAATTGTATTGTAGAGTGCAACTACTTCCGAATGACTTCACCTTCTATCTCCATAACCAATCATCCTCAAAATTTCGATGCAATCATGTTCAGTTAACTGAGGCATTGCGATTGCATATAACAAAGTGAATGAGTTATCACCAGTCACGAGTAAAATGGATACATCTTCTTACTTAGCGATAACGAACATGGTTTTTATCCCGAAGTTTTTCTGCAACCCAAGTCTGTTGTCACACTTTTCTCAACTCAGAAGCAATAAATTGTAAAAGTGTGATACATTTTTGAAATCAGGAAAAAATTTCCTTTTCAATGATGTGCCTTTTCGCTCTCCTTCCCATTAAAAAAATATGCAATTTCAGAAAAATAAGTTGAACAGAACCTGAAATATCTTGCTGGTTCTATACTTTGTAGCGACCCTGTATGTTTTAAGGATTACTAAGCATTTAAGAACGTCCATATCAACCTAACTATAAGCCTAATGCTGACCATCTGTTATAAATACTTGTACCTATATTCAATGCATTAAGGTTTATGAGTAAGTGGTTGATTTTTTAAGCTTGCATAACAGATTCATTGATTGTTGATATTTCTTTCTTATACCCTGCGTTATAAAGTTTCTGTTCTGCTTCCTGGTCTCATAGTATTTAAAATTAAAAGATTTAACTTTGGCTTCTCTGTGTTTCGTGCTTGTAATAACTACCACCTGGGTAATTACTAATTTATATTAATTCAGATTCAAACATCCGCTCAACTCAACACGTTTATTCGAATGGTCACAAATGCTGTACAAAAAGAATTACCGATAAAACGATACAAAAACTTGACACTGAAAATGAAGTAAACAGATAGAAGTCGCAAGTTTTAGCTAAGCTTTTTAAAACCGTCGTATATTGAGTTACACTTTCGCCCTTTTCCTGTCGCCTTAGCAGGAACTTGTGCCTCTCAGCTATTACCGATGGTTGTGGTTGTAAATGATTATTCACAATTTCCACCAGCTGTAGATAGGTTTTGTCTTCGGGCTTCTGGGGACTACACAAATCCATCATTAGCTCATACGTCTCATCACCTACCACAGTGATTAACGTGGCCACTTTTAATCCTTCTTCTATTTCATTCAAAAACTGCTCCAAATGGGATATATAAGTATTCCAGTTCTTAACACCTGGCTCGAACTGACCAATCTTCCCAATAGACATCTTCTATACTTTTTGTATATCCTCGTCGCCAGTGTAATAACTACCACCTGGGTAATTACTAGAGAGCGGATAGTTAGGCAAATAAAAACTGCAAAACGCACAAAAAAAGGCAAAAAAATATCAAAAAAAGGCAACAAAAAAGGCATAATTTGTTTGAAAAGGTCATTAAAAAGGCAACCTGATATTTTCAAAAGGTTTTATTATAAAGTTTTTTTATGTTCTGTATTTGAATGCCAGGATGTTATTAGATATTTTTCAATATTATTTGGTAACAAATTATGACGTCTATCAGACAATATTTCTTTAAATTTAGAAAAGGAACGTTCCACGTCTCAAGATGTGCTGAACTGTGTTGTTTTAGGTTCACCTTCGTGGATTTTTTTCACTTCAACAAGGCAATTTAAGTCAGGATTTTTTTCTACCACATTATTCAACTTTTTACAAATTTTTCCTCCTGCATTGCCAGGGACATTAGTAATTTTTAGTTTAATTTCTTCAAAGTTCCTTAATGAATCCGCTAAACTGACTCCACTTTTTTCTAACTTTGTCATTGCTTCCGGTAGATCTGAATAGTGTGTCTTTATAAATATTAAGCCACTTTTCACAGCTGCATTGCTAAAGGCGGCTTGAGATTTCGATATAGCTTGGGGCGTCGAAAACTCAAAAGTATTGACGACCTGAAAAATTATAAAATAAAAAACTACAAATATACGAGTACCTAACACATACCTCTTTAATCTCATCAAAATGTGTAGCATAAAAAATGGCTGCAGATATCCAGGAACCCCATCTTGTTGTTACCGGTTCCGGAGGTAAAGGTATGTTGGGAAGTTTCTCCTTATAGAAAGCTATCCTCAACGGAGCTTTGAGAAAAATCTGCATATTGGTATATTTTTAAATTTATTAATAATCTTAAAGTTAACTTACCTTCTTTGTGGAAGAAATTAGTTGATTAACTACGCCAAATTCTTCTCGAATAAATTCACACACCCTATGTAGGCCATGTGCCAAGCAAGTAACGTGAATAATTTTTTCATAAAACTTTTTCATAATTTGACCTGCCTTAATCATATACGGTGCAGCGTCAGAAATAAAAAGTAGTATCTTGTCTTTTTTAACGCCTTCGGGATACAAAATTCCTAGAATGAGTAAATTTAAAGTTATTATACCTGCATAAACTTACATAATGTAAATCTTACTCATACTATCATCGAAAAAGTTTGCTATTGTTTTATGGTTGGTTTTCTCAAGTTCTTTGGATGCCAATAAATGTGCAMCTCCAGGTTCATTTTGAGTTAATTTGCCCACTATTATATTGGCAATATAACGCCCCTTGACATCTGTTGTTTCGTCGATTGATACCCATACATAATTGTCACCTATGTCGTGTCTAATATTTTTCAGGGTCTATAAAGATATATTAAAATTAAGAGAAAGTTAAAATAAAAGAGATATCAATGGACTTGCCGATTGATAGCACACGTCCAAGTAATTTTTTCGAAGCGTCGACTCATCGGGAATAATTTCTTTTGTTGTGGTTTCTAAAAATTCTCGTAACACCGGATTGTTCAATTTGTTTAATGGAATTGATGCGGCAATAAAAGCTTCACATAATTTTAATGAAAACATTGATTTTGAAGGACCGGGTTTGCTCTCTTCTAGAACATTGGTCAAAAGTTGTTGTCGGCAGCTTTTATTTTTTATATTTTTTGTGTGTAACGCACTATTTAAATGTTGTGTTACATGGTACTCTTTTGTGGCATGTAACTAAAAACAAACAAATTTTTACATAAATATAAAAATGTAAAATGGTCTATAAACAAAACGAAAACAATCACAAATGGTACTTACGGTTTTGGTACAAATTTTACAAAACAAACAATTGAGCAATAATCCAGAAAGATAGCAAAAATATTTAAGTATTTATGCATTTTCGGCGAAACAGTCCTAATAATGTTTTATTGATGCACTTTCAGCGAAAGAGTGGTAATGATGTTTGCTTAGGTTTCCGAACGCATAAATTATAATAACTAATAAAGAGAAATTGTCGGTCTGTTCCCTGCAGGGTGAGTAATCTTAATCTATCACTCGTTACAATTTCCGGTTTTGTAATTTCCATGAAAAAGTACTAAAATTCTTTTAAAAAGGCACTTATTTTATGAAAAAGGCATCTATTTTCTAAGATACTCATGGATAGGTGACCAAATATACATTTAATTATCACAGTGCTCTTTTAACTTTTGGAACACCATGACTCATCATCAGTGACTCTAGATAAAGCACCTAAGTAGATATACAATCTTTTAGTTTCTGTAGAAGAGGCGCGTTCATTAATTAAACATTTGGAATCTGCCCAACCAGTTATTATTTACAAGACATTTACCACAGCAATTAAACGAAACAACTCGGCATTCCTCCGTATAGCATCACATTCTGCCCGTTGAATATATGTCCCGAGCTCGTAATTAGTGATCTATGTACCCTCTCCTCAGTTAGCACGTGAATGATTAACACAAATGGCACTGTATCTTGCAGTATTTAGCGCCTCTCGCACCAACCGCTAATTTATTGCTTTGGACGCTTTGTTTCCTTACCCTCAGAACCTAATTTGTTTCTTATACGTGGAATTTGCCTTTCGATTGCGCGTTGACGGTGTATGCCTCCTAGATCGTTATCTCGCGTGTTGGTTAGGTAAATTCTGGTTTTATGAGGTGGGAATGAGTTATTTCTAATTGTATTCGTAGTTGCATTCGTTTATATCGTGCTGAGAGTTGGTTCGGCCCCTGCTTAGCCGGATATTTTAGTACATTCGAAGTTAACTGTGAAGTTTTGAAAACGGCAGGTCTGGCAAAGAGCTAAATGACAAAAACGAGTTCTGATCAGTTATTAGATATTTATTTTTAAGGCTGTTTATACGTACTACTCTACATGGTTTATGCAGGATAAAATCCTTATTTTTCATTATATCAATTTGAGATTTTTTTATCTGAGCCCTTAAATTATTTCTCTCGGGAGTTGTCATCGTACTTTTTCGAAATTCATACTTTTGCTCAAAAAATAAAAAGGTGCAAGAAAAAAAATTAAGATTAAAACAAACGAAAAATAAGACGAGAGCACCAGAGAAAATTTAATTTAGATCCGCAAAATATTTGTTCTTTTCTTTATCGCAGCAAAAATAATGAATTTTTGTTGCATCAAATTTGAACAATTTTAGCACCTTTAATGCTTTGCGGGGCGGAGTTTCGCGCTCGTAAACTATGCAGATGTACCCCTTGTTGCAATCCTTTTATAATTTGCAGATGTATCATTGTGGTCGTAAATTATCTGTATTTATTGTCTCTTCTTAAAACTGTCACCACTTTTATTTTTATCGCTAGGGAAATCTTAGATACTACTCGAAGGCTTTAGTTTTCAATACACACGCGGAAAGAGTACTTTTGGGGGTTAAAACAGGAAAATTGCTATACATAGGTGTGTGAAATAAATTTTGCATCAATTGTGCAAAGGCAGAGAACAATCCCAGTGCAGGGCACAGATGCACAAAAAATTGGGAAGGAATACCTACTTGAATGGAATCCGATATAGTTGCTGAAAGTTTCAAAGTATTGGTATGCACGGACTGAAGTATGTAAAACTGATAGGTGACGGCGACAGACTTCTGACTGCAAAACCTTACGAACCCCAACAACCAGTTCGCCAAATGCACAAACCATCTGCTGAGAAACTGTCTCAGAATTGCATCAGATGGCAAAAAGTCGTTTAAGTTCGACAAAAAATAAGGTTTACCTGTGAAGCTGCGGAAAAGTTCATTTCTGAGATGGACGAATGTGATTTGCTTGGCGATTAACTGATATGCTCTAAAAGATTAGTGCAAAATGTTCATAACCTTCTATTAAACATGATTAGCAACGCAACAGAGACAAATAATTCATCGAAAAATTGCCAAACGAACCCCCGGAAAATTTACAAAAAAGATATGAGCCATATTCCTAAGCAGAAACGAGATAGAGCTTGTAGAAGACTTTTCGCAGATGATCAACCACAAAAAAATAAAAACAAGTCTGTTGGTCCCGATTCAGATCATGGCCAAGTCAACAGTGAATCTGATGAAGATGTCATCGATGATGACTATAAAGCGCAGCAAATGGGAGAACTGTTTTCAAAAACTTCAACGGGACTTGATGAAATAGAAAAAGATAGCGTAGGTCAATCTGCTAATCTGAGGTGGTTCCAAGAACGATCATATAGATTAACTGCTTCCAATGTTGGTCGTGTTGTATTTCGCCGGAATCCCAATACCTATGACATTCTTGCTAAAAGTTTTATTCATTCTTCCTTCAAAGGCAATAAATATATGCGTTGGGGCAGTGATAATGCAGACTTGGCGAAAARATTTGAAACTTTAACTAGATTTAAAATTAAAAACTGTGGTTTATTTGTGCACTGCAATCACCGAAATATATTAACAGTAATTGTCGTTTGTCTACATTACTTTACAGAGACAAAAATAATTTTTGTATGATTTTGAATTTAAATTTTAACCGGCTTGTCTCTTTATGTACATAAAAATGGGCGATTAGTATTATTAATAGTAAAAATTCACGTTTCTGAGTTTTTCTAATGTATTCACAAACAAAATCTATCTTGATTGTATTTTATAATAAAACATACTATTACTTACTTTACTTTTTTAAATTTTGATATAAGTATTTATTCGTCAAAAAAGTTTCACTTGGGGGTAAAGGGTACAAGTCAGGGTTGTAAGAATGTAATAAATTTAGTTGGTGTAAAATTAATTACACGTAATTCAATTGAATTAAAAAAGAGTTTCACCAGAAAAAGTAACTTTTGCGCAAGTGGTAAATTACCTCATAAACGGTTGGTCTATGTGCAATATGCTCTCAATATTAGAGTGAAGTATAAACTATTTATCATTAACATCTTGAATATCACATAAAAACGACCAATTAATTTGAAGAAGATCATCATATATGTAACTGAGGAAAATTAGCTTTTTAAAAATTAAATTGATCACACTCAGCTTTCATGTCATTTGAATTTTAGTTATCAAGAATGATATCTTTCACTTTCGTCAATTATTATGCCTCGCCGATAACTATTTTCGAAAGGGCATAGTCTCGTCTTTTCCGTTAATTCCAGAAGGTGAAGATTGCACCCTACCCTGAGTAAGGGTAACCGCCACGTAATTAATTGAAATGAATTTACGACGCTGTGTAGCTCCTTGAGGGTGACTTTATTAAAATTATTCCTCGTGTCGGAATTAACACGGTCTGCCGACGGCATAACGTTATTTAACATTAAATGGAATTGAAATAAATGACTTCCTTAATTACGATTTTCCTGCAAGTGAAATTGTCTACCCGGTCTAACGAGGTGCGTCTTAAAGGTTCGTGGTTTAACGTGATGGCGATTTAAATCTAAAAGGATACAAATTCCTTTCAACGACGAAAAGGAAGTGCAAGTTTTTGTCTTTTTACAAACCGAGTCATTTCAAGGCGTTGATCGCATTTTAAAAGAACCATTAGAGAAACTTGTGAAACTGTAGCTCCATCACATGTGATCAAAAATGTCATAAGAGAACTTAGTCACCGAACAATCAGCTGTTTAGAAAGGAATTGTGGATACGATGAAGTTCCATAGCACTTAAGTAATTTCACATGTTCATTGTTGATAAATTGATAATTTTTTCCCGAGATCCTACCTCAAAAATTTCCAAAATTACTAATGATCTTATCAAAAGTGCAAATCTTTCGAATGAGGAGAAGTCTCTTTTAACTGTTTCCGATTGCAAGGTACCTAAATTGTTTGCCCAAAATCCTTAAAACCAATGTACCGTTAAGACCCATAGTCAATAAGATTGGCAGTCCTTGTTACAGATTGGTAAAATTTTGTGCTAACTATTTAAAACCTTATGTAGGAAACACCAGTAGTTTCATCAAAAATTCTTCAGAATTTATTGATATTATAAAAGGTTTAAGTATTTTAGAAGGTGATATTTTAGTTAGTTTTTGACGTGGTTTCTTTATTTACGAAAGTACCCATCCCTGAAACGATAGACATAATCAAATCCAAGCGATATCCTAGGTGACACGATAGCCAGGTTATCTGAACATTGCTTAAAAACTTCTTATTTCTTATGGAACGATAATTTTTATGAACAAAATTCAGGCTGTGCAATCTGTGCACCTCTAAGTCCTGTAGTAGCCAATTTGTTTATGGAAAATTTTGAACAGGTAGCAATAAACACTTTTCAATTTAAGCCAAAATGTTGGTATAGGTACATAGATGACACTTTTATTATTTGGCCCCACGGTATAGAAGAGTTGGGTAGGTTTCTAAATCATTTGAACAGTCAAAATTCTGACATAAAATTTACTATGGAATTAGAAAGCAAAGGTAGTTTACCTTTCTTGGATGTCCATATTTACAGAATAAACACTGGACAGTTAGGACACAAGGTTTACAGAAAACCAACACACACAGATATTTACATGCCACATCTCACCACCTTCCCTCTCAAAATAATAGTCTTATAAGGACGTTATTTGTTAGAGCACAGACGAAAGTTTTTTGCAAAAAGAAATATATCATCTTAAACCAGCACTAGTGAGAAATGGCTATAGCAATAAGAATATTTGGTCAGTTTTTAATAAAAGTGCTCATCCAAATCAAGTAAATTCTCAGCCAGGACAAAGTAAATTGAAGTTGAGTTTGCCTTATGTACAAGGACTTTCGSAAAAATTAAAAAGGATGCTTAGAAAACGCGATATTTTAGTTGTTGATAGTACATATAATAATTTAGATAAAATTTTAAGTTGTACTAAAGATAAGTACATTTAGAGGGCGAAGGTGTTTACAAAATTACTTGTTCTTGTGGCAAGTGTTACATAGGTCAAACTAAAAGAAAAGTAGGTACGCGTTTAAAAGAACACATACGTGCTACTAGGCTACAACAGATAGATAAATCTTCCGTAGCTGAACACTCATATTTGACTAAACACATGATTTACTTTGATAAAACAAAAATTTTAATAGAGAAAAATATTATCACAAACGTCTAATAGAAGCTATAAAAATTTGCATGAATACTAATAATTTTAATAGGGATTGTGGAAATGATGAGATATGTGACATTTGGAAAGCTATTTTGTAATTATCTTTTACCAAGTAGTTCGTGTATATCTAGTAGGTAGGTAGTTCCATATTCGTCGTTCGGTTCTTTTTTATCAGGTTGGCACGCTGTTTCTACGACGTCATGCCTCCTTGGTGATTTGTTTATTTACTTTCGAAATTTTGTTTGAACTTGTGTCAGGCAAATTTTGAGGTTCTTCGTCTTTGACAGAGATTACAGGTGTAATCGAAACGTCAGACTAATAATTTTTTGTCAGGTCAGGTCAGGTCAGGTATTTATAATATTATCTATCTATATCTATAAATAATCTAATTTTAGAAATTTTATATTTGATTATGGATCCACAAGTCATGTATAAAACTTCTAGCGACACGCTGTAGATAACAAGAGCAACAGCAGACCACAGATATTACAGTTAGCTTTGAACTCCCGCCAATTCCAGCTGTTTATCGAAAACACGAGATATTAAACTTCCTCATTTTGCTTTATTAACCCCCGCGTATCGGCCCGATCGCTCCAACCTCAGCTATTTCCAACCCCCATTCTTAATTTCTTTGTCTTCGCACTCGATTGGTCCCGCCTGGAAATTAATGGAACCCGGCCTCCGTGTTTGCCTTTTGGTCTTACGGAGCCGTCGCGTTCGCGGTCCAGTATAAATCTCGCTGTTTGAGTTGGCAGACGACGAATTTTATTGTGTTCCGCGGCCTCTTCTTCTTGTCAGCGTAAGTGGACAAAAAAGGTCTAATAAACACGACGGTCGAGTTTGTTATCTCGGGGAACAAATAGGAGAAGCGTCCCGTGTTTGCCTGTAGACATAACTAGACGAAACGGAACCTGATACGGGGTGAAAAAACTTGGGGATCTCGTAAAAGTTGGAATCACGGCCAGTAAATTATCTAGACTCTCTCGCCAACTGTTGGTTTTATTGCTTGGCACGGGGGTTAATAAAATTGTACGTGCCTTCACCACTTATGAAGCAACTACGATAACTACCGAACACTAATTTCAAATCTCCAAGTTTTTTTTTGCTACTTTGGCAGATTTAATGTACTGGGGTAGCCACATGCTTTATCCTTATATTTCAGCCAATTTGCACAAAACCTGGACATGAATGAATCACTGTAGATTCCAAAATGGAATAAGACAATAGGCTGTCAGATATAGGTTGCCTCAAGGGACTGTGTTATGTCCGCATTCGTTTACTTTTGCATTCATTCTTCTTATTAAAAAAACTAGTTAATTAACCGTAATCAAATTAGTCTTTAAATTAATTAGACTTTAAAACCCAAACATAAACTTTTACCAGTAAAAAATTTCAAACATATGCAATTGATCGTTGGCACTAAACGAATCAACACGGCATACGCTTGCATCGATTAGATTCCTACAATAATCACATAAATTATTCGCTTCGATGAAGCCCTAATTGGGACAGCAAAATGCATTCGTACTGATCCCGAGCATTAATAACCTGTTATTTCACCACGTATTCCATTCGGTTTTATTAATTAATGCCCAGCGCAAACTTTCATCGCATTACCGCGGGCAAAACTAAAAATCGCCTTTTCAAACTGACAGAATATTAAATTCCTTGCACAGCCGATACACACGCGGGAGCGTGACAATAAAAAATGCTGTGGGGCTTGGCTCTAATTACCGGCAGTTTGTCAGGGCGGAGATAGTGACATATTCTGCAGATATGATTTCCAGCACATGTATAATAAGTCGCCCGCCTGGGTATTGCATAATTACAGGATTATGCACTAGGTACACATATAGTGTGTTTTGTTTGGTGCACAATAAACAAAGCTTAAGAAAAAAATAATTTCAGGCAGTACTTTTGTAAGGATTCATAGAAGAGATTATGCTGAAAATTAGGATTACCTAAATACCACTAAATCATAATTTACATGCTGTCAAAGCATGTGATACCTTAAAAATTATTGTTAGCCTATTAGTTGCACTGAAAACGCTTCAGACTGCTTGCAACTTCATTTTCAATTTATAAAATTAATAACCAAATAAACATAAATAGAACATTATATAATAACCTCTATTTCCGATGAAAAAAGCTTAGCGTGGTTTAAATCTAATCGAAACGGTAAAAAATAACCCTAACCACAATATTCTATATACGTATTTCAGCAGCTAAGCTGCCATCTTAAGTAGATAATAAGGCGACTTCTTGAAATCCGGCCGGATTAACCGGCCTTTTGCTCCTCAGCCACCTTTATTACTTTGACTTTTTTTCAGCACTTTTCAATTTTTCGTGTAAAGAAATATTTAACAATTTTACTGTAACTAAGTAAGAGTGTTTATAGTATTTTTTAAATTTACTTGGTATTATTTGTAGTAAAAATTCTAATATAAGAAAATGCCACGACATAATGAATTTTCTAACAGTGAAATGTGTGATATGATTTGTATTTTTGCTCACTCAAATTATAGTGGACTTGGTCCGCCCAGGCGAAAGAGGGTGTTTTCGTCCTAAAAGCTTAAATGGTGCTAGAAAAACTATCAACGTTGATGATGAAGACGAAGTTTTAGTTCGTTCGTATTTCGGAAACTCAAAATATCAGTACTCGTCGGTTAAGTGCGGCAATAGGAATAAGCCAATCGTCTATCTAGAGAATTTTAAAGAAAGATAATCTCCAACCATATCACTATACTCCTGTCCATAATTTGTTACCTCAAGATTTACCAGTTCGCCTACAGTTTGCTTAATTTATCCTAGGTAAACAAACCGAAAACCAGGATTTTCTTAATAACCTCATTTTCACCGATGAGGCGACGTTTACAAGGCGAGGTGTTTTTAATTGATAAAACAATCATTTGTGGGACTCCGAAAACCACATGCTCTAAAGGAACGACATTTTCAGCATGAATTCAAGGTAAATATTTGGTGTGGTATCTGGTTTTTATTGGCCGTTTTGACCTTCCTCCTGAAATCTGAACGGGCCTCTCTATTTAAACTTCCTTGAACAAAATTTAAACACACTATTGGAAGATGTACCACTAGCCATAAGGCGGAACATGTGGTTTATGCAAGACGGGGCACCACTACATTTTTTCTGCCAGTACGCCAATACCTGAATGAACATTTTCCTCACCGGTGGATTGGGCGTGGCAGTGAATTTGTTCGCCCACCTAGAAGTCCAGATTTCAACCCTCTAGACTTCTCAATATGATCACAAATGAAGGACATGGTTTACAAGGAAACAATTAAAGCAGCTGCTAATATTATTAAAAATAATCGACAAATGTTATTTAATATCGAAAGATTTTTAAGGATACGCCTTACAAAGTGTATTGAAGTGGAAGGCGGTCATTTTGAGCATTTACTTTGAAGTTTTCTTTTATTACTGTTAGCGATTATTTGTTGCCTTTACTGTTGTTACCCGCATTGTAGTAATTTAATAGAATAAATTGATTTTACAACAAACAAAATTCATTAAATGTTTAAAATGCAAATATCTCAAAAACTGATAGTTACACGAAATGCCTCTTTTGTTGAAAATGTAACTGCCTTTTAGATTTTCTAGTCATTTTAGCCATAGCTCGTTAGGCAAAAAAGATATGTTGTAATTTACTTAAGTAACAGGGTGTAACCAGCATTAAATTCGTAATTCTCTTGCCAAAAAACATAAAGTTGCCAATTTGCTAGACGATACTGCTTAAAATCACAAAATTATTGAGAAATTTCAGATTAATATTCCAACTCTGAACACCCTGTATCTCGTAAACCTGAAATATTTGGATAAGGCATGTTACGCTCAAACACCATATTTTGGTGTGTAGTATCTCCAGTTCCGACATTGCCCATTCTTAATGAATCACCCTGTATACGGGCTACTTGGTCATTAAGCTCTTAATTGGTATCTATTTCATAATAACAAGAACTCAGTAATCAGTAATCAGAATATCCTAAATGGTTTACTCCAGGAATCATACGCAAAATTAAACATAAAAACCGTATTAGGCAATCTTATAGAAAATACAAGTATTCTGTTTATTTGGAGAGAATTAGAGTTCTCCGTCGTGAAATTAAGAGAGATATTCGAACAGCTTATAAAGATTTCATTTCTAAATCCGAATCTTCAATCTTCATCAAAGGATTATGGGACTACATAAACTCCAAGCGCAATGTTACCAGAATGCCTGGCGTTTTAAACTTCAATGATGTGCAGCTATCAAATTCTGATGATATTGTGAACGCTTTTGCCGGCCATTTTTCCAGCACCTTTAAGTTGCGCTTACCCGATGCCGTTCCTGAGGATTTTCATGGTGGTGATCACTCTCCGAGTTTTGGTGTCGGTGTGAATGTGCTGCATCGGTTCCGCGTGTGTCCTGAGGAAATTACCCGTGCCGCCAAAAAATTGAAGCCTTCGATGACTATGGGCCCGGACAACATTCCAAGTTTTCTAGTTAAGGACTGTATTTCTTGTCTGTGTTAACCTCTTAGTTTTATTTTTAACTTAATTTTAACTAATGCTGTATATCCTGTTGCTTGGAAAGTATCGAAAGTTTATCCTGTTTTCAAGTCCGGTGATAAAACTAACATACAAGATTACAGACCGATTGCTGATATTTGCAATTTTTCGAAATTGGTTGAATGTATTTTATCGGACGTTCTCTATAGTCATTTTTCGTCATTAACTATTGCTGAACAACATGGTTTTATTAGAGGAAAATCCACTCTAACCAATTTATGTGAATTTGTACAAAATTTGTCAAGTGCACTTGACGCAAGGTTGCAGGTCGATGTAGTTTATACGGATATGTCTAAGGCATTTGATACTGTGGACGTGGATATTCTCCTGAGCAAGCTGGATAGCATCGGTCTCTGTGATAATCTTATCAAATTGTTTCATTCAATGTTGCACGGTAGAAGGCAGTTTGTTGAATATAGAAATGATAAATCTGCACAATTCAATACACCAACTGGTGTGACACAAGGCTCAATTCTTGGTCCTTTACTTTTCAATATTTACATTAATAGTGTAAAGGAGCAGTTGTCATGTCCGTTTTTGCTATACGCAGATGATTTAAAAATATTCAATGTAATTAATTCGGAATCTGATTGTGTTGCACTGCAGAAGTCTATTGATTCCTTTGTTCAGTGGTGTAGCCACAATAGACTGACAGTCAATATCACTAAATGTTGTGTACTAACTTGTTCTCGCAAAATCAGTAATTTTATTTTTGATTATAATATAAATGGCATTATTTTGGAGAAACGCTCTCGAGTTCGGGATCTTGGCGTCGTCATTGATAGTCAGCTGTCCTTCTCTCCGCACATTGAGAAAATTTGTGAGGATGCTTTGAAGATGCTCGGTTTTGTAAAGAGAAATACCAGAGGTTTTGTAAATATTGATACGCTCTTGTCTTTATATTATTGTTATATTAGAAACAAATTAGAATATTGTTCATTGTTCAGGAGCCCCCATTATGACAATCATGTAAATGCCCTGGAAAGAGTTCAACGAAGGTTTTTGAAATATTTGTATTTTGTTAAATATCACGCTTATCCTGTACGAAACTCGCCACAATGTGTTTTACTTGCAACCTTTTCTCAATCTGCGTTAGCCGATAGAAGATGCTACTCTTCTGTTTTGTTTTTGTATAAGTTAGTTGATGGCAATTTTGTATCTCAACCATTGTTACAGATGCTAAAATTTCAGATCCCGCGACCAGCTAGTAGATACACTACTCTGTTTAGCTATGAAGTCACTAGTACCATGCACCACTTTAATTCTCCACTATATACTGCTGTGAGAAACTATAATAAGTACAACCAAACCCTTGACCTGTTTTGTGGTAGTAGCTTAACATTTAAGAAAATTTCTAAAAGTGTAATAACTGGTATTCCATAGTGTTTATTTCTCTAATTCCACTCTGACTTTATGTACTTTTTTTCATTATTGTCTTTGTTATACATAAATTAATTCATTTTTTGTATTCTTTGAATCATAGAATTTAATTCAATTTGTGCATACATGAACATTTTTGCTGACTGTTTCTGTTTTTGTATTTATCCTGTAATTGGACTTAATTGTCTGCTGGATAATAAAGTATTATTATTATTATTATTATTATTATTATTATAACATCTCGTTATTGGTGTGCTACGCAAATATGCAAATTACGTTTATAAAGTTTATGCTTTGACATGTGTGGCGTAACTTTCTCTTATTGTAAGTGGTAGCTCCGTTAGTAGTGACAGACTGGTAATGCTAAATTAAGCATATTATAAAAAAAATTGAAGGCTAGATGTCTCTTTGAGCCTCCTAAGGAATTAGTCCGCCAATGAGTTAATAGCTTGTTGAATATCCTCTACAAAAAAAAAACAAGACTGAAGACCAAGCCTAAGCCAATAATTTCCTTTTACACCTAAAGCAGACAAAAATGATAAGAGAACATAAAGCTGTTTTCCAAAATTTCCCACAATAGCCGCTACAGCGAGGTCTACATTCATTTCACGTACCCAGCGAACAAGACATAATTCCAATTTATATGGCAGAAATAATTCCGCCGTAATCTTGGGGCATGTTCCCTGTGTTATTAAAAGTAATTAAGACATTCCTCCGACGTACCAGCAGGAGAATGGATTTGGCATCGTGACATGCAGACGTGTAGATCTGAATCAGCCTGACAAGCTCATTTCGGGCATGTCGAAAGCCTACCTACCGATGAACCGCGGTGATTGTTTGGAAATACGTCACGAATTAATAAATCATTTAGTCAAGTACGCACACGAAACGCTTCGAGCTTTAAGCACGCAGGGAATGAATACGGGAGTAGTTTGGTGAAATGGCAAGTCTTACTCGCTTACTGCCTATTGACGTCACTAGAATGAAATTTCTCTTAGCGGTAAATTTGAATGATCATACAGGACATCCCACCCAGTCAGCCTTCTAGCTTATTTATTAATTTATACCCATGGTCTAGCTTAGGTCTTTTGGCGTCCACTGTCATTTTACGAAAAACATTTAATGTTGACGCAATCGATACTGTTTGTAATACTGATCATTTGCTTGTGTGTTGCTCTGTACTTTTTGATTCGGAAAAAAATGCACTAAGCATTTTGTATATCGAGATTATTCTAACTTTAATCTTGCTGATTCTTCTCGCGATGCATCTCTTATTCAATCGAATGATATTTGCACCAATGACGATATAGACGTGCAAGTGGATATGTTAAATGATGCAATATTGTGTCTGTTCGATTACCATGCACCTTTACGTGCAATTAAAACCAATAAGCCTCACCGACCGTACATTACTTACAACATAAAAAAGATGACAGCTCTAAAAAATAAAGCGCATAAAAGATTTATTAAACAAAAAACTGCATCATCCAGAAAATATTATATAGACCTAAGAAATTACGTAAAATTAGCAATTAAACGGGAGAAGCAAGCTCACATAAAGCGTATAGTCACAATGAGTAAAATTAACAATAAAAAGTTGTGACAACATTTTAGCCAACTTGGTGTCCCCACAAAAGTAAAGTCAAATGGAAATTTGCCCGAGGATCTGCTAAACCCTGAGGCAATAAATGATTTTTTCTTGAAGGTTGCTGGACAAACCGAGGTTGACCTTGATACCCTACATTTTTACAGGCATAATAAATTAAATAATAGTCCTTTCATCCTTAGGAAAATCGAGGACGCAGATATTTATAATAGTTTAAGATTGATCAAGTGTAATGCATATGGTGTTGACGGAATTAATATTAGAATGATAGATCTAGTAATACCATATTGTTTAAATGTTGTCAAACATATATTTAAGGTTTCCCTTGAGATTGGTGTGTTTCCTCAAACGTTGAAATCTGCTAACGTTATATCCCTGCCCCCTGCCCCGTATGGTGTGTGATCAGGTTAATGAATTTTTGAATATAAACTCTATTTTACCGCCTGTACAGTCAGGGTTTCGTTCGGGGCATAGCACCACAACTGCTCTGCTCAGAGTGACCAATGAAATTGCCACAAATATGGACCGATCCAACAGTACTATCCTTATGCTGTTGGATCAAAGTAAAGCCCCTGACCTCGTAAATTTTTAATTGTTGATTGCTAAATTGAGTTACATAGGTTTTGACCAGGTCGCACAGAGATGGTTTTCAAGCTATCTCTACGGCAGGACGCAGAGAATAATATACTAAGCGATTTTTTACACTCAGATATAAAAGAAACTAGAAGTGGCGTCCCTCAGAGTAGTATCTTGGGGCCTATATTATTCTTACTGCATACTTTTGATTTGCCTGCAGCTTTGTTTAGTTCACAGATTCAGCTTTATGCTGATGACGCTCAGCTGTATCTTCCTTGTATCACAGATGTTGATAATGCAATAACTGTTATTAATCATGATTTAAATTTGTTTTCCAAGTGGTGCAGAAACCATGGTCTAAAGCTTAATCCTAAAAAATCTATTGCTATGTGCATTGGTAATCAGCATTGCAGTCACCTTGTGTGTTCAAATTATAGTGTTACTATTGATGGAACTGTGCTTGATTGGGTAGGCTCTGCTAAAAATTTGGGTGTCGTCTTTGATAGAAGTTTGTGTTTTAACAAACATTGCCAAGAAGTGTACAAAATATGTCTTTTTAAATTAAAAACCACGTACGGCTTAAGGGACATCTTGGATGATAATGTATATAAAGTTAAAATTAGTAAAGGCATTAATTTATCCTCATATAGATTATTGTTCTCAAGTTTACTATCATTTTATGCCCAAGTACAATCAATTAAAAATTCAACGTGTCCAGAATGCTTTTATAAGATACGTGTGCAAGGTTCCATTCAGAGAGCACATCACTCCATATTTAATTCGTTTAAATGAACCAAGAATTAATCTCAGAATGGAATACTTATATAGCATACTATTGTATAAGATTTATACTAACAGGGTACCTTCTTGTCTAACAGATATTCTTGTGAGACGCTCTCAATTCATGATGATGTCAATGTTAGATATAATCTTTTACCGTGCCTCAACATCGCACATCAAAATTTGAGGGTAGTTATGGTTACATAGCTCCTACATTATTGAATAAAATTCTTGATATCGTAGAGCTGCCACTGGCGACGTTCAGTCGTCGTCTTAGGCATAGTTTTTTCAGTAATTTGCAATTAGATTGATTTGTACGTTACTTTTTCATATATCGCGTTTCATGTATATTTGTTTGTAAACCGGGGAGTGGTAGAATGACTGACGTCAAATCTCCTACCTTTTGTGTACATTATTTTGCACAATAAATAACTTTATTATTATTATTATTATTTAAAGAAATTGAAAATATTTTCTAAGATAGAAAAGATGAGAAGTGGGGTTTTCACAGTTTAATGGTAGAAGGAAAATTTTTTACTACTAACTCTTAGTGTTTCTAGCGGTTGTTAAGATATACAGGTTGCAATCTAGAGAATCGTCAATTATCTTTTTTTTTCTAAAATTTCAAAGCAGTCGCTAGAGAGTAAACTAAGTGGTAAGAAAACTGTTCAGAGTGTCTTGTGTATTAATCTAGATGAGACGAATTCAAACCATTCAGGAAGTAGCTTTTCGGTAGAAAAAGAAATCAACACAAAGCGCAAAAAGCAAACCTAAGCATGTCGGAAACTCTTACATGACATCACAGGTGACGTAAAGAAAAATATCCTGGTTTACCTGCTACAATGTGCCCTTTAACTGGTCTCAAAGTTCACGAACTGCAGACCCTAAAAACTTATGTCCCGCATGATTTGATTTCACGGTCCCTACTGCAACTCCGGCCATTTCGAGGATTGCAACCACCCAGGCGTGAGATAATTCAAATCTTTTAATAAATATAAAAGCTTCGGTTTGACGGGACCCCACGTATTCCCCCGGGACGGAGTGAAGGATCCGGCGTTTCCAAATCCGGCAAATAGTAACAGTTAAGACTTAATTTGAATAAATTTGTCGCCCGGAGTGAAACATAAAAATCCGGCGGAATGGAAAACGTAACGACCACAGTAAATTATGATACGGATCTAACGAGCTAGCTAGTGGCTTAATACGAGTAGCGGCGTGGAATTGTTAGTTCGTCCTTTTGTTTTTGGTTTGGCAAAATTGAATTTAGATTTTATCGGCGGTAGTAGCGTGTCAGGGTTGTTACGGAGAAATATTTCGCAGACGTGGTGCAGAAAAATGAAGACTGAAACAGAGGGCACAGACGCTCTTATATACAAGATGATTGTGCATGTAAGCAAAAAAGTTCAGATATATACATCCTGGATTGCTTTGTTTTAGAAGTATACCTAATTAAATATCTAAGGTTCACAATTTGGAAGTTATTATAGAAGGTGCTACCGCGGGACGAGACGATTAATTAATGGAACACAAAAAATATTTATTAAATACTGTCATATGTGTGAATGATTACATTACAAATATCAATAAGACCACAAAAAATGAAAATACCATATAATATAAATGAGTAGTTATCAGAATACTAATAATTTGTATACGGGGTATACATAACAATAATCATTTTAGAACAGCAACCAAAAAATACTGAAGGAAGGAAGAGTTTGACAGGCTAACTATGCCTTCAACATTATTAAATAGGTATGAAAGATGATGTACCTCCAAAACAATTTTATGAAAGATTTCAGTCTTGCTTTGATCCTTGGGTGAAAACAACGGCCTTATGTTTAGTAGTGTTGTGACTTGGCATTGAAAGTTGTAGCATTTATTAAAGACAGAAAATAAAAGTATGACCCATAATTTTTGTGAAATGCAATGTATAACGTAGAGCATAACTTAGGTACCTTACTAAGTACTACAGAAAACGAACTCCTGAGATTGTCCGCTTGATTTTGAATTAGACATTTATTGAAAAAGTCAACCTATTGCAATCGTTCCGAAACGATCAATGTTAGAAAACATGCAGCTGATTTTATGTCACCTAAGTTTATTATTGTAGGAACCAACGTTATGTAGATAATATGTTTTCGGAATGATCGCTGTCACCATAGAACACTGACAAAAAATAATTAGTCTGACATGAGTTGAAACAAAATTTTGAAAGTCATATGTACAACGTGCCAACCTGATGAAAGAGGTAGCCATCAACAATTTGCAGTTTAAGCCAAACTGTTGGTATAGGTATGTAAATAATACTTTTATTTACTGGCGCCACGGTATAGAAGAGTTAGGTAGGTTTCTAAATCATTTGAGCAGTCAAAATCCTGACATAAAGTTTACTATGGAATTAGAAAACAATGGTATTTTACTTTTCTTGAATATCCAAACACTGGCTAGTTGGGACACAAGATTTACAGAAAACCAACACACACAGACATATATTTATATGCCACATCTCACCACGCTTCCACTCAAAGAAATGTATCATCTTAAATCAGCATTAGTGAGAAATGATTATAGCAGTAAGAATAATTGGTCAATTTTTAATAAAAGTGCTCGTCTAAATCAAGTAAATTTCCAGCCAGGAGGGTACTTAGAAAGCATATTATTTTGGCTGTTGATAGTACGCATAACAATTACTTGTTCTTGCGGCAAGCGTTACATAGGTCAAACTAGAAGGAAAAGTAGGTACGCGTTTGAAAGAACACATACGTGCTACTAGACTGCAGCAGATAGATAAATCTTCCATAGTTGAACACTAGTTGACTTTGATGAATAAAAATATTACACATAGAAAAATATTATCATAAACGTCTAATAAAAGAAGCTATAGAAATTTGTAGAAATACTAATAATTTTAATAGGGATTGTGGAAATTATGAGTTGGGTGACATTTGGAAGGCTATTTTGTAGTTTGTGTTAACAATATTGTCAATTTCTATCAAATGCACGAAAAGAGGCTTTATTTCAACCAATATATGGCAATCCTCTTTTGTTATCGAAGATAATCCATAGTTCACCATTATTCTTTACCGTTTTCAATTATTATGTTCTTTAAACCCGTAATTACAAAAACAAATCAAATCTCCACCAAATTCGATACTGCACTGAAGACAGGCATAAATAAACGGTGGCAAGTTTAACAATTACTACACGTAATTATAACCGCTTTGAAAAATAAACAGGCGCCTCCAGATAAGCAATTATTACGCGAGCAAAAAATCCGTGCATAAATCTTAAAGCCAGCCTTAACGAGATGCTTAAACCCACGGAGTGCMGCTAATTYATACGCTGGATGATTAGCCAGGTCGGTATCGCTGAAATTTACCGACCCTGTTGAATTTTGTAGCTTAATCTCTATAATTGGCGGTCTCATTGAAGGGACGGATCAGATCGATCAACTTTCTTTCTCGTCTCATCGAATACACCAATAGGTCGGTTAATGGGCTTCGTCACGAATGGGAGAAGTTGCTTGCGGGCCTTGATACGACCCTGCGAGATCGGCGGTAGTACTTAAATTATGAGGTTGTGTTACAAATCAAATCGGAGGCAGGCCAATCTGCACGCGCTGTAAGCGAAGCCGAAAATGTTAAATTACGCCAAAACCCACACGGAAAGTGTGGATGGTTTGATAATTTTGCAATTAGTACTTTAAAAGAAGTGATAATAACAAAGGATGTATTAGTAAAAAAATTAGTACTCTGAATATACTCTAAAATAACACTAAGCGAAGCTTGAGCAGGCCCACTCTAGTATAGTAAAAAATTGGCTACATTGTTAGAGTAAATTTTACAGTGATTTTTACTCTAGCCAAATGTAATTTTTGACACTAGATTTGAATAAAAATGTATTTATTCTAGAGTGAAAATACTCTCTAATAGTGTTAGCTAATAGTGTGCGATATACCTTACTAGAGCGTTAATTAACTCTCAGGATGAGTTCTGCTTACACTCACTAGTTAGAATTAATGAGATACATTTAATAGAGCGACGGAGTAGGAAGCAAAGCAAAATAAAATACATATGAATATTATAATATATTTTATTATGTATCAAGAGTGAATAAATACCTAGGTACTAAGTACCAGCAGGTACTTGAACAGGTTTGCGTTATTTGATATGGTTCTTTATAAAGCAGTAAACGAAAGTCAATTACTTTAACTAAAATAACATGTTCAGCTTGGAAACTTGCATAAACGTTTAACAAGTCTGTTAAACGCCCTTGAAGCACTGGATTAAATGTTTGGAAGAAGATTTAGATGTGTGATCGACGACTTATTTATCATTATTTATACCAATGAAGTGCCATTGTGCAAGTATTCCTTTCCTGTAGAAAGCAATTCCAAAGCACAAATAATTCCAAAACGCCAAACACATTCACGTTCACGTGTACGTCGAACGCCACATGACACGGTAGCAAACAGTGTTGCCAGTTGCCACTGGCACAGATAGGAGTTTCGCTAGATCGCTTTAAGTAATCCGCTGGATAGAGTAATCTATTAATATAAAACGAAATTTATTATTATTTTTGTCACAAATAGTTAGTTAGTTACCTATTCATTATGTTAGAACGTTTAAAATTTCGTTCTCGAGCTTATCGTGTTCCTTCTGAACCAATAATTTTATTACGTAAAACACACAAGGGCCAAAGACATTTCAGTTGTTAAATTTTGTATTGGTAGGTAAAGTGTACACGAAATATTTTTCCAAGCAAAGAAAATACAATAATTATCGACTCATCTAGCCTAAATAAGTCGCTTCTGTTTCATATCTAAGTTACCCATATGATTCATTTGGTAATTCTATATCGCTTGTAATATTGAGGTTTAAATACTAAATTGTAATAGCTAATAATAAACTAAAAATATTTTATCGCGCTAAAAAATCCACGAACTGCTAAAACCTATTTTTCTTTCTAGGCGAGAGTTTAAATTTACCTGCAAAACCTCTAAGTTGGCAACAGTATGGCACAGCGATATGTTACAGATGGCGCGTTTTGAACTCCAATCTCTACTAGAGCTCTCGTTACTCTTAGCAGACTTACTTTTACTCTAGATATTTTCAGTGGCTCTAGTTGGAGAAAAAAGAGGGTAATTAGTGTAAAAACTACATTCGTTTAGAGGTATTTTGCAAATAATCGATATACTAGAGTGAAAATTGATTAAAATGAAAATTAGAGTGGTTTTTGCTCTATCGTGTTTCCTCGGACAATATTTTTACTGTGCAGATATTCATTTAAGAAATGCGGTCATCCGACAAAGCTCTCCTTGCGAATCTGTACGACGCCATTCGCTTGCGGTTCACAAGCCTGAAGACCCCGAGCGAACGGTTCATTCCAAACGAAATAATGCGAATGCAACTCAGAATGCTCAGGTAATGCGAACACATTCCAGCCGCGGAATAATTCCATCTTTTCACGGATGACTTCCCGTATTTTATCTTGTAGATCGTGACTGCATAAGGCACAAATACGCGGCGGAAAAAAACACAGGCTTCAAAGTTCCGCAGGAGAATAATTCCAGTTTAATAAGTGCCCCGCCTTTGAAACACGAGTCTTGTAACTTTGTATTTGATTAAAGGAGGAGACGGCTAATTAAATCTGTTTTTTGGGAATATTGTTAAAGGAAGAGGGTATTATTGTGCTGTATTTACAGAAATATTTGTTAGCACAGCAATATTGTTGGGAAAGAAGCTTAAGAGGTATAAGCACGATGCTCCTACAGTACTTTAAATAATCTACCGAGTCCTCAATTGAACACTCTGAAATAAGTATAGRATAAAAAAGATCTTTACTGAGAGAAAGGAAAGAAAAAATACAAACTATAAGAACATCAACAAACACAACTGTTTAGTGTTTAATAACACTATACTAGAAGATGTGCAAATTGGCTAAGAAACTGATAAATTGGAGTTCATTCCTCTACTTAATGTTTCGGATACTGTCGATGTTGACGGTGCAGAGATGATCGAAAATTGCTGCTCAGTTGAATTAGTAAAAATTCTTTTTGAAATTTTTACTTTATTTTCTATACTGTCTTCTACACAAGCTTCTGCAACTCCACTACTACTCCAACCACCGTGTATCTTCAAAACTTGAACGTCGCCTCTACTGTCGGCCAGAAAAGTGGCTGAAGTTCTACGGAAACAATGTCCTCTGAAACTGTTCGGCTCCGGTAGACCTAAGAACGCGACAATTTTCCTTGGGATTTTGTAGAAGGTGTTTTGGTTGCACTGTGCATGTGCCTTCTTTATTATACAGGGTGGCCCATTAGTGCGTGGACGGAATATTACGCAATTGTTATTATAGTTTTTAAAATTCTGCGAGTGCAGCGTGGTAGAGGGTGCTTAAGTCTACAAAATAAAAATATTTTTCCTCCTCTCCCCACATATACGGGGGTGGTTCAATACATTCTTATATATTTTTAAATGGAAGACCCTGTATATTATTACATTTTTTGATTCCTCTTTTAATTTTAATGGGACTTAATATAACATATATGGAGTCTAAAATATACTGTTGTAAAGTTATTTAATTTTTTTACAAAATTTTGACACATCGGAAAATTAGTATATTTTAAAAACCTTTATAGTTAGAGGTTTGCAGTTTTCACAGGGATGTTACTAATAAAATGCACATCACCTGTAGATATAAAGGATTAATATAAGAATAGTTAGTAATACTAAAATTTACTTTAGAAAATTGATCATATTCAATCCCAGCCAACTCGATTTTTTTAAATAGCACCCTATTTTATTTTCCCCGTAGTTCAATGTGCAAATTAATTTCCTCTTATATGATATAAAGAAGTATGTATTTATCTCTAATAGTTTTTAAGAAAATTGCATATTTTTAGGTTTAGTTATATTTTAGTCCTTTCTAGAGTAGGCTATGGAGAATAAAATGAATGCGCCTGTTAGCTTCAAACTGTCAATGTTTGCTTGATGTCAGTAGTTCTACTACATATGTATGTGTTTATCTTCAATCATTTTTGATAAAATGATGTTTGTACTGCTTTAGTCATATTAACATTAATATAATATTTAAAATTAAAAAAAACAAATAAATATAGGCAACATATGAGTATTATGATTTAATTGAAAATTCAAAAACATCGTTAAAAAGCAAGAGCAACAAACGTAACCCATAACAAAATAAAAAAATAAAAGTAGGTGGTAGGTGAGAACGAAATAAAAAAATACAAGAAACGTAACACAACAAAACATAAAAAAGTAACAAAAGTGACCGAAAACAACAAAGCAACAAAATGCAAGGAACGTAACACAACTAAATAACTCAAAAGTAACAATAGTACGCGAATACAAGGAGACAAAGAAGTACAAGGAACGTAACAAGTAACAAAATAACACAAAGTAACAAAAGTATGTGAAAACAAGGAAACGAAGAATGTAATGGCACTGCAACCTACAACAAATGTTCAAAACGGCCACCGTTGTGGTGTAAATACATTTTAACACTACTACGAAATGAAACCACCACCCTAGTTAAGATTTCGGGTGTAATATTCCTGAACGCTTCCCTTACTCTATTTTTCATATCTTCCACCGTCGTAGGTGGAGTATGATAGACAATATTTTTAATATAGCCCACAAAAAAGTCAATCGGTGTTAGGTCAGGTGACCTTGCTGGGTAATTAACTGGTCCTGCTCTTTCTATCCATTTTTCTGGAAATCTGTTGTTAAGCCACATTGTCACTATTTGGCCATTGTGGGCAGGAGTTCCGTCGTGTTGAAAATACATGTCCCTCACGTAAGCCAAAGGAACATTTTCCAGCAAATCAACTTTCGTCCAACTCTTGATGCAGTTGTAACCGGTAAGGATGTAACCTATTTTTGTTGTACCAAATTGCGGCTTAGTTGCCTACAACTTATATGCGCGTCTTCTACGACGGCAGCCATGACGTTAAATTCATTTTCTTCAGCTAAAGAATTCTTTGCCCTACCATACTTATTATACACCACATATCCTGTCAGCAAAAATCTATTCAAAACTTTTCTGAAAGTGTCTTCCTTCGGATTTCTTTCCCTATCAGGAAACCGTGCAGCGTAAACTCGACTTGCCAATAAGAGATTTTTATCGGACTCTCCCAAGATGAACACCATGTCAACTAGTTTATTTTGAGAATAATTAGTCAATTTAAAAACTAGGTACACTAAACACGTAGATAAATCACTAATAACTCTAAGCAACCATTGACAGTTTAAAGTTAATAAAAGCGCATTCATTTTTTTCTCCATAGCCTACTATAAAAATACTAAAATACAACTAAACCTAAAAATAAGATATTTTCTTAAAAACTATTAGAGATAGATGCATACTTCTTTATATCATATAAAAGGAAATGAATTTGCGCATTGAACTACCGTGAAAGTAAAATAGGGTGCTATTTAAAAAAATCGAGTTGGCTGGGATTGAATATGATCAAATTCCAAAGTAAATTTTAGTACTACTAACTATTCTTATATTATACCTTTATATCTACAGATGATGTGCATTTTATTAGTAACATCCCTGCGAAAACTGCATAACTCTAGCTATAAAGGTTTTTAAAATATAATAAATTTCCGAAATGTCAAAATTTTGTAAAAACATTAAATAACTTTACAACAGTGTATTTTAGACCCCATATATGTTATATTAAGTTGCATTAAAATTAAACGAGGAATCCAAAAATGTAATAATATACAGGGTGCTCCATTAAAAAAATATGAGAATGTATTGAATCACCCACCGTATATGTCGGGGGAGGAGCGAAAATATTTTTATTTTGTAGATTTAAGCATTCCCTACCACGCTGCACTTGCAGAATTTTAAAAACTATAATAATAATTGCGTAATATTCCGTCCACGCACTAATGGGCCACCCTGTATATAGAGTTTACGGTGGTCCACACGTTTGGGTCTGAGCTTGCAGTACTTGTACCTGTACCTGTAAATCTCCATGCCGTCTATTCCATCTTCCTATGCTACTGTGAAAACACGTTTTTTTTTTTGTTTTTGTGTCGTGTAATGTAACTACTAAGATATGCCCGCAATCTTCTACGTCATCAACTGTCAGAAGTCGCAATTCTCCATACAATTATTAATGAAGTTCTTCACATTGTCCGTTGAAAACACTTTTGACTTTTTTGTGACATAACCGTCATTTTGACGCTTAAGATATGCCAGCTATTTTTATAAGCAGAAATGTCCACGTTTTCCTTTAACTATATAGTGCTTCGTAGCATTGAATACACAGACCAGAGTGTTGAAGCTTTGGGAGTTTTCACGTGTAAGAATATTTAAAATTAGTTCTTGTAATGAATTTCATAAAGTGAAACAACATTTTCATAAAAGTACGCAATTAGAATGTTTTCATTTGCTCCTTGCACATTTTTTTCATTTCTACAGAGACAAAACTGTTGGTGAACTTTCTCGTACTTGACTCTGCTTCTGATACTAATTCCAGAATTTCGTCTTTAATTTCACTTGATTGATTAATTTTGCAGTTTACAGGATGTTTTGTTTCTATGTCGACAAGTCACACAAACTTGACACAGATTACTTTGAAAACAGGAAAACAATTTATTTTTAAAATTACTGTAAATATCGCGATATATACGAAAAAATACGAGTTTCACGCGTAAGAAAAGTGGGTTTTCTTTACTTGTAAAACTACTATTTCCCAATTCTGTTAGTAATATTTTCTCGAAACAGATATGGTGTTTGCTGGATAGAAAATAATATACTATAATAGCTACACCAATTCCTTTTCAGAAATAATTAATTCTGGGGCTGCTGCTTCTGTTTTTATATATATCCCATATCAACCGGTCCGAAATTCTGAACACGTCCAAACCGGAAGATTGAATTCAGGGGAAATAGTTCGAGACTACCTAAACATCCTGCTGAGTAAGACAGTTTTCCCGTGCTAGCTAAATCAAATAAACATTTCCTCGTTTGCAGCTTGCTAAATACCGAGGCGTGAGAAGAAATTTCATTAAGCGTTCGATAAATTTTGTCACTCGGTGGACTCTCTTGGCTGTTTCTGACGAGAAGCAGACTTCGTTCTATACGAGTTACTGTAGTCATTGACTTGTAAATACTTTATCGAGAGGTCAAATATTTTAGGACAAATTAGGACAGGAAAGTTTCTTTGATTTTTATTGTAATGGAAATTGAGATTCTTTAGTTTTTTAATGATGCATATTACAGTATCTCATATGACTACAAATTAAACTCGAGCTCACACCCACGTTATTTAGAGTCATTCTTGCTCATATAATGTAATAATCCCATTATCCCACTAGTAAAGAGTTATCCTGAATCATAAGTTCAGTGCATCCACACTAACTTACCTCTCTAATAAATCACTATATCTACCCCACCATTTCATTACAAAAAGTATATTCAACAAATTGTTTTCTACCCGCTACTTGATTTACAATCAAACATACTTAGCTTACTTAAAACTATACAGATATTAACCTCGTCAAATGCTTTTGATAAGTGCTTATGTTTAGCACCAGAAACTGTACGTGTTCATACAAGTTCATAACAGTAGAGCGCCCATCAATGAATCTCATTGTTGGCCTGTGTTATACAAAATTTGCCAATTTGCTCATTTAAAAATAGGAATGATGCTGGAGATTGTCCAGATTAGTTGGTATACTGAGCATGAAAGCAGATATACAATAAGAAGAAAGTGTGGAATATTGTTTGGACTACAAAAATTATTAGCTTTGATCTTCTTGATTGATGCTGCTAAAATGATCAAAAATGCAAAATGCCTTCATTTCCAGATCCTTTAATTTAATCCGAGACACTGTTGATTTGTCCAGATCCAACCTAGTAAAGTATCAAGCAACGATCTATGAGACTGACTTATGCAGAGGGTTTTACAGCTTGATGGTCGGTCGTCCTAAACTATTGGGATTAGTGGCATGCTTCAAAGTTCCCAAATGTGCCGTATTCAAAAAAAATCTTGTTGGCTAAAATTTTAACTTTTCCACTATAAATTTTTGATATTTGTTGGTTGTGATAATTAAGCAATCAATTAAACATAGAAGCTTTTATAACAAATTTTATTTAATGCAGACCTGATGCTAACTGGCGCTTACGTGCGATCTGTTTTTATGTGATACTTTATTGGGTTCAAATTTTCCGATGTATAAAATAAAAGCCTTTGCATGTCATAACGAATTTACACAAATTTAATATAAGAACATACAAATAAGTAGAAAATTAGAAAAAATTTACAATAGTGCACAATAAAATTTATACACGGTATCGATTATGTTCATTACAACTTGTTAATAAGCACATTACATGAGTCACAAATTAAAAAAAAATTACTCACTACCACTTTTACTGCTAAAATCACGATTAACTTCGATTATTAATTCTTGTACATTATTCGCTCTGTACCGATTTTCAATGTCCAGTACATGCCGCACTGAATTTCTCCATGCAACGTGTCTAATTTTTAGCAGCATTTCATTGCTAAATTTTCCACCGGTGTTCCCTCGTCGAATTCTTTGTTTCAACTGCCCCCATATCATTTCAATGGGGTTGAAAAATGCAATGATATGGGGGTAATCGTAGAATGGTGTGTCCACATTCAGAAGCGAGAATGTCAATTTTAAATTTCTTCGAAAATTTTTATGTGCCAAGCACTTTTTTTGTAGTCCTTTTCGAAATATAAATCTCCTTTTCTTAAAAACTCTTGAAAGGTTGCCTTATTAGTTGTATTTGGAATTTTATCCAGTTGCTCCGAATAGTAACTATAGCGTTGTCCATTACTATGACGCTGTTTGGTGGCAATTTGGGCAATAAAATGTTTTTGAACCAATTTTCAAACATTTCCGCATTCATATCAGAATGATAATCGGCGCTTGTTTCTTTTAAGTTTTTACATCGAAGACACAGGGCTCCAGGAATGAAACCATTTTCACCTCCTGCGTGTAGAATCATTATTCTTTTTCGTTTTGACGCCAGAATATTGACGTTGCACTTGGTACGCTTGTATGCTGTAAAACTTTAAAATATAAGTAAACACATATGCTTTCAATACCGTTTATAGTAGAAGTAGAATAGCTCCGATTTCTTCTTATTTCCAAAAAAATATACAGGTAGAAACTACGTTTATGACCCTCCGGATTGAAAGGAAATTTCAACCTGTGAAGAAATAGGTCAGAGGAGATCGCACACCGCGATCAAAACTTAGAAAGTATGGGCTGCCGCATTTCAAGATTGTTGCTTGCAACTATAGCTGCATTTCTCACAGAAGTCGATGGTGATTTTCGTAAACACTGTTTTTACTCGTTTTATATTCCTCGGGGTTCTGTGGGGCCTTGGACGTCCTAGAATTTTTCGGGATGCTGCTCTTCCGGTATCTCCGTACCCTTTTATTATTCTATAGATGATGGTTCTTCTAACTCCCCCTTGTTTAAAGTGTTGTATACACTCTGATTTACCGTATTGTTCATAATGCTGAACAGCTCTTTTGCAGAGCTTTTATATTCTAATTGTTTCATTGTTTTAAATTGGAAACTAACACAAAAACACAGTTTAACAAATAAGCACCAACAATAATAGATGTCAGTATGATGATTTTGTTTTACTCAAAGCTACCCACGATTTATTACAAAAAATCAACTTTGTTTCTTTATTAATGACACCAGTGTCTCCATTATCGAAATAACTGACAAACCAACAAATGGACCATCACCTTCCCCATGCAAGGGGTCAGATATCAGATGTCGGTGATGCCTAACTACCCGTTATCAGTATAAACCGATCACCATTAAGATGCAGATAACACGTACCCACCATAACGATTTCTTATCGGGTACGACTGTGAAGCGCTTGAATAAATAGTGGCAATCCGCGCAACAAGCCATTCGTTCATTTGAAATTTAAAAAGCCATTCACACGCAAAACACCGGCTATTAATAAGATCGGAGCAGCTGCCCCGTGGGTCACCTCCGCCTCTTTCTCTCGCTGGCTGAGCGCGGACGATAAGGACGTCAGCATCCCCGCGAATAAAGAGATGGCCATGAAAGTCAACGGCGGAGTTGATTTATTTGCGGCCGCGCCGCAAGTGAGGACACCTACCGCTGCAAATTACCGGTGAGAAAGAAGAAATCGGCCACAGTGCGATTGCAGAGCGCCCCTTTGGGTAATGAAGGTGTTCGGATGGGAGAAAAGCTGCCCGTGGTAGATAATAATCGTGGGAGTCGCGGCATATTTAACACTTGTGGTGTGCGGCGGTCTTTGGTTGGACTTCTTTAGCAGTCTGGTTTACCGAGATGTGCGAGAAGCAAAAATACAGGATGTTTCACGAATGATAGTGACCCTGACGAAATTAAAAATGCAACCCAGTATACATTTGCAGAGGTAACATTGATAATTGGTCATCGGCTTAAAAATATAAAACGTAGAGAGCTGTATAAATTCGTAAACTTTGACATAAACTTCAATCATTTGCTTTAAGTAAATTCGGTATTGTAAAACCAATTTTATTTTTGAAAAATGTTTACTCAATACCAATAATTTAATAAATGCTCAAAATATCGCCCTCCGCTGTTTTCACAAGCTTGAATTCGTGCCCAAAACGATCTTTTAACATGCATTAACATTTCTGGACTGATGGATCTACATGCATCACGTATTTTCTTTTCTAAATGTTCTACACTTTCAATTGGTGTTTGGTATATTTGCTCTTTTACCATTACCCACAGAAAAAAATTCAAAGGAGTAAGTCCGGGCTTCTCGGTGGCAAGGATTAATTGAACCTCTTCCTATCTATCGGTTAGGCAAAACCAAATCAAGATGATTTCGCCCTATTCTATGATAATGCGCAGGTGCCCCATCTTATTGGAACCATAGATCTTGTTTTACTTGTAAATTTACATTTTGGAGAAGTACCGGTAAAATGTTTCTTAAAAAATTTAGATAAGTATTGCTGTTTAAGCTATCGCGAAAAAAATAAGGCCCAACAATTTCATTCGCCAATATTCCGCACCAGACATTCGTCGATTAGATAGTTTGAAAATGTCCTTCTCGAATCCAACGTGGATATTCCTGCGCATAATAATGCATGTTATGTTTGTTAACTCCACCATTATTAGAAAATCTTGCTTCATCTGAGAAGCAAATGTTGTCATAAAATCTTACATTCAAATTTTGGTGTTCCCGAAAAAAGTTACAAAAAGCCAGTCTTTTAGGATAACCTGTCTCCTTTAAGGCCTGAACCAATTGCAAGTGATACGGATGAAATTGATTGCCTTTAATTATTCGGTGTACTGAAGAGAGAAATGTTGCTACTACCCTTTGACTAATATTTTCGTCAATCATTTCCAATACTCTAATTTCACTGTCAAGGCCTGTTGCTGTTCTTTCTCTTGATTTTTTCAGTGGTGGCCAGTTTGTCCTTAAAGTTAATTCAAGTCTCTTGAAAATTGTATCGGCAGGAGCTCTTCTATTTGGAAAACGTTGTCTGTATAAACGGGCTGCAGCGGAAGCATTTTTCTTGCATTCACCATAAATCAAAATCATATGTATCTGTTTTTTCATCATTTGAATACATTTTGACTTTTAATAAATACAGTGACAGGAACCATAGCGCATAGCCGTCATGGATTCCCAATTTATTTTTAAAATAATACCAATATGTAAAATAACCATATTAGTTACGAGAATGTATTTTGGTTGCATTTTTAATTTCGCCAGGGTCATTATCATTCGTGAAACATCCTGTATACATGCTATGGAGAGCCGACTAAGAATCTGGAGCTATATCAAACCAAACACGACTACTCCTGAAACTTTAGCTAACTAATTTTGACAAACTTGTCTTTGGAAGCATCAGTAACTTTAGCTTGATTAACTGAGTGTTTCTTTTCGTACAATAGGAACATTAAAAGTCTGTCGAAATGGTTAATACTGTAAATCTGTACCCGACATGCTGTTTTCCGGGCTGGTTCTCACGTTGCTTATTTGACCTTGACGTTTCAACACTCATGTCGGTGTCTTCCTCAGAAGTGTCTTAGTCCGCTCGGGTATTTATACTCGTCCGGTTCACTGACACGTGGGCGTTATTACGCATGACCGGTTTCCAGATTCCAGGTAGTTCGATGCGTCGGTCTCAGTTATAATTGTGCGGATTCTTCTGGATTTTGAAGGCTTCTTTATACAGTCTCGGCCAGAATCTCGCTGCCCTGGTCAGCATTTGAGCCTCCTCGAATTTGATGATGTGGCCACCCTCCATTCGGTGTTCTGCTACAGCCCACCTGTCACATTGCCGGTCTCGGGTGTCCCTGATGTGCTCCTTGATCCTCGTGCTTTGTTCCTTTCGGTTTGGCGGATGTAAACCTTCCCACAGCTGCATGGGATGCTATACACACCTTGTGTTTGTACCTGATTCTTCTCAGCAACCGTCCGATCTTATCTGTACATCAATTGACGTAGGGTTGTAAACATATTAACAGATAGCCCTCTCAATCTGTGCCTTAGGATATCCGTTCTTCTATAGTGCTCTGCGTAGATGTTCTAATCCCTCTTCTAGGTGGTCTAGTATAAATACCAGAGCGGACTAGGACACCTCAGTTTCAGAGCTACTTCTGAGGAAGACAGCGACTTGAATGTCGAAACGTCAAGGTCAAATAAGCAACGTGGAACCAGTCCGGAAAACAACATATCATCGACAACAACCACGGAAGCTTTCAAACCAAATCTGTACCTGTACTGTAAAAATGAAGCACTCACTAATGTGTTTTTTAGACTACCCAAAACTGTCTGAAGCATTCACTATTTCAGTACAACATCGGCTAGTAGTGATATCAGTTTTGAGTATGTCTTTAGGTTCTTTATGTTTAATATTATTTTTGATTGTGGTTCGGTGCTCGTAGCATGTATTTCTTGTATTCAGGTATACTCTTTACCTGTTGGAAAGCGCAATTACTGTTATTATTAGAACCCTCACCATAATATATGACCAGCACAAGAAACGCTCTGCTAAGAAAGGCAACTATAACGGACTCGACAATAATGCATCTGCGCGTCTGTTTTGAAATGCATTTGAGGCAATTCCTTTCTTGGCATCGCATACCGGTCGTTATGGGAACAGGATCGCTCCATAACATATTTCTTGACAACATCGTGGACATCCCGCGGTATTCGCATATCGATGTAATCGCTTTTTGCTCGTTGCAAAGCATAATTCTGCCTCATTGTTGGGCTACTGTTTCCAGAGGCGTGTTAGCCTCACAGATGTCCCAACTTGTTCGCTTACACATTAGTTCTCTGTTTTGACATACAATGGTGGCCTTCTCAGTTTTTAAATTTCATACAGTTCGCACACCCTATTACGAAGTTAATATTTCAAGTTCTGAAGCAAGAATGAGTGCACCGTTTTAAGTGAATTTTATTGAAACCTGTCTAGTGCTAAGTTACCCAATAATTGTTGCTTATAAAGTAAGAAATAGCAAATTGCGCGTTCCAAAAATTAGCAGATATGTACCTTGCTCATAGTGAGGACTTTTGAAAATTACGAGAGCCATAACCATTATACAGTTTGGACAAGTGCTGAGAAAGCTCAATTTTAACTTGAAGGGTGACTAAAATTTATCTTGGTTCAAAGTTATTTATACAGTTCTCTTGAGTCAACTAGGAATTTAGCAGTCACACTGTCATGCATATTACCTTCATACATATTACCTTCTTTGCACTGCATTTTCAGCTTGAACAAAATCATAGATTTTAGCTGGCACGAAAGCGATTTCCAGCTTTAGCATATTTTAATCGATCTGCTCAACTCTTGGTACTCTGAATAGCGAGCTGGTTTTTGAACAGTAGTTTGAATATCACAGCCTCATAAAGCGTGACGCCGAATGACCAACCGCGAGGCGCAACCGTTCCAGTCACGCTTTTCACGAAATACCCATAAACCATTGAGGACAATGTTGAACATGACAGCTACAAAATGCATATCGAATCCCGCCGGGCGCAGATCGAGATAAAGTAACTATAATCGTGGCATATTTAAGGCGCTTTGGACAAAAATGAGCTGCAACATCAACTGGTTATATTCATAACAACAAAGATGTCATAAGCATCAGGTTTATTATGGTAGCAAAAATATTCCAAGTTGGTCGGGCTTCCAGTTATAAAACAGTCTATCACCACAATTTTTGCGATCGTTTTAAGTCGTTTACACGAAAACACCGCAGATTTGTCCTCGTTCCGCCACTTCAATGCATCATGTTTGGATCCTGCCAAAAATGCGTAAACAATTCGTGTTTGTGCATGTTACAGAAGGATTCCGCTCAAGTGCCATAAAAACTGTGATGAATTGCAAACAATAAACGAAAAAATTCTTTTTGTCCTCAATACGGATGTTATTCCCACGTAATTCGGTTAAATGTGTAATAATTTATTCCGGCGTGGCAAATTGAAGTTATTCCTTTACAAATAACCCGCACCTTCACCGACCTCCCTGTGTGGCCACCTTGATAGGTTAAGAGCAAAAAGACTGCCGTCGTATAAGCCACTTCCATTATCGGCAGGAGTATAAATAAAAAACATCCGCGAACAACTGCTTTCCGATTATTTATACTTCTTTATCCGGCTGATATTATAATTAAGAGCCCTCAGCCATTCATTGAACTTGTGAACGTGTATGATCGACAGATTAATCAAAATGTGCGGAGTCTTTTACAAACTATCGATAAAATGATCCAAAAAGTGTCATTGACACAAATAATGCATATAATTTTATTTAAAAAAGATTAATGACGTTATATCTTCGTTATAGTAGCAGATTGTTGGGTTTCAATCGTCTAAAAAATAATGTTGTTCTTTCAGCATTTTTACTAATAACCCTTATTTTGAAGTTTATACATTACTTTATTGACAGGATATGCGTTCTAGTCCTTTGGTACTCTATAGTAATTGCTAGATATGTTCTACGGACAAAAAGTTGCGAGATTTTATGGGCAAGGCGACAAATTAAAGTTGTTTTGTTTTAAGTAACTCAAAGTGTAAGGGGTAATAAATGTTCGTTGATTAATAAATGATTAACTGCTGTTAATAAAACAAAACATGGGACGTATTTGCATAAGAATACCAGTAAATAACATTCCAAAACAATGAAATCCAATACACTCCCTCCACCTCGTTCATGACATCCAGAAATTAATCAATCAGTGGCTTTTTATGGACCAAATGGAGTATTCGTTCACTCAGTAAACACCGGAAACAAACAGAACATTCTTTTACTGTACTGAATTGCACAACCAAATTTAGATAACTCACCGGGGGGGGGCAACGATGCCCCCAGGCTAGTCACAAAGTGTCTTCTCGCCTGGGCCCCCCTCTTCTTATTTCCACCTTTGGCCCAATTTCCTAGGTTATTAACAAAAACAATAGTTTTTAACAACTACTAACTATTCTACCAAGCAGCCGCATCGGCAAGCGATAGCGCATACATGTGAGTTTCTGACCATCACAAGGTCTCCTCAGAAGTGCCCAATCTGAGATCAACATCGAGGGTCATACACTGCGATGCGTCAAGGGGTTATCCTTAACCCCAGGCACACCAGTTGTCGATTTGAGTATCGGACATTAACTGGACCGACGGTATACCAAATACCATCGGTTCCCCCGTTGCTGGCAGGGCACCCAGATACCAGAATCATACAACAATCTCAAAAACTGGCACATTTTGGAAGCAACATAAAAACCTGACGTCAGGACTTTCAACAACAAAAATGCTATCCTTTGAATCTCTCAAAGAGACAACAATCAAAATACATTTCAGTACTCACTACTTTAGTACTTTTAATCCGGTAATACTCCAATTGTCCATCAACTCTGGTTCAGCCACAAAACAAAGGAAACAATCATCTCTAAGAATTAACCAACTAACACATTCCTGCACTCCACTCATACTAACGTCGCGCTGCTCCGAAAAGGGTCTCGCCCAGAGGTTTCTTTCTTGTAAACAAAACATAACTCATCTGAACTGTCGGTTCATTCTCGACTTAATAAACATATAGTCAAAATAATCTTATAATCGAACTTTAAGTCAATATGGGTATAAATCAATAACGAAAATAAAATAAAATGATATTAATAAAAGTAAATCTACTTATGAGAATAAAATTAAACAAGGGAAAAAATGTCGCCTTTCAAGAGTAACTCTGGTTACATGTAATCGTGCATTTCCTTGCCTTTTTTGTCATAATGTAATTCTTCTATTGTAAGCTTCCGAGTGAGATGTCCAAGGACTTGATTCCGCATAAGCGTCTACTGAGACGCTACTCTGATTTCGTAGTGGCTCCAAACGGTGACGATGTTTATCCTGTTATTAAAAATAGTAACTCTCTGGAACGTACGTAGGTCTTAACACACTTATCCAACAGAAACACACCGCATGCTTAACTCAACGTGGCAGTTGACGAGAGCGGTGAGGAACCAGCGTCAGCTGGTTGATACGCTCCCGAATTATCTGGATGACGTTTTTTCTTCCAACAACCCTTCATCGCACCGAGAATTACGCAACCCAGTCACGTATTATGCGCGTAATTAGTACAAAACAAAATGCGGTTTGCTCGGGATAGGAATCAGCAATCCAGGAGCGGGACAAAAACCTCGCTAGATGGGTAAACGATAAAAGGGACACGTATACGCTCGAGGCTTGCGCGCGGTGATAAACTGGTACAATTGCAGAAATTACGGCCTGAATAATAACCAGAGCGTTGACAGTTGCACAAAGGGCTTTTGTGCCAAAATACGTGATTCGGAGCTTCATGCTTCAAGATTTGGATACGCCGGCATTGTCTTAGGTCGGGTAAATGCAAAAATGTTACTGGGAACTGGGCGCATGTTTATTTCATGGGTCGCGAAGTGCTTGTAACTGTTCATAACCTGAAACCAGGCAGAAAGTGTTTTCGTCGTTAAAATGCTTTTCAATTTACAAGGATTTTTAATTTGATTCAGATAAAATCGAATATAGTAATTAAACCGATTGAAGCTAAGTGTAGTGGATGGAATTTTTATACCTCTTCCTGTAGTGATTCTGAAGAATGAACTGGAAACCAAAGAAACATGTCAACTTTTCCAAAGAGACATATACATATACTTTTTAATGTTACTATACAGGGTGATTTTTTGAAAACTTCACACCTTAAATAACTTTAAATATAGCAAAAATTTAAAAATTTGCAAAAACAGGTAAACTTTTGTTTGCAGGGGGACAACTTTTGAGATAAGTTTTTAATGGAGAGCGCTTACTCTCTGAGCAGGGTAGACACCCCTTTAAAAATTTTAAATGGAACTATCCATCTTGTGATACATCATTTGAAAGCTTATTTCACAAAGAGTCTGGCCATGTAATTAGTTTTACCACGTTTAACTTATTGACGGGGTAATAGATTAATAGTCCCTACGAAACAGGTTGCTTATTAAATTGAATATTTTGGACTCTTTTCAACAAAATGTATTTTATTTTAGAGCGGAAATAAAATTTGTCCTTACGAGAACCCAAAATTTAAATAAACAACTTGTAAAAAATATGACACTTAAAAAAAACTCCCAGATCGTCCAGGCTAGTAGGTTGTGTTTTGTAAACCACAGATTTTAAATGAGCCCATAGAAATAAATCTAAAGCAGTCAAATCGGGTGATCGTGGCGGGCATTCAATTGTTCCACGCCTACCAATCCAGTGAAGAGGAAATCTATGATTTAACCAATTTCGCACATTAATGGCGTAATGCGGTGGGGCTCCATCATGTTGGTAAAACAATTCGTATTCATCCAACATTGGATTTCCTTCAGGGTCACGTTGGTTTTCTAATTGCTCTGTGATTAAAGGATCAATAACGTTATCAAGTAATTCTAAATACATTCCCCCATTTAGCGTCCCATCAATGAAAATTGGACCTACAATTGCGTTGCCAAGTATTTCAGCCCAGACGTTCAGTTTCTGAGGAACTTGTGTATGACCTTCTCGAAAAATATAAGGATTTTCGTCACTCCATCAGTACCTGACGTTATGTTTATTTACAGAGCCGTTCAAAAAAATGTGCATTCATCACTGAAGCAGATATTTTTTATTAGATTTGGATTTACTATAATCTTTTCTGTCATAATTTCGCAAAAATGCAGTCTTCTATCAAAGTCATCTTCGCCGAGTTCCTGGAGAGTTTTCATCTTATAGGGATGGAATTTGTGCAGTTTTGTAACTTTCCTTACAGATGAATAAGAAAGTCCAGTGGCTGTAGAAATGTTACGCAAAGAGCTAGTTGGATCCATTGCAAAATGACCAAGTACTTCAACTTGGGCCATTTCATCAACGACTCTATTCCCTGCTCTTTTTTTTACTACAGATGCAGTGTCTTGAAATTTCTGCACGAGATCGAGAATGTACCTAGCGTCAACATTTTTATCGGGGTGCCGTTCGTTAAACACCCTTGCTGACGCACGAGCACAGCTATGCTCAGCACCGTAAATAAAAATTATTTCTACCCTTTCGGCAGTTGAATTATCACTTGGACTCTCACTTTAAAATTTCACGCGATTTATAAAAAGGAATGTGAACAAAAAGATGGTCGTGCCAAAGAAGTAGCCAAAAAGTTGAAACAAAAAATTGGAAACACAAAGTAGATAATTATTTAGCCAATTCAGTATAAACTGTCGAGTTGCAATATTAAGTAATGTCGAAAGAAAATTTTAAGTATTTTTGGCATTTTGCTTAGGTGTAACAATTATTTTTTAACAAGTTTTTTTTAGGCTTAAGTAAGGACAATTTTTATTGTAACTGCAAGACAATAAATTTTGTTAAAAAAAGTCCAAAATATTCCATTTTATAAGCCACTTGCTACAATGCACTTTTTGACCCACTACCCCGTCAATGGGTAAAAAATAGTAAAACTAATTACATGGCAGGACTCGTTGTGTAATAAGCTTTTAAATGATGTATCGTAAGATGGGTAGTTTCATTTAAAATTTTTGAAGGGGTATCTACCCCGCTAAGATGGTAAGCGCTATCCATTAAAAACTTATCTCAAAAGTTGTCCCCCTGCAAAGAAAAGTTTACCTGTTTTTGCAAAATTTTAAATTTTTCCTCTATTTAAAGTTGTTTAAGGTGTGAAGTTTTCAAAAAATCACCCTGTATAGTATTTCTTTTATACTTGCATAAGGAAAAATAGGAAAAGCTATTTAATACAATTGGTTTTGGATTTTTAATTACTATTACATACCTGTAAGGAAGACGGTATTTTTATTTTGTGGTTTTTGCAATAAAACGTCATATCGATTTTGCATTTTTATGTCATGTTAATGCTAGTTCATGTACTATGCAATAGAACTAAATATTTCGTGATTAGTATGAATAAGCACCTTATTCGACGATTGTATTTTTTATAATTAATGAGAAACCTTCAAATGACAAACCCTTTTGGACTACCTCTAACTAGGGCTGTCTGCCTTTTTCTTTGAGAGATACTTGAGAAATTTGTTTTCCCAATTCACTATCGGCAGTGTCTAGTTTAGAAGTTCACATCTCGATTTGATGCAGAGGTAGAAAGTTTCTGACGTCGAACGGAATTTTCTCGCAGATGTTTTCCTTTAATTCCTGTGGCTTCGTGAGTATTCTTTTTTAGTCTGGTAACTATTCCTACTTCATCCTACTTCAAACCACACATTAGTACACTTATAGTTTTTGAGTTATATAAAATGAAAATTAGTCAGACCCGTAATGACAGTGAGTTGAGCGTTCTATGCCTTTATTGCATTTTATTTTGATTAAGATAAAACGAATGTGAACATGTCAGGTGACTGGATATCACTTTGCAAACTTTTCCCATTTCACACATATTTGCGCCAATTATTTTTACACATTTGATAAGATAACTACTTACAATAAAATGTAGCTAACCAGAGAAATAATGTTCTTAAGAGTTTAAGAAGGTCAGTTGCAAGTCTGACCATAAAAAATGTCCCAAAATTGCAACGGGTCAAACTTTTTGATTGGAAATTATCAACCCAATCCTTTAAGAATATGTCCAACTCACTGACGTCATTCTCAGTTTCTGTACATTAAAAATCAACGTTATTATCTTTAAAACCAATGGATGAAGGGGCGCTTTTAATTTTCAAGGTAACGTTAACGTTTCTGGGCACAATTTTTTCTTTTTTTTATAGATTCCAAAACTAAACAAACTCACTGTTTCACAACACTTAAATAGCTTCTATATTGTGTTCTGCTTCATCTAGGTTGTTGCATTGAATGCGCTGTCATCTTTAATCGTTAATGGGCAAAACTTTACGTTTTGGAGTCGGTTTTTTTACACTTTGACTTCCATAAGTCTAAAGTCAAAAGGATTTTTAATGAATTTATGTTCTAAGGTAGGTGGACAAGACAATGTGGTGGCGTTTAAAACATGTTTCTTATGTTGAATTTTCCTAACTAAGTAATTTACTATTTCACTGGAGTAACTATTATGAACAGCAACATTCTTAATATATTTAAGTTCTTTTTCAAAGTTAGAAAATTGACTAATCTGTTAACTAAGAAATTCAAGGCTCTCACCCAGATATTTTAACGTTACTTCCATGGGTACACTGGAAAATAAGGATATTACATCAAAAGAAACGAGTATTTCACCCTCCTCAAGTTTAATGTTTTTAATTTTTTAATAAACTCTAGCGAATTTTTTTACCGAGGAATCTACTTGAGGTAAAGGTAATTTACTAAACTTGTTAGTCATCCATTTCGAAAGCAGGTAAGTGGGTGACTTAATACACATTTTAGGCATTGTTGGATTGGAAACAAGTATGTTATACTTTAAAGCAGGTGTAATAAGATTTTGACATTTTGTTTGTTGAATTAATTTTGACAATGGGTTTCAAAGTAGTTTGTTGTATGGACCTTTTTCGAAATAGTCCTCTTTATCCAGTATCACAATCTTATTACCTTTGTCAGCTTTCATATAAAGGCAGTTTTTATCCCTGAGATATGATATTATGATCTTTTGTTTTCCCTTGTTTTGTGTTATTGCTTAAATTATTTCCTATTTGAATTTTACATGCATTTATAATATAGCCCTTATCGGAAGAATCAAAATTCCGGATAGAGCTTTCTATGCCAGTTATGATTTCAGAAACCGTGGGTTTCTATACGGTATATTAAATTTCAGACCCTTATTGAGAAACGATATTTTTTTTCACTAAAGGTCCCAGAAGATTGATTAATTACAATGTGCTCTTTGATTGGGTCCTCTCTAAGCAAAACTGCAGGAGTAAGCAATGTTTCAAACTTTTTATTGTGTTCTGTGACGACACTCTAACCAGATCCGCGCGGCGTACGCATCTAGTCGGTGTGCGATTGCGCGAGAGGTGTGGAAGTCATAGTGGCCCGCGCGTTGAATAACGTTGAACGTTTAATGTCATTGTTTGGATATTTTTTGCATTTAGTTTTTCTTAAGTGTTCAATGTTCATGTATACTAGAAGTTTTTTTTTGGTTTCCATTAAAATCGTTGTCAACTGACAGTGTTTGACATTCCATGAAAACCCCCCGTTACAGTTCTTACTTAACTCAAACAGTCTTGCCGGTGCATTTACAGGTATTAAAGCTCTTTATACATGCTTTCTTAAAACATAATTAGAGGTAGATGGCAAATAATCTGTCCAAAAAGATAATTTGTATTCATGTTAAAGTTGCGTACGGTCCATCCTCACAGATATCGTCCAAATCTGTTCCAAACATCTGGGCAGAATATTTCTGGTCAGTCTTCGCGAGTACTTTATGGTGCCACACATTTTGGCTGCGTAACTTAATTCTACCCACTTCACTTATCGAGATCGTAAGCAGCTTTCGGAGATATCTAAAAACTCTCGTCTGATTTCTCCACATCAAGATTAAAACTGAATAGCCCCCAAAAAAGGTGCCATATCCTCTCCTAATCTGCCTCGCGAGTACAGCACGTGGGCAGAATCGACTACCTCCTTTCCCAATCTAACAGGTGTCAAAACAGAGCAAGAAATCACGCCGAAATATCGCATTACACGGCTTGAGCCGGCGCGACAAAACCCGTAAGCTGCGACGGGGGTTCCCATAAAATGTAAATTTCGGGTTGCACATCAAACGAGTCGTCCGCGATTTCAGCGCGAGATATAGCTGTTGTACTTAAAACATAAACCAATTTTACAATATGAATAATACATGGGGAGATAGCTACTTCGGACACAATGCCCTGATTGATCGCGGCGGCTTATGCATAATTTATATCGAATTAGGCTCATTTACATTTCAATCTTTGACGAAGAAATGGATTCGCCCAATTTGGGGCTTTTTCCTTATTCGGTGGTAGTGTGACAGTTTGAGAACGGGCGGCTGGAGAGATGCATCTTCCAGGGTGAGATAACGCGCGTTGTTGGTACAATAGCAGAATCCCTAGGGTCACGTTGAGAACATTATATAGATGAACAGTTAACTCCAGCGGATTAACGTTCTGCGTTATGACAAGGCGCGCTTTATAGCGCTGGCAGGATGTATCCGGGATTATTGTTTTCTGGAGGATTTACGCTTTTGTTTGTCTGAAAGGAGCGAGAGAAATACCTCAGAGATGTTATCAATAAAGAAACACAAGCAGTAATATTTCTGCAGGTAAAACAAAAGTGAGTTGTCTTATTAGATTATAACTTAGGTCAACATGGAGCAAATAAAGGGCAGATGGAAGCTTACAGCCAAGGTTATTCAATTAAGTAGCTTGGAAACAAGCTGATTGTTCGATTGTGCTTTGCTTCGAGCGAACCAAGCGCAGGTAGTCGTATCGCACTCGTGTTCTGAGCGAACCAAATGATTAAAGAGATATGAATTCCGAATGGCATGCTAAATTACAGAACGAAAAATGTAATTCAACTAACAGGTCATAATAGTTCGGCCACATCAACTGACGGGTCATAAGAGTTCGGCCAACATTTAATACTGTGTAACACCACCTTTGTTAGCAATAACGGCTTTAATTCTGCTAGGCATTGTAGCCACGAGCCTTGCACATTCCTCTGGTAGCGTTTTGTCCCATATAGCCTGCAAGGTGGCTTTTAATTCGTTGACGGTACGCGCTGGAGTTTTACGAAGCTGTTTCTTCATATTATGCCACAAGGTCTCAATTGGGGATAAATCCGGACTGGAAGAGGTCCATTTTAATACCGGTATTTTATGTCCTTGCAACCATGTTTGAACTATTTTTGCCGTATGACACGGCGCTCCATCTTGTTGGAACATAAATTCGCCTTCGGCCGTTTGACAATTCGGGATGGAGGGTAAAAAATTTTCTTCGAGAATGTCTCTGTATTTCTGCGCGTTAACAGTGCTGTCAATAATACACAGACTACCCACACCCCTAGCAGACATACAACCCCAAACCATCACAGATCCTGGGAACTTAACTTTTTTTTACCAAACAGTCATTGTGGAATGCTTCTGAAGATGTGCGTAAAATTGTTTTTCGCGTGTTACCCACACATACCTCAAATTTCGACTCATCACTCCAAATGATACTATTCCATTGCATTTGTGTCCAGTTTTTGTGTTCCCGCGCCCATTTTAGTCTGTTCTTCATCTGTAGTTTKGTCAAAAGGGGTTTTTCTTTTGCCTAGTAGAAAAATAAAATTAAATTATAAGTGCTTGTACTCCAAAAGAAAAAGTAATAATACCTTATAAAATTTGTAACCTATTTTATTGATACATCTCTTTGTTGTGGATAATGAAACGTCCTTTAAAATGCGAGCCCTCCATAGTACTGTTAGTTCTTTAGCATTGCACCGTCGGTTTGTTCTGATAATTTTACGCAAAGCTTTCTTATCTGCTCCGGTAATTTGACTTGGTCGGCCAGGTTTGTTTTTTGATGGACCCCGCCAGTTCTTTTGTATAAATTGATAATGTCTTGCACTATAGAGCGCGGAACTGAGTGCGAAGCAGATATTTTACTCCCCGAAATGCCCTGGTCGTGGGCTTTACACATAGAAATACGCAAACCTTCACTAACAGGCATGCCACGAGGCATTTTACTTGAAAACTATTGCAAAATAAAGTATAAGCTACGCTTGATAGATAGTTGTTGATTTATTCCGTATATGTTTTGTTTTGGCAGGCCGCCTCGTGTTTCCATGGCTAATGGGATACATGGCCGAACTCTTATGACCCGTCAGTTGACGTGGCCGAACTATTATGACCCGTTAGTTGAATTACATTTTTGGTTCTGTAATTATTGCCGTTCACGTAAATGAAGTTGTTTGCTTTTGTAAGTTCAAGGTATGTGTTTTAATGTAGTATAAACAGTTTTGCAGCAATTTGTCACAGTTTGAGTTGGTATCAGAACTTTTTAAAGCATATAACTGAACATGCGAGCCGGCCGAACTATTACGAGCCTGGGCTCGTAGTTCTCACATGAAATTGGAAATTTAGGGATAAGTTCTGAAGTTGTCTTCTCGCTCTGATTTGTATGTTATGAATCAAATAATATAATACAAAGCGATATTTTTATCAATTTATGATCAAGTATTCGTGGAAAAAGTGACTTCGTAAATCAAATTTAAATACTAGAAGCAAATATACGTGCCTACACATATTTTGAAAGTTTGCTTTGTGACTGAGGGATATACTTCTATAACCAAGAAAATGATGGTTCTAGGTTTGCAAAAAATTGCTCTGGATATTAAGAAAAGAATATATTTAAAAAGGGATATTTAGACTGGCCTTAGAAAAAAAATTGGGCTAAATTTACATATAAATAACAGTGCATTTCTTATCTAAATAATTGCAGTTAAAATAAAAGATAATTAGAAGCTATTACTGTTTAAGAAATCTAATATATCAATATTATATATATAATATATATTCAAATGCTTGTAGATGTGTCATATTTCTTAAGAATTTTAATATGTTCCCGTCCTTTTTACGATCATAATCGTACAGAAAGACCGACAAATGGGTGCACCACGCCAAGAAGGTTAAGGTACCCACCAGATTCGCCAGATCTCCCCTCCAGCGATTAAAGGATGTTTCCTAAATTAAAAGAAAACTTACGTGGGGAAAAATTTGTGCAATAATGATGAAGTGAAGTGTATATAGGAAGAGTATGTCAAAAAATAAAAAAAATGCCACTGGCAAAGCCTTGCTACACGTAATTTGACCGCCGTAAACTGACTCCTTTCAGATAACATCCTTCCAGTGTATAATCCTGATTCAACAGCGTCCTGAATGGTAAATAAAAGCGACCGTCGTGAACAGTAGCTCGGCGGACTAATAACCTCAGAGCCGGTACGAGGAGATACATAAAATTATACTAATTCTAACAAGAAGAGAGATATGTAGAAAATTACTCTAAATTAATTGCCGTCGAGATATCGCCAGCGGGGAATGCCACCCGATAAGGGTTGCCGGTACCTGATCGCCCCGGGAATCGGGTACGTATTAACACCTACCTAGTCGCATTATCTACCTAAACTATCGTGAAGTGGATCTTCCGGCCGCGGAGCGCACAAAATAACCAGTTGCAAGGCAAAATAATGGAAGGTCCACCGCTTTGAAGCCAGCGGGCGTATGACTCCTTAATTTAACGGTAGGTGCACAATAACGAGACAGTTTCTTGGGAAAAACGACAAGTTGGGGTTGTATCAATATCAAGTCTACAGAATGATATGCAGCGTTGCGAAAGATAGCTCCGTGCAACGGTACAACAAGGCTTACCGTTGTTATCAGAAAAGGACTAAGATGTTTCCGTGTTTCTGGTACTTAATCAAAATTGAAAGTGTTAAGCGGGATTTCTGTTGTCTGTTACCAGTACTTGTGCATTTCTTGACGGCATTTCTTCATTCAACACCATACCTTGCATTAAATTAATAGTTAAGAGACTGCTGTATCTGATGCATGTATACATTACTTTATTCCCAGCTTAAAGTCTCTTGATCTTACACGAAAGCGTAGAAACAAGCAATGCTTCTATAGTTTCTTTCTAAATTTCATGGAGTGATAAAGCCTTTTGATAGAAGTACTTTATCGCAACTCCTGATTCACTTTTTGTTCATTTTAATAAAATCACGAACACCTATCTAACAAAATATCACTGCATACCAAACTAGCTGATACTAACTGGAATACAGGGTGATTTTTTGAAAACTTCACACCTTAAATAACTTTAAAAATAGCAAAAATTTAAAAATTTGCAAAAACAGGTAAACTTTTGTTTGCAGGGGGACAACTTTTGAGATAAGTTTTTAATGGATAGCGCTTACTCTGTGAGCAGGGTAGACACCCCTTTAAAAATTTTAAATGGAACTATCCATCTTGTGATACATCATTTGAAAGCTTATTTCACAAAGAGTCTGGCCATGTAATTAGTTTTACCACGTTTAACTTATTGACGGGGTAATAGATTAATAGTGCCTACGAAACAGGTTGCTTATTAAATTGAATATTTTGGACTCTTTTCAACAAAATGTATTTTATTTTAGAGCGGAAAAAAATTTGTCCTTACGAGAACCCAAAATTTAAACAAACAACTTGTAAAAAATATGACACTTAAAAAAAAACTCCCAGAATACTGAAAATTTTCTTTTAACATTAAAGTATTTATCATGCAATTTTTCAGAAATCCATGTCCACGAAAAAGAAAAATTATTTATTTGTAACTCCAAAAACAGTGAACAAAACCATAGACATTCAAACCTTACAATAGATTCTCAAAATGTGCACCACCTCTTTCCATACAATAATACAGACGGTTCTCGAACTCCTGCTGCACTTTTCGGAAAGTTTCAGGTGGAATCCTCCTGTACTCGTTAATAATTCTTTCTCGCAGATCGTCCAGGCTAGTAGGTTGTGTTTTGTAAACCACAGATTGTAAATGACCCCATAGAAAGAAATCTAAAGCAGTCAAATCGGGTGATCGTGGCGGCCATTCAATTGTTCCACGCCTACCAATCCAGTGAAGAGGAAATCTATGATTTAACCAATTTCGCACTTTAATGGCGTAATGCGGTGGGGCTCCATCATGTTGGTAAAACAATTCGTATTCATCCAACATTGGATTTCCTTCAGGGTCACGTTGGTTTTCTAATTGCTCTGTGATTAAAGGACCAATAAACGTTATCAAGTAATTCTAAATACATTCCCCCATTTAGCGTCCCATCAATGAAAATTGGACCAACAATTGCGTTGCCAAGTATTCCAGCCCAGACGTTCAGCTTCTGAGGAACTTGTGTATGACCTTCTCGAAAAATATAAGGATCTTCGTCACTCCAGTACCGGACGTTATGTTTATTTACAGAGCCGTTCAAAAAAAATGTGCATTCATCACTGAAGCATATATTTTTTATTAGATTTGGATTTACTATAATCTTTTCTGTCATAATTTCGCAAAATTGCAGTCTGCTATCGAAGTCATCTTCGCCGATTTCCTGGAGAGTTTTCATCTTATAGGGATGGAATTTGTGCAGTTTTGTAACTTTCCTTACAGATGAATAAGAAAGTCCAGTGGCTGTAGAAATGTTACGCAAAGAGCTAGTTGGATCCATTGCAAAATGACCAAGTACTTCAAGTTGGGCCATTTCATCAACGACTCTATTCCCTGCCCTTTTTTTGTTTACTACAGATCCAGTGTCTTGAAATTTCTGCACGAGATCGAGAATGTACCTAGCGTCAACATTTTTATCGGGGTGCCGTTCGTTAAACACCCTTGCTGACGCACGAGCACAGCTATGCTCAGCACGGTAAATAAAAATTATTTCTACCCTTTCGGCAGTTGAATAAACCATTATCACTTGGACTCTCACTTTAAAATTTCACGCGATTTATAAAAAGGAATGTGAACAAAAAGATGGCCGTGCCAAAGAAGTAGCCAAAAAGTTGAAATAAAAAATTAGAAACACAAAGTAGATAATTATTTAGCCAATTCAGTATAAACTGTCGAGTTGCAATAYCAAGTAATGTCGAAAGAAAATTTTAAGTATTTTTGGCATTTTGCTTAGGTGTAACAATTATTTTTTAACAAGTTTTTTTAGGCTTAAGTAAGGACAATTTTTATTGTAACTGCAAGACAATAAATTTTGTTAAAAAAAGTATATTAATGTCTGTAGTAGTAATTAGTAAATATCCTTTCTTTATTAGTTAAATTTGTTGTGAACAAATTTATTTATATAATGAATAGAAACAGTGAAATTAGTAGTAACTGAGAGAAACATGGTACAATAGTTATTGGCCAGTAGTATCTAATATCAATTTTACTTGATTTTCTAATAGAGGGAAAAACTTTTCCGTCTTTCACGCGTTGGAAAAAGGTTCCACCAAAACATCTTTGAAACCTTTTAGTATATATTTTAGAATACCATCATAAACAGACGCAACCCTAGTCCTAGGATCATTAATTGCCTGGAGAACAACTTCACAATCAACAGGAACAATTAACAGACAATTAATACAAAATATTTTCCTAGTAAAGCTTTTGGCATTTACTTTCTTTAAATAAACATGTGATAAAATAATGTTGGGGTTAGCTGCCTTGCTGTGTTCAGTACTTAGAATGTAGTTGTTATATGAATCATCAGTTTTTTAAGTAAAATTCCCAGAAATTTATAACCATCTTCATAACTAGTAATTTTGATTTTTGTTCTATAATTATCTTATGTGTTTGACCACAAAATATCGTAAGATAGGTAAACATAAAGTAGCTACAGTCATAGCTTAGAAGGTAACGGTAAGTGTCTGATAATTAAATAGCTTTGTGTAAACAAATTTTCATGTATTGAGAAAAAAAAGCTTCAACTTAGTGTTACATATCCAATTATCTTTATTTTAATCTTTTGTATATGATATATATATCAAGATACGGTAATGTTTTTCATTTATAATTTTTAGAGCACACTGCATTAACTATATTAACACGCATTATACAAAAAAGTAACGCCTTCAATTACGTTCGGTAATAGCCGGCCACGATTAATTAAGCCGAACGAATTGGGAGAGGCCAAAGATGAATGGATAGCCCACCTAGCTTTCTGAACAGACACCCACGATCGTTGCATCACTACTTAATGACTATTGTATGCGTCTGTGCCATTGTTTTGATTAGTACCACGTCGACGTCTGTACTTCGCTCTTGAAGAGCAATTTTACAAGGAAATATTCAGAACGTGTTGTTATATTATGTTCTTGGCCAGGATCCAGGATATTGCTGCAGCAGTATTCCGCGCAATGTACTCGTCTTGTTTAGCCAATCAAATTTCGCCAGAGGTAAATTATAAGCCACCAAATCCGGAGCCAGTTCAAGAATAGCTTCATTACCAATTTCGGAATGAATAGTTTACGACCTATGATGCTTGTTTTGTGATCGTGAGTTGAATAGGTCGCTTGTGGTATAGACCTTTGTTGTTATGTCTTGTTGACAGCACTTCAGATGCTACTTTCGTGACAATTATCTACTACAAGCACTAAGACGTTACAATGCACACTATCAAATCGTTGTTCTGCTAAAAATGCATCACCAATGTACCAAATACTAAGATTATCGATGTTTCTTTGTAAGGGTATGTTCAAAGACATTCATATGCTATAAAGCTTAGGGTCGTAGGCAAATAGAAGTTTTTCGCACTCTAAATCGTCAGCTACATCATAAAAATAAGGAGTACGAGCCCTAAATTGGAACCTTGCGGTACCCCTGACCTCGCTATACATGGGAGTGAACTGCATTGATTGATTATAAAGTACAATTTGCTTGCGTTCATTCAAGTAGGAGCGAACTAGAGTGACAAGAGACTGTGACAAACTATAGGCAGAAAGTTCATGAACAAAAATATTATGATCAGTACTATCAGTAATAAATAATGTCGCAGAACCTATCACAAACAATGTTGACATCTTCAAAATTATATAAGCTAGACCATTTTGCTATTGCAAATAATGTATACATAGAAATGAAACATGCTTTCCTGAAATTGAAAGATCTTACTCTGAAGTCACATACGAATAAAGGATTGTGGTTTATTGCATTACTACAGAAATGGATGAAAATTATTTTGACTAACACCAGATCCAACATACGATTATTTCCGTTAACAACCTAATTAAATTGAGTCGGATTCAGAAAGTGTTGGAAGTTTTCTAATAGCTTACTTTTACAATCATTTGAAGGTGCCGTATACAGTGGCACATAATTAAATTGTTTTCGGCAAATGTAGGTACGACATATATAAACTTGGAACCTTTGACTAAATGAAAGTTATGCGCAAACTATGTCGATATGTTGATCTGAAGACAGATTTCAACAATTTTAATAAAATCTATCACGGCGAGAAGAACACCACCATACCTTGAGAGTCCACAAACTGAATAATTGCGATTCGTCCGTAACACGTTATTATACAGAGGGAATACCTTACTATGGACCACATTATCGGATATCTATGTTTCTGTAAAGCAAATTATTGAGTATCTATTGCACATATTTGGTTATAAAACTCAGAGACTTTTTAGTTTAGTCCTCGTACATTCTGATAAAAGCACGTTGTAGTGATAGTCAATAAGCATGTTGCATTACCGATTCTCGAATCGACATTTATATAGGAATTAAGCGGCTGCAGTTGCTAAGCAGTAGCCAAGATGTCATTTCGTAGCTTGATCGTGGCTCGAGCATATTCTACTAAGGCAGCATGATTCATACTAATATCGGGAATGGCATCTTTGAGTTTCTGACAGTTGCAGCAGCACTGAACCTCCGACAATCTTTATTTAAATGACCATCACCGCATATCTGACAGCAAAGTTGTTTAGTGCAGTTCTTTTATACAGGGTGATTTTTTGAAAACTTCACACCTTAAATAACTTTAAATAGAGGAAAAATTTAAAATTTTGCAAAAACAGGTAAACTTTTGTTTGCAGAGGGACAACTTTTGAGATAAGTTTTTAATGGATAGCGCTTACCCTCTTAGCGGGGTAGATATCCCTTCAAAAATTTTAAATGAAACTACCCATCTTACGATACATCATTTAAAAGCTTATAACACAAGGAGTCTTGCCATGTAATTAGTTTTACTATATTTTACCCATTGACGGGGCAGTGGGTCAAAAAGTGCATTGTAGCAAGTGGCTTATAAAATGGAATATTTCGGACTTTTTTTTAACAAAATTTATTGTCTTGCAGTTACAATAAAAATTGTCCTTACTTAAGCCTAAAAAAACTTGTTAAAAAATAATTGTTACACCTAAGCAAAATGCCAAAAATACTTAAAATTTTCTTTCGACATTACTTGATATTGCAACTCGACAGTTTATACTGAATTGGCTAAATAATTATCTACTTTGTCTTTCCAATTTTTGTTTCAACTTTTTGGCTACTTCTTTGGCACGACCGTCTTTCTGTTCACATTCTTTTTTATAAATCGCGTGAAATTTTAAAGTGAGAGTCCAAGTGATAATGGTTTATTCAACTGCCGAAAGGGTAGAAATAATTTTTATTTGCGGTGCTGAGCATTGCTGTGCTCGTGCGTCAGCAAGGGTGTTTAACGAACGGCACCCCGATAAAAATGTTGACGTTMGGTACATTCTCGATCTCGTGCAGAAATTTCAGGACACTGGATCTGTAGTAAACAAAAAAAAGGCCAGGGAATAGAGTCGTTGATGAAATGGCCCAACTTGAAGTACTTGGTCACTTTGCAATGGATCCAACTAGCTCTTTGCGTAACATTTCTACAGCCACTGGACTTTCTTATTCATCTGTAAGGAAAGTTACAAAACTGCACATATTCCATCCCTATAAGATGGAAACTCTCCAAGAACTCGGCGAAGATGACTTCGATAGAAGACTGCAATTTTGCGAAATTATGACAGAAAAGATTACAGTAAATCCAAATCTAATAAAAAATATCTGCTTCAGTGATGAATGCACATTTTTTTGAACGGCTCTGTAAATAAACAAAACGTCAGGTACTGGAGTGACGAAAATCCTTATATTTTTCGAGAAGGTCATACACAAGTTCCTCAGAAGCTGAACGTCTGGGCTGGAATACTTGGCAACGCAATTGTAGGTCCAATTTTCATTGATGGGACGCTAAATGGGGGAATGTATTTAGAATTACTTGATAACGTTATTGATCCTTTAATCACAGAGCAATTAGAAAACCAACGTGACCCTGAAGGAAATCCAATGTTGGATGAATACGAATTATTTTACCAACATGATGGAGCCCCACCGCATTACGCCATTAATGTGCGAAATTGGTTAAATCATAGATTTCCTCTTCACTGGATTGGTAGGCGTGGAACAATTAAATGCCCGCCACGATCACCCGATTTGACTGCTTTAGATTTCTTTCTATGGGGTCATTTAAAATCTGTGGTTTACAAAACACAACCTACTAGCCTGGACGATCTGCGAGAAAGAATTATTAACGAGTGCAGGAGGATTCCACCTGAAACTTTCCGAAAAGTGCAGCAGGAGTTCGAGAACCGTCTGTACTATTGTATGGAAAGAGGTGGTGCACATTTTGAGAATCTATTGTAAGGTTTGAATTTCTATGGTTTTGTTCACACTGTTTTTGGAGTTACAAATAAATAATTTTTCTTTTTCGTGGACATGGACTTTCTAAAAAATTACATGATAAATACTTTAATGTTAATAATAATGTTAAAAGAAAATTTTCAGTATTCTGGGAGTTTTTTTAAGTGTCATATTTTTTACAAGTTGTTTGTTTAAATTTTGGGTTCTCGTAGGGACAAATTTTAATTCCGTTCTAAAATAAAATACATTTTGTTGAAGAGTCCAAAATATTCAATTTAATAAGCAACCTGTGTCGTAGGCACTATTAATCTATTACCCCGTCAATAAGTTAAACGTGGTAAAACTAATTACATGGCCAGACTCTTTGTGAAATAAGCTTTCAAATGATGTATCACAAGATGGATAGTTCCATTTAAAATTTTTAAAGGGGTGTCTACCCTGCTCAGAGAGTAAGCGCTATCCATTAAAAATTTATCTCAAAAGTTGTCCCCCTGCAAACAAAAGTTTACCTGTTTTTGCAAACTTTTAAATTTTTGCTATATTTAAAGTTATTTAAGGTGTGAAGTTTTCAAAAAATCACCCTGTATATTGTACAATAGTCATGAATAGTGTAATGGTAATGTAATGAATATACCTGGCAAGTCATTTCTTATTACGTTTCTCACTATTGGCTCCAATTTACCCCAGGAAGGAAATCAACCCGGCTTTAACAGGTAATAATAACGTCCCCCACAAAGACCCGCCGATTCTACGGGATCCCCGGCCTTCTTAATAACCTTATCAGGGCGGGCTCACGCCACGGTCAGCTCCCTCGCATTTATGGGACGACTTAACACATTATGCCGCACCGTGTCCCAACTATTGTATAAGGAAAACAAGACGTGTCACCGAGCTGCCCACGTTACATCCTGCTCTCGCTCGCACATCAGAAGTGGGATGGGAACGTGTGGCGGCACGCGGTCACCGGATTAGAGATGGCCCGTCCAGGTGTTTGGCTTAGAAGTACACGGGTTGCCTTACAAAACAAACATCTTGTGTACAATGAAACCGATACGTGTTCGGATGGAAGTTTCTCTTTTTTTTGTCGCGACCTCGCGTTGCAGGAAAATTGGAGCTGTGTTTGTGGGTTATTCCTGCTTGGCCATAGGTTTACGTGTACGTATAATCGTTAATTTCTGTTGAATTTGAATAAATATCAGGTGACCTAGGAGGTCATTCAGTAGCTCCCCGCTTTACTATCCACTGACTTAGCAAGATGTTAGTTAACCTGATATGTAACGGAGCATCATCTTGTTGAAACCAGACATTATGGTTTAGGATTCCTCGTCGATCACCTGGACCTGGAAATAACCGTACAATATCGGGTGCCATATTAAGTATCATACCAACTATACAGCGTGATTCTACTCTAAAAATTGATGTCACGAGTTCATATACCATTTTTGTCAAAATTCAAAAGTAACGAAGACACAGTGTGTCAAAACTATTTTTTTCGATGCATTCTTTTAATAACTTTAATTTAACTTTAATTCTCTTGAAGCAAAACGTTTATATGCACAAGATTTACAACTATAGTTGCAAGCAACAATCTATGTGACTCATTATACGATTACCGCTCACAATGGTTTACAAGTATTACCTGAAGCTGTCGTTAATAAGAGACGGGTTCGGCACGTTCCACTGTTTTGCAGCGGAGTGGACCGTATCCAAAAATTATGTTTAGGCTTTTTTAGAATTTTTTTTCCGTACACATAAATCAATGAGCATTATTTGGTATTATTATTTGAACGACAAATACTTCTCATCTAATAGCATTTAATGTATAACTAAATCGTATTCTTTCCTAATTTAATGAGCAGTATCTATTTTTATAACCATGAATGGTAAACATTCCAATTTCAATGCGCCAGCCCATTTTTTTGATGGCGGTGTGCAATCGTCCTATGTCCTGTTTCTTCACGGGTTCAAATTTTCTTTTAATCCGGAGAGTCATGAACATAGTTTCTACCTGTATATTTTTTTGGAAATAAGAAGAAATCGGAACTATTCTACTGCTAGTATCAACTGTATTGAAAGCATATGGGTTTACTTATATTTTGAACTTTAAAACTGTAAAACTACAGCATATAAGCGTACCAAGTGCAATATTTTCTACTTATTCAGTCATACCTAGATACATGTATATGCTTACATTTAGCCACTTATTAAGAGGCGTTTGTGACAAATACATTTCGTAGGGCAACTGGTCAAACAGATTGTTGCTGATTTTAAACCGATTATCATTCTGATATGAATGCGGAAGTGTTAGAAAATTGGTTCAAAATCATTTTATTGCCCAAATTACCACCAAACAGCGTCACAGTAATGGACAACGCTAGTTACCATTCGGAGCAACTGGATAAAATTCCAAATAAAACAACTAATAAGGCAACCATTCAAAATATTTTAAGAAAAGAAGATTTATATTTCGAAGAGGACTACACAAAAAAAAAACAATTGTTGGAAGTGCTTGGTACAAAAAAATTTTCGACAAAATTTAAAATTGACATTCTCGCTTCTGAATGTGGACACACCATTCTACGATTACCCCCATATCATTGCATTTTCAACCCCATTGAAATGATATGGGGGCAGTTGAAACAAAGAATTCGACAATGGAACACCGCTGGAAAATTTAGCCATGAAATGCTGCTAAAAATTAGACACGAAGCTAAAATAACAAGTGTCGATGCTTGGAGAAATTCAGTGCGGCATGTACTGGACATTGAAAATCGGCACAGAGCGAATCATGTACAGGAATTAATAATAGAAGTTAATCGTGATTTTAGCAGTGAAAGTGTTTTTTTTAAAGTTTCCGACTCTTGTAATGTGCTTATTAACAAGCTGTAATGAACATAATCGATACCGTGTATAAATTTTATTGTGCACTACTGTAAATTTTTTCTAACAAATGTAAATAATTTTCTACTTACTACTTTATATGTTTTTATATTAAATTTGTATAAATTCGTTATGACATGCAAAGACTTTTATTTTATACATCGGAAAATTTAAACCTAATAAAGTATCACATAAAAATAGATTGTGGGTCGCGCCAGTTAGCATCAGGTCTGCATTAAATAACATTTGTTATAAAAGCTTCTATGTTTTATTAATTGCTAAATTATCACAACTAACAAATTCCAAAAAATTATAGTAGAAAAGTCAAAATTCTAGCCAACAATATTTTTTTGAATACGGCCCATTTAGGAACTTTGAAGCGTGCCACTAATCCCAATAGTTTACGCTGGCCGACCATCAAGCTGTAAAACCATCTGCATAAGTCAGTCTCATAGATCGTTGCTTGATACTTTATCTGCAACAGTTTTTGGGATACTAATAAAAGTCTGCACAAATAACTCTTTTTTCTTCTTTATATTTTTATGCGCGATTATCATGGGCCTACAAAAGGGGAATTTTGTTTGATGATACTAAAAGCCATCCTTTTAAAATGTTTTTCATCAAACCCAGCTTCATGTGCAGTGGCGGTAGATAGATTGTTGATTGCAACTATAATGCAAATTTAAAAACGTATATTATTGAGCATCCAAATACAAAATACGCATCTTTGCTCTTGAATCTGACCAGAGTGTCGGAACTCAATTTCTATTCTCCTCCACACATACATTGAAAGCAAAGGCTTAACTTCCGCAAAACAGAGACATGACCTAATTGTGGTACATTTCGCAAAACGTTCGCATTTGCCGACGCCGCTGGAGACCACTGCGGGCAAGAAGCGTCGCATTGTCTGAGCCAGCAACCCCTATCAGTGACCACTCAGCACCCCGTTGCCCCAGGGGGCTCGTCAGCTCACCCCGATGTTTGGTTACGCCTTATTGCTCCGCTCTAGTTGACCCTCGCTCTCCTAAATTGCAATGCCGCTCAGCAGAGCAAGAAGAGAGCCGGGTTCAAATTTGTTACTTCGGCCATTAATCAAGTCGATGGCGATGACCTACGATCAGTTTGATTCGAGAAAATTAAGGAACAATATTGCCTAATAATGCAAGTTGTCTTAACTAAAATTTGCAAGAAAATGTGGAGAAAATGCAGAGACAGGTCAATTTTACCTGTTAAAGGGACTATAGATTATGTAAATTGTGTAAATTACCGATAGCCGAATCTCGTCCAAATAAAATATTTGTCGTATTGTTGGACTTTGCCTAATTTAAACCTACGGTTGAACTCAAATTTGAATGGAATTTGAGTGAATTGAAACACAGCGCTTTTCGATAACGATATATGTAAACCAATAAGCCATAATCTGCCTATGAGATGTATATTACTGAACAGAAAATGACATCCTGTTGTAGTAAGGGGTACGATTGCGCCGAAAAAATCTATATTAATCCCAAGTTCCGAAAAGGTCAGTTAATCCGTGGGTACGATTGCGCCGGTGGCAGATTTAATCCTCCCAGTGGGAAGCAAATTACCACTCTTATTATAAGAGGATCGAGTAAAAATGAAAGTAATAACACACACTAAGTGATTGCAATATTTTAAGAACAACTAAGTTACTGCACTCTTGCAGATTACATAAAGGTCAAATCCTTCTTTATAAATTATTAAGAAAAGTGAACATTGAAAACTTTTTCTAAAAACACATTGTTTTGTAAATAAAAAGTAATGCACACATCGCAGGGTTATTTTATTAATAACATATAGGTAATTCACATACAAAGTGATCATAAAATACGGAACAATATTTATAATTTTGGTATGTAATGTTTCTCCGCCAAGCTTTTGACAGGTCGATTTTTATTTTTATATTGACGTCATCATCAATTCTTTCAAATAGCAACCCCAAACTGTTTTTTTTACTTTTCGGTATAATTTTCAATTCTTTTTTATTCCATTAAAAGTAAAAAACAACAATTTTCGACAAACAACGAAGAATTAATTTTGGTATACATATTTTTACTCAAACGAATAATTTCAACTTCTTTCAAAACAACTATGATATAATTTTTAATATCCACTTTTGCTAATTTTATAGCTGTTTAGTATTTTTTATTGTAAAGGTCTAAATATGTTATTTTTGTTTCCCACGAAGCTTTTTTCGCATAATAGCTCACAAACTTTGTCAAAAAAATATTTGCAGTGCATCAAATTATTTCGGAACAATGAGTTTCTATACTATTTGTTGAAAATATGACTTAGAAACGAGTTTTTTTCGAATTTTTCTATAGAAAAAATTAGATGCACGAGGGATATTTAATAAGATATTTCCTGAGTTAGATAAAAATGACAATTTTATGCAGGTAACAATATTGATTTTATTTAAAACAATTATTTTTACTGTTCTTATCTATTATAGATTTCAGTTTACAAGATAGGTAACTTGTGAAACCTGGACGATATTTATCGCATCTTTTTTTCCGGCAAAACTGCTGACAGCTAATATCAAAATAATTTCCCACTTGAAAATTAAATATATAATATGTATAATTAAATATAACTGTTGGAATAACGTTTTGGAATTAAAAAAAGACGTGCAAAGATATCGCAATAATTTTATCTTACATGAAAGCCTGTACCTTAATCTACTTTTCTACATAATTTCCGGGAATATTGAGGCACTTGTCATAACGCGGCACCAGTTTTTGAATACCCTCCTCATAAAATTCTGCCGCCTGACTTGTTAACCACTGTATCACAAATGTTTCGACTTCGTTATCGTCTTGAAGACGCTGACCACCCAGGTGTTTCTTCAAGTGCAGGAACAAATGGTAGTCGCTGGGCGCCAGATCAGGGCTGTATGGAGGATGATCTAGAGTTTCCCATTTAAAAGATTTGATGAGATCTTTGGTCCGATTATCCACATGTGGACGGGCATTGTCATGCAGCAAAACGATACCCTTACTCAACTTGCCACGTCTTTTGTTCTGGATTGCACGACGCAGATTGTTCAATGTCTTACAATAAGACGCTGCATTGATTGTCTCATTACGAGGCAGAAACTCCACTAGCAWTACTCCTTTTCTGTCCCAAAAAACTGTGCACATGATTTCCGGGCAGAAATTGTTTGCTTAAACTTCACTTTTTTGGGTGATGATGAATGTCGCCATTCCATGGATTGTTGTTTCGATTCTGATGTGACGTAGGCCACCCATGTTTCGTCACCAGTAACAATTTGGTCTAAAAAATCTTCACCTTCATTGTGGTACCGCTCAAGGAAAGTAATTGCACTGCCTAAACGTTGGGTTTTGTGCAAATCCGTCAACATTTTCGGAAGCCAACCTGAACACAATTTCCGGTAATTCAAGTTCTCGGTCACAATGCGATACAAAACACTACGAGAATATTAAGAAAAGCAGTCGCACAATGATGAAATTGTAAAGCGTCTATTTTCTCTCACCTTTTCGTTCACTTTCTGCACCAAATCTTCATTAACGACCGAAGGACGCCCACTCCGTTCTTCATCATGCACATTTGTGCGGCCATCTTTAAATGCTCTCACCCATTTCCTTACCATTCCATCACTCATAATGTTTTGTCCGTAAATTCACAGATCTCACGATGACTATCGATCGATTTTACGCCTTTAGCACTAAGAAATCGTATAACAGCCCGTACTTCACAATCGGCGGGACTCACGATTGTCGGAGGCATCTTAAACACTCAGTAAACAACGTATACAATGAAGAATCAAACTGTAATGGCGTCAGTACGTAGACAAGAGATGTAGGTAACCAGCGCGCATGCGTGGAACGCCGACCGTAGCGCTGCGGCGGCGGAATCGCAAAACGGTCCTTACTTAAAAAACATGCCTCGTATTAATACAACTATGTATTTGTACACATTATGTATTTATGTATTTTTTAAGGAAAAAAGTATTTTAAAAAAGGTTGTTTCATTATAATAAACTTCACATCTATATACATATTCGTAAGATGTACATATATACAACATATATAACAATAATTTCGACCAATTTCTTATCACCATATCTACAATAGTTGCTTCCAACGGCGCAATCGTCCCCTCTGATTAAAGCAAAGCAGGTAAAATCGGCGCAATCGGGTAACACCGCTGTTGTATTGCAAAGTAAAAAGCAATCTGTCCATCAGTGATCAGAATTAGTTAGATGCAGACTCATTACTGGTGGTTTAGATTATAATGTTTACCTGAAGTAAAGATTCTTTCAGATTATGTGTAACATCTGCTTGTAGTAATTTAATTGAATTCTTTAATTAAACATTAAAAATTAAGACGTTTCTAATATCCGCATCAGCGTGAGTATACAGCGATTTTAATAAAGGAATGCACTTTAATAGGTCGGCATTCCATCTGAGATTGCAATAAAACTATTAAACCGTTTAGGAATTTAGTATCTGCAAATATTGAATAAACGTATTTTAATAATGTTGCAATATCCATAAACGCGAGCGCAATTAGAAACTAATAGTGTGAAAGGTTTGATCACTTAAACACGATTTCAAAATGTGAAGGATTTGTAATTGTTTTAAATTCGACTACCAATCGAATTAACCACATCGTCTTCTTGCTTCACTGAAAGTCTGCCTCGTTCTATTAACTCAACCATTGTGTTGCATGCGGGGAAGTCATTACTGCAACTAATTTTTACCCTTATGAGATGGTATGGTAACGAGTGTCTCTGCCCATAATTGATGACGTCGGTGTTAAAGATTATAGTGCCAGGGTGTATTAAAAGAGACCATTAGTGGAATAACCGCTGAACGTCTCAGGGCAGGTCGGAGTTCACTTGGAACGTTTGTGGTTGTGTAATGGTGATTATGGTAATTGTGACTGCACCACTCAGACGGTGGAATTGTATCGTTTGTTACGAGACAAGTAATAAACACGTTGCTTGTACAATATTTGCGAAATCAACCAGTCATGTTGATGAATATTTCATTCCATATCGGCTATTTTAAATATGGTCAGAGCTAATCTGTTCATAATGATACAGATCGACCTCATTCATAACACAATTGGGTATTTGCCATGTATTTATATTTTATTGAATTGCATATTAATTGGTAGCATCTAATCCACAAAACAGCTGTGACAGCTTATAAATTCGAAAAAATGGATAGTAAGGTGTATTTTTAATATTAAAAATGTAAATATTTAAAGGGACCGCCAAAACGCGAACATACTGGCCGTGACGTCAGGTGTCTTGTAAATGGCCGCTTGTTTACATCTGGGGTCAGCGTGTCACGCGTCAGCCTCAGCGCAACAATTTATCAGTTTGTTGTTTGCGTTCATTTTGTGACAAGCGAAGAAAAAGTGAAATACTTATGAGTTATGACTTCTGAAGGCATGTTCATTGTTATGGAATTTGTGTACAGCGACGAGCCGTTCAACGCGGCGGAGAGGAGGAACGTAAAAGCAAAAGCAACAGCATAAGTGAACTTTTTATCAAATTAACGTAGCATTGATAATTTGATCACAGTGGGTTGTTGGAAACATACTGTTTGTAAACATAAAAATGTAAGAATCAAAAAAGTACCCTAAACTTGACATTTATTTTAGAGGTCAGCGTACATATAAATTGCCATTTATTTTCGGGGCTCTTGCAGCTCATTTCCGATCTGGCTAACAGTCAAATATATGGGGAACAACGTCGTTCTTTATTATAGCATTTCCCTCTATCAACTTAAAACGCATATAATTTATCATATTCTCTTCAAGCTATAACAAAATGGAAACTGGATGGTAAACACTTATATCCCAAAAAGAATAATAAAACTTACAGTAAGAATTAAGATAAAGATCAACAACAGAAAAACAAGCTTTGCGATTTCGGCATATCACGTTTAACTTTTTCATACGTTGATAATCTCGAGGAACGGTTACAAAAATTTTGTTAGCTGTACTGACTGAACTACTTTTATAGCCATATACAAAACAACACTTGTTTTGTTTTCCATACATAATAGATGCTTGTGAAACTACACAAATCACTTTTTAATGCCACGTCTTACACTGTCCTTTCAATGAACACCACACAAAAGCTTTACCAATACAAGAATGATACTACACCATTAAACAGCACGCTCCTCGGTAATGTTTACGTGACACTTGACGTCACGAGTTAAATAACCTTGGATAGAAGCGTTTTGGCGGTGACTCCTAAGATTCGAATTTCAGACCTGAAATTCTCTACCTACAAATATTTTTTTTGTTTTTTTAACATGTCGTACGATATTTATGCACTTCAAGATTCATTTTACGTAATTTAAAAAAAAGTGATGATACCCAATTGTACAAGTATCTTAACTGCGTATTATGACTGTTGTATTTGCAATCTTATTTGAGTCGCCTAGGTGCAAAACTCATTAATTTACATGAAACGCAGAAGTACAAATTAATTCTAGTAAACTGGATACTTCTATGTTTTTATCAATACGTTCATATCTATTTCCATGCTACCAATTCAATTTAAAAATATTCTTTTGGAATTTCTAGTAATTTTTGAAAAAAGCAAGCATTTGGCAACTTTTGCTCGAAATTGTAAAAGGAGAGTTTTGGATATTTTTATTGCAAGAAAGAAGCTGGTAAATTATCAATAACATTTATTTTCTATGGGAAGGAATACAAAATATGTACTAGGAAATCTATATCTGTCAATAGTCAATTTTTTTGCTGTTTTCTTGTGATTCATTTTTCCAGTACTGTATTTACCAGTCGAGTTCAAGTTTCCGAATTGTTGAAATATCACTAATAATTTCATCATAGTCAGTAGGTTTTACACGAATCGCAACGTTTGAAGTAAAAAGTAAAAAAGAAAAACATAATTCAGTGGAAAATGCTGTATTTTTTCAGATTTATATTACGGAAGATGGTAAAAATGTTCCCCATTTACTTCCATTGTAGCATATTTGGAGGTAAGTTCTGAATTTCTGCCCTGATTCGTCCTTTTAAATCTTCTGCATTATGTGGCCGATCAGCATAAATACCATGTTTTAGATACCACCACAGGAATAAATCAAGCGGCGTCAGATCAGGGGAACGTGCTGGTTATTCTGTCGCTCCGCGCCTACCAATCCATCTGTCTGGAAATATCGCATTCAAATATCCACGAAAATTGACTGCAAAATTAAGCGGTGCACAAATGAATTTTGAATGAATGAAACTTCTCTTCTTTCAAAATTTTCTGAACAGGTCTGCTAATATGGCGAGTGAGAGCACGCTGTTGTACGGAACACTTGGGATTCTCTTGCACATCTAAAAGGACGTTCAAGTTACTTTCCTCACTCGTAGCAACCTTTGTATGTCCTGTTTTTTTGACGATTTTTAGCACTGCCGGTTTCGTTAAAATGTTGCAATGTTTTAAAAACTGTTGGCAATTGATTCACGGTCTTCATGAATGCATTGTAGAGTACAGCTACTTCCGAATAACTTAGTCCTCTATCTCCATAACCAATCATCATCAAAATTTCGATGCTATCATGTTAACTGAGACATTGCGATTGCAAATAACAAAGTGAATGAAAATTATCGAGACACCTGGAGTTTTTGTTCTTACTTAGCGATAACGAATATGCTTTTGATTCTGAAGTTTTTTGCAAGACTCAAGTTTGTTATCACACTTTTCTCGACTCAGAAGTAATAAATTGTACAAGTATGATAAATTTTTGAAATCGGGAAAAACTATCTCTTTTAGTGATGTGCCTTTTGATCCCCCTTCCCATTAAACAATGAAAAATGCAACTTGAGCCCATTTTTTTAATTGACTTTCGATTAGTGACCAATAATGTTAATATAATACTTTATTATTTTCAATAAAGTAATCTTCAATTTAGTGTTAGCCTTATAATATTTTGCCAAAACTTTTGTTATATACGTTACCCAATGACATTTCCCAGTCACTCTAAGCACTAACTAACAAGTAGGCCGACTACACTAGGAATTGTGTGATAAATAGCTGCAAGTAATTATCCCAATTAAAAATTACGACCAGCAAGTGCATTGCACTAGTAAAAAGCGTACGCAAGACGTCCTCCGCAAGATATACGACAGTCCAACTGCACTTTTACTACATCTAGATAAAGTCGGAACTTTCCGAGCGCGCAGTAAGTTTTATCGCCGTGATCTTCGCGTCAATCTGGCCGACCCTAAAAAAGGAAACTCGGTTTTAAAGCGCGAGGGGATTTTTCCTCGCGATTTATCTGCGAAGTTACTTTGTTACCGTGAAGAAGGAATCAGATTGCGCGGATCCGCAGGCTGACGGGCTCCGATGCTCTGCCAGCAAATGAGCAACGCTGAAGAGCAGTCGTTGCACCGTTTATTCCGGTGTAGACGTTGTCACCTCCGCATCATCAGTCATGGAAACGAGTTGGTATTTCGAAAGACATAATTGCTCATTTGCCCAGCAGGACATACGCGAAGGCTTAACCTTTAATGACACTGCGCGAACAGTAAATCTTGCGGCTCCTCTTTTTGGCGTGGACGCCTTCCAGGCCGTTTCAACAGACGCAGCAATTCATCTGGGTTGCTCCGTTATAGATGCGTCTGTATGCAGTATGCTCAGTTCCTTATCAGATGGAGATGGAGTTAACCTGGGATGGTTCTTTTGTTCGTTCCTTGCCATATTCGTACGATAATGGTAAGAAGGCTAGCGTTCCTGCTCGTTCCTGCTTCTTTTTTGTTATTAAAAGGTTGCAACTACTGCATTGTATTTCATATGTGTCTGCTTTGTTTTTTCATCTACTTCATCCTTTCCTAAAATATTTTAATACTATTATTGGCAGTAAAAGCTGGCTTTAAAAGAAGAGGTTTTAGGGTGCGATATAATGCTTTGGTAAGTTCAAATTCAAAGGGAAATTTGATAAATTTATTTTCTACAGTATAGTTGTTAAGACAAAGTAGTTTTATCTACTAGTGATTAACAGCATTCATAAAATCAAAATTCAAGAATATACAGGGTCGCTACAATGTATGGAATTAGCAGGATATTTCAGGTTCTGGAATCGTGCATGGACCTATGGGTAATTAAAATGTATTTTCATTTTCAAGTTGATTTTTTTTATGGGAAGGTGGGTCAAAAGGCACATCACTGAAAATGATATTTTTCCTGATTTCAAAAATGTATCGTCCGGCTCGATCGGACCAAATAGTTATGCACCAGATCGTGATTATAATAGTAAAAAAGAAAAGCGCACTTACCCCAGTTTTCCTGACTTCCTCGTCTCTTTAGGGGGTTGGGAAGAATAAGGAGATGGATGAGGAGCCTCCTTTTGATAGATTCACTCAGTTAAAAACTGGGCGATCGCGAATATTTGCAATAAATTAGCATCGCACACACACGCTGGTGATCTTTTTGTGACTAACTGGTCTTTTTTTCCTATTCGATCTTATCGCCTTGAGTGATTTATTGGTTCTCTCGATAGATGCAGTACATGTCCATCTTGGCATTCATATCAAAATACTAGCCTGAACATGTACAGTTTATTGCTTCTGAGTTGAGAAAAGTGTGATAACAAACTTGGGTCTTGCAAAAAACTTCGGGATAAAAACCATATTCGCTATCGCTAAATAAGAACAAAAACTCCAGGTGTCTCCATCTTCCTCGTGACTGGTGATAATTTTTATTCACCCTGTTATTTGCAATCGCAATGCCTCAGTTAACCGAACATGATCGCATCGAAATTTTGATGAAGATTGGCTATGGAGATAGAAGGCAAAGTTATTCGGAAGTAGTTGCACTCTACAATGCAATTCAAGAAGATCGTGAACCAATTGCCAGATCAACAATCACTTTTAATTGTTTATTTGCTTTACTTTAGTTCGTAAGCGTCTTTCTAAGCTCACTTTTAAACCGGTTATACCTGAAATCGTTCAAACCAGCTTAAGAAATAACATCACTCATTAGAAAGAGGGACTTTTTTTGATTCTCATGCGCTGTCTTTTATAACTATTTCCTGTAATAAGTGTATTAACTTTAAAATGGTGAAAACCTGATAAAGTAACTGTATCTATAATAATTTGTAATTTATAAGATAAACATATATAACATTACAGCTCCAATTATTGATTACCTATCAATTTGGCATACATGTTATTTGTTAATTATAGAAGGTTACATTATTTTGGTTCTTTGTTATGGGTTCCACTATGGACAAATAATTGTCTGATGGAATAAAGTTTATTATTATTATTATTATTTATACACTGTGCTCAATATAAGGTTCTCGCAAAGGCGATTATATGACATCAAAGTTATGCAGTTTAGAAACTTAAAAATTTCGCTTACTTTAGTAGATATTTATTCGGTAAAAAGAAATAATTGCAAGTCTTTTGGTCTCATTGCATTTTTCGAAAGCTTTTGATACACTGGAACATTTGTTGCTTTGTAGTAATTTAATTTACTACGGTTTTGATGAGGTTTCTGTTAATTTCGACCGATCTTATTTGCTCAATAGGTGCCAGCGAGTCTTGCTGGGTGACGAAATGTGGCAGTCCCTCAAGGATCTATTCTGGGACCAATTTTGTTTTTAATTTACACCGCTGATTTACTCTCGAAGCCCAAATTTTCACCTTGCGTGGCATACGCTTACGATACTTACCTTTTACACCATTTCAACCCATAGAACATAGAGAAGGCATGCTTAGAAATGAATGGACCTAGGTGACATTAGTGAATGTTCTAGTAAAAATTGAACAGCAATAAGTGACTTCTCGTCGAAATCGTCACAAAAATGTTTTGTGAAGGATGATATTAAAGTACATGTGGACCATAATCAACTGCCTGTATATGAAAAGATCAAAAGTCTTGGTTTAAGTATAGATAATGACATTCGTTTTAAAAATCACGTGTCTTCTGTTATTAAAAAATGTTCTGTTGCTTTAAAGCTCTTGTACTCTAATCATCTTATTCTCAACTTTAAACTTAGAAAAAAATTATTATTATCTCTGGTAATCCCTCACTTTTACTTTATTGTTTTATGGTATACTTTCCTTTTCTTGATGCCGTTAATAAATACAGGCTTCAGAAGGTGCAGAATAACTGTTGCAGATTCATATTTGGACTAAAAAAGTATACTCATATCAGTAAGTGCATACAATAACTTAAATGGTTAAAAATTGATCAACTTTTTCATTACCACCTTGCAACTTCTTGTTTCGTGTCTTTCGATCCTCTTCGCCAAAATATTTGCGTGATAAGTTTCATAGTCGTCGCAGCCTGCATTACACTGATTTATCTCTTAGATATGTCCACCATTTATCAATGCCTAGCTTCCGAACCTCCCTATACACGCGGTCTTTTACTTATAATGCTATAAAATGTTATAATGAACACTATGATTTGTTTACTAAAATATGCTCTGTAGAAAGTTTCAAAAAAACAAATGATGTATAGGTTAAGTCATTAGCTTGTAATTATAGGCAAAGCTTGGTAGTATAGTTGTCTATGTCTTTGATTTGTTTATTTCTCATATTGGACAAAGTTTTTTTTGGGTTGGGTGGAATAGCTACGCTAGACTTCGCCCAATGGTATGTTTAAATAAAGTTATTATTATTATTAACGTTTCTTGGTCTCTCATGCACGTCAACTCCTGGCCATCATTTACAACCCATCGTATATCTCGTTACAATTCCCTTATCTCGTCGGCGGTGCAAATTTAATAAATGCATGCGGTGTCACACCCTCGGACCGCAATAACCGATTTGTCACTAGATTACGGCGACGCTCATACGTTCCCAGTGACACCGAAACAAAAGCGTTATTTGCTCGCTTGTCGCGTCGAGACAAATTATCGTTGTGCAACTTGAAAGGGCAATTAAAGCAAAAATTGCCTTACGTACGCGAATGCCTGATGGTTTTGTTTCGTTGCAGCTTGCGACTGTCATCCGATCGGGGCCTCGGGCAGGACCTGCAATCAGTTGACCGGACAGTGTCCCTGCAAGGACGGAGTCATCGGAGTCACCTGCAATAGGTGCGCCAGGGGATACCAGCAGAGTCGCTCCCACATAGCTCCGTGTATCAGTAAGTAAAATTAGGATTTCCATTCGGTCAGTTTTTATTCAATTAATCTTAAGGCTGTTCATACGTTTTGGGCCAAGTAAAATTTTTAGGGCGGTAACATAATTAGTCCACGTGGACGTAACAAAGCCTGTCACTATATTGTAGCTGCACTATTGGTCTAGAAGATAAGTTATGACCCCCCTTACCTGTCACTCTAGTATTGACAGCACATTGCACCCAGACCAACCATTTATGAGCACGGCAATTTGTCATTTGGGCAAAAGTTACTTTTTCTGGTGAAACTCTTCTTTTAATTCAATTGAATTACTTGTAATTAATTTTACACCAGGTAAATTTATTAAATTCTTACAACTCTGACTTGTACTCTTTACCCCCAAGTGAAACTTTTTTGACGAATAAATACTTTTATCACAATTTAAAAAAGTAAAGCATGTAATGGTATGTTTTATTATAAAATACAATCAAGATAGAATTTGTTTGTGAATATATCTGAAAAACTCAGAAATGTGAATTTTTACTATTAATAATACTAATCGCCGATTTTTATGCACATAAAGAGAGAAGCCGGTTAAATTATAAACACAAAATCGTTAAAAAAATATTTTTGTTTCTGTAAAGTAATGTAGACAAATGACAATTACTGTTAATATATTTTGGTGATTGTAGTGCACAAATAAACCACAGTTTTTAATTTTAAATCCAGTCTGCATTATCAATGCCCCAAGGCATATATTTATTGCCTTTGAAGGGAGAATGAACAAAACTTTTAACAAGAATATCATAGGTATTGGGATTCCGGCGAAATACAACACGACCAATATTGGAAGCAGTTAATCTATATGATCGTTCTTGTAACCACCTCAGATTAGCAGATTGACCTACGCTATCTTTTTCTATTTCATCAAGTCCTGTTAAAGTTTTTGAAAGCAGTTCTCCCATTTGCTGCTCTTTATAGTCATCATCGACGACATCTTCTTCATCAGATTCACTGTTGACTTGGCCATGATCTGAATCGGGACCAACAGACTTGTTTTCCTTTTTTTGTGGTTGATCATCTGCGAAAAGTCTTCTGCAAGCTTTATCTCGTTTCCGCTTAGGAATACGGCTCATATCCTTATTATAAATTTTCCGGGGGTTCGTTTGGCAATTTTGCGATGAATTATTTGTCTCTGTTGCGTTGCTATAGTCATGTTTAATAAAAGGTTATGAACATTTTGCACTAATCTTTTAGAGCATGTCAGTTAATCGCCAAGCAAACCTTTTTCGTCCATCTCAGAAATGAAGTTCTCTTCKTTTGGTTTTGGTTCTGTGCAAAAGTAATTTTCACAATTTTTATGATCACCTTGCCTTGGACAATTTTCAGTGTCTCTAGATAATCCTGCCAATTGTTCATCAAACGAAACATCCTCCGTTTTCCTAAAATTTAGGGCTTTCTTTATTGCTCCTTTATTCGCTCTATGTTAGATTTCAAACTTTTCCGCAGCTTCACAGGTAAACCTTATTTTTGTCGAACTTTTTGCCATTTGATGCAATTCTGAGACAGTTTTACAGCAGATGGTTTGTGCATTTGTCGAACTAGTTGTTGTGGACCATAAGGTTTTGCGGTCAGAAGTCTGTCGCCGTCACCTATCAGTTTTACATACTTCAATCCGTGCATATCAATACTTTGAAAAAGCAATTATATCGGATTCCATTCAAGTAGATATTCCTTTCCAATTTTTTGTGCATCTGTGCTCTGCACTGGGATTGTTCTCTGCCTTTGCCCAATTGATGCAAAATTTACTTCACACACATATGTAAAGCAATTTTCCTGTTTTAACCCCCAAAAGTACCCTTTCCGGGTGTGTATTCAAAACTAAAACCTTCGAGTAGCATCTAAGATTTTCCTAGTGATGAAAACAAAAGTGGTGACAATTTTAAGAAGAGACAATAAATACAGATAATTTACGAGCACAATGATCCATCTGTAAATAATAAAAGGATTGCAACAAGGGGTACATCTGCATAGTTTACGAGCGCGAAGCTCCGCCCCGCAAAGCATTAAAGGTTAACTCCCTCGGTGCTAAAATTGTTCAAATTTGATGCAACAAAAATTCATTATTTTTGCTGCGGTAAAGAAAAGAGCAAATGTTTTGACAACTCCCGAGATAAATAATTTAAGCGCTCAGATAAAAAATCTCAAATCGATATAATGAAAATACGGATTTTATCCTGCATAAACCATGTAGAGTAGTACGTATAAACAGCCTTAAATTTATTGAAAAAGTACTTCAAACTGACATAGAAAAGGGAAATTACAAAGTTTTTTTTTATATTTTTGTAGCATTATTGTTAAATTAATAAAAACAACTTTTTGTTGTATATTTGTAAACACAATTTTTCACAAAAAGGTTGTTACAGAGCCATACAAAATAAATACCAGGTCCGCATAAAAAAAACTAGAAACTTATGGAAAACAATTGTAGAAAACGATAAGTAATTGGCAGGTTTGCCTAACTTTGATGTAACTTCCACTTGTTTTTTCACTTATTTTTGCTTATTAAGCCATTTATAGTTTCCTTGCACACCAAATTCTTTACTCAATCATGTTTTAAATTTACTCTTTGGGCTATTGCATCTTTTGTAACCGAAAATATTAAATATTACAACATTTATTCATAAATTGTTTACTCTTTTCCATTATTCGATAGAAGACTATGAATTTTACCACATTTTTTTAGTACCTCTTCTTTAGTGATTTTAACTTTATTCGCTGTTTTGTTTATAATGTTTCAAACAAAATCTATCTTGCTAAACTATTCTGTCCAACATAAAACCCTGAAAACCGCAGTGCTTAACTTACGGTCTATTGGAGGTCCTAAAAACCCCATTATGGACTTTCCAATCAGACTTGTTGGATTGAAGCTAGTTAATGTTGTTATCCTAAAAAATCCATATGTCTAAATATGATATTCTATTTATCATAACGAGCGTTAATCTACAACAAAAATTGTATCTTTAATTTCATCAGAGCAGTTATATAATATTTTAAATACAGGATTGTTAGGTACCTCGCAATATTAAGGTATCGGCATAAATGTTATATGTGTGGGACAATATATTATAAAAATTTTTATTTCGAAAACCTAGAATTTAGTATAATATTTCACCTGCACATAACTTTTGTATTGTCTTAATAAAAGTGTCGTTAAAGTCGTTTATTATTTTATTTACAAAGTGAAAGATTACCTATTGTATAAAACTATATTGCTAGATATGTTTAACATCATCAATATTAATACCTATTTTTAATTTTTGAACATTATCCCTTATTTTCGTGTCCGATTCATTCAAAGAAAGCAGTTAGTACTTGGTGTTCTTTTTTTCTGTGTCAGTCATATATTGAGGACTGCATTTGTGATTAACCCAGCTCACTTATTTATGGTCTTTTAAGTGAGCTTGTTTCACAGCCCCATTTATATCAATGAACTCAATGCAATCAATTTGTACAATTGATATGTATTACAAAGTTACAACATTATCAGCAGACGTAGTAATTGACAGGGGGTTCGGTAAACTGTTAACAAGCACATAACATCACAGTATGCACAAAATTGATTTGCTTGTATAAAATTGAAATTCCTTTTTTGTAATATCTACCCAGTGGCGGTTATATAACACACAAATTTCAAAATAAGGATAATTACAAAAGTTCCAAAATAACGTTGAGACAGGTAACATATGATTTAAAGAGATTTATTTTCAGATAATTGAAACGGCGTAGTATGTTTCAGTGACTAAGAGATGCCATCATCAATTTTTTTGTAGAACCCTATGCGTTTTTTTGGTCATTCGAGAGCGTATTATGTAGGGAATTAAAAGTAAACGTAAGTAATGTAGCCTTTTTTAAAGTAAGGGAACCAACGAGGCAAGCCGAGTTTGGTAATGTTTACAGGCTTAAAAAAATGTTTTCGACGAGTCCAACACTATACCTTTTCTATGACTCCATAACAATCGTAAACAAGTAATGCAAACAATTCTTTATTGAATTTAACTAGATTTTGCTAGATTTCCAATCTCCTAGACGTTTTACCAGTAGCGTAGCGGAAGTCCTGCGAAAGCCATGTTCGGTATATTCTTCAGAGAAAAGGCAGACTTAAATACTAAGCTATTTCCATTATAAATCACTAAAGTTAATTCCGTCATTTTGCCTACTACACTTTGATAATTAATAAAAAAACTTTCGAGTTAATTTGATGGATATTCATATATTTTTAGAAATATGGAACGTACGTGATATCTTTGTCTTTGTGTTAGGCATTTCAATAAGAAGTGTACGTCGAGAATCTTTGACTTTGCCAAATCTTTCAATAAATGACTGCCGCAGAAATTCCAGAAATTAAAGCAGTTTGTCTTTCTTCCAGTGTGTGCTCACCGTCTATATGTATACTCTGTTTTTAAATGACCCCAGAGAAAAATCTAAAGGAGTAAATCTGACAATCTGGGTGGGCATTCCGTAACTCACCTGCGACCTAGATGAATGGACAAAAACATCACCAAGGAATCAAATTTCTTAGATAATAAGGCCTTGAATTACACAAAAATGCATATGGTTCTACTAAAATAAAATTTGGTATCTTCATGTTTCAATTATCTCAAAATAAATCTCTGTTTAGGTCTAAGTTAATTTTTAGAAACGATCCTCATTCTGAATTGAAAGCAACGAGAAAATCTCGAATAGCGGACCAAGAAACAAGGCACATTAACACCCACATTTCCCTTCGCGACTACAAAACGGTCTTTATAATTGCATTTTCTGTCCGCTGTCATCGATCAAAACGGCTGGGTGATATCCTGCCCCTTAATCATTTTTCCATCGCGGCAGTTTATAATTTCGCGTCTTGTTTCAGAAATACCGGAGGTACAAATGATGGCAACCGAAGAACACGACGACGGATACGAGGACAACGAGGCGGATGAGAACTCGACGGGAGGTGAGTAAGTGCGATATTCCTTCTTTTATTTGGATCTCGTTATTTTTTATTGTCTGTTTTATTTATTACCGCTTCCCCTCTAGACACCGTTATCTCGCTCTCTCATCCGACACGCGGGCTACTTGATATGGAACGGGAAAATCCCTTACATTTATTTGGGATTAGAGTATTCCTTTTTTTCTGTCAATTATCAGAGTCTTGGGTTTGGTGCGTTTATCCCTAAAGAGAGAAATGAACTGTTAAATCCCTATTTTTTTAAATGACAACCGCCTGCTTGCGACAAATTGTTAGATTGCGATGGCCTTACTTTCTCCCTCTTCATTTTCAAAACTATTTGTTTAGCTTCAGGTGATAAATGACTGACTCATCGCGTACATCATTTTCAGCATTATTGTCGAAAACATCTTCCGCCATTTACACTTCTTCAACAACCCCTACGTTGATTTTATCTACTCGTGAGTTGGAAATATCCACCTCAATTCACGGTCTTCACATTTTTATAAGTAATTGCTATAAGACTGTCCACTGCTTTCAAAAGTTCTGTAAAATATTTTTTCCAAATCCAAGCACTAATGTTCTTTCCTTTTTATATTTTTGATGACTTCATAACAGTTTTTGATTTAGCTGCCTATTTTTTTCTAGCTTCTGTCCAAATAGGCTCCATTCATGTCCTTTTGCGTCTTTACTTTGCTGCTCTTCTAGCCCTCTTGTACTCTTTTCAAGCTTCTACAGTACTATGTTCTTGATATTTCTTCCAAGCTTTTTTTGCTTGATTTTTTTCTGTCCATAATTCATTTCTTGCTTTGGCACCTCCTGTTATGTGTTCTTTGTAAATAATATCTTTAAAAGTCCATTGTCATTAACATCACAATGAAGCATCAAACGCAAAATTTTATTTAAATTCAGTCATTTTTGTGCAGAAATGATGTGCTTATATTGCTAAGAAGAAGTTGGAATTACTATTTCATTCAGTTCCTGAAACTGATCAAAATTCCGATTCGGAGTTACTATTCAGTAATGTTGTAAAGTACACAGATAAAACTGTTTGTTTGAATTTATAAAATCAATTTGTTTGACTTGAAATTCTTTAGGTTCAACAAATTTATCTTTATCCAATAAGTTAAAATATCAAATATTTAAATTAAATGCTTATAGATATTGTCTACTGTTACTAACAATTCTAAAAAACTTTAAGCGTCGTATGATATTGTTTTTTTGATAATTTCATGCTATTGAAATTTTGAATAAATTTCGTGTTTTTTCAATTGTTTGTTGTAGAATTCGTAATTTTAAAATTTTCGAAATTTGGACTCGCTTTTTGAGAAAGCAATCGCGAGCAAAACAATATTCAGTGTTTTTTTACACTGATTTGATATATTACAGCATTAAAAGCCGAAAGAGGAATTTTAATTTAAACTTATCAAAAAAGATACTTAATAAAAAACTTACCCTCTATCTTAATAAATGCCTTGCACAGGGTTTTTTTATTCGTACAAGTCCCACTTTTCACGGTTTTCTTGTTTATTTATATACTTGTAAAAGTCGAACTTGAACTTATTTAAAACAATAAGTTCTTTGCTTTTTCACTGACTTCACAACTGAAACTTGACATTGTTCTGAACTGAATGAAACTAAAATTTATGCGCTGTCGTAGCTCAAATATTGCAAATTTTATAAATGGGCGGCTAAATTGTACACCAATGAATGACAAAATATTAGGAAGAAGGGATTTTGGGGAAAATAATATCCTCTGTGATTGCTTTACTGGGATTAAACAGGAATCAGTGGGACTCAACTCGCATAGAACAGGTACACAGGGGCTTAGTAGGACCCAACTCGTACCTTTCCGGGATGACGTTTCATAAAAATGTTTTACAGTGAAACATTTTCCTTGTAAAATATGTTCCTTATAAAATTCGCCAATTGCTCGACATCGATCACTTTCCTTCAACTGGTTAATTCTACTTGAAGAAAATTATATGAGTTTTGAAATAGCTCAAACTGACACGAGAAATGTCTCAATCTTCAAACCGTAAATGAGAGATTATATTTTAATTTAAAAAAAGCATAAAAAAAGATTAATGTGTTGTTATATCGTGTTTTAAGAGTTTCAAGACGTATTGGTCCACCTTGATAGCGTTTGCTTCCACTTTCTTGTAGGCTTCACCCATACGCCATTAGACATCCATTACTCAACAAAGCACCGCATTACTCTCGCTCAATTTGCACCACACCTTTTCACACTTTCGCCCGGAAGAAAACGTCGCTCCAACTCCGTTTTATATAAACTCGACACTTCACAACGCGTAGTGATAAAAGAATGCCGCGTCTTCTATTAAAAACTTCCGCTCCATCACATACATTATACATGAGCAATTAGTTTCGACGGAAGAAAGTCTCAAAGTTTCTAGAGGCGATATGCGAGCTTCAACTTATAATTAAATCAATTTCGAACGTTTGTGGCTAACATGGCGATGCCTCTATTGACTTCGTTACCCACGGGAATCTTTTCGAATTCGGGGAGTGTTTTGATGAGAAAAACTTCGGCAGTTGGGGAAATTACATGCGCGGATAGTCAATCTTGAAGCTTGGTGCAAGGCAAGGAGGCTCGCTGCCCTTTGTGTGGACTGAGATGGGGAGGGGGAAGTTTTTAATTTCTATTCACTTTTAGCAACCCAAAAAGGAGGTGTTTTTCATTTCCAATACACGCATACATTGTATTATATTATATATTTATATCCTATAAACGTTTTGTACAGAATACCAAAACCAAAATAAAGACCGATCCGGGCAAATTCTGGTCATTTATTAATAACAAAAAAAAGACAATCCAATATTTCATAGGGCATGTACTACGGCGACCAGTGTCTTAATACGCCAGATAATATTCTAAATGCTTTTGCTGATTTCTTTAGCAGAACCATCATATTTGTCAATAAATCCACCGGTCACACATCCTGCTATTATCTCATTAGAATTCACTGAAAATGAAGTATTAGCTGCGTTAAAGCGAATTAAACCTAAGATGACAACAGGGCCCGATGGCATTCCTGCATTTTTGTTAAAAGACTATGCACATATATTTGCCCGTCTTTTGATGGTATTATTCAATCTAAGCCTAAGGACGCGTATAATTACCGACATTTGAGAACAGGTCTAAGGTATGTCCGCTCCACAAAAAGGGTGATTTACGGGACATTACTAATTACAGACCAATTTCTATTATATGCAATTTTAGCAAAGTATTTGAGGTACTCTTACATAACTATTTATATCATAATTTATCTAAGTATATTAGCGTACACCAGCACGGCTTCATCAAGGCACGCTCTACTACCACCAATTTGGTTTGTTTTTTACAGTTTGTCGCTGAAGCTTTGGATGGTCATTTGCAGGCGGATGTGATTTATACGGACTTCTCCAAAGCGTTCGATAAGCTGGATCACAATATTTTGTTAAACCAACTTAATCGCTTCGGCATATCTGATGATTTGATTGATTTGTTCAAATCTTACCTCCACAATAGAATTCAATACGTGGCATATAATGGATCCAAGTCTAGCGCATGCAATGCTACATCAGTACAGTGCCGCAAGGTTCTGTTTTAGGTCCTTTGTTTGTATATTGCTTATTAATGGCATAACCGACGTTATAGACGTCAACATTTTACTTTATGTGGATGACCTTAAACTTTACACTACCATACATTCAAGCATCGATTGTATTCGTTTACAAAATAATCTTGACGTACTGAATAACTGGTGTGGATCTAACGAACTGCCTTTGAACATAGCTAAGTGCAACGTTCTATCGTTCACACTAAAATCTGTACTTATAATATACGACTACGGTCTTGAGGGTTTTTCTCTGTCTAGACCCGATACATTTAACGATCTTGGCGTAACTTTCGATAGCAAGTTATCTTTTATTCCACACATTCATAAAATGTGTCTTTATGCCAGTAAAAAGTACGGCTTTATTTCACGTAACAATCGTGATTAAAATTGCTTTTTTACTCGTTTATTATATCTAAATTGGAGTACGCAGCGGTTGTTTGGACCCCGTATTATATGCGACATACAAATTATATTGAAAATGTTCAACGAAAATTTCTAAAACTACTAAGTTTTAAACTCGACGGCGTCTTTCCCTGCCGAGGTGTTTGTCACAGCGATCTGCTTGAGAAACATGATATTTCGAGTCTTCAGACACACCACGCTTTGGTGTTTCTATTCAAAATTGTCAACAATTTACCATACTTGATAGTGCCGAAATTTTGGGTTCTTTAAATTTTGTGGTACCTAGAGTGTCTGCCAGAATATCTCGCACATTTTATCTGCCAACTGCCAGAACGAACATAAAAAAGCATTCACCACTATATAATATGTGTGTTCTATGTAATTCCCGGTGTCTGTTTGTTCGGCAGCATCACTGCTTTAGAAGATATTTTGTATGATTAAGTTTTGTCTGTACGTTTTGTTTAACTTTTACCCTCCTGTTGTGTAGTAGGGTGCAAACCTGTACAACAGTGTAATTAAATATATAATAAATAAATATATATAATTTATAGTATCGAGGATGGAATCGTAAACTTTTGTCACAACATTTACGTTTTTCATAGTTTGAATAAAATCAGTAGGTACTAGTAAACAGCAAGTAAATAGTAATTCTATTAAATTTTACATTAAATTGATAAATCATAACAATCGTTACCGATAAAAGCTACAAAGTTACCAGAAAAAGGAGTAAAATATAGCGCAAATATAAAAAAATCTCAGAGGTACACTCTGAACTATTTATCAGTTTATCTGATACGATATACATTATACACTATACAATCCACAGCAACTCGACTGTTTATTTTCTAAAACCCAAAGTGAATTAGGACAAATGAAAACATGTTGGGGAACGCAGAATTTTGTATTAATTAAATCTTATAAAAGTAACGCAATAGCAATAATTTCGCTATACGCCCTAATAAAACTACAAAATAAAAAACGGGGAAACCCAGGCATTTGAGGGAATAGTAAAACATACAATCTACTATTACCTACAAATATACTGTTGTCTTTTGATGTTCAATTATTTTCCTTTGCATACCCTTCCAATAATATCATACAATGTTTATCGTAGGATCCCCATTTCAGAAAAATGTTTTACGGTGAAACATTTTTCTTGTAAAATATTTTACAGGTAAAATCGCCAATTTCTCAACGTCGAGCCTTTTCCCTTCAACTGGTTAATTCTACGTCAAAAAATTGTGTGAATTTTGAAATAACTCAAACTGGCATGAGAAATGTCTCGAACTTCACACCGCATTGACAGATTTCACAGCCTATTATGTTTTAATAAAAAAAACTATAAAAAGTTTGTTTGCACACCCGTAGTATTAGTTTTTTTTTTAATCGGGAATGGGTTTAATAATAATATATTTGAATCGCTTATTTGAGAAACCCGATATGTTCTAATGTTACCATCTTGAGATAAGTTGAAAAAACTGTTTATTGTCAAAACTAATAATAATTATCAGTTTTGGTCGTGTGTATTACATAGAACTAGTCATACTACATGATTGGTCTACTCGACGTAAATATAAGTGGAATAAGTGCAACAATAAATAAAAATGGACACACCGGATTTCTCAAATAAACCTGGGTAAAAACAAAATCCAGAAATTACTTTCAAGTAAATTTTATTGAATATTTGAAAACTATAAAGAAAATAAAGTAAAGTTACAAAACTTCTGGTTCCATTTCTCCCTCCTCAGTCGGCCAACCGAAAATTTCTTCGTAAAAGCGCCTGATCTTTTCATCGTCCGGAAGATAAGTGTTGAATTTCTTGATATTGTCCATTTTCTTCTTCTTAATTGGGATTTTTACATTAGGATACGCCGGTAAACCTGGTAATTCCCTTGGCCGAGGGTAACGTGTACCAAGCGCAAAAACATGAAATACCAAGCCGTTTATGAAGTCGAAAACTTTCACACTTCCCTTGAAGTTTTCCCCATAGGTAAACTGCATGTAAGATGATATATTAAACGGAACTCTGTCTTTTCGTTCCAAGTCATTGCTTACACAGTTTCTTTTGTAATATTTTGGCCACCAAGCCTTGAAGTCTTTAATAATGCTATTGTCGTTGTCTATAATGTGAACTGTAAAAAGGTTACGCTGACTGGTCTGGATTATTAATTCGGCGTAATGTTTCAGTGTGTAAATTCTGTCATGCTTCTTTATGTTCCTTTTAACTATAGCAAAATTCCTGTCGCAGGGCATGTAGGAATGCCCACGAATGGGGAAATACTGATTTATTGTACTAAATCTTCCAAATTCAACCATGCCAGCGCACATTCTGACGGTACAATGGTTTTTATTTTGTCCAGGGCAGCCGTCCATGAAGACATCTAAGTGTTTCACTTCTTGTGAGACATACGTCTGTATGAAGTTTGTGATAAATGAACATACTTCATTAGGCCCCTTCCTTCCCATGCCTTCATGGTATAAGTAGAATACACCCTTGCCTGTTTTAAGGTTGTTGATATTAAAGTTAGATACCGTTAACTGGTGTAAATATAAAGTTTCTTGCACTGGAACTTGCAATATAATCGACAGCGATTATGGCGACTGTGGGGTCATCTTTATATTTTTCTTTTAATTCAGTCATTTTTGTAAAGAATTTCTTGGCTGTTCTTAGATGGACTAATTTTTCTGCTACAGCAACCCTTTTTGCATTATCATTTAACTCTTTTGATTTGATCTTCATATTCAACTCTGCACATTTGCAACAGGTATCAACTTGAGGTCTACCGAAACTTAAGCTGAATCTTTCTTTGAATATCTTGTAGTATAAAGAATATTTTACACCAGCATTAGGATGTTTCTGAATAAACAAACTATGGATTTTTTTAATATCAAGAGTTTCGCTAAGATAATGATACTCCCTTGATGTGTAATGAGCTATTTTCACTGGAAACTCCCTAATGTGACTTTCTATGAGTTGTATAAGCGAAAGTGGTTTGCTATTCCCAGGGTTTTATTTTCCACGTTTATCTTGTGGAGACTTTCCCTCTTTTAAAAGTAAACATAAACGATAAACTCGATCTTTACCAATCCCATGTAAATTCATGAAAGCGGTCTTACACACCTGATGTCTGAAAGAGCTACAAGTGATGCTGTAGATATAATAACTTTCGTGAGGTTTTGAATTATCATTATTTCGGGGACGTTTTCTTTGTACTGGAACAATTCCTATCAGAGCCTGAAGGTAAGCATCTTGCTCATTTTTGGTTCCAAAACTGTAAAATTTATTGAATATTTCTTGCCGGTCATTCTCTGATATCTTTTCCATACATTTTTTTCTCAACTAATGGTTTTGTTTTATATACAGATAATATTTTTTTGGGAAACTTACTTGCAACTTTCGCCCGTTTGCCTTTTGAGGACAATAATCCCTTTGTAATTGACATATTCTTCCCCTTTAATTCTTGCTTTCTTGATACTTTCACTTCTATAAACCGCACTTTTCACACCTTTTTTGCGTTTAGCAGTATTTGTTGTGTCACCTTCCATTGTTCACTAAAAACTGATAAACATGTGACAAACCAGGGACTGCTCCCAATTGTCAAATTTAGCACTAACAGCACACGCGCCAACTTAAATTTATTTGAGAAACACGGTAAGTCCTGGACATATCGGGTTTCTCAATAAAACGAATATTACTAGAGCCTGTTGCTCGCTAACAAACTGCAGGACTCGTTGGGTTTATACTTCAAACATTGCGCCTTGTTCACCCGAAGCCATTTTTAACATAAACCCAATATACGCCATATGTGGACTTATCGGCTTTCTCAAATAAGCGACATTTATTGGTGTTATTAATACAGAGTATTTTACACAGGTCAAAGTACCGAATAATGTACACAAGAACAATTACGAGAAGTGGCGTATGAAATCATCCACGCTATAGAAGGCATGCTCAACTAATAAGTTTTTGACAAAAATTTGAAATTGCTTGAAGTCGAGTTTCTTTACGTTGGGTGGTAAGAGATTATACGATTTAATACAGCAATTGTCAGTGCTGTTTGTAGTGCGGGTCAACCTTAGAAAGTTAGCTTTTAGCAATTAGTGGAGTAAGTGTGATCAAAAGAATTACACTCCTGTTTATTTTGATGAGTGAAAAGAAGACATTGCACAATATAGGTAAATGCAAGGTACTGTCAAAATTTTACACGTTCGGAACACATTTTTAGAGTCACTTCGATACGCGCAGCCTGAGAGAAACCTGACGCACTTCATCTGAAGTAAAGACCTTAGCAGCATGGACAGAGTGTCCCCATGCATAGGAGATTACACTATGAAATATGGCGTGATAGGCAGTTAACAATGTTGGAGTTCAGACAGCATACACCAATCGTCTAAACAAGTACAGCGGTTCTGAAAGTTTAGTTGTTATATAGTCGGCATAAGCTTCCCAAGTGAGTCCGGAGTCAAGAAATACGCCTAACAGCTTCACTGGCTTATAAGTAGCTGCACATGTACATAGCGAAAATACGATTTCTTGCATTTTATTAATTGTTAATTTATTCTTGATAAACCAGTTATTTATTCGACCCCTATATTACTTAGATGCAAACTCTGCAAAGATGCGCCAGTATCGTACACTGTAGTGTCATCTGCGAACAATATAAAATTAGTCCCAGTTAGTGAGAGTGGTAGATTATTAATGAAGATTACAAAGAACGTTGGTCGCAGGACCGAACCTTGAGGCACTCCTAGTTTGATTTCTAAGCTCGTACACTTTTTCTGATGGTTGGCGACAACAAATTGATATCTATTGTTCAGGTATGAAGCCATTAAGGCCACGCTATCGTCACCAAAGTCGTATAATTTCAGTTTCTTTAGTAATATACTGTTACACAGTCAAATGCTTTTCACAAATCTAGACAGGAGACTAGACATAATAAGAAGGATAATTTAATTCGTTTCTGCATTTAGCCAGTAAAATACCGAATCAATTCGTTCCCCTTGCCGTACACCGAGATCCGATATTAACTATCAGCATATTTTCCGGGATCCAATTTGCCATAAAGACGCCGTAAAATACACAGTGCCAATTCGAGTTATTCCGGCAATCCATTTGCAGCTTCCCAAAATCCGTATACCGGGGGTGGAATTGAACTTTATCGCCGAAGAAAAAACGCGGGGAAACCGCCGTTCGACGCGGGTTATAAAAAATCAATCAGGGGCTCAAGCCGTTCGAAATTGCTGACTTCTAAACTGGCAGTATTAATATTCATAAAGTTGAGCGTGGACGTAAAAGTTTGCTGACTGGCTCATTTTTACGTGGAACGCAGAAAAGGGTAATTGGAAGCGGCTCGTTTAGTATGTTTAATTAAAGTATGAAAAAATCGCTATTGGGGGTGGGAGGAACCAAATTTGCAAATTGGCAGAGTGTTGCGATTTGATCACTAACTTTTTATTGGATGTGAAATGGATTTAATTATTAAACTGATCAGATATCGATATTACTGTGGGTAATTTTCATTATTGCTTTCCTTGTATATTTAAACTGATCCACTTTATTAAATAATAGATAGAGAGCTTTAAGCTAGGATGTAGAGATTTACAATAATTATTCAAATAAATTTCACAAGAAAATCTGACTTTGTCAAAACAGAAGCAAACACACTTGATCTCAAACAAAAAGTACAAATATTTTAGTGATCGAACATACAATTTAATATGGGGCAACTAAAGTTACAAAAATCATTCATTCATTCTTCCGAAATAAGCTGATATTAAGACATTCATTTGTTTGAAGTTGATTTTGAATCAATTTTAGATAGCTTAAACCAAGAAATTAAAATACATCTGATTCCACTTATAAATTAGTAATCAATAAAAATCTGTAAGTAACATACCCTACCACAAAAAAAAACATTATTTACAATATAATTCGAATAAATTATTAAAAAATATTTTAGATTGCAGGGGTTAGGAACTGGAATCTCTCTGTATCAAACGGAGATAAAAAAATGGCCAACAAACTTAAAAGACTATTTCCGCATAAAGATTGTTTAAAAATATTAAACGATCTACTTTTCCTAAATTGAAATTTACCATTGTTGCATAAAAGTAATTTAGTTGTTCTAGATCATTTTTTTATGTTTCAATAATAAACATTTTATAAAAAAATCAGGTTTAGCATTGGTTCTTTCCTTAGCCCACTTTTAATTGAACTCTTTAGGAACAATTTAGAAAAAGACGCATTTAAAGACATTGCTTTCTCTGCCAGTGGTAAATTTTGGTATCTTTATGAAGATGACGTTCTGTGTTTATTTTTTAAAGAAAATGCTCACGATTTAAGTAATTTTCTCAGATTTATAAACACTACATTTCTCTATAAATTTCGATTATGAAACAGAAGTGAATAATTAAATTTCCTATTTAGATTTATTAATTTTACGTGGCAAATCTAGTCCTCACTTATTTTTTGAAATTTTTAGAAAATGAACATGTACAAACAGTATTTTTCACATTTTGCTTTTCATCCTATAGACAAAGATTAATTGTAAAAGGCTACAGGTCACTTCCTTTAGGAAGTAGTTCCCGTTAAGGCAGCTAGGTGGCTTTGTCATCATGTCAGTGTAATGCTGACAGATGGCATTGCCATCCTAAATTCTCACTTTCATCATACCATTGCTTTGGTATATAAGCAAAACCAGTTCTATGCCGTGTTGTCTACACTAGACCGAAACTGCACTGATGAGCTGTAATGACAGCGAAATAGTACTATCTGCAGTTGGTTGAGGTGTAGACAGCACAGCATAGACATGCATTTTAAAGATTAATTGTTTTTTTTAATTTCCCTTTCATTAGATACTTTTAAAAAAGAATTTGGTGTAATTCTCCAAATTGCTTTCAATAACAGTTTTCCGAGTAATTGAAGACAAAAATTGTTTTTTTTTCATTTTTCCACCTATTCAAAATGGCACAGTCATGAAGTTATATCCTTAATGAAAGCAAAACTATTTTTTTCAAAAACGTCCACAGTTACTAACTAATTTGCTTTCTTATATAAACTCTATTAACATCTCCATAATGGGCAAAGATCGAGAACTTAGTTCTCTGAATACAGATTTTAGGCAAGCTATCGATAAGTAACCAAGGTTCTATATTAGGACCCCCTTTTTCTCTCTTTTTATGAACGATATAGCCATTAAACTCACTAATAACTCCCGTCCTTTTGCAGAAGACCTGAATATCTTTAGATCAATATCAAGCTTGAATGATGTTGCCATGTTATAGTTTAATCTTGACTACTTAAAAACTTGGGTATGCCAAGAACGATATCTCTTTAAATACGAATAAATGCCAAGTAGTCAATTTCAGTAGAAAAATATTACTGTCTGTTCCTTTTTAATTTCTTGGTGGTGATGCCATTCCTGAACAAACTGTTGTTACACAATAGATTAAGTTGTATTCCTCACTATGACTATATCATTGATTAACCGTTTGTAAGGAAGATAAAGGCAATTAAATAATTTTGGACATTTTGAGTAGTACACAGATTTCTGCTGTCATAACAATCTTTTTTCTTCTTACTGTAATGTAAACCCTGTCCGCGCACTGGCTTTTATGTTTTCTAACATTTTCGAGGCTAGTTCCTGAAAGCCGAGCTGAAAGCAGCTTCAAAATCAGGCCGATCAAACATCAATTTAAAAACTTACTGTATTATTTATGCAACGTCACAAATCAACGTAGTACTTCTAGCACAAAGCGAATATCGAAACGCCATCTCAAATGGCCTCCGCCTGATTGATGATATCTGTTTTCCGAATATGGATGCGGACCCATACATCACACATATTGGACGCAAAATAAAAATTAAGACGTAACAGTCAGCAGGAAATCTAAGCGAGAGAACCAGCACGCAATCTTCTGCGGAATAGCGCAATTAGTTTCACAAACTGCGCGTAGAAGTTGATGAAAAAACAGTAATGACTACTGCGGAGGAATAATAAAACAAGTCGTTAGGTTTTGCAAGTAGGCAGACAAGAAAAGCATTTGCACTTCCACCTTTAGTAGGCTTGCATGGTGATATACCAAGCACATTTTTGACGAAGCAATAAATTAAAATCTGTAAAAAGCGCCTTGTCAAGCATCAAGACAGTCAAAGCAACAATTTATACATTTTACGAGCGAAAGACAAAATTAATGCACATGCAAGGCTCTTGTTAACCTCTGACCATGTTAAGTAGGAATGCTAAAGAAAGTAATAACTAAAAAATAAGAAGTAACTGCAGGAATTTTACTACAATAGGGTGTTTCGAGCTTTAATGAGCTTGCGTTAAGAACTCGTGTTGAAAGGTAACAAATTTCCTTTTATATGAAAGGAACCAGACTCATTTAGACGTTTGAAGGCCGCAAAAGGTTGCTATCCTGCATTTATTGGTAATGTTTATTCTGGCAATTGCAGATTTAAATCCTTTTCGAGTTCATAGGTGAAATTCGACAGATTGGATTCTCACCAGTTGGTGTTGGAAAAGTTACAAACTTGATCACAAAGCTTCCTAGTAATTTCACTGTTGACGTGACGACGACCCCTCTCCCAGTTTTATTATTCGTGACTGCAGGTACGCATTTGCTCAAGCTTTGTCCATTCTGTTCTATTTAACAATTATGACTTCATCGTTTCCTTCAAAATGGAAGCGTGCTAGAGTTTGTCCTGTTTTAAAAAAAGGGAGATAATTCTTAGATATCTAACTACAGACAAATCTTCATTTTGTCTAATTTTGCCAAACTGTTTGGGCAGGCTTTATACTCCAGAATTTATATCAACGTAAAGAAAGTATATTTCTTCCGATCAACATGGATTTGTTTCTGGTCGTTCCACGGTCACCAACCTTACTACGTTCACGCAGTACATTTCTAGAACTATTGATTCTAGAGGTCAGGTGCATGTTATCTTTACAGACTTCACAAATACACAAATACATTTACTATTACATAAACTAACTTACTTTGGTTTCTTTTTTAAATGCTACTAATACAGTCATTTCTAAGAGATAGAATTTTTGTTTCATGCAATCCCTTCTTTTCGTCAGAATTTTCTGTTACTTCTGGCGTTACTCAAGGTTCCAATCTTGGGTCTTTGTTATTTATATTATTTATAAACGACCTACTATCTTCCCTTTCTTGTTGAGTTCTTGCCTACGATGAAGGAGACAAGGTTAGCCAAAAAAAGGTGAAAGAGTGTTCCCATTACGAGGGTGAATGCTTTCAGCGTCCATAATATAAGATAATATATTCTCGGCAAGATCGCTGTCTCTTGAAAACACTGACTAAAAAATATAAGTCTGACGTTTCGATTACACCTGTAATCTTTGTCAAACAAAATTTTGAAAGTAAATAAACAGATCACCAAGGAAACGACACGTCATAGAAACAACGTGCCAACCTGATAGAAAGGAACCTAACGACGAAAAAGGAACTACCTACCACTAGATATACACAAACTACTTCATAAAAGATAACTACAAAATAGCCTTCCAAATGTCACCTAACTCATAATTTCCACAATCCCTATTAAAATTATTAGTATTTCTACAAATTTCTATAGCTTCTTTTATTAGACGTTTGTGATAGTATTTTTCTCTATGTAAAATTTTTGTTTTATCAAAGTCAATCATGTGTTTAGTTAAATATGAGTGTTCAGCTACGAAAGATTTATCTATCTGTTGCAGCCTAGTAGCACGTATGTGTTCTTTCAAACGCGTACCTACTTTTCTTTTAGTTTAACCTATGTAACACTTGCCGCAAGAACAAGTAATTTTGTAAACACCTTCACTCTCTAAATGTACTTTCTCTTTAGTTCTAAATTATTATATGTACTATCAACAACTAAAATATCGTGTTTTCTAAGCATCCTCTTTAATTTTTCCGAAAGGCATTGCACATAAGGCAAACTCAACTTCAATTTACTTTGTCCTGGCTAAGAATTTACTTGATTTGGATGAGCACTTTTATTAAAAACTGATCAAATATTCTTATTGCTATAACCATTTCTCACTAGCGCTGATTTAAGATGATATATCTTTTTTTGTAAAGAACTCTCGTCTGATATCCTTGTGCTCTAACAAATAACGTTCTTATATCTTTTGAGAGGGAAGGTGGTGAGATGTGGCATGTAAATATCTGTCTGTGTGTTGGTTTTCTGTAAACTTTGTGTCCTAACTGCGCAGTGTTTGTTCTGTAAATTTGGACATCCAAGAAAGGTAAACTTCCATTGCTTCCTAATTCCATAGTAAATTTTATGTCTGGATTTTGACTGTTCAAATGATTTAGAAACTTACCCAACTCTTCTATACCGTGGGGCGAAATAACAAAAGTGTCATCTACGTACCTATACCAACATTTTGGCTTAAACTGAAAACTGTTTATCGCTACCTGTACAAAATTTTCCATAAACAAATTGGCTACTACAGGACTTAGAGGTTAACCTATTGCACAACCTGATTTTTGTTCATAAAAATTATCGTTCCATAAGAAATAAGTAGATTTTAAACAATGTTTAGATAATCTGGCTATGGTGTCACCTCTGGGATCGCTATTAAGCTTGGATTTGATGATATCTATCGTTTCAGGGATGGGTACTTTCGTAAATAAAGAAACCACGTCAAAACTAACTAAAATATCACCTTCTGATAGGTGCATAATTTCTTTAATTTTAAGTATTACTCAGTGACAACTTTCTCAAACATTCTAACCTTTGAGGTACTGATATGGTAGTAACAAAGATTCGTCATAATTATACTATTGGATGTAGCATTTAAAATTAAGAGAAAATATAATAAAATATCTTCAATGGTCAATAAAAAGCTACTCTTTAAATAACCACAGTCATATAGGGTGCTGAACAACCTATAATTGTCATGAGCTCCTTTTTTAAGAGAAAGAAACATAAGTTAAATGACCATGAGCCTTAATTTCCAAATTATGATTCCTACACCTTCGGACAAACATCAATCCAGCAATCCGTCAACCCTGTTTATGGCGCTGAACCTAATCCAGGCTGTCGTGTTGCAGTCTTTGCCAATCCATTAGCTCCAATGTTAATCCTGGTAGATGTACCTATCAGTAATTCACGTTACAGTAAGATTAACCTGACTGCAGGWGCGGTACGGTGTATTTTATCCGCTTTGTCGAACTCAAACAGGCCCTGTGTGAGTACACCTCATCAGCTCACTCCGTTCTATGTTAATTATTCATGCTGCGTCAATTACGAGTAGTTGCGTTTAGTAGAGGTTACATCGATTGTGCCATTAGAAACCACACAATACATCATATACTCTTTGGTTCCACTCTCAAAGAAAAACGAACTGACTGCGTAAAGTAATTGTTTTGTTAGTTGTCAGTAAAACTCTTTTAGGTTATTATTGTAGTTATTTTTATAACTTATTTTTAGTCCTCAGATCCCAACTTTGGTGTACTATTCAATTAGGAATATACCATAAATATAATATAAAACCTTAGAAAGCGCCTGACGCAATCCTACACTTTCATCATAAATAGTGGAATAGTGGAATAGTCCAATAAATTCCATCTTAATCCGTCTTCCTAAGTGTTTTTTGTTTATAACACCAACAACCCCTTGACTATAAACTATTGTATTACTCTGCACAAATAGCTATAACTGCTAGTATTACCCGGTATTGCGTCATGCGCAAATACAATTGACATATAGTTCCCTTCTATTTCTACGTATTAAACAAAGTAGGTTTACACTAAATGTGTACATAATGCCTATCACATTCTACGTTTATTTGACTTAACACCTCCAATTGGACTGTTTGTTTAGAGGTCTTCAGGTAAGATGATAATAATAATGTTTATTGACTCAGATAATGCCAACATCATATCTATTAAAGCAACAACATCTCATCCAGATATATTTTGTGCGGTTGGGGATGATTAATCATCTGAGATAAAGGGTCTTGTCCCAAAACGGTCCTTGCATGGTTATTGACTATTTGCAAATTAATTGGTCTTCGAATATGTAGAAATATACAGGGTAATTTTTTGAAAACTTCACACCTTAAAAAACTTTAAATATAGCAAAAATTAAAAAATTTGCAAAAACAGGTAAACTTTAGTTTGCAGGGTGACAACTTTTGAGATAAGTTTTTAATGGATAGCGCTTACTCTCTGAGCAGGGTAGACACCCCTTTAAAAATTTTAAATGGAACTATCCATCTTGTGATACATCATTTGAAAGCTTATTTCACAAAGAGTCTGGCCATGTAATTAGTTTTACCGCGTTTAACTTATTGACGGGGTAATAGATTAATAGTGCCTACGAAACAGGTTGCTTATTAAATTGAATATTTTGGAYTCTTTTCAACATAGAAAGAAATCTAAAGCAGTCAAATCGGGTGATCGTGGCGGCCATTCAATTGTTCCACGCCTACCAATCCAGTGAAGAGGAAATCTATGATTTAAACAATTTCGCACATTAATGGCGTAATGCGGTGGGGCTCCATCATGTTGGTAAAACAATTCGTATTCATCCAACATTGGATTTCCTTCAGGGTCACGTTGGTTTTCTAATTGCTCTGTGATTAAAGGATCAATAACGTTATCAAGTAATTCTAAATACATTCCCCCATTTAGCGTCCCATCAGTGAAAATTGGACCTACAATTGCGTTGCTAAGTATTCCAGCCCAGACGTTCAGCTTCTGAGGAACTTGTTTATGACCTTCTCGAAAAATATAAGGATCTTCGTCACTCCAGTACCTGACGTTATGTTTATTTACAGAGCCGTTCAAAAAATGTGCATTCATCACTGAAGCAGATATTTTTTATTAGATTTGGATTTACTATAATCTTTTCTGTCATAATTTCGCAAAATTGCAGCCTTCTATCGAAGTCATCTTCGCCGAGTTCCTGGAGAGTTTTCATCTTATAGGGATGGAATTTGTGCAGTTTTGTAACTTTCCTTACAGATGAATAAGAAAGTCCAGTGGCTGTAGTTGGATCCATTGCAAAAAGACCAAGTACTTCAAGTTGGGCCATTTCATCAACGACTCTATTCGCTGCCCTTTTTTTGTTTACTACAGATCCAGTGTCTTGAAATTTCTGCACGAGATCGAGAATGTACCTAGCGTCAACATTTTTATCGGGGTGCCGTTCGTTAAACACCCTTGCTGACGCACGAGCACAGCTATGCTCAGCACCGTAAATAAAAATTATTTCTACCCTTTCGGCAGTTGAATAAAGCATTATCACTTGGACTCTCACTTTAAAATTTCACGCGATTTATAAAAAGTAATGTGAACAAAAAGGTGGTCGTGCCAAAGAAGTAGCCAAAAAGTTGAAACAAAAAATTGGAAACACAAAGTAGATAATTATTTAGCCAATTCAGTATAAACTGTCGAGTTGCAATATCAAGTAATGTCGAAAGAAAATTTTAAGTATTTTTGRCATTTTGCTTAGGTGTAACAATTATTTTTTAACAAGTTTTTTTAGTCTTAAGTAAGGACAATTTTTATTGTAACTGCAAGACAATAAATTTTGTTAAAAAAAAGTCYAAAATATTCCATTTTATAAGCCACTTGCTACAATGCACTTTTTGACCCACTACCCCGTCAATAGGTAAAAAAATAGTAAAATTAATTACATGGCAAGACTCCTTGTGTAATAAGCTTTTAAATGATGTATCGTAAGATGGGTAGTTTCATTTAAAATTTTTGAAGGGGTATCTACCCCGCTAAGAGGGTAAGCGCTATCCATTAAAAACTTATCTCAAAAGTTGTCCCACTGCAAACAAAAGTTTACCTGTTTTTGCAAAATTTTAAATTTTTCCTCTATTTAAAGTTATTCAAGGTGTGAAGTTTTCAAAAAATCACCCTGTATTTGAGAATTTACACAGTATTGCGTTCTTTAAACTTTTTCTTATTAAAATTAGTATTAGCATTTTATTTTTTGACGAAATCAGTTTTTGCCACCACCAGCATAATGAAAATCCCCACAATGCATGGGCTTATACTTCATAAATGGAAATTCAACATTTATTATAAAATACTTTCTAAACTTTGATTTGGTACTGCGTTTCTAAATATCGTGCTCAATTTTAAGCTCTTAACTGAGCCGACTTTTTAAAAGCGGTTGAAATACTTCTTAGAATAGTTAATAACAATATCAAGGGATCAACACTGGAAATAGCATCTTCTAATCATAGGCCACTCGTTTTGATAATACTTTTTTTTCAGATCACTGCGGAAAGTGCAAGGCAGCGACAAGAAGACTGAACCTAAACAAGTATTGCAAAAGAGATTACGGTAAGTGTTTCCTGCTAGGCACTTTTGTTTTTACCTTTTAGCAAGTCGAAGTGTTAATCTTATTCGTGTAATACGTGCTCATAATCTGTCGAGACGTTGGCGCATTTCTGTTTTAGCATAGCATTATACGAATTATCCCGCCGTCGCAGTTTAAAAAACAGTGACTCACGTAGTTCCTAGTAAATAAATTGAGTTATTTTTGTCTAGGCTAGAGTAAAACACACTCTTTTAATTTGCTTCTTAGGTACCAAATACTGAACCAAACTATAGCTGAAATTGCAATCTAAGCTATGTAAATGTAATTTTTCTTTAAAAAATTGGGTCCACTGTCACCAATAAATGCCTTTTTTCTGTTAACCAAAATAAACAAAAAGATAAAATAAACGGCGCCGGACAATAAAAGAAGTAATAGAATTAAACAGAAAATTTGGCAAGCTCAGAAACTGAATAGAATTGTCTTCTTAGGCTTTTTTAAAGCTTGATTTTCTGAATGACTGTATTATTTTTATGTGTTTACGTTCCTTTCTCCCATTTATGTTGCCAAAAATATGTGTTGTTATCTCTGGCTGTGTTGAAGTAAACACTTCCACCACTATAACATTTTTCAAAATTTTCAAAATAATCTGTAATGATACATAAGAATAGCTTCATTTGAAAAGAAGATTTGTTATTACTCAGCAAGACTTTTTCCAAAACTGGTAACCATTTCTACAAATCGTTAAGCAAATAAGCTCAAATAATTCAAAATGGTGGATGGTGGAAATAAAACACCGAGCCAGGTATGCGCGTACATCATTTTCAGTAATGGCCCAAAAGCACGCCACTGGCGATCGGGCCATAAGCGGAAGTTAAGCACCCAACTCATGGACTTTATGATGGCCATAATCGCTGGCTGATGGACGCATTTTGTACAGGTGTAATTTGCAGTTAAAAGCACCAGTGTTCGCCGTTTATTGGATTTTTCAATTGGCCCTTTAATTCACCGTGTTCGGGTCACTAACAGCCATGCAAGTAGCGTGGGCTTAGTGGTTAGCCACTACGGCAGACGATGATCGGATTAGATTGAATGATCTTAAAATGATTTAGTCCGTTTGTGTTATAGCGATATATTATTTCCCCCTAATGTGCCTATTTTTAATTTTGCATAAAAAATACAAAAGTTGCAGAAAATAATGCCCCGGTCAAATAGTCAGTTTTGCAAGTATGGTGTCATTTTGGAAATATGATAAAACTTCCTCTTTTTAAATACAATGGCTTCAAAAAATTATTATTTGTATCTTTACTTGTACTTATTCTAAATTGTTATTAACATCGAGCCCATTATTGTTTTCTTTTAATGTTCAGCAACATAAGAATTATTATTTTTAAGTACATATATATGTTCAAAGTTGGGTGTGGTTTTCCTACATATTTTTACTTTTAACTCATAAACCCTATATTTATCTAAATTTTCTAATCTGTATTTAAGTTATTAATAGCTTCAGATACTACTGTCTGTTTTTTCTAATTTATTTTTGATTCTCGTGGACAGTCTCCTACATAAGATAACAATATAAATAATTCTTCTTTGCCCTCTTGTTTTTGTTAATAATTAAAATACACTTGACGAAATTAAAAAGCAACCCAAAATACATTCTGATAGCCAATGTGGTTATTTTACATAATGGTATTATTTTAAAAATAAATTGGGAATCCATGACGGCTATGCGATATGGTTCCCGTCACTGTATTTATTAAAAGTCAAAATGTATTCAAATTATGAAAAAACAGATATGATTTTGATTTAAGGTGAATGCAAGAAAAATGCTTCCACTGCTGCCCGTTTATACAGACAGCGTTTTCCAAATAGAAGAGCTCCTGCCAATATAATTTTCAAGAGAATTAACTTTAAGGACAAACTGGCCACCACTGAAAAAAGTCAAGAGAAAGATCAGCAACAGGCCCTGACAATGAAATTAGRGTATTGGAAATGATTGACGAAAGTCCTTATATTAGTCAAAGGGTAGTCTCAAGAGCAACCGGTATTAGTCTGTCTTCAATACACCGAATAATAAAAGGCAATCAATTTTATCCGTATCACTTGCAATTGGTTCAGGCCTTGAAGGAGAGAGATTATCCTAAAAGACTGGCTTTTTGTAACTTATTTCGGGAACACCAAAATTTGAATGTGAGATTTTATGACATTTGCTTCTCAGAAGAAGCAAGATTTTCTAATAATGGTGGAGTTAACAAACATAACATTCATTATTACGCGCAAGAAAATCCACGTTGGATTTGAGAAAGACATTTTCCAACTATCTACTCCAGGAATGTCTGGGGCGGAATATTGGGGAATCAAATTGTTGGGCCTTATGTTTTTCGCGATAGTTTAAACGGCAATACTTATCTAATTTTTTTAAGAAACATTTTATCGGTACTTCTCCAAAATGTAAATTTACAAGTAAGACAAGATCTATGGTTCCTACAAGATGGGGCACCTGCGCATTATCAGAGAATAGTGCGAAATCATCTTGATTTGGTTTTGCCTAACCAATGGATATGAAGAGGTTCAATTAATCGTTGACCACCGAGAAGCCCTGACCTTACTCCTTTGGATTTTTTTCTGTGGGGAATGGTAAAAGAGCAAGTATACCAAACACCAATTGAAGGTGTAGAACATTTAGAAAATAAAATACCTGACGCATGTAAATCCATCACTCCAGAAATGTTAATGCATGTTAAAAGATCGTTTTGGGCAGAAATTTAAGCTTGTGAAAACAGCGGAGGGCGATATTTTGAGCATTTATTACATTAATGCTATTGAATAACCATTTTAAAAAATAAAATTTGTTTTACAATACCGAATTTACTTAAAGCAAATGATTGAAGTTTATGTCAAAATTTACGAATTTATACAGCTCCCTACGTTTTATATTTTTTAAGACGATGAACAATTATCAATGTTACCTCTGCAAATGTATTTTGGGTTGCATTTTTATTTCGTCAGAGCTATTATCATTCGTGAATCATCCTGTATACAGCATGAACATCCAAGCCGTTTTCAAAAGCACCAATAATATCTTAGGTAAAGGTGACAAGATTTGTAATTCTGCTACGTTGAACATGAAATTTATATTGAGCTAGACAGATGTAAAAACTAGTCCATATAATATATGTATATCAGCTAGCAAAGGTATTAGTGGGGTCCCATTATTAAACCATCCATTTGCATCCAAATGCATTGAACTTACAGAAATCTTCATTTACTCAAACACTTAATACTTAATACTGTATGTATTATGAATGACAAATTAACATTTAATTAATTTGTTTATATATGTCTATGGCCAATTACGTTACAATACAAATAATACAGAAAAGTGACCCTAACATTTATTAAGTTTTGCATCGTTTTGGATCCTAAAAAATGTTTTAAATCCAGCTCTAGTKTGTATTTAGAAATCYCTGCGCATTTATCTTTCGTTCTATCCCCTAGTTTATGTAATCACTCTGTATATGTTTTATTAAAATTGACAACATCTCACGTCTGTTCAGATAGCTGTATGCCGACACAGAAAAATCCACAAGCCACTAACATAATTCATTATTAATGAGATATAATCCCTTTAGAGGCAGTTAGAGGACAGGGAGAACACATAAGTTATACGTAAGAGACGTAAATCTAAAATATATACTCCTCATTATATTATCCGGTGGACCGTGGTTAGCATGGGCGTAAATGAGGGTACCGCCCTTAAAAACAGCCCACACAGCTTCTCTACTGTCGGCTACTAAACATTACGCACCTTTATGCGTCATTTTCATTAATAAAATTTGCATTGATTGCATTTATGTCCATGAAAACTGTAGTAATGTTTAGAAAGGAATTGAGTTGCATTTTAAGGCGCTCAAACAAAGTATAATGCAGTTTTATTTACTTCTTCTGTTTAATTCACTTATTTGTATTCTGTCCGTTTGTACATCTAATGAAGAAGATAAATAATACCTTTCCCATGCGTATCCCACGGTTCTTCGACCGTCTATCTGCCCGAATAAAACAACCGAAAGTGAGTAGATGGTTTAATCGTGTAGCTGCTGATTGAATAATGAAGTGGCCCTGTGATCACTATTCATTAGGTAATGGTCGATAAACATTACGTAGTCTACACGGTACGGAATAAAAACAAAGTGCGCTTTGTGAAATGCGTTCATCCAGCTTCTTGGATACCTGCACATTTTTATTTAACATTACAGAGTAATGCTACGCGTACGGGCTCGAATATGCCAATTTCTGATTTAATTCATGTTTTCAAATAAACGACAAAAAGCATTGTAAGCTCGGGTTCTGCAGGGTTCATTTAATTATAGTTCTAATGCTTGTAATACTTTATTTACTTAAATAAATCAAATTAAATGGTCAAAGTGAAGATCTTCTGTAGCTTGGCAATAAGCTAACTAAAATGAAATATTTCTCCTTCGCTTTCTTCCTTCGATCACTAGTACACTTCTTTGTGGCAAATTTTGGTAATAATTTTTGCTACACCCGTTTTTTATAGTTTTAGAAGTCCATTTCACTGTGACAATCACCAGGTTTTCTTTGCGACTTCAATCTCAGTATAACTCCAATTTCGTTCCCTGCGTTTAAAATAATTAGCCTTTGTAAGTAAAAATTTAGGATGGCAATGCCGTCTGTCAGCATTACACTGACATGATGACAAAGCCACCTAGCTGCTTTAACGGGTACTACTTCCTAAAGGAAGTGACCTGTAGCCTGACAAGTATGCAGTTGCATGCCAATTTGTAATGTCATCATGTCAGTGTAATGCTGACAGATGGCATTGCCATCCTAATTTCTTACTTATATCATACTATTGCTTTGATATATAAGCAAAATCAGTTCTATGCCGTGCCACAGTATAATAAAGGAACTAGTAAAATCACTCCCCACTTTTCTTGGGGTTAAATTTATACAACGACTGATCAGTAAGAGCAGAATGCAGGCATACTATTGGTTGTTCTCCGTGTGGGAACTTGCTCGTTACCCTAGCAACGTACGCGCACGTGTTTAGCATAGTGTAAACAAAAACATATATTTTGTGCATACTGCTTGCCTACACAGGGGTAGCGACAACGTTACGTTAACGGTGATTGAGGTTAAATCCATTTTGATGGGATTTTCTAATTACTTTATGATTGTTACAATAGTTTTGAATAAAGAAATGCACCAAATGATAAATATGGTTTAGCATAGCGAATATAAACCTCCTTGGTTAGAAAAAAAACAATAAAAGGTGTAGGATATCCATTTTAATGGTTCACTTCAAATACTATTGAATTCTGGAATACAGGTACTCAAAGTAGGTGTATAGTGTTGTGGTCGAAAGGTTAAAAAGGAAATAATATAACTTTTAAAACTAATTATACATACAAAATTGGTTTTTATATTAACCTATGCCCAAGCCAAAGTGGAATAAATATTTGTCAATAAGTTCTGTGACATGTTTATGGAACAGAAACATCAAAGTTATATTTGGATTAGGCTACTACAGACGAGTTGACGCGTACAACTACAACTACAACCGCTTCCATATAACCGCCAACGTCAACTACCAACGATCAGGATTGCCACGTTGCCAGATGTATTGGCGCATTTGTCCGCAATATACATCATGTAGACTGTTCACAGTAGGTAGTTAGCAATTCTTTATAGCAATTTAATGCTCTATGAATAGTAATTACTACATAACAAGTGCGTAAAATTATAAAGCTAGTAATAATATTCATAATAATCACAATATACCGTGCGTAACAGCAACAAATACAGATAACGTTGAAGTATAACTGTCCATGCTGGCAATAGCGCGGAATTTACTGTTTATTGTAAACAAAGCGTTGGGAAACTGCTCTGACCAATCAGAACGCAGAGCTCTGCCAAGCTTGAAAACGTTTATTGGAAATCTGAGCTCCCTCGAGATCAAAGGTGCCGATAAAGAGTGAACATACTGGTTCTTTATTATACTGTGGCCGTGCTGTCTACACTAGACCTAAACTGCACTGATGAGCAGTAATGACAGCGAAATAGATCTATCTGCAGTTGGTTGAGGAGCAGACAGCACAGCGTAGACATGCATTTTAATTAGTCTTTGGTCCTTAGACACAGGTTGGCGCAAGAAATCCTTTATACCATCGCTCCGGAATTTCAAATGACGGGTTGAGTGGATACAAGTCTCGTTCTTGTATATTATTGGTTTATTTGCTTGACGATATTCATTTATCCTACATAGATAATTAAGAAGCATCATTGGAATGTGTGGAAAATAACAAAAAAATTAATTGCCCCGGCTTACAAGGATTACTTGATTAGTGTTGAAGCCGCAATTTCTACCGATCCAAGTAAGCTATGGTCTTTTATTCAGTGTAAAAAGGGTAACACTAGAATTCCTGGCGCTATGACGTATAGTAATCTGAAGCTATCCAACCCACAAGATATTATAAATGCTTTTGCTGCTTTCTTCAGTAATGTATATATTGATTCTGACTCAATATGTTAACATTACACTTTTGTTCGTCTGGACTGCCATCTCTGAGAATGAGATTTGTGGCGCTCTGAAACACTCAAAAAATTCTTTGACTGCTAGCTTTCTTTTAAAAGATTGCGCTTATGTGTTTGATGTTCCAGTGTTTCATACATTTAACCATGATTTGCATTGGTCGGTCTTTTCTGAAATATCTCCCTAATTTGTAATTTTGCGAAGGTGTTTCTGGGTATCGTCTATAATTATATATATTCATGTATCAATAAGTCTGTATCTTCCGCTCAATATGGATTTATGCGTGAGAGATCTACTATCACGAATTTAGCATGTTTCTCGCAATTCGTTTCTGAAGCATTGGATCGACTTGGTCAGGTGGACTTTATCTACACTGATTTTCAGAAGGCTTTCATTCAAATTGATCGCTTTGTTCTTTCAAATAAGCTGGAATGGTTCGGCTTCTCTTTCTCTTTGGTACGACTTTTTTACTCATATCTGCCGTTTAGATGAAATAGAGTGCGTTATGCGAACTACATTTCTATTCCTTTCTTTCCTACGTCCGGAGTCTCGCAGGGATCGAATCTGGACCCTCTTCTGTTTCTTATGTACATAAATGTTCTTTCTAAACGTCACCTTTGCTGATGACCTTAAACTATTCAATACTATATATTTAATCGCTTAAATCTCAATGTTTCCAAATGTTTTGTTCTCTCTTTTTCCAGAAAACACAATATAGTTATTATCAATATACTGTTAACTGGTTTTGAACAGGGTTAATGAGTTCAGGGACCTCGGTGTTATCTTTGACCACAAATTTACCTTTTGCAGTCACATATTGAACACTATCAATTCGTCTTACAAATCCTATGGATTTATATATAGAAGCTGTAGAGAGTTCAGACAATTGGGTACCTTGCAAACATTATACTTTTCCCTTGTTCGCTCTAAGTTGGAATATGCAGTTTTGATCTGGTTTCCCATATACAAGACGCATATTGTTCAGCTCGAATCTGTCCAGAGAAAGCTACTTAAATTTATGTTTTACTTAATCCAAGGATACTACCCTCCTAGGGGATATGATCATCAAATTTTGTTGGACGGGTTCGAGTTTATTTCACTAGAAACTCGTCGTATTTGTGCTGTGGTCAAAATGTTGTATAATTTGTTAAATAATAGGATTGATTGTAGTTCGCTGTTTAAGAAGGTTAACTTTCTTGTACCTCGTATAAACTGTCGACAACAACCGTCTTTCTATTGCAGCAATAGTCGTACAAATGTTTCACGTCGATCGCCAATCAATCTTATGAGCTCTTTTTTTAATCGTATTTCTAATTCTTGTGATATTCACGTTGACTCGCTCACTTCTATTGTTGCGCAAGTGATCGATAATGAATGTCATAGATGAGAAGTTTCGGCTAAGCTTTTTACATAGGGTATTTCCCTGTAATTGGGTGCTAAACTGTTGGAAATAAACTTTATTATTATTAAAAATAAACTGGATAATGAAGCACTAAAGAAAGGATACACACATTATTTAGAGGTTTTGAATAAAGTAGTTAAAACGTTCATAATCGTGTTTTAAACAGATTTTTTTGAGTTCTTTTGAGATATTTTTCCAACCCTCTTGCTTAGGCTAACGAATGTGTACGATCTCCTATTTTCGTATTCACTGAAAAGCTTGTTAGTGTCGAAAACCCTTCCGAGTGCGTATTGTTCGCTACACACCCCTCTTTCGTCTGTTTCAGCAATAATGGTCAAGGTTCTGTCCAGCATGGACAACGACGACGGTCACACGAAAGGGTGGGTCAAGTTCGTGATAAGCATCGAGGCCGTCTACAAAAGAGGAAAAGACTCCCGAATAAAAAAAGGCACGATGACGATGGTGGTGCCCGAGGCGGACCTGGCGTGCAAGTGCCCGAAAATTAAAACAAACAAGTAGGTATAACGAGTGCAGCGCACTAAATTATGCGCTCCGGACGCGGGGACGATTTGTTATAATTATTTCAGCGCAGGTTGTATATTTTCAGGCCGGAGCGAATAACAGAATGTTTCACATGTTAATGGTGTCGTTATCTTAATGAGATGCACTCCGGTTGTACTTTAGCACTTCGTGCGTTTTCAATATTCCTAGCTTAATTGCAGGTTTTATCAGCGCTAAGTGCCCGTGCGAAGGAGGAGTGTGCGCTGGTAAATGAAACGGCGGTATTCATGCGCCTGCCAAAAGCCTGCAGCCTGCAGGTGCATTCCTGCAAGAGGACGGAGCCTTCTACAGCTTGTTTTGAGCCTTGAACACAAACGATGAAAATTTGCTTTTTGTCATTTTAAATGCGTTTGTTTTCAGCAATTCAAATTGTATGTGCCATAGTCAAGACCCCGTTAGAAATTGACTGGGAAACATCAACTTGAGAAGCAGAAAGCTTAGGAGTCATCTACTGTAAAAATTTAATACTTTTTTTGCTTATTTTTATTTTCAGCATTTTCAGTGGAAGTAGCATTAGTACACTGTTTCATGGCAAACACTTAAATCATACTACATCTGAAGTTACGTAGGATCGACTCTAAGTTTAGTTACCTAATTTCTTGGCGCAAAATACTCATTGCAGCACCTTGAGCGACAAATCACATGAACGTTTATTTGATGGTTAGCTATCCAAATTTGGTCATCAACAAGAAACACACTCAGGATGAGTTAGCTTGGCAACCACTTTCCTAAAAAGAAATGTGATTAAACCGATTTTGTCAATAACGATTGGTCATTTATTTTACCTTTCCCTTTTAAGTGTTTGTGCTGTTGAAAAATTAGCGAAATAAAATGTTGAGTAAATGTTTATTTTATTTACTTACTCTTATTGTAAGTGCATATTATGTGATACTGCTAAAGCTTCTGCTGTTACATATTTTCTATTTTTAACTTCTGAATTCGTTGCCAAATAATTTCATTTATAATTTGTTTTAATGATTTATAGCGCCATTAACACAACTGCATCCACCAATATGCCATAATTGCTATTTTTTCTATAATTACGTTCAAAATATATGTTTTGAATTAACTGATCTTTGTGTATTTGTTGACAAAAACGATACAAAACATGAAGACAGAAATAGAAGTAATCACCACTTTCCAAATTTGCTTTGGTAAATAGGCAAAACCAGTTCTATGCCGTGCTGTCTGCACTAGACCTAAACTGCACTGATGAGCTGTAATGACAGCGAAATAGATATATCTGCAGTTGCTCCAGGTACAGACAGCACAGCATAGACATGCATTTTAATGTATTTCGGTTCTTGCCCGCTAGCAAAAAGTGCCGTGGGGGCCTGCTGTCAAATTGAAGTATGCAGTTGCATGCCAATTTGTCAGGCTACAGGTCACTTTCTTTAGGAAGTAGTAACCGTTAAGGCAGCTAGGTGGCTGACATATATTTTATATGTGTAACTTAATTTGTAATTAATATAAAAATTGCAAACATTACGTAACCTACAAGTCTAATTTCGTTTATTTTTAGGTCGTAAAAAATAACGAGAAGTGTTAAACTCATAAGGTGATATACTCGTATGTCGTATTTAATGATTTGTTTTTAATTTCCCCTGGAATCTAAACAGTGTCAGCAGAATTTTCATAATCTTTCAATAAACTAGGAGAACTTAACTTCAAAACGATGTACCTTTATAATTTTCTGTCTGATTTTGTATTTTATGTTTGCTGCCTTGGATTTCTCTAAATTGTCTAGGGAACATTTAACAACGTCGGGTTACTAATAATCAAATATGTATATGTATGTACACTGCTTGATACTAAAAGCACGCTACAGAGAATAGTGTCATGAAACTGTAAGAAATTTTTATATTGAACTGATCTGATCGTTGTGGAAGCATCTGTGAATTCCATTTATCATAAAGTGAACCCAAAAGTTTTGAGGTGACTAAAATTGCTCCGTTCTAGCAGTGTAACGCACATTTTATTGAGACTCACAAACATTTCTAAAAGCTTAAGTTTTCAAACAACCTAGTCAAATCATACCAAAATACCCAATTCGTCAAGAAATGTACGACAAGCTATTTATTTAGAGAGTGGTGTATAACTTCAAAATGCACTTACAACAGTTGATTGTTAGCAATGAACGTCTGCAGAATATTCACAAAATAATATAAATCAAAACTAAGTCTTTGTCCTAATATAGTAAATTTTAAATTAATCTTTAAAATTATGAGGTTCTTTTGCCGCACCTTATATTTCACATTATTATGATATATAGCAAACAAGCACAAAGTTGGCTAAAATTTGACAAGAATTTCTCATGATAATTGACCATGCTAATAACAGCATTTAATTCCGATTTGTTTTCTGGTATTGTCATGTTACTAATAGAAGATACATATGCAACTATGTCACATCAATTATAAATCGTTTGTATATTTTACCGAACGGATTTTTAAACCGATGTCTGTAATTTTGGTCTAAACTAATCAGTTTATTCAAATGAACCTTTCTAGTCTTGCTTATTATTAAAATATCCCCAAAAAAAGCAAAAGTTAAAAAAATATAATAGGGAAAGATCTCGATTTGTGCACATACCACTACTTAAACTTGCAAAAATCTCTTCAATTCTAGAAATTTTATATTTTTTTGTGTATAGATTTTTAATTGCTGCTATACGAAAATCGCCACATTTTTAACCTGGCTATTTTTTTATTACTGGTACTTATAGCCCTGTGATCTATCCAGTCTTCCTCTACTTTAAGTTTCATTGAAAATGGAAGTAAACAAATTTTGTAAAAAAAAACTGGCACTGCATGTTCTTTTAGATACAACCTAGCTTTAAAATCAAGTGATTTTTCCCAAATATTTGCTGAATACAAACTGCTTCATAGTTGAGCCATTATTTCAATTATTAATAACACTTTTAAAATCAATTTTATTGACGTTCGCCTCACTTGAAATCCTAATTCCTTGATAAAAGGATGCCCACTTCGTATTATATATACATTTTTAATTTTAACGGTGCGTCTGTATTTTTATATAACCTATATTTTATTTCATTACCAGCATAAGAAAATCATATCAAACTTATTAATTACTTCCACATCCAACGGTATTGTATAGCGCAATAAGATTTTCAAAAATTTTTTATTTGCTCACTCGCTTTAACATGATCGAAAACGTAAAAAAAGACAAAATTTGAGCAAAAAAAATTTCTTGTCTGTGTCTGTGGTTTTTTTGTGGACACGATAACTTTCGAAAGACTTAATATATGAACTTAAAATTTAGCAAACGCATAGATCTCAACTACCCAAAGCGACCTATTGTTTTTGGGGTAAGTAGGGTATCGGAAAGGGGCGAAATTTTTTTTGAAAATTTTTATTTTTTTTATTTCTGTTTCGTTTTAGTATGTGATTAGTAGTAAACTGCGAGTATCATTCATCCTTATAAATTTTCGGTGCAGCAAATTGTTTAGAAGATATTAGCAAAAAGGCGTCACTTAAAAAAAACGGTTTTTCCTAAATATCTCCGAATATATTTAGTATATTCAAAAATGATACATACCATCAGATAGGAAATAAAATTTCTCACAAAAAGTGTCTTAGAAAATTTATGCAAAATTTTGACATTTTCGAAATATTTCCAAAAAACGTATTTTGGCCCCTGTTTGTACGATTTTTTTAATTTTGGTATTATATAGCAAATCAAATTTTGGATCGGAAAGCACTCTTGTAATTTTTTGTTAAGTTAATACTTTCGAGTTATGTGGAAAAAACAGATAATATCACGAGGACCGTTTGCCTTAGAAAAAATGTGTAGAGAGAAAAAATGCTCAAAACCTGATTACTAATCGTATAGTATAAGAAATAAAAACGTAAATGTCATTTTGACAATTGGATGTGGAAGTATTGATTCAATTTACAGCGGTTTTTTATTTCATGACTATCATGTGTAGGGAATCTATTGGATTTCTACAAGTTTCAAAGTCAATTTTATCGTTCTGTACCGGCATAGATAAAAATGACAAAAATTCTTGGTTATCACTCAGCATCAATAATTGAAATATTAAAATTTCATCTTTTGTTTTTCCACTTGTATTTCGATAATTAGCAGCCAAAGTTTGACATGTTTAGTACCAAACTGAGGTAGAAGTGTCCTCTCTAACACATTCTGAAAACCGCTTTTGAATATCTGCTTTGACAAGATATAAAATGACAAAAACGTTTTAGTCCCTAGAGATAACTGAAATCTTAGAATTTCCCATCTTGTTGTGCTAGTGGATTTCTTTATTAGCCAAACTGGGATACAATTGATATCTGCTTTGATAGCTGAGAAGATGACAAAAACGTTAAGTAGTCCCTACACATCAATAATTGAACTCTAAAAATTTCCGCTTATTTCGATGATCGACAACTAAACTATGAATGTTTGGTACAAAACTGGAGTAGAATTGTCTGATCTAACACATCCTGAAGATCAATTTGGATGTCTTTTGTTTAGTGTTGGGTGCGACCAAGAGCTTTATGAAACTAGTTTTTTTTTAACATACTATTCTAGACTAGATACTTGTTAGTTGTATTTGGTGAGATTTATCCGCTTTATTTGAGTATTGTTGTCTTTTATGCTTCTATTTCTGACTGATATATGTCTGCATCTATACGTGATCGTTTAACATTGTTTTTGTACTCTAAACAAAACATTCCATTTTCAGGACAAACAGGACTTTTATCAGCATCGGAGTGCCATCGTACTGTACGCTTTGCATAATGCTTTCTGGGTACTCGTCCTGAAATATTTCCTCTAAAATTAAACTTTTTTAGGTCCTACTTGATCCTGGGTAGGGAGAAGGACGACTCCCCCGGAGGAATAGTGACGGGCAACTTGGGGGTGACACAGCGTTCCATAGTAATAGAGTGGAAGAACGAATGGGATCAGCGAATGCGCAGATTCAGGCGCAGAGCGCGCAAGTGCAAATGAATCAGCCCGCCAAATCCCCCACAATAATAAGTCTTTTTGAAGCCATTTAACAATGCTGGCGCTGTGATTTATTTAATTCGGTTCAGTATTCTTGAACTGCTTACCACTAAAAAGGCGCATCATATTACAAACAAAACAGCGGGAATGTACATATTTTGTTGAGAAGTTTCTGGCCGTGGATTAGTCTGCTTTCCTGTTTGGTTGTGTAATACTTTGCGCGCTGGCGGGTGTGTCATGTACCAAATGCATCCGTTCAATTGATTCGGTGTTATATTTTGTAAATAATTTTTATTAATGAAGTAGCCTTTATTTATTTATTTTGTTAAGCATGTGCCACGTGTGTGAATGCGTACATTTCAGTTTCTTTATTACGACAAGTCAGTGTGAATGTCGATTATTTAAAGATGTAATAATATTGTACAGTATTATAGATTTATTTACTTATAGGTATATTCCATACTTACCCTTGATATTTAACATTTTATGTATTACTAGTTCCTAGAAGAACGGCATATTCAGATAACTTAGATGTTTTTATGATGTTACTTCAGTGTTCGGTGTTGTTCACATATCAAAACCTTAGCGTGTTTTAGCAATACATCTTAATAACGAAATTGCATATTGTGGAAGATGCATGACTCAGTACTTATCTAGAGAACATCCGATATATTTGGAAATTCTTTTATGTACCTACCTACTTACACAATAAATGTATCATGTGTATGTGTGTGTCAATAAAGGAAAAAGTCTTGTTTTTGTTCCCAAACTMCGCAGTAAATCGTGAAAATTGATTTACTTTTTTATGCGTCAGGTGATTCTCGTTCATTATCGAATCGTATTATCGTAGCGGTTTCTCTTTTTATGTAAATGTATAGGTATTATGCTTGTTTTAGGCCTCTAATGCGCCAAGGCTGACTATATTGGGTGTTTTATTTATTTATTTACAGAATCTTTCGTCACTGGACGAACTTTTTTGTCTGCTAACATTTTTTGATATTTTATTTAAATTTTCAGTATGAATCATTTAAAATTTTAATAAGGCAGAAAAACAGGTTAGCTTTAACGTTTCTTGATATAATTGAGAACTGTAGCATCTGTTACCACAAATTAAAATAAACAAGCACAAAGGACAAAATTATGTTTTTATAATTCATATCTCTATTTCGGTGCATTTTTGACGCTGTTAATCTACATGATCAGCGATTGGAATGAGATGCAGTTTGACATTTCATGCTTTTCTTTTTCAGCCGGTTCATGTATTTGATAGAAATGGACAATATTGTTTAACACAAAATTGTTAAGAAAAGTGGGACTTTTCCTGTTTACAACACTTTTTCAATCATATTAAACACTATGTTTAAGATATGCCAGCAATTTTTTATAAGCAGAAATGTCCACGTTTTTATTTAACTGTATAGTACTACATAGCATTGAATACACAGACCAGTGTGTTGAAGCTTTAAGAGTTTTCATTTGTAAGAATATTTAAAATTAGTTCTTGTAACAAATTTAATAAATGAAACAAACCTTTTCACAAAACTATGCAATTAGAACGTTTTCATTTGCTCCTTGTACATTTTTTTCATTTCTCCAGAGACAAAACTCTTGGCAAACTTTCTTGTACTTTTCTTTGGACTTTGTAGGTACCAAACTTGACTCTGCTTCTGATACTAATTCCAAAATTTCGTCCTTAATTTCACTTGCTTGATTTATTTTGCAGTTTGCAGAAAAGCTTCATCACTAATTATTTATTTACTATGGTGATGTTGTGTTTCTGTTTCAACAAGTATTCACAAACTTGACACAGATTACTTTGAGAGCAGGAAACACAATTTATTCTTAAAATAACCGTAAATTTCGCAGTATACACGAAAAAAATACGCGTTAGTACACTTTGAACTTTAGCACCTCATTTTTTGACATGACAAGAACAAAATCGTCATATTTTGGCCTCGAGAATCTAGGGTTGACGGAAAGACCTACTAATTTGCAGCACCCTGTATATTGGTATTACCGTTGTTCCGTAGTAACACTTGTTTTTTTGCATTTTTCTTTCCGTGCTAATGCTATAGTTTTTTTTGTTTAAATTTTAATCTTAGATGGAAATGAAACGTAATGAAAATAAAGTGACTTGTTTTTTTGCACATAACATGTTTTAATGAGACAAAATGCTTTTGGATTACCGTTTAGTTGTCAAGGAAATTAATTAAAAATAAGAAAAAATTACGTCGGCGAAGTAGAAACGATTTTATCTAATATATTTCAGTCGATATTGACATATATACAGTTCTTTTACAACAAATGATGTATTCGCGTTGTAAAGTGTTCAAAATTAATAATATTCTGGAATTAAATAACTTTTTGCAACTGTTTTTCGGTTACAGCTTGGAATTATAGAATGTTAAATACCTAACGTCAAAATGGCAAATAGATCGCATATTATGTTTATATGTATTAACGAATCCAAAAATCTATTAATAATATACAGGATGTTTTAGGAAAAGTTTCTCCATCAACTTTCTCATTTGCTTCAGTGAGGTCTATGTTGTGTGTACATTGCAAATAGTATATCTCGAAATATTACTAGGTAACGCTTAATAGACATGTTCTCAAATGGTGTTCAATCTTCCTTTCTACTCTATTGCAGTATAGTTCATCTAGACATCCAATTCATTACTACTGTCTATTGACGTCACTAACTGAATCAAATCGTGAATAAATCTTTAACCCCTTTAACGGCTTTAGCTCCATAATCAGGAAATACTTATTTTCAGGTAAATAACACACGTTTCTGGTGTAGATAAATGCAGTTTATTTTAAAAGAATAACCGAACAACTTATCCTCAATAACTTACATGTCTTGTAAAATGAGAGCATGAAAGAGTATACTTCACATCTAAAGTTTGTTCAGATGAAAGGATTAAACGTCTATCAACTTATTTTAAACCCTGTTGCATCGCCACGTCTCGTTTGACATTCTAGTGGCCGTGTGTATTTCAGAACAATAATTTTAGGGTCTAGTATGTAAATATTTACAGTGTTGCTTCAGCTGTTTGGTCTCGTTCGTTTTTTATAGCTTCGTGGGATAAAGCATGGCAAATTTCATGTTTGATTGTCATTTTAATAATAGTTTACACTAATATAATAAGTTGTATCATAAATCCTCGCATACAATACATTGTTTTCTAACTTGCAGTAACTTTGCTACACTTTCACTAATTGTTCTGAAATACAACAGATACATCAAAGGCAATATTCTATCAAACGATGCTACAGGTTGCTCTTGAAAATAACATACTTTACACTTTTGTACCACCAATAGTGTATTAACAACAGAAGAAAGCACCATGAAGTTATTTGCGATGATAGTGGTACCACTATTATAACAAGCAATTATTCAACAAATACAACTTTGGCCCCACCTTGTTAACTGTAATAGAGACAGAAACGCTCATTTTACATGTTGTAGTGCGTTTTAAAACCAATTGTCTTTACTCTTGAGGTTCTACTCTAGATCCGAAAATAGAGGATTTGGAATAAACTAATGACTGTCTTTTATATACCTATGTTACTATCCAAAATATCATCATAACGGGTTGAGAGGTTTGTTTAACTCTAAAGTCAAGAGCTCAAATATTAAACTAAACACATCTCACCTAAAAATGTGAACATTTCGGAAAAAATTCATTCGCTATTTGTATTGAAACGCACTATAATTCGAGTTGTTACAAAATTTGTTATGGATAACTTGCATGATTCTTTTATTTCTCTTTAGAATATTACCAAGATATTGATTGTTTTCACTGTAGTAATGCTAATAATTTGTGACAAAATTTTAATATGTCGATGACTCCCTAGATATAGAGAAACAGGTCGCTTTGTCTTTGTCTGTATACAAAAAAAAAGAATGGATAAACATATTGCTAGTTCTGTTATCAACAAAGTAGCTCCAAAACATCAGTAAATGCCGTCATCTTAATAGATACAGGGTGCCTTAAAAAAGATCGCCCCATCTGACTTCACAAAGTATTCGCGAATACACATAGTGCTTTTAAAAATGTTTCATGCAAGTTGGCCATTGCTGCGCTTAAGTGTACAAGGTGGCTTTTCAGTTTTTGAACAACAGTAGAAAAACAAGCAGAGGTTGAGTAATGTTACGTAATAGTAATACTTACATGACTAGAATACTGGAATACTGACTAGTGTTCTTGTTTGCACAACAAAAACATGTCTTTGAAAATTGCGGATATTCTGATAACAGAAAGTGCTCTTCTACAGAATAGACTTGGATCACAATAGAATACCAACAATTCTGCCTTAGTCGAATGGAATTTGCTTTATATATATGCTTAGAATAAGAAAATTCCATGAACACTTAAAATATACATATTACGAGTTTCTGAAATGTCTATTACTATGTAAGACCTAAAAAGGTTACTTACTTTAATAAATATTTGATATTCCTTATGATAATAGAAGAAAATGATTGCACAGTATTTTTGTAGTTAGATAGTCGCCCTCGGGGCTTGAGTGAGAATAAACTACATACCTAAAAAGACGAATTACAGGCATTAAGGCATGAAAACTTACAGCGTAAGGCATAAGAAATAAATGGGTGATTTACAATGTTTATTTTAATTTGGCAACAGTGTTATCACACGAGTTAGAAAAATATGTCGCAAACACTCGTTTTAGTCATTATACATTATTTAGTTTTCTAATGATAACGTTTATTTTGGCAACATTTATTAGTCTTACTTCTCCTGCCAATTTACTTGTTTATTCCTTATGCCCTAACTGAGATATACACAGAGTATGATAAAATTATGTAGAGATTGATTTTCCTCGTCATCTACGTTAATGCTACCTCGAAAACACAACTGTTTCGTAGAAGGAAAGAAGTTCATATGTCTTGAGCTTAGCCGCGAAAATTTTTGGAGGCTTGACGGCTTTGACAATCTCGTCATTGATTATTATTGATACTTCTCAAATATTTATTTTATTACATATTCATACTTCATACAAAATTGGGTCATTCCGGGCCTATACAACTGGCTGCCAGCAATGATATTTTTTATTTTGTAAAAAAACTTTAAAATATAAGTTTTATACCGTTATCTCCAATATCTCACAAACATCATATCAGCCAAAAAAAAAACTATTTTGTCTTCTATTATTGTTGCGGAAATTTAATTACATTTTTGCTTTTATTGCATAGTGAACACCTGAAGTTTTGGTTTGTGTGAGCTGCTATTTTCAGCCTGCGGAAAATATGTGTACAGGGTACGTTCCAAAAGCAATGGAATTGAATTTCCCGCACCGCTCCTATTGGTAATAGTGGGATCCGACCACTTGGAGTAAGTGGGGATCTTTAGCTTTGTATCAATGCTCTCAAAACTGCGGAAGCGGTAGGACCGAAATTGAATCGAAAATCGAGTAATTACGCGATTAGGTTTTATGCCAAATTGAAAAAAATCCCTTGAGGAGACTTCGAAAACGATTCGTGAGGCTTACGGAAACTCTGCTCTGTTTCAAGCTGGTAAAAAGACCGGGAAGAGGCACGCTAGGCGGCTGACAGACAACAGTGTGGGAGTGTGGCTCGTATTCGCCAATTGCTGCACTGTGGCCATCGATTGAGTATCAGCATGGTTTCAAGGAACTGAACTTGTCTTCTAGTATTGCGTTTCGCACTGTTACTGAAGATCTAGCGATAAGGAAAGTGCGCKCCAAGCTTGTGCCCAAGGTGTTATCACTWATCAGACGACCAACCGAGTAGAAATKTCAAGGGTACTTTTGCGACTCAAGGTCGCTGGAAAAATGTGTAGACGCCGAAGGAMAATACTTTGAAAATTATTAAGTGTTTGTACAAATCTTTTCAATAAATTAATTTCATTACKTTCGGAACGCACCCTGTAAATTACAAAACCTCAATAAGAGTAGAGAATATTGGAGAATGGTCTCAAAAAGGTGACTACTTCAAAKTCAAAAGCATAAAGACGAATTGTTAGAACAACCCTCAAGCTTCCAAATGTCGGTCTCTTTTTATCATACTAAATGTATCCAAGACGCGTTTCCTCCCGGCAACCAACAACAAACAGGAGTCAGCACAGAACAACCTCGAAAAACAGCAATTTGATATGAAAATCTAAACCTACATCATTATTTATCAACAATAGTAGTTCCCATAGGTGGAATATGAAACWMCTACTCGTCTTAATAACACAGAWACAGTAGAAATTCGAGCTACTTCGCGAGAAATCGAGATCAAATGTGAGGGACGTAGCGCGTGGCTTACACGTGCTGCACGAACTCCGGGTTGAGAAATGAGAAGCCCATGAACTCGGTCTGGTCGAGGTTCATCATGAACAGCTTGTCGGTAGGGGTGAGGTCCGTCTTCTCCGACGTGAACTGCTTGTCGAAGTTGCTGACGTCCTTGCGGTGTTTCTGCGAACATTTCGAAGCTGATATTGACGATATTTAGGATTCATTTATCGGTAGTTTAAAAGACCACTGTATATGGGAACCTTAAACTTTGCAGCTTGAAGCACTTTTAACCAGCAACGTCCGCATCTTTAGAAACAAAATAACTTAGCGTCTGAGGATGCCAGCGTTGCTAGTGAAAAGTTTTGGTGAAGGGGATGACTATGAGTGTGTGAAGAAAAAATGTGATAGCGATACATATTTTTGTGAAAAACTGAGACACATTCACATCTGTCAAAAAAGTATATATGGGGAGACGCATAAAAGTTATGACATGACTCGAAACAATGCAGCTTCAATTGCATGCACCTTTATACCCCCTCTTCTGGGGATCAATACTTACAATTTTTGGCTTAAATGGAGGCTGAACTTCCCTATTCTCTATCCTCAACCAGTCAATTCGCCGGAAGAAAGTATGAATTCTTACGTCCTCTTCACCCTGTGGTCCACACCCCAACCTTTTGACCGGGTTCTTTGTTAAGAACTACAAACAAAACGATTTTATCATTTTATGGTATGGAAGTACAAACTGTAATTACACATGCTTGGGGTTAGTTTATTTTATATTTTGCTGCAAAAACAAGTTGCCTTTGCATAAAACAGTGTGCGGACTGATATGGCTTTTAACGCGTACAATTTTAATTGCTAGTGAAATGGTTGTTTATCTATCGTATTTCCAATGAAGTTGTATTGACAGATATTGATGCTGTAAAGCGGTTTTACGCAAGGTGGACTGTTTAGGGAAAAATATCAAAAACATTGCCGAACAAACTACGCTGAAAGGTTTGGGATTCTTTTTTATCTTCCTAAGTAATTTTCAACCAAAAATAGACAAATATATAATGTAAGAAACGCTCGCATAAAATTGTATAGGTAGTTGATGAATTCAGTATAAAGTGCGTGTTAACAACGATCGTTAGGTGTTTTGTCGTTGTTTGTTTACTTGCGGTTTTATTAAAGACATAGATTGTATAGTGATACATCAAGGCCTAACTAAGTGTTGCCAGTTCACGCAGCTGACATCGTACGTCATTAAAATTGACGTTTTATTCTATAATAATTATAGAATAAAACTAAATTATACTATTACTAATTATACCTAAAAGAATGAAAAACATATATCGTGAATTGCTTCGTTCTTTTAACAACATTATTTAGCTCAAGATTCATTTCTCATTCCTGTTAAGTTTGATGAAAACATGAATACTGAAACATTTTTAACTGCAATTTTAAATCGACATCAACAATTTTAATATTCATTAACGTTAATAGTAACGTTACAATATCAGTAATACACAGAGTATCAATAAAGTAAGGTATAAAATTCAAGATAAGGATTATTTGCAATAATTGGAAAACACAAGCAGGTAAAAAAATATTTTGTGATATGAAAATTTCTTTTTTATAGAATCGTGTATCACTTAGTCCTTAGAGTGTATTTTTTTTGTTTTGTATCGACTTCTAATAACTTCAAAACCACAACAGCTATCAACTTTGGGTTTTGTTCAATAATAGCCAACAAAACAAAGTATATCGTTCTAGTTAATTTTTTCTGGGAACAGGGTTACTTTTTTGTAAACTTCTGTGTATTGTGTGCACAATTTTGACAATAACTACATAACCAGAAAAGCTATCAACCTCAGGTTCTTACCTGTTGCTCTCAAATAATAGCCTACAAAACAAAGTAGGAAAAGTACGACTTCCTATCCAGTTTTTCTTCAGAAATCAAGGAGACAATTCATTTTCTTTTATTTTGTGGATTGTGTATACTATTTTAGTAATAACTTTAAAACTGAAAGACACTAATCTCGGGTTTTCCCACTCTCTTACATAACGAGATCGAGAAAAGCATAATAATTTTTCAAATCTCGCTTTCTGTAGCTATTTAGGGAAACCAATTTGGGCACAATTTACCAATAATATGAATCTCCTTGAAACTTCCTCTAAAACTGGTCTTACTTCGTTAAATTTGGTTAAGCAGATATGTCGATGCCATTACAACCAGATAAGAATGTAACAAAACTGTTATGTAATTAAAATGTGCGTTTGTTTGTTACGTGATGTCAAATACGCCCCCTAGCGAGAAATTTAAGAATTCCACAATATTTTTAGTGAATTTCTCTGGTATGTTCTTATATTAATTTTTTTTTTTCAAAGCGGTAACGTGAAGGGTTTTTAAGTTACAAGCGCTGCGTACCCTTATTGATTCACCCTGTATAATATCTTAGGACCCCACTGAAATATTTACTCATACTGAATGTCACTTCCAGCATCTGTTTCTAATTACCTTTTGTCGGAGCTTTATTATGAACAACACTAACACGACCATCAGCAGTTGAGCTGGCGGGTTATGCTCGTTTAAACAAAATTATTGCGGTGCGCGGTTAATAAACCTTTTCAAATTGCGAGCTGTACAAAACAGACACAAATTTACTCGTTTGAAATGTTGCTATGAGGACAAATTGAATAAATAAACGGCGCTTACAGCAGCACAATGTGAAAGTTTATGATAACGTGAACACTTAAAATTTAGAGTTGTGTCATTGCTGTCATTGGTTTTAGTTGGTTACAAATTTTACTTGTTTGTGTTGTCCCTTATAGATATTACATTAGAAATATGTAAACTTTTTGTTAGCCCGTTGGATTGGCTGACAAAGAAATAAGTATATCCAGTAATTATTGTTTTATCTGAAATATTTACTTAGAACACAAAAGTAGGTTTAAACAATCAAAAGCAGATTCGCAGAAAATTTCGCGTTGGTCTTTATACATATTTGTTTTTGTCAAGATAGAAGTCTATCAGGCTTTTAACCTCATCGATATAGTGTTTTTGTGTTGTCTATTGGGTTTTTCATTTAATAACAATAGGCGAAAATTGCACTTTATGGCAAGCTTCTTTAGGGCACGAAAGCTTGCAAATTTTTATCAGCTTGGTTGACGCAGATCAGTGGCATACGAATCTTAGCTGGCCTATTGGGATGCCGCTTCTTTCTTTACCTTACTTACTTTAAAATCAGCAACTGAAATTAATATTCCATAACACGTATTTTTTTCGGTATAAAACCTAGTGATACTTTGAATTCGTCTTGAAATAGTAATATAGAAATTAAAGATAAGGAACAAAATTTTGTATATACAAGGCATGTTTTTTAAGTAAGTACCGTTTTGCGATTCCGCCGCCGCAGCGCTACGGTCGGCGTTCCGCGCATGCGCGCTGGTTACCTACATCTCTTGTCTACGCACTGACGCCATTACAGTTTGATTCTTCATTGTATACGTTGTTTACTGAGTGTTTAAGATGCCTCCGACAGTCGTGAGTCCCGCCGATTGTGAAGTACGGGCTGTTATACGATTTCTTAGTGCTAAAGGCGTAAAACCGATCGATATTCATCGTGAGATCTGTAAAGATTACGGACAAAACATTATGAGTGATGGAATGGTAAAGAAATGGGTGAGAGCATTTAAAGATGGCCGCACAAATGTGCAAGATGAAGAACGGAGTGGGCGTCCTTCGGTCGTTAATGAAGATTTGGTGCAGAAAGTGAACGAAAAGGTGAGAGAAAACAGACGCTTTACAATTTCATCATTGTGCGACTGCTTTCCTCAATATTCTCGTAGTGTTTTGTATAGCATTGTGACCGAGAACTTGAATTACCGGAAATTGTGTTCACGTTGGGTTCCGAAAATGTTGACGGATTTGCACAAAACCCAACGTTTAGGCAGTGCATTGACTTTCCTTGAGCGGTACCACAATGAAGGTGAAGATTTTGTAGACCAAATTGTTACTGGTGACGAAACATGGGTGGCCTACGTCACACCAGAATCGAAACAACAATCCATGGAATGGCGACATTCATCATCACCCAAAAAAGTGAAGTTTAAGCAAGCAATTTCTGCCCGGAAAATCATGTGCACAGTTTTTGGGACAGAAAAGGAGTATTGCTAGTGGAGTTTCTACCTCGTAATGATAAGACAATCAATGCAGCGTCTTATTGTAAGACATTGAACAATCTGCGTCGTGCAATCCAGAACAAAAGACGTGGCAAGTTGAGTAAGGGTATCGTTTTGCTGCATGACAATGCCCGTCCACATGTGGCTAATCGGACCAAAGATCTCATCAAATCTTTTAAATGGGAAACTCTAGATCATCCTCCATACAGCCCTGATCTGGCGCCCAGCGACTACAATTTGTTCCTGCACTTGAAGAAACACCTGGGTGGTCAGCGTCTTCAAGACGATAACGAAGTCGAAACATTTGTGATACAGTGGTTAACAGGTCAGGCGGCAGAATTTTATGAGGAGGGTATTCAAAAACTGGTGCCACGTTTTGACAAGTGCCTCAATATTCACGGAAATTATGTAGAAAAGTAGATTAAGGTACAGGCTTTCATGTAAGATAAAATTATTGCGATATCTTTGCACGTCTTTTTTTAATTCCAAAACGGTACTTACTTAAAAAAACATGCCTCGTATTAAGCAGAGTAGTAGACATGTACATTAAAATCTATTCAAATAGAACGATTATTACTAGGTGTTTTTATTTATATATCATTCAGTTTCATACGTACGTCGCTGCTTCAGAAAGAAAAGTTATATTCCGTCAATCTGACTAATGGGTTTATAAAACAAATTGTAGCCTATACTTTTTCTACGGCTAGGCAGCGTTTTCGATTAAAGATAGAAAAATATACTTACACCTTTACAGACATCTTTCGCCTCCTTCGACAAACTCTTGGGATAGCTAACATTGTGATCCGTAATGGCAGCAAACAGCTCTTCTTCGTCCTCACCATCAAAAGGAGGCTGCCCGACCAGCATCTCGTACAACAAAACGCCATACGCCCACCAGTCTACAGACTTCCCGTAGGGTTGATACAGTATTATCTAAAAAATCGATTTTAGCGATTCTATCTACAAAGGCAACTCACGCAATCACTTCTGGAGCTATGTAGTCCGGAGTTCCGCAGAAAGTTTTCGTGGTTTTGTCTCCGTTGATCCCCTCCTTGCACATTCCGAAATCCGCTATTTTGATGTGGCCGTCCTGATCGAGCAGGACGTTGTCCAGTTTCAGATCTCTGTAGACTATGCCACGACTATGCAGGAAGAATAAGCCTATTGCTATTTCGGCGGCATAAAATCTGTAAATCGCAGAGGGACGTTGGTTTTTGCTTGGTGGAATGGGAGACGGCATTATTCAGTTGGCTGAGTCTAGAAACTTTTGATGATTTTAATTCTTAATGAAAAGAAGCTTGTTAGTCCAGCTGCAATTCCTGTTATCATTTTTAACATTCACTGTGTCTAGACCTAAAATACTTAAACAATACTACCGAGTATTGCACTGATGAACTATAATGATAGCGAAATAGATCTATCTGCATTTGGTTGCGGTGCAGACAGCACAGCGTGGACATGTATTTTAATGTAAGACTAAAGTTTACCCAAAATATTATACCGTATTAACCACTTAATCTAGTAATTAACTTTCACTAATTTTTATGAGGGCCCAACCTCAAACTTGAATCGGATTAAAATTGCAGTAATAAGGGGATAATGGAGAACCCATCGTCGACATTTTAGTTTTCAAAATTCCAGTGATATTTCTTCAATACAGAAGTTCTGTAACTTCTTTGTTTTACTGTGTGGGTTTTTTGCTGTTAGTATTGAATGGCAGTTGCATTTTCCATCTCGATTACAATGTTTTTGGAACAACAATGAAACAAGAAACAAGACAGACTATTTTATAGGTTCTAAGGATTCACTGTGAATATTAAAAATACAGATTTAAAAATAGTCCAACAGTTTTACAAAATTTGCATCGGAGTACACATAAAAGGTCTACTGTTTACTACATGCCCCGGTACCAACATTATCAAATCGAAAACATGTTTGAAAAACCCACTACAATTTATAATATTTTACCGAAGTAAGTGTAAAATAACTATTGTTTCAGTTAAATGCTTACTTCAGTAGCGGTCCAAACAGTAATAGCAAATACGATATTTGCAAGAACGTACAAATAAATAAAATAACTTTTTCTTCTTTCTGTTGAGTTTTAAACTCTTCAGTTGTGTAATGCACTGTATCGTAGGCTTGTTATTACTTATTAGTTTCAAATATTACAGCCAATGAACTTATTAAATAGCCAAAACATTAAACAGTCGTACCTCGTACACACAGTATATCTTTGGGTACACTTTACAAATGCAAACTCCAGTGAACCGAATACGTTCATTGAGTGCGGCTAATCAACTGACGTTGACGGCCGGCTGTCAACACCCATTCCTTGACTTATTTATTAAATGGCATAGTACAATTATGTTTCTTACGTTTTAGATAAGGCGCCGGCGTTTGTTTTCCAAGTGGCGTCACAAGCTGTAGCCAGTGTCGTAGTTAACACGAAATAATATATAGAAAAAATATGCAATTTTTGTTACCAATAAGAAAACGTGAAGTCACACGTAAAATAGTGATATTTCCGACATTTATAAGAAATTGAAATAACATGTCACCTGCTTAGTGTTGAAACAGCAATTGGGTATTATCACTTTTTTTGAAAATTACGTAAAATGAATCTTGATGTGCATATATATCGTACGCCATGTAAAAAAATTCAGGTCTGAAATTTGAATCTTAGGAGTCACCGCCAAAACGCTTCCATCCAAAGTTATTCAACTCGTGACGTCAGGTGTCATGTAAACATTACCGAGGAACGTGCTGTTTAATGTTGTAGTATCATTCTTGTATTGGAAAAGCTTTTGTGTGGTGTTTATTGAAAGGACGGTGTAAGAGGTCGCACCAAAAAGTGATTTGTGTAGTTTTACAACCATCTGTTATGTATGGAGAACAAAGCAAGTGTTATTTTGTACATGGTTATAAAAGCACTTTAAGTCAGTACAGCTAACAAAACATTTTTGTAACCGTTCCTCGAGATTATCAACTATGAAAAAGTTGTTTAAGGCACCTAGACGTGATATGCCGAAATCGCAAAGTTTGTTTTTTTGTTGTGAAGATCATCTTAATTCTTAATGTAAGTTTTATTATTCTTTTTGGTGTTATAGGCGTTTACCATTCAGTTTCCATTTTGTTATAGCTTAAACAGGATATGGAAAATTATATGCGTTTTAAGTTGATAGAGGGAAATGTTATAATAAAGAAAGACGTTTGTTTCCCATATATTCGACTGGTAGCCAGACCGGAAACGAGCCGCAACAGCCTCGAAAATGAATGACAATTTATATTTATTCTGACCTCTAAAATAAATGTCAAGTTTAGGGTACATTTTTGATTCTAACATTATTATGTTTGCAAATAGTATGTGTCCAACAACCCACTGTGATAAAATTATCGATGCTAAGTCAATTTGATAAAAGGTTCACTTATGCTGTTGCTTTTACGTTCCTCATCTCCGCCGCGTTCAACCGCTCGTCGCTGTACACAAATTCCATAACAACGAACATGCCTTCAGAAGTCATAACTCATAAGTATTTCACTTTTTCTTGGCGTATTTTAATTCGCTTGTCACAAAATGAACGCAAACAACAAACTGMTAAATTGACGGGCTGAGGCTGACGCGTGACGCGCTGACCCCAGATGTAAACAAGCGGCTATTTACAAGACACCTGACGTCACGGCCAATATGTTCGCGTTTTGGCGGTCTCTTTAAATATTCACATTTTTAATATTAAAAATACACCTTACGATCCATTTTTTCGAATTTATAAGCTGTCACAGCTGTTTTGTGGATTAGATGCTACCTATTAATATTCAATTTAATAAAATATAAAAACATGGGAAATATCTAATTCAAGGAGGAATTTCCTTTTTTATTTTGTATCTTGCGTGTACTATTTTGGCAATAACTTCAACTTCACCATAGTTTTTTCGTAATAACAGCCTACAAAAAAAGGGAAAAAACAGTTTGCCATCATGTTCACTTTTTTCAGAATTCTATAAGTCTACAAAACGAGACGCAAAAAATTATCGTACCATAAATTTTTTTGAGAAATGGAGAAAAGTAGAACATATTTTCAAAAGGCGCTGTCTACAGCTATTTAGAGAAATCAATTTTGGAACCATTAATATTAATCTCCTTGAAACTCCCTCTAAAATGAGAGCGAAGCTTTTAGGTAATTTAACAAAGATTCTGAAAATTGTATTTTCCATCTGCAATTTATCGGCAAATTGTGGATTTATTTGCGTTTATTTGTCGAATACGCTGCTAGCGGAAAATTTAGGAACTTTTCTGGTACGTTTTTATCAAATTTTTTCGCGTGTCGTTAGTGAATCACCCGGTATAACTTGAAAACTATTTTTTTTTGTGGTCCATAATCCGATGGAAAGATTACTCCCAATGAGTATCCGCTTATTGGAGCTTTCACTGTAGCAAACTTTCCAAACTTAAAATCTCCAATACGCCCTCGAAATTAAACTCTTTATTTCGATCTCGCCCAAACTCGATTTAAGCCCTCAGCCAACTGAAGCATAGTCAATCTATCCGCCCCCAGATTTGCGCAACCTACACTGCAACGGGTTCCTTGAACTTGCCGCACTGCTGGATCTGGAACATCAGATCACCCCCGTTGACGTACTCCATTACGAAGTACAAACGATCCTGAAAATTACGACTGTSTGACAATCGGTCGCTATCGATTACGCCAACGCTCATACCATTGTCTGGAAGCAGGAATGTAACTGAACGAGGAATGGTGGCTTGCTCGATAGCGCCAGCACCCGTTTCTCCACCATGGTGCACTCGACGTCGTCGTCTTGAATGATAATATCCTTCTTTAATATCTTGATCGCGTACAGCTCGTCCGTGCCCTTTCTCTCGGCCAGCATCACCTGAGAAAGCGATGTGTAGATGAAGTAACATCAAAACACGTTCAAAAAGCTGAAGAGTACCTACCCGAGCGTCATATTTGTCCATGTAAATATGTTTTTGTAATGTAAATGTGTGCACGGCGAACGCTTTCTATATCGTTTTGTTCCCATTGGTTATGTGATGCAATACAACGCGCTTTTGTGTTCTGCAGCGGTTGCAGCTCCCATACGCAATTATCCATTGTTTTGCTCTGAACGACAGAAGCTTTTTCGTTTTCTATGAGGAACTGTTTAGTTGTGCAATTCTAGGAACAATAATTTCTCAAAAGTAGTGATCAAAGAGTCTAATTTTACGGTAATATTCTGGATAACTTTTTTCGTTTTACCCGCAATCTACAGGGTCTTAATTAAGTATGTACCATAACTTTAACACACGATTCTCCGAGTTATTTGAAGCCAAAAACTTCATATAGACATGGGTCCTCAAATGCTTCGTTTTAAAAATACATAGTGTTGAACTTTAAAAGTCGAGTGGCGCCCCGGAAGGCACCTTAATCAATATTTTTGACAAAAAAATGTGCGCCACTGACCTTTTTTAAACTTTTATATTTTTTCAGATTAAGCAACTAAAAATTAAAAATACAAGGTCTACTTAAATGCATATTCCTGAACCACAAGTACCGCAGTACCAAGCAGCATTTAAAAAAAACAGATCAACTGATGACCACATGTTTACAGTGAGAAGAATACTAGAGGAGAAATGGAGGGAAGGCACTAGAATACTGGTGATGGCCACAGATCTACAGAAAGCTTTTGATACGATAAACCATGAGGTAGAGCCACAAATCCTAAGGGACAAAGAGGTCCCTCACTACTTAATCAACAGAATAATGAAAGCTTGCCTACACGAAAATACTACAGCGCAGTGGTCAGACAGACAACACCAACGAAACAGAAAAACAGAGGTGTGAAACAGGGATGTCCAATAGCCCCCCGTATTTTCACAATCGTAATAGATGAAGCTCTCCAAAAAACCATAGCTAACATGAAAAACCTCAACAAGCAGGAGAATGAAATAGCACTGCCTATAATAGCCCTTGCAATACAGATGACCTGATAATAATCGGTGAACGAAAATGACTTGGCAAAATTCTTAGAAAATGCAGAACACGAACTCCACAAAAATGGACTAACAATAAACTACACGAAAAGCAACATCATGATAAGAGATCCTTCCAGCAGAACAATCCTCGAAACGGGCACAAAATACAAGATAGGGAACCGGATTTTGAGATCAACCAACAAAATGAAATATCTAGGTACGTACATAACCAGCCATCTTAGCCGCAGAGAGACTGTTAGAGAAAGAATCAAAACTGCACATAGAGTAACCAGGGTGATATTACCATTTATAGAGAAACATAAACCACGCTGGAAATTGATAAAGATTTTGTATAGATCAATCATTATGCCAGTCATGACGTATGGAGTAAAAAAATGCCGCAACAACAAAGGCAAATAGGAAAAGCTTGAGAAAGGCAGGGAATGGTATTGTACAACTTCTAGCTAAGGCAATAAACGAAAACGAAGAAAAATCAACAGCAGAACTCCCACATGGCAGAACGATTATAAAGAGAATAGAGACATACGTAATGAAATACTGGGGACACATCCAAAGGAGAGAAGTAGATCACATACCAAGAAAGGCCTGGGAGCTTAAGCGGAGACGAACTAAAAAAGGTAGACCGTGCTATACATGGAAAACGGTTATAGAAATGATACTTCAGAAATCAGGGAAGAATGAAGAACAATGGATAGAAATGGCAAAAAACAAGAAATTAATCAACGAAGAATCCCTCAGGTTATACGACATACCAGAAACCAGTGACTCTGAAATGGATCAATGATGCCAGCAATACCAAGAAAACATTCAAATAAAATGAATGTACTTATATAACCTTCCCGCTCCAACCCCTACATGTCCTTAACATACGCTAGGCAGTCGCACTACTAGCAATCAGGATGTACCCCTCCAACCCAGGGCAGACGGCCGGCCCGGCGGTATATCCGGGAGTGGCAGAAATGCTGACCGTACGCTGGTTCAATCAATCAAGGGTTGCCTTGGAAAACAATTGCAGGTATCATTTAGTAAACAACTTGACAGATAGATTTTGTTTCTTAATTTTTTGTTCAATATGGTTGAATTTCCGGGGGTGAATGCTTCCAGCGCCTATAATATAAGATGTTAGTTGAAATTTTAAAGCTCTGAGGCTGCGTTAAAGTTAATACTAGAAATGAGATCAGCTTTTAGTCCTCAACTAAGCCTCATCCTCAATATCTCAAACAAAGAGTAGACAAACAGGAAGAAAATCTTAAATTTCTTGTAAGGAAGAAGAGATTCTTTAGAAACGAGCTCAAATACTGACTGTCGGTGTCTTCCTCAGAAGTGTCTTAGTCCCCTCGGGTATTTATACTCGTCCGGTTAACTGACGCGTGGGCGTTGTTACGCATGACCGGTTTCCACATTCCAGGTAGTTCGATGCCTCGGTCTCGGTTGTAATTGTGCGGATTCTTGTGGATTTTGGTGGCTTCCTTTGTACAGTTTCGACCAGAATCTCGCTTCCCTCGACAGCATTTGTGCTTCCTCGAATTTGATGATGTGGCCAGTCTCCATTCGATGTTCTGCTACAGCCGACCTATCACCGTGTCGGTCTCTGGTGTGCCTTCCGGTTTGACCGATGTAAACCTGCCCACAGCTGCATGGGATGTTGTACACACCTTGTATTTGTAGCTCCTCAGTCGTCAAACGATATTTCCCGGGGCGGTGAAGATGGTGCCATCGAAATCCAGAAGAATCCGCACAATTATAACCAAGACCGAGGCATCGAACTACCTGGAATCTGGAAAACATCCACGCGTCAATGAACCGGATGAGTATAAATACCCGAGCGAACTAGGACACTTCAGTTTCAGAGCTGCGTCTGAGGAAGACACCGACATGAGTGTCGAAACGTCAAGGTCAAATAACCAACGTGGGAACCAGCCCGGAAAACAACATGTCATCGACAACAACCACGGAAGTCTGCAAACCAAAATTCCGAACTCAAGTACTCTTCAGCTTTACGAAGACCCCGCTACCCTACCTTTCCGAAGGACCCCTTCCCCAAGACCATCAAGAAGTTGAAGTCCGTCGCCCTGATGACGTCCTTCTTGCCCATGTTATGGGGAACGTCCTTGTCGGCGACTAGCGACGGCTTCTTGGTGATCGACGTTTTCTGGAAACAGACCCTTCAAGCAACACCCACCCAGCAATAAAGCTCCACTCGAGTTTTACCCTCATCTGAGTCTTGATTTGGACCATGTCGACGCCCTCTTCGGGCACAGGCACGTTGTAGAACTCCCCCTCTTCCTGCGTGAGCAGCTTGAACCATCCGTCGGCAGGAGACTTCAGCAGCTCCGAAATGCCGAACGAAAGCGAGCCCATGAAGTCGTTGCGCGACGTGCGGTCCCAGTCCCACACCTCGATCAGCAGCCGTCGGTCTTTGTCCTCCGGCTTCAGTTCGCTGTGTGGATGAAATCGATTCACACGGGGGGTCGTGAAATGCGAAATTGGGAGGCGGCAGGTGGCTACTTACAATGTCAGCGTCTCGTTCCATTCCGGGTTCAGGTTGGCTKTGATGGTCTTCGTTTTCTTCTTGACGTTGTCGGCGTCGGGTATGAGCTTGATTTTCACGTAGGGATCGCTGAGACCGTTCGGGTCCATCGGAATGAGGTTCCTGCCTTTTATCACTGGAACAACAAGTAATGCTTTGTATTTGGTTGATAGACGCTGACATGGAATTCCATATTAAGGGTCTTATTCCCAGTTGGAAGTAAATTCCACAAACAATTGATGAGTATTTGTTAATTAGGTACATATACTATAAACATATACAAAAAATCAGTGTGATTATTGTTGTGTTCGTTTCTACTGTGATGATCATATGATTTTGGTAAGMGATACTGTGGAGATCGCGAATAGGTTCAATMATTATTTTATAGAAAGTATTGGTTCAATTGCCAGTGATATAGATTACAATGATACAKGTCAATTTAAAAACAGCAATATGTATCCAAATTTATCGGAATTCAGCCGAGTGGACATGAGTCGACTAAGGAAAATAGTTAATAATCAGGATAATAAATTCAATGTGAATGATTGCACTAACTCTAGAATCCTAAAAAGAATATTTCAAACTATAGGTCATGTTATTTTGAATTTCATTAATACTTCACTGTCTGGTGCTTGTGTGCCCAACTTAATTAAAATTAGTACTATATTTCCTATACCAAAGGTGGCAAATACTATTGAGTGCAGCGAATTTAGACCAATTAATACTTTGCCTGTTGTTGAGAAGATATTGGAAATGGTAGTTTACAGACAACTCTTACAGCACGTAGAAACTATGAAATATTGTTGCCTTATCAATCCGGATTTAGGCAAAATCACTCTTGTGAGAGTGCCCTCCAGTTGACTCTCAGTAAATTTTATGCTGATATTAGTACTAATAAGTATATTGTTTGTGTTTTTCTCGATTTGAAGCGAGCTTTTGAGACAATTGCTTGTCTATTTTGCTCAGAAAATTATTTCAATATGGTTTTCAGGGAAAGGTGCACGAGTGATTGGCTAATTATTTAAGTAGTAGAAAACAGAGTCAGGATTGGGGACATAGTTTCGGAAGAGGCGGTGAGTGAATGTGGGGTACCCCAGTGGAGTGTGATAGGGCCTTTGTTGTTTACACTATATATTAATGATATTGATTTGTTTGTTGGTTGTGATTTTGTAAATTTATTTGCAGATGATACATTCCTTGTTGAAAGTGATTGTAATTTAGATGTCGCAATAGCAAAAATAAATAAAACACTTGCAAAGGTAGATCAGTATCTAGCTTCAAATAGATTAAAGCTTAATGTATCAAAAACTAAGGGTATGATTGTGACTACTAAATCCAAATATAAATTTTTAGATTTAGATAAAATAGATTTGCATATTTGCAATTGTAGAATTGATATTGTAAGGATATATAAATACCTAGGTCTCACAATTGACTGCTTGTTATCGTTTGATGAGCACTTTAACTACATGCAAAAGAAAATATCAAAAAAGGTGTTCTTTTTATCAAGAGTGGCTAAATTCCTCTCTATGGAAACGACCATTATTAGAGTATATAAAACTATTATACAGCCTCATTTTGAATACTGTGCGTCAATAGTGTTTCAGTTCATCCCTAACAAGATGTCTTGCGTGCAAAAACTTCAAAATCGTGCAATGAGAATTATTCTAAAGTGTACCAGGCTCACGCCGATTAGGACTATGTTGATTGCTCTACAGTGGTTGAATACTGCGGATAGGATGCTGTATCTTACGATGGTATTTATATATAAAATAATAAATAATCTCATGCCACCTTACCTAACAAAAATGATAGGGCACACGATGTTCATCAATATGAAACTCGAAATGCTGGTGATATTTTTGTGAATAGAACTTACGCAACTGCCTCTAAATCTCTATTTTTTAAAGGTTTTATAAAATACAATTCATTGCCACTTCATGTTAGATCTGCTAAATCTCTTAGATGCTTCAAATCACAGTTGCTGGTTTACATTACGGGCACTGGGTAGCGTGCGAATATTGTTTAATTTGTTTTGGGTTGTTTGTTTTGTGTATTCATGTTGAACATTAAATAAATTAATAAATGTTATTTTCCGATGTATCAAATACTAGCCTTGTGCTAATTAATAAAGTATATTATTATTATTATTATTACTAGGTGACCGCGAATGTGTTGTCTCCGTTGAAACCCAATATAACATTTTGAGAAAAATGGCAGATTTTGTTTTTTTTTTATTTTCACGATGGTTTGTAGGTTACAAGAGACCTGAATTGTACGCTAAAATTCAATATCAGAATTCTTCTCTTGACGATGTTTTAGTAGGCTTGAAGTTGAATACAAGATTATATTTCAAACTCTTGACCAAAAGAGATCACTATAAAACATATATCAATATTGCAAAATTAATAACTAATCCATTTCTCGAAGTGGGTCTTTTATTTTATATTAATGAAGTTTTCTGTAAAAATTACATTTACCAGCAAGTTTCCTTTCGATTTTGACTTTGTCAAATTTGTAAAATTTCCTTTTTCGTTTTATTTGTTCTGCTAGTACTGACGATAGCTATTTGTTAGCCCCAAGCGCTTTATCATTTTATGAATAAAGTGTTAACTTAAGGTTGTTCTTACGTTTTGGGCCAAATAAAGTTTTTAGTGCGGTAACATAATTAGTCCGCGTGGCCATAACGAAGCCATTATTATCATCATTATTTTTGCTGCGATAAAGAAAGGAACAAATGTTTTACGGGTCAACATTAAATTTTCTCTGGTGCTCTCGTCTTATTTTCTTTTTTTCTCGCACCCTTTTAGTTTTTTTTCGACAAAAGTTAGTGTGAAGTCTTCTTCAAATTAATTCGTTCGGTGCTTTAAAAAAATCGCCCTCTATACAAAACAGTTGTATCGTTAACGAAACCATAACAAAATGTTTTTCAACAGATATAACTAACCTTGTACAACGAGTTTGTTTCCTGTGCAATTAATCTTCAACAGAATCCTTCCACGTCTTTCTGTATGATCACAGCCGCATAGGTTTGGAACGCTTTCTTCACATCGTTTGTGAACATTCATGTCACATGCTGAAACAAAGAACATATATTACGTATACGTCAGATAAGAGGAACACTAAATATAAATTCAGATTTTAACATATAAATCTGTGGAATTGTAAACCAAGTTGTGTATTAATTCATTGTTAAACAAATAAAAAAAATACCACGAACTTTGAGGTGCTGTATGATCACCGGAAACTCTACAATGTTTCACAGGCATAATGTGTACTCAGAAAATATTATACTTTCCGCTTAGCAGCTACTCCTTTGCTCTTTAGCATTCATTTGCGGCTTAACGTAAACATGTTCTATTTACAGCCGGTGGAACTCAATTAGAATGGATTATTCAACAATCAGATTCCACAAAGTTAATATGTACGAGCTAAATCGATACATATGTTTACCTGGGCAAGCTATACATAAATAMCTCCCGGAAATTAAAGAGCCACCAAATAAACACAGCTTTTATTTAACTAACGTAACCGTTAAAGTCGTTTCGTTGTACTTTGGATGAAAATAAAAAAGCACAGAGTACTGGGAAGTTAAGTAATGAATTGATCTAATACATGAGGTTACAGCTTGGTTTGTAATTAATTTTAATAATCGAATGGGTTCTAACGGGCAAGAAAAAGTGATTTTCTTTACTTTATAGGGTTAGTCAAAAGTTTGTTTATTTACTTGTAAATATGAACTTTATAGCAAAGTAGCGTTGACTAACAATGTATGTAAACAGGGCCTCTGTTTTTGGCGGACAAGTTTTCTCTATTTTGTATGCTTGATGTATCGAAACGAATCACTTACACCCAACAAACGGAAGTTACTTTAGGAGCTAAGCAAGCCGTACAGAAAACCACCATTTACCCAGAATATTAAGTGTGATTGATTGCTGACGCTGATTTATTACTGGTGGAAATTGTAACCGCCAAATTCTCTGTGCTCCTAAACGTCAATATAAAACAGTCGATAAAATAAAGAGGCAAACTAGTTGGAACGTATTGAAATATACCACTGGCTAATACAGTATTGTTATTCATTTCAGAGCGATAGAACCGAATAATAATATTAAAAGCATTAGTAAAATACGAATTGTATTATCGATTAAAAATATTTATATTTATAGGTATGTTATTTACAATGCAATAGAAAAAAGCTATGCAATTTTGATGACGTGCTTAATGCACTTTCTCCATAAATCACCGTTTAAATTTGTTGATTCTTTTCGTATTAGTTTGACTGCACTATCAGACAAATTAGCTGTATAATTTAATTTGCGAACATTATGTTTTAATTGGCTCCACACCATTTCTATCGAATTTAAGACACAATAGTATGGTAGGAGCCATAAAACTTCGTGGCCATTTTCTTTGGCTAATATCTATGTTGCTGTTTAAAATACTTTCCAGCATTGTTTTTTTTTGGTTGTTTTTCTTCTGGGTTGGGGATTTCCCCTTCGTTCATAAATTCTATCGAATCTGCTCATGGATATATTTGGTATTTTTCTTACTTGACGGGAATTATAGGACGCGTTATTGAATTGGGTTCCACAAATGGTAGTAGATGGTTCTCGAACCAGCCCTCATATACTTAGTGATTCATATCATCATGGTAAAACGCGCTGCTGTCTAATATTTTTGTTTGGGATGACAAAACTACTTTCTATAAATCCGTGAATATTTCCAGCGGCCAGGATTATTATACCCTTTCCTCTTCCCTCCGGACGGCACCTTCTGGAATTATCAATCCAACCGCGAGGTACAACGTCGTGGGTGTCGTATTAGGTTTCATCCAGGTACACAATGTTTAGATTTCGAGTTCTAAATCTTCGAACCTTGTGAATAAATTTTGTTCGCCAATCAACCAAACAAGGCGTTTCTTTGAATTGTTCTTTAAGGGACTTCAGCCAATTCTGATATTCACCCTGTGTGAAAATTTGGTGTACCTTCCATACCAGATTTATCAAACAATAGCTACATTTGCAGGTCAATTGGGTATTATCCATTTCTTTTGAAAATTACGTAATCTTGAAGAGCATATATATCGTACTCCTTGTTGAAAAAAACAAAAAAATATTTGTAGGTAGAGAATTTCAGTTCTCAAATTCGAATCTTAGGAGTCACCGCCAAAACGCTTCTATCCAATGTTATTAAATTCGTGACGTCAAGTGTCATGTAAACATTACCGAGGAGCGTGCTGTTTAATGGTGTAGCATCATTCCTGTACCGGAAAAGCTTTTGTGTGGTGCTTATTGAAAGGACGGTGTAAGAGGTCGCACCAAAAAGTGATATGTGTAGTTTTACAAGCATCCATTATGTATGGAAAACAAAATAAGTATTGTTTTGTACATTGTTATAAAAGTACTTCAGTCAGTACAGCTAACAAAATTTTTGTAACCGTTCCTCGAGATTATCAACGTATGCAAAAGTTGCTTAAGGTCCCTAGACGTGATATGCCGAAATCGCAAAGTTTGTTCTTCTGTTAAGAAGATCATCTTCATTCAGTTTCCCTTTTGTTATAGCTTAAAGGGGATATGAAAAATTATATGCGTTTTAAGTTGATAAAGGGAAATGTTATAATAAAGAATAACGTTGTTTCCCATATATTCGACTGTTAGCCAGACCGAAAACGAACCGCAAGAGCCCAGAAAATAAACGGCAATTTATATTTATTCTGACCTCTAAAATACATGTCAAGTTTAGGGTACCTTTTTGATTCTTACATTTTTATGTTTACAAATAGTATGTTTCCAACAACCCACTGTGATCAAATTATCAATGCTACGTTAATTTGATAAAAAAGTTCACTTATGCTGTTGCTTTTACGTTCCTTATCTCCGCCGCGTTGAACCGCTCGTCTCTGTACACAAATTCCATAACAGTGAACATGCCTTCAGAAGTCATAACTCGTAAGTATTTCACTTTTTCTTGGCGTATTTTAATTCGCTTGTCACAAAATGAACGCAATCAACAAACTGATAAATTGACGGGCTGAGGCTGACGCGTGACGCGCTGACCCCCGAAGTTAAACAAGCGGCCATTTACAAGACACCTGACGTCACGGCCAATATGTTCGCGTTTTGGCGGTCCCTTTAAATATTTACATTTTTAATATTAAAAATACATCTTACGATCCATTTTTTCGAATTTATAAGCTGTCACAACTGTTTTGTGTATTAGATGTTACTTATTAATGTGCAATTTAATAAAATATAAATACATGGCAAATACCCAATTGAAGGACTTCGATAGCTGAAACCTAAAGAAATTGAGAATAAACCAATTTAGCATTCTTTTTTCCTGAGTGTCTTTAAAGCTTATTGGTATAGACAACATCAAAGTAAAGAACCAGGAAGCATCCACACACCTCTTGAGCATTCGCGCGTTTCGTCGCATCCAATTCGGAAAACAAATCCCACGACAGAACGACAATCCACGTTCCTCGTGTAATCATGCCGGACTCATTTGTTAGACGTTCCAATCTGGCGGGATTTATTTTCAGAATAAATAAGTTTCACATCGGGCTGCCGAGCAGATTTATCGGTGATGTGGCTGCATCAGTGCAGTCCTTCTGCTCGGCTGCAACAGTTGTATAAATGGAAATATCCCCGCTGTTTTTGTACGCCGTTGCAGGACGTCAAGTGTCCCGTGAATTCGTACTGGAATCGATCATTTCGCGATTACGGATTAGGGAATAATGACTTTGAAGTGTGTAAGCGATTAAACCGATAATCGCTGAAGGGGCCTGTTGGCGAGGAGCGTTCTAGTTATAATTGGGCGGGGGGATGATCCAGACTTAATTACTTAATTAGTTTCGGAAATTGCGCCGGACTATGTAAGTGTGCGTGTGAATTAACGATGACAGACGTGATATCCCCTGAAATTTTGAATAAAAAAATCACATTTAAGAGTGTTCATCCACTTGTGCAATGCCCCAGGGATCCAACTTGGGTCCACTTCATTTATATCGTTACATCAAAGACCTGTCTAAGAGAGATTTCTTAATCTTACAATCTACAGTTACAGAACTAAAGCGGTCAAGAAATATTACTAGGAAATTATTTTTAACTTCGTAAAATAATCTCGAGATGCTACACTAACTCCAAAATAATGTTAAAACAAAATAAAACATCTGTCAACACCTATTTCTTCGTTTAAAAAATGGCATGCTGATCATAAATCAAAAGCTGCTGCCAACACTTATTTTTTTGGTTTGAAGGTTGACAGTATATGACAAAAGGTCAGACTTCTCTTAGTTGCTACCCCGTAGGTACAACCACATATATATGAAACTAAAGTATGTTTTAGTGTTTTAATTGATTTATTAAAGTATAGTCAAAAACCGACATTAAACACCACCAGCAAATATAACTGCGTATTTATAGTTCCCGCGAACTATCGCATGCGAGTTTGGCATTCAAAATGTCACGCTTCAGGCTCTCCATTGACGGGGTAGGTGTTTCGCAACAACTTTATCCAATTTGTTCGAATTATGTTTTGTAGTAGGACGCCTGTTGAATATTTATTAAGAACGAAATTCGTACCTGTGGCTTTATATTTAGAACGAGTAGGAGACCTGAGCTGGTGACTAAGGGATTATGTAAATTGTCGTAAAAACAGAGGTAGCATGCGCATTATTTGCTCATGCTGGTAAAAGCTCGCGTGACTTATTAAATAAAGCTTCCTCGTTGACAGGAGCACCTTTCCCTAGCAATCTGTCTTTTAATAATAATCATCTGATAATTTTTATTGTTAATGGCAGAAGTTACACAATTAAAATGCATTTTGGGGGAGGAGGGATATTCATGGAACTTTTTTTTATATCTAAAGGACGTTGACTCTATTATCACAACTAAGGCACTAATAAAATCATTCATTCTTAAATCTCTGTTCGCTTAAATCTTGTAATTTTTTTCTCAATCATCCTTTTAGGTAATCTTATTTTACATTAGATGTTATAATCTCTCATTCTCTTGTAGTTTGTAATTTTTGATGAAATACATCACAACTCTTTATTATTGGTCTTGGTGGTCGTCCCAGCTTATTGATTTTGGGTAGATATGGCTTGGGCAGGTGTTATGTAATTTGCCACATCGTCAAATATTTTATACCCATTTTTCAACTTTTTTTATTCAATTTGGCCTGTTTTGACCCTATTTAATTCCATGTAATATTTATTAGTCAATATTTTTTCATTTTATATTCATATTTTTCCTTAAAATGCATGTCTATGCTGTGCTGTCTACACCTCAACCAACTGCAGATAGTACTATTTCGCTGTCATTACAGCTCATCAGTGCAGTTTAGGTCTAGTGTAGACAACACGGCATAGAACTGGTTTTGCTTATATACCAAAGCAATGGTATGATGAAAGTAAGAATTTAGGATGGCAATGCCATTTTTTTCTGTTTTTCTCTCGAAATCGTTTCAAGTTCTTTTTATTAATTATTGCATTAATGTGTGGTGTTCTCACTTGTTTTTATCCTATGCATTTTGTTCGTAATCCAGTTACAACACTTATTCCTCATTCCTGTTCTCTTTCTTATTTTGTTTCTCCCCTCTTATTTGCTTGTTTGTGGGGACTTCATCTAATTTTTCTCGTATAAGAAATCAATGGATTTGGTATTAACTAATTTGTTATTATAGTATTTTTTACATTAATTGTTTCAGACAATTTCTTGAAATAGTTGTGTTGTATTTCTACAAAGTTTTATAACATGTTCCTGTTTAAGTTTGATAGTTTCAGATGGTACTTTTGTAGTCCTGTATTTATGGAACTATCATTTGCCATTTAAATTTATTTATATTTTTTCGAACGCACAAATAAATCAATGCACTATTTACGTTCTTTTTAAGAAATGGTAGAACAATACAAGAACATCTATCTTGTAGATTTTACACAAATTAAAGGATCGGAAAATAATGAAAATATTTAAGTAAGCTTTTCTAAATATGAGCATAACAATAATATTTACTTAACAGATCATGTTTTACTCATTCATATGTAGTTTTTGAGGCATTATAAGAGATAATGGGTACAATTAGGCAAAGAACCAGATACTCCAAAACTAAATTCGCGTGGGCATCATCCCTTCTATAAGCATGTACTCGTTTGTTTCAGAAAGGCAGAAATTTTGGCAAGGAGTATACTTCTACTTCTAGCCTGCTGGTTTTTCAATTTTTTATTGTTTTAGGTTTTACAATTTTAAAGAACGCCCTTCTGGACTATGCAAAAAACGATGTGTATTAGTCGAGCACAATTATTACGCTTATGCCCAATAAACGTATACCGATCTCCCTATTATACTGCGACATTTACACTCAAAACATGTTCGCAGTCTAACGCGTGCAGCATTACAAAGAAACTCTTACGTTGTCGCTTTAAGTAGTGCTACTAAATATAGCACATTTATGAATGGATCGCAAGGAAGCCAATTATCGCACGGAATTGTATCGTAAATTATAATTTGCGGTATACTTTAGCAAACTTGGCTGTTGCGATGTATATTTTCAGTTTGGCGCTGAAGCTGGAATATCGAAAATCGACTTCGGCCAAACAGACATAAATCATTTTAAATATAGAGTGGTTAGGGTCATTTCGAGTACAATTGCGCAAGGAGGTCGCTCCATTGACGAATTAGTGCTAATTCAATAAAGAGATCGCTTGCCCTGATCTTCGTGTACCTATTTAATGTATTCAAGTGGTTATGAGTTGACCCACCATGTTATTTCTGACCACAAAAACAAGTATTACTAGCAGTTAGTTACGAACACCCGAGAACAAAGGACAGAGAAATGTATATTGTCAGTATTAAAATTTCTACTATATGATATGGTTTGATATTCTCAATATGCATCTGGTAAGAAACAAGAAGAAGATATTGATCTATCCTCTACTATAAAGTCACATCCAACAGGAAATTCTAATTGCTCGGAACCAAGTAATACTACCACCAGACACATTATTCATATTTCCCCACAATATTATTGTATCAAGAACTGTTAACCTTAGCTTAAAAGAAAAATTATAATATTAATACTAATCTACAGTTGATCTTTTAATGTGCGTGATTAATAATAATGCGAATAAATTCGAGCAGATTTTGCGGTTACCACTCTCGCTTGCTTTTTGCGGCTGTTGGTAATGCTGTTTAATTTACAACCCGCAGCCGGAACGCCACAGAAAAATCCGGTAAATCCCCCGTGGCTAATTAATTTTTAAGTCACAATACGCCGGCTGTTTTTTCACCACTGTAAACAGCCTTTATATTTCATGGACAGGGCTACCGTTTTCCAGTCCATCGGGAAAAAACAGCCAACGTCGGATCCCCTTGTTGGCGTTACGTGTTTTTGTTTTTGAAGCAGTTAACGGTGGGCATTAAAAAAGATTTTTACGATTCCTGCTTGTTTACGTCCGGCTCAAAAGTTTACATTTTAAGCAAGCTATGAGTAATCTTCGGAGTGAAGTAGTTAAGAGTGACTTATTTTGCAGAAAAACGTCGAGAAGTGCTTTGAGAATTAGTTCCAAAGTAAATAAGTAGATGTCATGACGGGAAAGTACACGTCTTGTCTAATGTAGACATGTATTAATTTCTCCAAATTACAGTCAAGCCAGATAATACGTTTTTGGGTGAAAATCTAGTTGTTACGGCAATTATTTTCGACCTAAAGGTATTATTTTTAATAAATAATTATCTGTGTAGTCGTAAACAAATCAATAAATATAATAATAAATTGAACCTGACCTGACCTGACCTGTAATCTTTGCCAAAGACGAAAAACCTCAAAATTTGCCTGACACGAGCCCAAACAAAATTTTGAAAGTAATTTTAGATAGAACAGATTAGGAGAATAAGTTATAGAATTGTTAGATGAGGAAACATATCAGAAATTGTCCAGAAATCCTACCTCAAAAATTTCCAAAATTACTAATGATTTTATCAAAAGTTCAAATCTTTCGAATGAGGAGAAGTCTCTTTTAACTGTTTCCGATTGCAAGGTACCAAAATTGTATGGTTTGCCCAAAATCCATAAAACCAATATCCCGTTAAAACCCATAGTCAATACGATTGGCAGTCCTTGTTACAAATTGGCAAAATTTTGTGCTAACTATTTAACACCTTATGTAGGAACAACCAGTAGTTTCATCAAAAATTCTTCAGACTTTACTGATATTATAAAAGGTTTAAATATTTCAGAAGGTAATATTTTAGTTAGTTTTGACGTGGTTCCGAGCTTAATAGCGATCCCCTAGGTGACACGATAGCCAGATTATCTGAACATTGTTTAAAATCCACCTATTTCTTATGGAACGATAATTTTTATGAACAAAAATCAGGTTGTGCAATGGGTTCACCTCTAATTCCTGTAGCATCCAATTTGTTTATGGAAAATTTTGAACAGGTAGCGATAAACAGTTTTCAGTTTAGGCCAAAATGTTGGTATAGGTACGTAGATGACACTTTTGTTATTTGGCCCCACGGTATAGAATTCATTTGAACAGGCAAAATCCTGACATAAAATTTCCTGTGGAATTAGAAAGCAATGGTAGTTTACCTTTCTTGCATGTCCAAATTTACAGAATACACACTGAACAGTTAGAACACAAGGTTTACAGAAAACCAACACACAAAGACAGATATTTACATGCCACATCTCATCACCCTCCCTCTCAAAGGAATAGTCTTATAAGGACGTTATTTGTTAGAGCACAAAGGATCTCAGACACAGGACAATTTCTGATATGTTTCCTCATCTAACAATTCTCTAACTTTATTCTCATAATCTGTTCTGTCTTGTGTCAGGCAAATTTTGAGGTTCTTCGTCTTTGACAAAGATTACAGGTATAATCGAAACGTCAGACTAATAACTTTTTGTCAGTGTTTTCTAGAGACAGCGATCTTTCCGAGAAAATATTATCCTATATTATGGATGCTGAAAGCATTCACCCTCGTATAATAATAAATTATCTACTTCAATTAAATGTGTAAGTGGTGTCCCACAGGGATCTATTTTCGGATCTTTATTATGTTCTATATATATTTCAACATTTTTCTCTTCTCTTGATTATTGTACAAGTCACTTCTATGCTGACGATACACAAATATATTTTTCCTTTAAGTACTGTCTTACTTTGAATCACAAGTAATATTGTCTTCCTCAGCTTGACATATCGCTTACAATGTAAAAGTGCCATCTGTAGATACAGTAAAAAACCTAGTCTCAAGCGGCAAGGGGCTTCGAAAACAAAAAGAAAACTGCTGTGGAAATACTGGGCGATCAAATAAGTTGAGGGCTGCCATTACAAGCAAATAGAGCCGATGCCGAACAAGGGAACAAGTAGTTGCTGGTGAAACAACGCCATTTCCTCAGGCTTAAGTATGGTCACTTGCACTGTTAAATATTGTGTTATAAATACGTATACATAAATTAATAAAATAAATGATTGGCCAGCCTGTAACATAACCAAGTCCTTCATCCTTCTTCGTTCATTATAAAAAGAATTAAAATGTACCGTTCCACATTAAACTAGGACAGTTACTGAGGCAGTTACACTACATCATCGGGCGAACTGTGCCCAAAACGGCCGAGGGGAAATAATGAAGACAAATAAACCAATTTGAACACGCGATTCAGCCGCCGAAAATTCCAAGAAATTAATAAGGTCCGCTTCTTTTGTCTGAAAGCCTTGCGTGTCGCGGCAACGGAATCGTTGGAATTGTAAAGAATTGGGAGTAGGCGGTTCTAATAGGTTCGTGTCGACCTTGTTGCTCTTTAATGACCATGGCCAATGTCAAAGAAAACGCGACCACAATAGACTAAAGCGCTGTAGATGGAGGCAGTAGGGTATTGGAGACTACATCCATTATAAGTTATGGCTTTTGGTATTGATGTTAATAACTGTACTGATGTAGACCTTTATACGAAATCAGGAACATTTTTAGTGGTAAAAATTGTCTGTTTTGTGCGACAGGAAGTAAACGTTGGCACTATCAACTATATTAATTTAAAAATATTCCCATGGAATACATTTAAAAATTAACAGTTGAACATATTTCGGAGGTTGAGGATCTCAATCTTAGCAACGCAAACTTACATTTTGGGAACTACAAGAAAAAAGTGTTCGCATATTTTTATAAAACGTTAAAATAAAATTGAAAAACCTCCAGGCTTGTTGTAGTCCAGTCAAAAGACATAAAAACCCCAAAAATCTAAGAAGTACTTGGTTGAACTCATAATTTAACAAATGATAAAAATATGTAATTTTTGAATATCAATTTTTAACATTACTAAGTTTAAAAACAGTTCAAATACAATTATATTTATAACTTCAATGAAAATTAACAGCCAACACTTTTACAAATTGATGACAGTTGACAAGCGGAAAACCTGCGGTAAAAAATGTTGCCAAATTACCTAACTAGAGACAATGCAGTTTAAGGACAAGTATAATAAGGAATTGTCAAAAACAATCTGATCATTCAACAATACAACAATATTTGGGCTAAAAAGCGAAATTTCTAAAGAGTGGGAGTTACTAGAGAAACGATTAAAACTCAAAACGTGAGCAGCAAAAGTAGAATGCTACGCATGGGCGTACCGAAGAGGGGGCAGGGGGGGCAGTTGCCCCCCCCCCTGGACCTGGGTTGCCAGCTCTGGGCCCTTCTAATTTCCCGTACATTTAGCTGGTTAATTATGTGTGTACATCTAAAAATCGTCTTATTTACAAAATTGTAAATACAGTAAAATTTATGGGCAAGTGTATTTCACAATTTTCATCCAGAACTCATATTTGACTGTTGCAAATGACCTTCTCCAATAAGTCGTTGTCAAATGGTTTCCAAGCTTAATCGATGCCATGTGCGTTTTGAAGCTGTAACTGCAACATTCTTGATGTTACGAATCGTTGTCTTAGGGCGGATATAGCTTTAAAAGACTATCTTGGTCAGGATGAGTCATAACACGATTTCTGCTTAGTTTAGCTCCTCTACCTTTTCCTACAAAGATTGTTCAGCTAACTACTGTTATTAGAATCACATCAGAATCTGTCATATATTCGGTGATAACTCCAACCTTTGTACCCAATTTCTAAATTCACATTACATTCTAACAATTAATCCAAAAAACCAAAAAAAATTAAAAATCCATCCAAACTCACGTTTATGAAAGTCAGTTTATTTAATATTAGTTTTAGGAATCCAGTAAAGGCATTATCAGTACGAATTAACACCAGGTGTGTTGTTAAAAATGCAATTAAATATATTTCAGTTTATTTAAATGAAGCTCAATTTGGTTAAAATATTAAGTAGTCGGTTAATTTTTGAGAGCAATGCACTGGCGATCTAAGAAGATTAGCTTGACGCATAATGCTGAGGCATTTGTCATTCTGAGTTTTAATAATGTTAGTTATCCATCGAGTCTCTTTTTCTGGGGAGTAAAAATTACTACAATTGTTTCTTTAGCACCTATACATATGAACTCCCAGCAAAGTGTGAGAAGTTGAAACTGTACTAAAAGCGCATCGGTTAATGCATTAGTCTTTGATATGTGTTAATTCTGAATCAGAAAAATTATTACTTTAGTACCTATATCTATTATTATTTATTATTATACTCTACAGGACGTTCCTGCTTTGCCCTCACATAGACCAAAAGCTGGGTACGCCCATGATGCTACGTATAGCTTGACCTAGAGTATAAATGCTATTTTGCCGCGTAGTTATTTATTCCTTTCGTTTATACGTGCTTAAATATTTCATGTTTTATAAAGTAACTACAGGTATCAGAATAACAAAACAAAACATGACATAGCTAAGCTTCAAGCGTATTCTCAAAATGTCCACCGTTTAATTCAACATACTTGTGGCATCTTTTTAAGAATTTTGCCTAACTGGATGAAGGTTTCTAATGGCATTTACTGCTGTAATTATTCTTTGCCACAATTTATCTCCGGTATTAATATTGACACCAGAGTATGCTAAAGTTTTAATATATTCCTATAATAAGAAGTCCATGGCATTTAAATCTGGACTTCGTGGAGGCCCGGGGCGTTCATTGCAACGTCCGGTCCACCTGTCAGGAAACGCATGGTTTAAATAATTTCGCACCACAACTACATTATGAGCTGAAGTATCATTATGTAAAAACCACATACGAGCTCTGATGTTTAGAGGAATTTTATCCAAAAGGGCAAACGAACTGTTTCTAAAAAGCAAAAATATTCCTGGCCATTTAATCTGTTCGGAAGCTCGAATTGTCCTACAAGATGATCATTAACTATACCTATCCAAACATTCATTTTGAACTCATGCTGTGGTTTAGGTTTTCATCGGACCTCGGACCATATCTGGGCGTTCTTTCAATAAAAAATTCCCCGTCTTGTAAAGATTGCTTCGTCTGTAAATAGGTAACGGATACATCTACAAAAACTTTAAAAAGTCAGCTGACACTAGGTTCTGAACTGGTGAGATGTGGTAAGGGCGTATTTGTTGTTGCACTACAGTTTATGGTACAAAGTCCAATATCTGGAGCTAACCTACGGACGCTAGTTGTTGGATTGTTGCTAATATTGTTTAGCTTTCTCCTGCTAGACAGTGCGAGCTACAGGCCGTCCACGTTTTGGATGAATTTTGTTGACTACATCTTATCATAATTTTGGAGAAAAAAGGGAGGTTGCCGATAAAATTTTGTGTACCTAATTGTAGCACTCCTGCCTCTGAAATTTCATTACTCTTGAAGCTTCAGACGGTATCGGTAACGAAGCGTCCTTTAAAAACGGACCAGTTGCTTCTAAGTTTTTCTGTGGAACACACCGATAATTGGAAAAAAACTGAAAACGTGCCGCTGCATAAATATTTGCCCTACGCAATTATGCTGCAGGTCAGAAACGTTCCAACGGGTTTATAGAATGCGGCATCGATTTTTACACTCGAACAGCCTGTGAACAAAAATCTCTACGTGGGTGTCGTTGATGGTTTTATGGCTAGAGTCCTGTTACTTGACAGGATTCACCGTTTTTGTTGGATGGGCGATTTGAGGGCAGATAGAAACGATATTGCCAAATACAAGGAGTTCTACAGTGTTGTCCATATTTGGAAAAAGATTGAAACAGGTCAATTTTGACTTAAAGAGGCCCAAATTAGTCATTGAAGCATAAACTTGGATTACAGCGCATTTCTAGAAAATTTACAGTCAGTTATCTCTCTAGCAATGAAAGCATAACGGTGTTATCTGTTCCTCTTCCATGTTCGCCATGTCCTGAGTAATGTTGAGAAAAGTCAGTTAGCAAGGCTTGAAAGTTAGATTAGGAGATGACTAGTCACGCATCCCGGTAATTTGTAAATTCATTGTTAATTAGTTGTGCTCGCGTGTAGGTCAAAATTGTTGATTTACGGGTTGAGATCACATTCTCGTTTCATAGACTACAATATTGTAAGGAATACTGAGGAGATTTAGATACGCGAGTTTTGTTGATTGATTTTAATTTCGCACATTATTTTCACTTAATTACTGTTACTCCTAACTTAGTTTTTCATTCTTGCGTAAAATGATTTTATTGTGCTCAGGTGTAAGTTTGGTAACAGCGTCCGAATAAAGGTAATCACGCACTTTTTATTAAGTTTAGATACAGTTCGTTTAAATTGAATTAGATTTCGGTTAATTGGTATTGATAGATCCGCTCGGTTATTAATTCTAACCGGAGAACAAGCACGATAAAACGGCCACAATAAATTTGATGTCAAGCCTGCCACATTTCTGATGACCTTGTCCTGGTGTTCTGCAGTAACTTTCAAGGCTTTTCAATCACCTAATTGTTCGTCCAATTGTTGATTGTCTAAGTCCCAATAAGTAAATCACAAATCGCTGGCTACATGTCTGGTTGCATGTACAATTTGTTTCTTCTGCTTCAGTAGACAAGGTGTTTAATGACGTCCAATAAAAAACAACAATCGCTGGTTATTATTGTTTTTTGCAAATCACTTCAAACGGCGTTAAAATACTATTAACAAGTATTACTTAATATCTGTCAAACAATTATAGTTGTTTATTACTAGTGACAGAGGATATCATTAAAAGGTTAGAAAAGGATAATAGTAGATTGTCTTACAAGTAAAGAAACCCTACTTTTCTTACAAACTGCTACACATACATACTCGTATATGTTTCGGCCGAAACGTGAGAAAGCCTGACTCAATGTAATTTTGTTTCAAGCTCCTTGTTACTATTTTTATCTTCTCCACTCACGTTGTTCCTGTTTTTTTGCAGCCTGAGAATGGCCGTTAAATTTTAAATTTCGTTTCGGCCGAAACAATACATATGTAGCAGTTCTTAATCAACTACTGAACTGGTTTACACCATGGATCTTACCCCAAACTACTGTTACCAAGTCACTGTTCTTAAACTGTCATGTCAGTTATCGTTTTGGCTTAATAGCTAACTGTGTCTTAAATATTTATCAAGCGATTTCATGTTATTGAAAGGCAAGTTTATAAAAACAGTAAAATACGAGGCATGTTTTTTAAGTAAGTATCCTTTTGCGATTCCGCCGCCGCAGCGCTACGGTCGGCGTTCCGCGCATGCGCGCTGGTTACCTAAATCTCTTGTCTACGCACTGACGCCATTACAGTTTGATTTTTCATTGTATACGTTGTTTACTGAGTGTTTAAGATTCCTCCGACAATCGTGAGTCCCGCCGATTGTGAAGTACGGGCTGTTATACGATTTCTTAGTGCTAAAGGCGTAAAACCGATCGATATTCATCGTGAGATCTGTGAAGTTTACGGATAAAACATTATGAGTGATGGAATTTTAAGTAAATGGGTGAGAGCATTTAAGATGGCCGCACAAATGTGCATGATGAAGAACGGAATGGGCGTCCTTCGGTCGTTAATGAAGATTTGGTGCAGAAAGTGAACGAAAAGGTAAGAGAAAACAGACGCTTTCCAATTTCATCATTGTGCGACTGCTTTCCTCAATATTCTCGTAGTGTTTTGTATCGCATTGTGACCGAGAACTTGAATTACCGGAAATTGTGTTCACGTTGGGTTCCGAAAATGTTGACGGATTTGCACAAAACCCAACGTTTAGGCAGTGCATTGACTTTCCTTGAGCGGTACCACAATGAAGGTGAAGGTTTTTTAGACCAAATTGTTACTATTGACGAAACATGGGTGGCCTACGTCACACCAGAATCGAAACAACAATCCATGGAATGGCGACATTCATCATCACCCAAAAAAGTGAAGTTTAAGCAAACAATTTCTGCCCGGAAAATCATGTGCACAGTTTTTTGGGACAGAAAAGGAGTATTGCTAGTGGAGTTTCTGCCTCGTAATGAGACAATCAATGCAGCGTCTTATTGTAAGACAAGTTGAGTAAGGGTATCGTTTTGCTGCATGACAATGCCCGTCCACATGTGACTAATCGGACCAAAGATCTCATCAAATCTTTTAAATGGGAAACTGGCGCCCAGCCAGTACCATTTGTTTCTGCACTTGAAGAAACACCTGGGTGGTCAGCGTCTTCAAGACGATAACGAAGTCCAAACATTTGTGATACAGTGGTTAACAAGTCAGGCGGCAGAATTTTATGAGGAGGGTATTCAAAAACTGGTGCCACGTTATGACAAGTGCCTCAATATTCACGGAAATTATGTAGAAAAGTCGATTAAGGTACAGGCTTTCATGTAAGATAAAATTATTGCGATATTTTTGCACGTCTTTTTTTAATTCCAAAACGGTACTTACTTAAAAAACATGCCTCGTAATAACGCCATTTTAAAGATGTAACCGACAACATCATGAACCGATGACGGAATGCTGGGGAAACGTATATCGGGGTAACGCGAAAATTATAGGGCTCGAGATACAGGGTGCCGGCACGTCATAAGTGTATTTTCCAGCCAGCTTCGAACAGCTTGAAACGATTTATCACACGAAGGAAGGAGGGAAAACGTATGGCCGATATGAGAACCCTACCACGCCATGCGTGGCTTATTTGGAAAAAGTCTGCCGGGAGTTCTCCCATAAGTTGCGTTAAAGCGTCCGGACGGCAGATAATTAAACTGTAAAAAAACTGGAAAATAGTGTTTAAAAACGTTACAAGACGCGACTTGTATCCAAAGCCGTTTTTTGCTGGAATACTTCGGTAATAAAAAAATAGTTTAGTACAAACAAGAGCAAGTAGATAAATATAGCAATAAGTTTAGTAGAAATTATCAACTGAGTCCTGAGTCATAACAACACAAGCCAGGAAGCTTTTACGTTTTCCACAAACATACCAAAAAAAACCTGAAAATGCAGGAGACTTGTTATAATTCGTTTTTAAAACCAGAATTTGAACTGTACATACAAGATTTGTTTATCAAATTTCTCAGCAGTATCGCTCACTCTGATATTTAGATATCGCTAAGGTTTCTGAAATAAAATTGACTGCTAATAGGATGGTAGAAATCTAATAATAATGATGCATTTGTTATCCAACAGGAAGATCCATTTACAGAATAATAAAGTACAAAAGAAACATTTATTGAAAATATGGGAATTTGGGTCATGATGGTCATTTTGAAATGGACTTCAGAATATCGGTTTCAGAAATCTTGACCTTAAAATGATTGCTCAAATTGTTAATACCATCAGAAAAACTTCTACAAATCCATCACCTGGCAAAAAACTGTGATAGTACGCTTTTTAAGACCTATACTTTCGTCTCATTTCTTTGTATAATAGGTACATATTTATCAAGTAATTTAACGCTGCTTTCAGAAAGTCTCAGTTAGTGTACAGCAGAGCATTGTAAAGTTCTGGAAAATTTGCATGTTTAAAATTGTCCAATGAACTCAAAAATAAATATTTTGTTATTCACTATCCAGACGAACAATCGAGAGCAGGTGGTACTACGGCTGAAAGGAAATAGAGAGATCCGGTTATACATCACCCCTAATAAGGGACAATCCTCTGGCATGGATCCCAATTTGGGTATTAGTGCGCCCTCTATCGTTTAATATAAGCTGCTGGTTTGTAGGTCAGGCGTTTTGTACGGCTTTAAGAAGATTATTTTTCACGATTTAATAGCACAGGAAGCTCGCCTAAGCCCCTATATACGAAACTTTTCCGCCGAAAGCCTTTCTGTACATTGACATATGAGATCGACGTCAATCTGTTGTAGTATGTATACATGTGACCGTCTGTTAAGCTATACGTTTTCTGCATTCCGTTCTAACCATTATCCATTTAAAATGTGCCTATATAGTTATTTTTTTAAAATTCTTCAGTGTCGTTCCTCAGGAACTTAAACTTACTTAAACCCTAAAATGTAATATCCCACTGTGTGTAGCAAATGTGTATCGGGAAAGCATATTTTTATGCGTACCTTGAGATAACCGAATTTGACATCAAAATCGAGGTAGGTATGACATCTGCTATAGTTCTTGAAGTTCAAATAATACAGAAGTAGAACAATACAGAAAATAACACCAAATTACAAAAGTAATAGACAAAACAATTCAATTTCAAGTCAAGTAACTTAAAAATCCAATCAATCCGTGTCTCTGTTAATCTCTATATCCAGAGCTGTAGCATTCCACGTTTCACGGTTATTTTATTCCTCGCTAGTGAATATTGATATTTAAACAATGATAACACAAATTACCCATATAAATAGTCGAGGTAATTATTACCGCTTCCAGGAAAACTAACGGTCGAAGCCAAAAGTTTTCATATTTCATTGGTAACATTAGTGCAGAATTTCCACGAACAGGAGGTTTAATCCAGTCATGGATGATGCTAGTGAAAAAAATTATTTGACGGACTATTGGTGGTGTCAACCTATTACAGAAAAATGTTCTACATTTTAACACTCACAATTCTGCAAGAAATTGTGGAAATTCTGGCCGTGAAAGCCTTGTTAAGAAAATAATGCTAAATAAAACTGGCTTCATGTCTACAGTCCAACATGAGTTCAATGAAAGTGGATCCTCACATTAACGTAAAAAAAAACAACTGCTCTAAAAGGCATTCCATTTTCGTGGATTGTTCATCCTTAATTTGATTACAAATATTTTAAAGTGCTAGCGACGTCTTTCTGGAACTGGCCTGTGGTAGTTGTGTTTAATATTATTTAGTTTAGTAACGTACTCATTTGTTTTTAAAGTGTCAATGGTATTCTGGTAAATAGTTTTATGATTTTTATCAGTTTAATTTCGTATCTTCATTTGCTAGTTTGTCTATGACTATATCTGCGTTATGTTTTAAACCTTTACTTAATTTTAACCCGTTTATGTAAAATTTGCATTCACAAGATTTAATATAAATTCACACTGAGGGTTAAAAGATTATTGTATCTCTCTTTCTACTCAGTTGTTAACGTAATCTTTTTAACTTCTTAGGTTGGATGTAATATTTGTTTATGAAGTAGAATTGCTATAGATACTGACTGAAGATTTAAATTAATATCCTCGATAGTCCGTATTCAACTTCAAAAATAAGTAAATTTTGTTTTGGCCATAGTTTCATCCAAGCCGTTTCAGAGTCAAGAAAAACCGTCGTGTCACACTCTGTAGCGCGCACAAAACCCTCCTGTCCCTATTCAGGCGTTTCAGTTTGGCGCCATCAGTTCAGAAATATCGTCAATTATATTTTTTTCATCAGCACGCGGTGACAGTATTGTAATGTGCGCCCTTTAGCCTGAAAGGCCAGCTCATTTTTCAACCCGTGTATCGCAGTTTATGACATTGAAATCACCGGAATTTTGACAACTTGCCAAATGAGTTAGCATCGATCGGATGCACGTTGTTCTTTGATGTTATTAAAAAAAACGAACACATGGTGTTTAGATTATGAAATCGACATTTGGGCAACGCGTTGCAAAATATTCAGGGTGGGTTTGATGCTACTTTTTCAAGAGTTAAATGTATGTATGTATACAAACAAAAATGGTGCAGTGTAATTTGTTCTTTAATCTGGCAGGGCTACTACTAAATACGATTATGTAGATGATGAAAGAGGCTATTTAAAATTTTCGAGTTCTTAGCTCCTACGGCGCCATCTCTATTTTGAACTAACGTTAGGATGAGAGGAAGGAATATGTATAAAAATGGAAGATAAAGCATTTTATTTTTTAAGCATTTTCTTCACCAAAGATTTTCATATTTCTAAAATAAAAACTGTGCCTTAAGTGTATTGAAAAAGGGCTGTGGTAAATTGGATGCAATTTTCGAATTTAGCGTTTATTGCACCAATCATATATATGAACAAATCGTCTGTATTTTACTACCTAATCCAGCTTTACCAAGCGAGCATACATCTACTGTGGTGCCATCAATAAAATTAATAAACATCAAAAAGCCAGATGTTACATGATTTACTAACCCTTAAGCAAATACAAAAAATAGTGGAGCCCCTAATATCGATCCTCGTGTCACCCGCATATGAGTTGTAAATCAGTCTGAACCGTGATAATCAGATGTAATGACTAAATAATCTGTTGTCGTCAGAACCAAGTTTTTTACACTATCACACATGAACTACGTTATTATTATGAATTTTTAAAGAAMTGCAAAATGCCAAGGAAGTAACAACTACAATAAATTGTTAAAAATATTAACACTTTAACGAATATTTGAAATAAAAAATTAAAATTTCCAAGCATATAGTTATTTGTACTCAACTAAAGGCAACTGCAAAGAAACCTTATTTCCATTCATGAAAAGCATCATTCATTTAAAATTTACAGAAAGCAGTAAAAACTTTGACAATCGACAATTGACATTCTTTTAGTGAGCTAAAAAAAGCAAATAAATATGTCCTACTGAAATACGAACATTTCGAGATAAAATGTAATTTTACATATATTATTTCCTAAATAACAGATAGTACTCAATAAATATATTAATATACATGATGTTTTATAAACATATCCATAAACCTGAAGGGGATGTACAGCTCTTAAAAACACACGTTTTTAGGTCCAACAAGGCATTTTAGTAATGCAATGAAACTCAACTATTTCGAGAACAAGCAACGTTTCAAGCAGGCTTTGATTACAAAATAATCAAAGGCTAACACAACAATTAATGTTTTGAGCTTAGTTGCCATAGTTTTGTCTAAATAAAACTACGGTCAAGTTTAAAACAACTAAATTTTTGTTGAGGTTCAAAAGTCTGTTTACTTCTTTTAATTCTTCAGAACACTTATTTTTTTTGCTATGATCGTACAATACGCCAATGCAGTGTTTTGTAAGAGTTCCTGAAGTTGAAGAAGAAATTTTGGAACGTCTTGAAAAATATCCGTAATGAAGTTGTTAACCCAGTACTCGAACAACAGTTTCTATCTACGTCCATACCATAAAATGTCATCAGTCATTTGTTTGCTGATGAAGCGTATTTTACAAGAATATTAAAGGGGGGGTGGGAAATACTTTGTTAGAATTGTTACCTCTGCAACTTCTCAGAAATGTGTGTTTTGTGCAAGATAAAGGTCCCCCAATTTTCCATTAAATGTTAGAAACCGTTTAAATCATCCTAATAAATGAATTGGTATAAATTACTGTATTCCTGTAAATGGTGGACACTTTGAACAACGGGGCGTCCCACATTTTTTTTACATTTAAAATGTACATAAAAATTGAAGCACAAATACATTTTTTGCAATTTTTTCCGGTTGTTCTTTGCCAAAAAAAATTATGTGAAAGTATTGATTTTTCAATATCCGTTTCAAATGCCTCGATATTCCGCCACGGAGATGACGTAAAAGTTTCGCATGCTGACGAAAGCGAGAAACACCAATAATAGCCAGTGCTCTAGCGGCATTGCAAGTAATATTTGTTAAATTTTTTTGAGCTGCGTCGTGTTGCCAAAGTGGGCAAATTTTCGCGATACTGTGAGGAATGTACTCGTAAACTGGCATTGTGACATTGACACCTAGGACAGCTTAAGGGGTATTTGTGAAAATAACTTAAATCATCCTTCAGTCAGTTTATTCTATAATGAACAGTTCAATATAATAAGCGCATTCACTGGCCTTTTGCTGAAATACGAAAGCACTTCAACCATCGAACCTGCTTTATAACTAATGTTTTTATTATGAGGAATTAAACGATGCTTGAAGCTTGATAATGTTTAGTTTGTATACTTCCGTATGACAACGATATGATAAATTTTGAAACTGTCAGGACGATCTCTGGCCGTCCGTTAGGAAGAAAATGGTAAAGTACCGCTGACAACATCGTACGTTCGCACGTGCTGCATGTGTCACATGTGTAACGAATAACCCTAACAACTCTAGCCATGAGTTTTTGTTTACATAGTTTGGTCAAACTTTCGAGTTTCGTATTTGTCAGATTAAGTGGTGGAGCAAGATGTTGTCGAAGTATTTGGGTAATCTGTTGTTTTTTTAATGTCAGAATGGCTTACGTTAAGAAGTGTTTTGTTCCGTGTTGTAAGAATACTACTGCTGATGAACAGTTACAGGTTATTCATATGTTTACGTTACAATACTGACGTTGATGGTTATACTTATACCTTCGCCCCTCTCTCTCACTCCCATTGCATTATTTGTATTTATCTGGCTATTTATAAAACTGACAACAGTGAGCACGTAGTTACCTAGGGAGCTGTAAGAGTGCGCATGACGGAAATTAGGAACCTTTTGCGTAGTTGTTGGCGGATTTAAAAAAATGTTTGAAACATGGTAATTTTTCTGCCGCCGTTTGTTACGAGTTGAATTAATCTGAAAATAAAATAGATGCGTGGCACTAGTATTCATGATGTAGTTTGAACAAAATCTATAAAAATGTCAAGTACCTATCGCATTTGAAACAGTTTTATTCTAAAACTGTTATTACGCCGGAGAGCTAAGTAAAACTTCGCTGGTTTTATCTTGCTGTGATTATTCTACACTACTATAATTACAAGATGCAAATTAATGAACACCAACACCTAAAAGATAGAAAGATATGCTATCATTTTGGTAACATTTTAACTTTACTGTAAGAATGCTGACCTGTCGAATTTACATATCTTGCGTTAGGTAAGGGAACTTGTAAGCTAACTTGTGAGGGCGACTTATATCTGTACCTAGCATAATTGATTTAATTATTTCACAAGCATAGATATAAAGTGGAAAAATTCGTAACAATACTGCAATAAATGTAGTACGTAATCGGTAAATACCAGCACAAGCATCAACGGCAAAAACATTTTATAGTTGATAAATTGGGTGGATACCTTTGAAGACTTGTAATGACCAATGATAAACCGAGATAACAAAAGTTTATGGGCATTGTAAACCGTAAATACTTGTATTGGTTCTAAACCTCTACCCCCCAGGGAGAGGTAGGAGGTACTTGGTAAAGGGCGTGACTGTTATCTGTTCCAAATTTTGTTCATAAATTTTTAGGAAATAAAATACAAAATGTAATTTTTTTTTGCACGAATCGAACTATAAACAGCTTCTTCTGGTGTCCCTGAGAACAAATCTCAAAAAAATTTTTTTTCTAATTACTATGATGTTTTGAAATTAATGTATTTTTAAAGTCATTTTTTTTTTCTAAACTAAAATAAAAACAGTCAGATTTTTTAAACCGATCGATAGATTGAGCATTGAAGAATATGTTGTGGCAATTTGGAGCATGTCAAGCAAACGATGTTTGATGGACGCCTGAACAAAATTTCACTTTTTCTCAATTTCAAATCCATTTTTTTAGTACTAAGTAAATTAATTATCTTTTGTTTCATCTATTACTCGATTAAAAATATCAATATCTAATAGGTATATGTAGTCAACAGTGAAAAAACAGCCTAGATCAAATTCTTTGAAAACCTATACAACCACCTTAAAACTATCAAATTTCACAATGTACATGAGAGTAATCAAGTCTTATCAGTAAAGATCTTTTGTTGTAAATAAGTTGTGTTAACGTTTGATTATTTTGTAATACGAGCATGCATACAAAAACATAGGCAAGTTTTTTTTTTTCAAAGAAAAGAAACTTGTGACTGTTTGGTCCTTCTATGGATTCAAATGCTTGGACAATACCTGGTGCAATAGAGGAGTATCGAAATTGCGTTTATAAAGGGATGGCGACAAATAACTGGAATCAGTATTCATTCAGATTGAAGTTTGTCAAAAGTTATTGTTGTTTTATTTTCGATCACTAGAAATGAAAGTTTATGAAATCAGTATTCATTCAGATTGAAGTTTGTCAAAAGTTATTGTTGTTTTATTTTCGATCACTAGAAATGAAAGTTTATGAAAATAGTACCTACATAAATTTTACGTTCGAAATCGACATTCTCCCTTTTTCATTCGATCCCCTTAAATAAACTGATGGAGCGTCATCGCTGTCTCAATTTAATAAAAGCGATTTATGCCCACGTGAATTAATTACACGGGCTACTCTCACCAAGGCCCCTCGTCATTCGAATAAACTGGGTGCCGTCCTACGGAGACAACGATTTAAAAACGCGTCACTGGTACTTTTTATAATGAGATTCCCAAGATTCCTTCAAAATATTTGCCTTTTAAATTGGGTTCCGTAAACGCAATAGTGCGGAGGCGCGTCATCGGAGTGAACCTCCAGGTTCGCAATTTGAGTGGAAATCATGATTAGCGGAGCCGAGTAATCCTCGTAAACATGAATCACGTCGAACGACAAACAGCGCTGTCAAGATAAATATCGGACTAATCCTGGACGTTTTATGCTTGTTTTTGCGGCCGTTGAAAAAAGCGGGCTTTAATCTTCTTGAATGAAAATACCATAAATGGTGCACGCCCACGGAGAACGTTAATTCCGGAGCAATTAGATGTTATTCAACGAGTTAGGGCGGATAAAGCATAATATGATCGTTGCTGGACTTGAAATAAAAATACTCACTCCATACATTTGCCTTTATCGAGTATCGATACCATCTTCCATGGTATTCAAGTATAGAAAGTATTAAAAGGTATCGGGAGTATTTAAGAGTATGGAAAGCACTGAAGAGTATCAAAGTATCGAAAGTATTCAAAAGTAGTAAAGTATTTAAAAGTATCGAACGTATTCAAAAGTTCAATAAATTGAAATTCTAAATTCACCCTGGCTCCTGATAATTTCAGGTTTATGATGCACGTACGTGATAAGGCAGTTGCTTGTTCATGTAAATACATACAAATTACTCCTAAAACCCAGTCAGGGTTTCGCAGTGGCTATAGTTGTGAGACATCATTGGTAAATGTAACCGACAACATCTTATCAGCCCTCAATGACGGCAGCTTGTGTCTCCCGGTATTATTGGACTTCTCCAGGGCATTGGACACTTTAGACTCTGACCTTTTCTGTTAGCTATTTTACACCATTTAGATTTGGGTCCAGACGCTTTGCAGCTGTTTAGGAGTTGTAAAAATCCGCGATAATTTTTCAGATCCTTCGAAAATGGTATGTGGTGTACACCCGAGAACATAGAAAATGAGACGACCTAGGCGGGCGGGGTATTTTGGATCACAACCCTTCCGAGTAAAAGTGGTACAGCTAGTTGCCGCATAGCGGTGCAGGTAGAGCCATTTACGTTATATCACTGGAAGGTATGCTACCGTTCTAACACTCCTCGGCGTTTTAAGTTTCAGATATTATTCGAAAATTCATTTGCTTGCTTGCTTGCTACCCTTACTAGTTTACTCTGCTCCGCTTGGTTGGCCAGGTTCCAGTTTAATTTATTTGTTGGCTCCCAATGATGAATATACCAAATCTGAATAATTATTATCACGACTGACAAGCAGACAGGGGAAAATACGAATTATTTTTTTAGTGAAAGTAAGTTTGTGTTTACTTTCATATTTACTTAACTATCCATGAGCACTTTGGAATCTTTCTAAACTAAAATCCGGATATATTATTTAATAACATTAACTGACTTTAAACAAACAAATTGTTTATTTGCAAAAGAAAATGGGGCAGACATTGCAATATTACAAGTTGCAAAATGTACAAATAAGTACTCATAATTTAGATTTTAATGAAAATATCAAGCAGTGGTGAGGATATATTAAATGTGATCCAAACTGAATATAACAGAGACATTGATATATATAACGTCAATATAAGTAAAAGAATCATATTATTATTAGTATTAGTTTGGAAAAGATTTTTTTCACAAACGATTAAGTTTAGACAAATTTGCAGAGATGCAAAAATTATATACTTGAAGCACCTTTACAATGAAGTAAATTAGCTGTGGTTATTACTATAGTGTACCCCAGAAGGAAAAGAAACAACCTCCGGTTCACGAAATGTATCAAATCTTTTATGAATAATGTTTATTAATAAGTCATAATCAACTGTAAAAAATTACTAACATATATTAATTTTTTACGTAGTTAATAAAAAAATCAATTCTGGAGGGTAATCACTTACCAGAGTTTGAAATTAGATAGGCAATAAAAACTTATGTTTGTGGTAATCAGTTACAGCTACAGATATTGTATTCTTTTAAGTTGATGTCTAGCACTGTCATCCTCATACAGTACTATTTATTCAAATTTGATATGGTCTAGACGCCTTGATCGATTCAATATAAACGCAAACCTGCCGTTTAAACTAGAGTAGAATACAATGGTCTAACAATTTTTAAATAATATGCGTTTTACTTACCGAAAATATGTCACATTTCGTTTATTATTTTTTTTCTAAAATCATGCATAACAGTTATTTAACAACCTGAAGCTCTTGCATTAAACAATAAAACTGCATTCTGAATGATAATCATTTGGAACAGTAGCAAACTAGTAAGTGGAGATTGCACCTTTTCCAGAGCGATCTAGTTTACAGTGAGATTAAGTGATCAAAAAATCGTATGTAGTAATTGGAAACTGTATCAACATTCAGGTAATCTTGCAATAAGATTTGAGGCGCGTAAGTAAGCTTAAGCACATTGGGGTCTGTTATTACCCGGTTATTCGGCGAAACTCGATGCAGGTAAGAACAATATTGGATTGTCACTCCTCTGTATTTACGATGGACTACTTACCTATACTTTCTGGTATTAAAACTTTTATGGCCCTCCAGTATGCAAACGGACGACCCGATAGATAACATGTTTCCCGGTAAAATTTTTGTTCTAGCGTTTGTTCGGGTTTAGTTCACCCATCGCGAGAAAAATCGTAATCAGTTAACAGAGACATTCTGAATACGTTAAAAAGCAAAAGTGCTTGTTGTTCTTCACAATAATTGCTTTTATTGACTTTTACGTGTACCTAATGGTAAAAGTTCTGTTATAAGTAATTTTATCCTATTTTCAAATGTGTCAATATGATTAAAATTGACTTAAATATTGAAAGATGGTATGGAGTTCGATAATTTTGAGAGTTTCTGGAAAAGTGCATCCATTTATAGGTATAGGTATAGTTTTAGCAACTCAGATGGCATACCTATATAACTTAAATTTTCATTTGTGCAACAATATTACAAATGCGAATTTTGATTGCGTTTATGTGCAAGTGATATTGAACTATTTTTGCTTTGTAACTTTATTTCTGAATAGTTCTCTGAATTATCAAACCTTTAGGTTATAATCTCAAAGTCGTGCAATTACGATTTTTCTGGTTAATAGTTCTCGCAATAGGTGAAATAATTTGGAGCAAGCGCCCGAACGAAAATTTTGCTATCGGTTCGTCCGCTTGCACAGCCGTAGGGCCATAAAAGTTTTTAATACCGGAAAGTAGGTAGGTATAGGTGAGTAATCTTTCACAAATACAGAGAAGTGATAAGCAATATTGTTCTTACTATAAGGTGTACTGCATCGGGTTCGCAAAACAACCAGGTAATAACAGATCCCAATGCGCTTAAGCTTCTTACGCGGCTCAAATTACTACAAATGAACAAATGGTACTATTTTTGTATCACTCAATCTCATTGTAAACTGAAGGCAGCCATAACAGATCCCTCCCGAAAAAGTGCAGTCTTCGGTTTACTAGTTTGCTAGGGTTCCAAATGCTTATAATTAAGAATGCAGTTTTAATTTTTAATGCAAAAACGTTAACTTAGGGATGCTTTTATCAAATAGAAAATATGAAATAAAGGAAATGTGGCATATTTTCCGTAAGCAAATGCCTAATACTTAAAAAATTGATAGATCACTGTATACTACTGTAGTTTAAAGAATTGGTTTGCTTTTATATTATATGCTAGACATCAATGTAAAGGAGTACAATATATGCAGTAAAGGCGCTTCAAGTATATAATTTTTGCCTCTCTACAAATTTGTCTAAAGTTGACCGTTTCTGAGAAAAGAATCTTTTCCAAACTAATACTAATAATAATAAGATCGTATTACTTATATTGACGTTATATATCAATGTTTCTGTTATATTTAGTTTGGATCACATTTAAAATATCCTCACCACTATTTAATATTTTTACTTATATCTAAATTATCTGCACACTATTTTATTCGTAGTAATTTTATTTTGCAACCTGTAATACTGCTCATTTTTTTTAGCAAAAAATAATTTGTATTCTTAAAGTCATGTAATGTTATTAAATAATATAGCCGGATTTTGCTTTAGAATGATTCTAAAGTGCTCATGGATAGTTAAGTAAATATAAAAACTTACTTTCACTAAAAAAAGTTAACCTTTGCTAAACCTTATCATTGCCAGCCAACAAATAAATGAAACTGGAACCTGGCCAACCAAGCGGAGCGGAGTAAACTTGTAAGGGTAGCGAGCATATAAATTTTGGAGTGTTATTACGGTAGCATAACTTTCAGTGATATAATGTAAATGGCTCTACCAGCGCCGCTATGCGGCAACTAGCTGTACTGATTTCACTGAGAAGAGTTGTGAACCCAAATACCCCGCCCGACATGCCACCCGGCTAGATCGTCTCATTTTCTATGTCCGCGGGTGTACCTCAGGGATCGGTTCTGGGGGCCATTGCTTTTTACCCTGTATACATCTATTCTTGCTGCCTTTGTTAGATATGGACAGCGCCATTATTACGCTGATGACACTCAAAACCTTTATTCTTTTAATAAAAACAATCTTGTTGGACTTAACCGTATTGTGTGAAGTGTCGTCAGCACATTTCCTTCTTATAAACCCATCTAAATCTAAAACCTTGTTGTTTGGAATTGCCTCTACCTCCTCCTTGTATGATGATACATTTGTTAAAGACAGGTGTGCAAGATCTGCCTATAGAACCAAAAGCAAAAAACTTATCTGTGTAATGTTGCAGTTTTGTCTTTTTTTAACTTTATAGATGTTATTATACACAGTGAAAGTTATTTACTGCCTGAATTGAGTTCTTATGAACATGTATGATATTTTTAATGGGTTTTACAGGCATATGAAGAAATGAAAAAGTATTGCCAGCCTTGACCGAGATTTGAACTCGGGCCTTTTGAACACTAGTCAAACGCTCTATCCACTGAGCTACCAAGGCCCTATTCAGAATCGAGGTCAAAGCGGCATATATTCATCAAAGTTATGTAATGCTGCTGAACGCCATCCAGCGCATTTACAGTTGAATCGCTCGTCGCTCGTTATTTGCGAGCTTCGGAGCGCAATTCACTGCGGTGGCCAGATTGTGGCGACCAGCAGCTAATTACAACCCAATTATATATTATTATATACAGTGAAAGTTAATTACTGCCTGAATTGAGTTCTTATGAACATGTATGATATTTTTAATGGCCACCGCAGTGAATTGCGCTCCGAAGCTCGCAAATAACGAGCGACGAGCGATTCAACTGTAAATGCGCTGGATGGCGTTCAGCAGCATTACATAACTTTGATGAATATATGCCGCTTTGACCTCGATTCTGAATAGGGCCTTGCTAGCTCAGTGGGTAGAGCGCTTGACTAGTGTTCAAAAGGCCCGAGTTCAAATCTCGGTCAAGGCTGGCAATACTTTTTCATTTCTTCATATGCCTGTAAAACCCATTAAAAATATCATACATGTTTATAGATGTTGTTTATGAGCGTTGTTTTAATTAGTTTGATCGAAGGAGAATTCAGGTAGTACAAAACTCATGTTTGAGATTAATTTATGGCTTAAGTAGTGGACAGCATATCAGTCATAAATTGAGACTTATATAGTGGTTTAATATGGAGCATAGAAGGAGATTGCATATGGTATTTTAGCACAGAAAGTAAATATAAACAGAATTCCATCATATTTACATAGGAAAATTACATTCTGGGCGGTTGTGCCCAACATCAGTATTCGCAAAAAAGATTTACTCTCAGTACCAGTGTTTAGGCGTAGCATTCTTAAACTATCCTTTTCTTCTAGCATTAGTAACGTGTATCATTCCATTCCTTCTGGTTTTAGGTCTAGATCTATTTATGCCCTTAAAATAGCATATAGAAAAATCATTGAGTATCAGTTCAACCGTGTTGCTGAAAGCGTTATGTGTTGAAAATAGTTTCACTGAATTATTTATTAATTTCATCAATTCGGTTGAGTGGAAGACGATCTGCTAAGAATGTAATCTTGGCTTGGTACATTTTAGTTAAATACACACCAGACACATCTTAAAATGTCAGTTTTGCTAGAAACTCTTCACTCCAAGAGAGTACTCTCCAGGTTTATTGCCACTAATGCAATAGAAAACCTTTCATCGAAGTTCTAACCTCCTAATTCGATTCCGCCCCACCTAATTCTGTGTTCATTTATACTCCGATCAAATTATGTGCCCCAGCAATAAATATATAACCGTGATATGCTCGAGTTTGGGGCACACAAGCAAAAATTTGCTATCACATGACTAATATTACGTTGAAAAACATCATCCTTATTCAACCAACATTGAATCACACTAGCAACCTCGCTGTATTCGACGTAAAATGAAACTAGTCACACAGTGAGTAAAATCCCGACAGAACCTGGAAATTTAATGCAGTTATGGCAGGAGTTCAAGAATTCGTCGTTTTTTTAGCCGCAATCACGTCAACGACTTGTTGACTGCTTTATTATTTTGTCCAGAGAGCAGATCCGTACGTTTAGATTTACGAAAGACAACAGGCAATCATAATTATAATCGCGTCTTTTACAAAAGTTTGCCAAGCAAGTTCCAGAGGGATGTCAACTTTTAAGACATCTCATTTATGAGGTCGTTTTGTACTCTGAAATTGAGAATGCAGAACGTTGTGGGTAAACATAATTTAGTGGCGAAGGAAGAAATTTAAATTATTGTTACGACTTTTCTTTAAAACAGTATGTTTCGAGCGGTACAGGCTAGTTTTCAGTCCAGATTTCTAATTCAGAGAGATATGGAGTTATATAAATTTTGATAAAAACGAGTTTTTGAAAAGGTTTTACTCATGTGGTAGAAATCTTAGTGATCAGTGTCCATATATGTAATGTAATCAACACCCAATAAAAAGCATAGCTTTCATATTATGCCCTGGTCATTCTTTTAAAGGCGACGACAAAAACTGCTCTTCTCTGAAGTGTGAATGCCACTAACAAATCCATTGTTATGGAATGTATTCATCCCTTCGTAAAACGAAATTTACTGAAACCTTGCCAATCCATTTACAACGAAACGAACCTCACAACTATGTAAGAAGTTATAAAATTCCTCATGGCTGTTTGTCGATTTACAATCGAAATTCCCGATCGCCATCTCTCTCGCGATACCAATTTAGCGCTGCAGGTGTTCCGCCTCCAATTAGATTAGGGTGCTTTGTGAAACTGCCTTCAATTAAATTACCTGTGTCATCGAATTCGCCCCGTGCATACTATAAAACGCCTTGAGACGCATTGCAATTGGAGTCTAGCCGGACAAACGACCTATTACGCCGTCACCTACGTCGGGACGTCGGCTAATAACCAATTAATATGCGCTAGGTGTGTGTGAGGACTAATTAGCTGAAGCTTCCTGGAATTAGGAATTCGTGTTTGGACACAGTATGGTAGGATAGTTTGCTATCGGGTATCACAATGCTTGCAGCTGTAGCAAAATGGTTAGTTTTAGTGCTCACGTAGAAAAATTTTAAACATTATTCTGCAACAAGGGATAAAATACGAAACAGCGTATTCTTGCTCATTCTCAGAGAACAATGACGATGTGTGCATTTCCTTCTTTGCAAAATTTTTTTCGTAAATTTCTTACAGTTTGAGCAGAAGACGCACCACTTTGGAAACATGTCTTCAATATTTCGTAAATGTCAAACATAGAACTAGCTTTCCGTTACACAGTTGCATCCAGAGACCGAAGTAAAGAAATGGGAATCCCACTAAAGTGCATGCCGCGAATCTTGACATTCCAATGATGATTCTAATAATAATCAAATGTGTATAGTATCTTTCCTTTATAAAAATGGACTGTCACGTTGCCACAATCAAGACAAATCTTAAACATAGGCAGATTTGTTTATCATACTTAATAGAGTCCTTATAAGCCAGAAACAAACAATACATGGACATTGTTTACTCACCTGTACATTTCATGCCTTGATGGAGAACTCCGTACAATAGAGAACCACAGTGATCACAGAAAGTAGGAGAAGAATACGTGTGTACTTTAAAATTATGTCTAGTCCTTGTGTCCTGCAAAACAAGAAACATTTAGTTAGTCGATAAACTTATAAAACAGTCATTATTTTGAAGCTGCTTTCGTTTTCTTTTCGCTCTTGTTTATAAAAGGTAATGTTAGAATAGCGTTCAGGATTACTATTATTAATGTTTGATTATTTTCATTAGCAACCCTCGACTTTCAGAGTAAATAATAACTTAGCATAAAGGAAGGTACATAATACAGACAAACAGTTGCGTTATATGACGATAACAAAGGGAATAATAAAAATCTCAACATCTGCTGCTGCTACCATAATGATTTCCAAATACAATCACTTATTCATATCCAGGGACCTTCAGTTGGAAGGGTATATTTAGTACGTGGTTAATTTTTCATAAAACCAACTGTTGCAAACTGGTAGCGATACTATTCGTATATTAGAAGCATAAAGGAAATCCAGGGCGAACAGCTATCACAGTGTTTTATCTGTTTTTATTTGTATTGTTGTGGCCTTATAAAAAAGTAGGATTGCGACTTCTGAAAGTCTGTGTAAATATCATTTACTACTACTACTACTACTACTACTGCTACTACTACTACTACTAAGCTAAGTTTGTTACAGTGAACATACCGCCATGCATGAAACCATGTTGATGAGGAATTTTAGATATTTATTGAAACAATAATAAATGTCGTTATAAATAATGTCCTCATAGATACAAAATACAAATGAGGGAATTAGATAGTACCTCTCAGGATTTGAAAAATATAAATTTAAAAAGGACCAACGTGAGCAAAAGAAAAAAGAGTGAAACTGGGAAAATTGAAGCGCAATCCTTCAGAGGGAAGCTAGGAATGCCACCATTTTCAGCAGTAAAGTCATTGTCCTCCTTTAACACAGGTCCAACCAATAGAACAATGTCTTGTGAATTATGCTGGTGGTTCGCCTCTTGGATTGAATAAACGACCAAAATTTTTAAAATCTCAACATTCTTGTAAGCAACATTAGTCAGCATTTTGATCTTGGAACGACAGTTCTAAATAACGCTTAGAACGAAATCTGTTATACAGTTTAAAAGAGGGGACAGTTAAATCTAGAGCAGGATGATGCCTATCTTCATGTAACCAATGGCGAAAGAGATTTATTCTAAAGTGCGGGAAACCCTATATAAAAAATCATCAGGTCAAAATTATTAATCGTAAGACTCAATCCATCAGGGTACATAAATGAGTACCAAAATAACATTATAGTTGTAGATATATTCAACATCACCCAATATATGGAGGACATTTTCCAAGTATTGCCCATGGAGGGATGTAAATAAGAAAGAAATAAGTAAATAAACAGGAAAGTCATCGAGACAACTTAAAGGGMAGACTAACTAAGAAAATTAAAAAAGGAGCCACAACAAGGGGACAACAATATCACTGTGATCTACCCCTTTAGCTGCAGAACAGCTTCCCTCGTTAATACTGAAATACCTACCTGTCGTTTGCTTCCACCTTGAAAATTATATTTGTCTTAAACAGCGTTAAAATATCAAGCAACGATCTATGAGACTGACTTATGCAGAGGGTTTTGCAGCTTGATGGTCAGCCGTCCTAAACTATTGGGATTAGTGGCACGTTTCAAAGTTCCTAAATGGGCCGTATTCAAAAAAATCTTGTTGGCTAAAATTTTACCTTCTCCACTATAAATTTTTGAAATTTGTTAGTTGTGATAATTTAGCAATCAACAAAACATAGAAGCTTTTATAACAAAATTTATTTAATGCAGACCTGATGCTAACTGGCGCGACCCGCGGTCTATTTTTATGTGATACTTTATTGGGTTTAAATTTTCCGACGTATAAAATAAAAGCCTTTGCATGTCATAACGAATTTACACAAATTTAGTATAAAAACATACAAATTTAGTAAGTAGAAATTTATTTACATTTGTTAGAAAAAATTTTGTAATAGTGCACAATAAAATTTACACACACAGTATCGATTATGTTCATTACAGCTTGTTAATAAGCACATTACAAGAGTCACAAACTTAACAAAATTCCTCAGTATCACTTTCACTGCTAAAATCACGATTAACTTCTATTATTAATTCTTGTACATGATTCGCTCTGTACCGGTTTTCAATGTCCAGTACATGCTACACTGAATTTCTCCATGCATCGACACTTGTTATCTCAGCTTCGAGTCTAATCTTTAGCAGCATTTTATAGCTAAATTTTTCACGGGTGTTCCCTCGTCGAATTCTTTGATTCATCTGCCCCCACATCATTTTAATGGGGTTGAAAATGCAATGATATGGGAGTAATCGTAGAATGGTGTGTCCACATTCAGAAGCGAGAATGTCAATTTTAAATTTCTTCGAAAAATTTTTTGTGCCAAGCACTTCCAACAATTGTTTTTTGTGTAGTCTTCTTTGAAATATAAATCTTCTTTTCTTAAAAACTCGTGACTGGTTGCCTTATTAGTTGTTGTATTTGGAATTTTATCCAGTTGCTCCGAATGGTAACTAGCGTTGTCCATTATTATGACGCTGTTTGGTGGCAATTTGGGCAATAAAATGTTTTTGAACCAATTTTCAAACACTTCCGCATTCATATCAGAATGATAATCGGCGCTTGCTTCTTTTAAGTTTTTACATCCAAGATACAGGGCTCCAGGAACGAAACCATTTTCACCTCCTTCGTGTAAAATCATTATTCTTTTTCCTTTCGACGCCGGAATATTGACGTTGCACTTCCCTGAGTCATCAACCCATCCTTTTTTTTTATTGTATCATGGGTATCGTACCATGTTTCGTCGAGGAAAAAAATATCGAACGATTTTCCTGCCTGTACATTCCTATAGATTTTAAATAATCGTATCTCCACTTTCTTCCATCAAGCATTGCTTCTTCTCTTGATTGAAAAGCCAATGGTTTTAACATACTTTTGCAGGGTATGCTCGGAGCAGTCGATAAAATTATTATTTTTCAATTTTTTTTTATATAACACGACGATTATTGGAATAACATTATTCTTGTACATTTCATAAACGTTTCTTCTAATAAGATCAGCGTGATATGCAACTGCCCTTGTCGGATCTTATCTTTCCCTTTGAAGGCCCGGATTTAACAATTCTTCAGATGGTTGATCGTGGACTTCCAGTCACTTCTGCCGTTTTATCTAAAGGTTGTTTCTCGCCATCACAACCCAATAATAATACCAAATAATGCTCATTGATTTATGTGTACGGAAAAAAATTCTAAAAAAGCCTAAACACAATTTTTGGATACGGTCCACTCCGCTGCAAAACAGTGGAACGTGCCGAACCCGTCTGTTATTTACGACAGCTTCAGGTAATACCTAGTTGCAACCAATGTGAGCGGTAATCGGCTGTTCGTATAACGAGTCACATAGATTGTTGCTTGCAACTATACCAAGAGCATGATTAAATTTACACGGCCAAAGATCTTTTAAGCATTTAACGTAGGCTCCACAGGCATTCCACACCTCATTCCAGGCTGCCTTGCATTTTCATTCATCCACCTTTATTTATACCCCCGGGAGCTCTTAAATATCCATTCTGTTTTGTTTTCAAATCGTTCAACAATGCGTTCGTTCCTACGGCATCGCGAGTTCTAAAGATCAAAGCCCGCCAGTCACAAATGCTGGATTTCGAAGCAGCGTTGGATTTAATTAAGGTATTTAAGGCACGCTGCGATTCCGCTGTATACCGTCTTGGAAACATCAATTAGTTTCAACCGATCGCGAACAAATTGACGAAGTATGCCCTGCGAAGAACGCGACTTTGCAGAATTTCATTTGGTGGGGCACCTGAGACATGTTTTCGGCTGTGCTATAGTGGGGATTCTTTATGGCTTAGTATTGAATATGCCATACTCTAATATGTTGAATGTCATAGATCAGTCAAACTTTACATGGAACTTACAGTAATGTGTATAATGTGCATTTATCAACCCCCGGTACAACACGCATACACCCGAGGGGATAACTAGATAGAAATTAATAATGTTCAACAGAATTACAAAGATGACATCTGATTTCATCGATGTCCATAATGATCAAGTTGATTTTAATCGGCTTGATGTGCTTTTCAAATAAATTTTGAAGGAATTTAAAACAACTTATTTAATGTATTCAGAAGGTGCAGGCATAAGAAAAAACGAACAAAAATATATTTTAACCATTTTGGTACGGCAAGTACCAATGCAATACAATAATGTAATACAATATTAGTTAATATAAATGTCAAATAAATAAAGACATCATTTAATAAAAGCAAATGTATACTTTTATTTATTAACCAAAATAGACCAGGAATACTAAACATTAAAAGCAAATAATAGAATTTTGTTACACATTTATTTAAGGCCATTGCAGTTCAACGCAAATTGTAAATCTATACAGGATGTTTCACGAATGATAATGACCCTGACGAAATTAAACATGCAACCCAAAATACATTTGCAGAGGTAACATTGATAATTGTTCATCGTCTTAAAAAATATCAAACGTAGAGAGCTGTATAAATTCGTAAATTTTGACATAAACTTCATTCATTTGCTCTAAGTAAATTCCGGTATTGTAAAACAAATTTTATTTTTGAAAAATGTTTATTCAATAACATTAATGTAATAAMTGCTCAAAMTGTCGTCCTCCGCTGTTTTCACAAGCTTGAAATCGTGCCCAAAACGMTCTTTTAACATGCMTTAACATTTCTGGAGTGATGGATCTACATGCATCACGTATTTTATTTTCTAAATGTTCTACACTTTCAATTATTGTTTGGTATACTTGCTCTTTTACCATTCCTCGCAGAAAAAAATCCACAGGAGTAAGGTCCGGGCTTCTCGGTGGGCAAGGATTAATTGAACCTCTTCCTATCCATCGGTTAGGCAAAACCAAATCAAGAGGATTTCGTACTATTCTATGATAATGCGCAGTTGGTCCATCTTGCTGGAACCATAGATCATGTCTTACTTGTAAATTTACATTTTGGAGAAGTACCGCTAAAATGTTTCTTAAAAAATTTAGATAAGTATTGCCGTTTAAACTATCGCGAAAAAATAAGGCCCAACAATTTGATTCCCCAATATTCCGCACCAGACATTCGTCGAGTAGATAGTTTGAAGATGTCCTTGTCGAATCCAAGGTGGATTTTCTTGCGCATAATAATGCATGTGTTGTTTGTTAACTCCACCATTATTAGAAAATCTTGCTTCATCTAAGAAGCAAATGTTATCATAAAATCTCACATTCAAATTTTTGTGTACCCGTAAAAAGTTACAAAAAGCCAGTCTTTTAGGATAATCTGTCTCCTTTAAGGCCTGAACCAAATGCAAGTGATACGGATGAAATTGATTGCCTTTAATTATTCGGTGTACTGAAGACATACTAATATCGCTTGCTCTTGAGACTGCCCTTTGACTACTATAAGGATTTTCGTCAATCATTTCCGATACTCTAATTTCATTGTCAGGGCCTGTTGCTGTTCTTTCTCTTGACTTTTTCAGTGATGGCCAGTTTGTCCTTAAAGTTAATTCAAGTCTTTTGAAAACTGTATCGGCAGGAGCTTTTCTATATACCATAAATCAAAATCATATCAGTTTTTTCATTATTTGAATACATTTTGACTTTTAATAAATACCGTGACAGGAACCACATTGGCTATGAGAATGTATTTTGTATAGCATTTTTAATTCCGTCAGGGTCAATATCATTCGTGAAACATCCTCTGTAACACCCCATATATTAAGAAGCTGTATACTAAGCAACAATGAAGTATATATACAAATTATAAAATCCATTAACATTAACAGCTAAAGTAGTGGATAAGTTTCAGTTAGTAAATGATTTAGGTAAATAGTAAGATAATATAGATAAACTTAACAATTCTGAAAATAATGATGATGACGACCATTACTAGAAGGTTTGCTTTTTCTTTCTTCAGTATCTGAGAACTTTTGTAAGCTTAAACTTATGACGCCAAATTATACTAATAAAATCTGTAAATTACTTCATGATGAAATCAGGATTTCATATAAATTTAATTTAGATATCACACAAATTTCATCGGATTACTCAAAGATTGCATATGGATTTCACAAAAATAATAATTTATCGGGATTTCACTGAATGATTTTCCTGGAATACATGACAGTTATTCCACAGATTTTATTAGTCGTTATACCCACGACTTGTGTGCTGTGCAAAAAACTCGTCTTTTCAACTTTTGTCTGTTAAAAAAACATTTTTTGTGAATGTTTCCGATGCCAACGAAATTTTTTTAAGATTCTAATCTTTCAATACTTGAGTATACAATAATACATCGAAAATGTATCCAACCTATTATAGAATAGCAAGCTCTAAAAAGTTGTGGATTTTGGCCGCACCACTTTAGGTATCATTGTATTTCTTTTATATGCCAAATAAGTGAAAATGAATATGACAAGGAAATAATATGTGGTGCCGTTCACAGCACCCTGGTAGCGATAAAATATTTTCCTATACCTCGCAATTTGAACCAGTAGTGGACGGACAGTGGTAAGCCCCCTAGGTGGAAGCCCGCATAAAGCCCTTTGCCCTTCTGTCTGCTAACCCGTGTAATACTTCGACCATTCGTCTGTGGCCTGCTTACAGGTCGAAGCAAACTTGACGCTCTTTTTTATCCCGCAGCGGATAATAAGATATCATGTGTCCTCACTCAGGAGTTGCCACGAACTTTGAGAGATCCATTAGCAACATTGGGGAACTGCTTTCTTAGTTCGTCATATCTGAACTTTGTGCCGAAGTTTGATGTTCCGACAGACCAGTAATGGATATTTGAAGGTGTCTGTGTTATTGCATGACACGTATTAACAGCTTAGCCGAGATAAGTTTGGAGTTTCTTTGTGGACTGTTCGAAAGCTGCTTTTATATGTGCTCTTGTGGTGTAGCTGTCATGGATGGAATGTTTCTTGCAAAAATGTGTCATTTTTAATGACCCCCTCCCCCCGGACCTGGGTTGCCAACTCTTATTTACAAAATTGTAAATACAGTAAAATTTATGGGCAAGTGTATTTCACAATTTTCATCCAGAGCTCATATTTGACCCTTGCAAATGACCTTCTCTATGTGTTTTGAAGCTATCACTGCAACACTCTTGTTGTTACGAATCGTTGTCTTAGGGCGGATATAGCTTTAAAAGACTATCTTGGTCAGGACGAGTCATAACACGATTTCTGCTTAGTTCAGCTCTTCTACCTTTTCCTATAAAAATTGTTCAACTAACTACTGTTATATGCAATCACGTCAGAATCTGTCATATATTCGGTGATAGCTCTAACTTTTGTACCAAATTTATAAATTCACATGACATTTTAACAACTAATACAAAAAAAAACTAAAAATCCATCCGAACTCACATTTATGAAAGTCAATTAATTCAATATAAGCTTTAGGAATCCAGTAAAAGCATTATCAGCACGAATTTAAACCCGGTGTGTTGTTAAATATGCAATTAAATATATTTCAATTTATGCAAATGAAGCTTAATTTGGTTAAAATATTAAGTAGACGGTTAATTTTTGAGAGCAATGCACTGGCGATCTAAGAAGGTTGGCTTGACCCATAATGCTGAGGCATTTGTCATTCTGAGTTTTAATAATGTTAGTTATCCATCGAGTCTCTTTCCCTGGGGAGTAAAAATTACTACAATTGTATCTTTAGCACGTATACATATGAACTCTCAGCTAAAATTTCTAAAGTTTCAGCGTGAGAAGTTGAAAGTGCACTAAAAGCGCTTTGATATGTGTTAATTCTGAATCAGAAAACGTGCTCCTATTAGTAGAACTTTTAAGGTGAAATTTATGTTCCTTTGGTACTTCGTATGATATCATTATACGAGGCATGTTTTTTTAAGTAAGTACCGTTTTGGAATTAAAAAAAGACGTGCAAAGATACCGCAATAATTTTATCTTACATGAAAGCCTGTACCTTAATCTACTTTTCTACATAATTTCCGTGAATACTGAGGCACTTGTCGTAACGTGGCACCAGTTTTTGAATACCCTCCTCATAAAATTCTGCCGCCTGACTTGTTAACCACTGTAGCACAAATGTTTCGACTTCGTTATCGTCTTGAAGACGCTGACCACCCAGGTGTTTCTTCAAGTGCAGGAACAAATGGTAGTCGCTGGGCGCCAGATCAGGGCTGTATGGAGGGTGATCTAGAGTTTCCCATTTAAAAGATTTGACGAGATCTTTGGTCCGATTAACCACATATGGACGGGCATTGTCATGCAGCAAAACGAAACCCTTACTCAACTTGCCACGTCTTTTGTTCTGGATTGCACGACGCAGATTGTTCAATGTCTTACAATAAGACGCTGCATTGATTGTCTCATTACGAGGCAGAAACTCCACTAGCAATACTCCTTTTCTGTTCCAAAAAAACTGTGCACGTGATTTTTCGGGCAGAAATTGTTTGCTTAAACTTCAATTTTTTGGGTGATGATGAATGTCGCCATTCCATGGATTGTTGTTTCGATTCTGGTGTGACGTAGGCCACCCATGTTTCGTCACCAGTAACAATTTGGTCTAAAAAATCTTCACCTTCATTGTGGTACCGCTCAAGGAAAGTCAATGCACTGCCTAAACGTTGGGTTTTGTGCAAATCCGTCAACATTTTCGGAACCCAACACAATTTCCGGTAATTCAAGTTCTCGGTCACAAAGCGATACAAAACACTACGAGAATATTGAGGAAAGCAGTCACAAAATGATGAAATTGTAAAGCGTCTGATTTCTCTCACCTTTTCGTTCACTTTCTGCACCAAATCTTCATTAACGACCGAAGGACGCCCACTCCGTTCTTCATCATGCACATTTGTGCGGCCATCTTTAAATGCTCTCACCCATTTTCTTACCATTCCATCACTCATAATGTTTTGTCCGTAAACTTCACAGATCTCACGATGAATATCGATCGGTTTTACGCCTTTAGTACTAAGAAATCGTATAACWGCCCGTACTTCACAATCGGCGGGACTCACGATTGTCGGAGGCATCTTAAACACTCAGTAAACAACGTATACAATGAAGAATCATACTGTAATGGCGTCAGTGCGTAGACAAGAGATGTAGGTAACCAGTGCGCATGCGCGGAACGCCGACCGTAGCGCTGCGGCGGCGGAATCGCAAAACGGTACTTACTTAAAAAAACATGCCTCGTACATTATGTGGATGATCAGTGTACATAGAAAACATGTAAATAATTTGGGTCTTTATTTCACAGAAGATGTTTTAAGTCACCTTGCGAGAATCCACGAAGATTATTCATGGAATAAATACTTCAATTATTACTTAACTACCTACATTCTATAAACGTTAATTATTTCTATTTATGTTGAATGATACTCTACAGGACGTTCCTGCTTTGCCCCCCCCCCCCCCGACCAAAAGCTGGGTACGCCCATGAAGACATATGACCAAAACAATATGACACCCGACAGACAAATCTTGTGCATCTCTGCAGGCAAACCAGACACTAAAACTTTGAAAAAGCCCGCSATCGCCAGGAGAATAAAATGTAACTGCAAAGATTAGCAGTTTGATGAATGGCTTTTAAGCAKAGAAGAATGCAAAGAAATAACAGCTACTGAAACTTAGACCTATGAATACTTGACCGAGGTAAACTGACTATATGCTCCTTGTAATGATCAAGATTTTTGACCAATATAGTACAAAAAAAAATCATTTTTTCTCGCGGTTTATTTTGGCGAAGATTTTCGTCCAAATACTGCGAATAACGCTTAAAAATTTGAGAAGTTTATGAAGCCTGGTCGCTTCCTGGTGCATGGCCAACTATGCACTTTTAAGTGATAAGATTGTGCAATTTTTGATTTTTGTGATTTTTTATATAAAAACATTTTTTTCTTCAAATAAATGTTAAATTGCAGTCAGAAAATACTTAAAAGATGTTGTCATGTATGCGTTTAAGATATTATAATAATAAAACATCACAAAACGTAAAAATTTTAAGTTTGTTTAAAAAAAATTCAACTGCTCCGTTTTTCGTGCCCGTGAGTGTAAAAAAAAGTTTTGGAGTCTACTAATTGTGCTCGTTGATGTATACTTACGTCGGAATCTGCCCCTTTGTCAGCTCCCGGACATGTGAAAGTGACGTATTCGTGACACCTCTTGTGAACGACGAAGCTGCATACTGCAAAAAAAGAGAAAGAGGTCAGAGAGGAAAGCGCCAAAGCAGATGATTGATCTGTGCCCTTGAATGGGAAGTGGACTTGAATGATATTCAGTCGGAGGCGTAGTTAATTCAACGTTTCATGCATAATTCATGGCGGTCCAAGAAAAGCAGTTTTCATGCTAATTAAGCTGGTTTTTGTCGTAAATATTGTGCAGGAACAATCGCGGACTGGAGGTGAAAAAAACTGATGCGCACGTCGGTTGATTACAATATCACGTTACCAATTAAATGTAGTCGCAATCTGTGTTTCTACAGGCCGGCATGTGCACTTTTGCAGCTTGCTGTAACGTCGGCAGCATTATCAGGAAATTTGCTTTTCGAGTTCAAAATAATTTAATACGAATTGCGTCTATCAAAAGCTCACAAAATAAACAAAATAAAAGTAAAAACAAGCCATCCTCATTAGCTCCTATAGGGACACATCCGAGCAAAATCCTGAAAGAGATCGATTTTATTTCAAATTACTCGAAGTTGTCAGAACAACTTTCTATCCCTTGGAGCTTTGAAGATTTCGTCACAAGTTTTATGGCGAATTATTTTAGTTGTATGGTGAGGTAAAAATTAATTTTACTTTTTAAATTTTCGTTTTAATATCATCTTAAATTATAAAATTAGTGGCCAAATAATGTCTACTATAATATAGGGTGTAGTAGTAGATTAAATAAGGCAAAGCTGCAACATTTTTTAAAGATTTTTTTAAAGATCTTAATTTCTGTGATAATAACATTTATAAATAATCACAAAATAGTTTTGGGTGATAATTTAAAAGCCAATGACAGTTTAAGCTCGTTTGCGTTGAAGGATTTGCTTGAAGATAATCTTCAGCTTAGAGGCTTGTTAAAACAACCAGTTAGCGTCAAAAAATGACTTTTGCTATACATTTTATTATGTTAAAGACAACTAATTTTTTTGGTGTACAAAAAAAGACAAGAGTTTCTAAACAAATCAATGTGTTCGACAAATATTTTCTTTTTAAAAATATCCAACATACCAAAAAAAAATCTAAAAAATTAAAAATAGCGGTTGTCAATTTTTACCATTTTTTAGCATTGAATGAAAAAAACAAATAATTCTAAATTTTGAGACTTGATTATCTTGACAGGGAAAACCCAAATCAAAAAAAATATATAATAAGACTACCCCTAAAATGGCTTATAGAATGCCCCCCTAATATATTCTTACATCATTCCGAAACGCCCTGTATAGACGTTCCAGAGATGTATATTTTTAAACATATCTATGAACGATCGTGTTACCACCAATGAACATTCATTTAATGCAGTAAAACTTGAAAATATCAGTACACATCCTGTAATTTCACGGTCCTTGTCCAAGCACCATAAATTTCTCCGAAAGGTGTCTACAATTTCCCTGTTTATTGCATCGGTAATTACCTGAAAGTAATTAAGATATTAATAGAATAAGACTAACTTTACGACTCTATAAAATTGCGAGTTTCACTATTTTCGTTGAAACCGTAAACTGTGCGAAATCCGAACGTATTTATTTTAAGTGATCGACCGGGCATGAGAGTGTTTACGATTATTTGGCGGTGTTTCAACTAAGAATCCACTTATTTGGGCTTATCTCGAGCGTTTTCGTGTAGCTGCCTTGTAAAACACGATACGCTCGATCAATTTGCAGCCCACAAAAGTTACGCGTTAAATCTTTTTAATTTTGCGTACAACTTGCCATTCTACGCAGTAGCCTCCGACTAATTGAATTGCTAATAAATTTGCGTAAGTGTGAATTACAGATTATAATAACGTCATTCTTTAGTAGTAGTAGCAGCAGCAGTAGAACTTCTATAAACCAAAATGCAATTTAGGTTGTTCTTCTAACCAAACCGCTGGGCTAGGAAGATGGTGTTGTTTATATACATTGTCTGGCTTTGTCTTGTATAAAACCCAAACTAACAAATCCATTAAGTTTAAAACAGACGTACACGTGTATGTTTATTCAACGGAGTCCACTAAATTTCACAAATAGATGTTGGGAATGTTAATTTGTTTATAGCAGCAGGAATTATAAAGGCCATCGCGTTTTGTAGCGACATTAAAGGTGATATTAAAAATGCAGCTTGCACTTGCACAACTCTCAAACATTGACTGGCCGGAGATATTTTCAGAAAGCACTGCATTAAACTTAAGCCTTTATAGACTTTAAAATGCTTTGCTATCTGGACCATAACCAGTTACAAACGAACGCTGTATTATTTTAAGATATTCCAAATTAATGAGGAGTGTTTTGTAAACTCCTTTTTTTAAATAAGGCCACATAAATTACAAGAGAATTATTGAAGCTTGGGAGGCTAGTTGTTACGTTATTATTATTATTATTATTACTTCTTTAGAATATTCGTGTAACACATCCTTTAAAAGTTATAGATAACGCTCTGCTATATCTTAGTAAAATCTATTACTATTGTGGAAGCTTAATGAAAGAACAGTGCTCCCCAAAATTCTTGACCTTTAAAGTGTGTCTTGATTGCAGGGTTTATGTAGAATCTCGTTTCCATAGGCTTTACATTTATTTCTTCTTTACCCATAAATCAATGCTTTTTAGAAGTCAGTGCGATCGATAATCAAGCCTAATTTCTAATTTCTGTCCATGAATCCATATATTCTACAAACCTTGACCGCGAAAACCTAAACCAACATTTAAAATAGTTATTTATACTCGTAGAACTACCAACAATTTCATCAAGTTTAGAACTTCCAACGGTGTGGTCTAATTCTGCTTTAGAGCTTTAGATATTTTACAAAACAACGTTACTCACCAAAACTACGGATTTATTGAGATTTTGTGGATTTGTCAATACATACTGAATAAGGAGGAGAATGACCGCCTGTTGCTTAAATGAAATTTTAATTATTGGTGTAAAAGACGTTCCTAATAAATTGATGGAATAAAGATGCTTCAATTTCAAGAAAATTGTAAAGATACCAACAGAACTTCGCTATATTTACTCTTTTTTTCAGGCTGTTTCCTACTGTGTCGCAGCAGCAGGCCTACTTACACGATTTACAAGCTTTCCGCACAAACCACTCAACAAGAAAACCAAGTCATCGCAGCTGTAATACGACCAGAAAACATACGATAAAAGAACGACTTGCGTCTCTTAGAGTGCGTAGATATCATTCGCGGAATCATTAAATTAAATGAGCTACAAGGGCACTTGTTGAAAAAAGGGGTTTCAACGCATACTGAACGTTGTGAACAGCGAAATCTTCCTGTATAATCCCGGCCTTGAATCCTTCAGTCCTTTATAATTGGTCGTTGACATTGATGTGGACAGTGTTTATTGGCAAACCAAGCGTTTAATTCCCATCACGGTCGATAGCCGCCCAGCAAGATTATGCGATTTAATGGACAAGGACGCATACCACTACGCGATTTCAAAGTAACTGTAAGTAGGGACTCGTGTTTCTGTTTTACAAGTTAGTAAGTTACATTCTAGTGCATTGTCAGTCGTTACCTTGCATTACAGTTGTGGGATGACGTAGCTAGAGCATTTTAAACGACTTAGTATTTTACACTTGTTAAGATTGAAACGTGTTCTTATACATTTAGACTCGTTCCAGTTAAAGTTGCTCTTCTTCGAAGCTTCTGCCACTGTCATCTTCCACTGTGGTCTCGATCTTCTTTTGTTCCTTGTACCTTTGCTTCCGATAGCCTTTCTGCTGGTCTTTCCTTATTCATTCTCATCAGGTACTCCAAACTCTTAACTATTATTGGTCTATAAACAATCTTGTATAACATCATTTTCGTCTTCTTGCTTACTTCTCTTTTATTTATTAATGCCCCTTTTAGTCTTTATTACACTGCTGATTTTTACATTTATTTCTTCATCAATACTTCCAATGCTTTGTATTGTAACTCCTAGATACTTAAAACTTTTAACTTATTCTCTTTGCTTTCCATTTATTATTATATATATCCTTTTGTTCTCCTATCCTATGACCATCGGTTTTGTTTTTGCTCGTATTTATTAACATTTTACGTTGTTTACGTTCTAAACCTGCTTTCTACTTCATGTAAATATGCTTCCACTTTTTCTACTACACTTTAGAGCATAATTCCTCTGCAATTCCCAGATTCTTTTGTGCCTCCTTTTCTTGTTACTGATCCCATTCGTTAGTTGTGCCCCACTGCTTTTCCTCCTTTTACATTGACCATGATCTCCCTCCTCTTTTGTATCATTCCGATGTTCCTATAGAACCTCTCTATAACAATGTACATATTATTACCATTTGTTTACTATTTCATTGTCCTCTGTCAGTATTTTATTTTACCTTCCTGGTTTTTCATCTGAGCTACACAGAGTACACACTTTATAAAATAATGCTGTTTTCCTCCATTCTTGTTCTGGTTTAACTTTTATTCTCTGCTCTTTGTACATTGTGGAATTCTCTGTTGTTCGCTTTGCAGTATATTGTTTCTGTACTTCTTTCTTATTTGCTACTAAGCTTTTATTTCATCTTCCACCAATGTGTTTGCTTTTCCTTGTATATTTCAAATTTCATCCAGATACCTTCTATATAATCTTCATTTTCTTCTCTATAGTACATTATTCTGTATTTTATTTCTTAAGCCTTTATTACTTCTTCCAAAATGGTTCAACCATTATCCTCAAAGGCATTACAGATGAATACCTGAAGATTTTAAAACCAAGATCGATTTTAATCTGGATACTTTGTAGGGAAAAGGTTATGTCCTTCGAATGGCATGGAGCAATAGAAAATTTAGATAATATTTTTGGAGATGGAGAGACGCAACCATCACATCAATACCTTCGAACGTTTTAGTGTTTTTTTTTACATTTTTTTGTATCGATTTAAATCTATGATTTAATCAACCTAACTGTGCAAGCAAGTGGTCAAGATTTTGAGGAAAATGTATTTTCGTAGGTTAAACATGGGATTCACGCTATCGTAGACGTTTTGGCAAGTTTTAACATATTTAGTCGCTTTTGATAAAATCCGGCAAAAAGCGTAAAGTAAGTTTGTTTTTTGCCTAATTGACGAAACTTCCTCGAATGTAAACGGCCCATTCTGGCAATAAAACGAAACCTTCAATTACGCAAATTAAAGAAGCTTTTTTGTTATTTCCCAAAGGGGCGGAAGTAATTCGTAAACGATCTGAGTGCGAGGTGATCATAGTGGAGAGGGAAAAGCATTGTGAGGCAAGGGTAAGGCAATAAGCAATCATAATTTAGGAAAAACATGCAAGCACTACTGCTGAATTACCTTGGCATTGAAATCCTTGCTTGCCGAAGCCCCTGCAATCAAAATTGAACTTCATTAGAAAAGTTACGTAATACAAAACGACATGTTTACGGTACACAGCGTAGGTAACACTATWCCCGTGTTGCTATTGGCATATCTCAGAGAAACAATAAAAGATCATTAGGTCAAAGCAACGCMAAMTGTTATKGCTGAAATCGTAAGAAATCAATATATACATCAAAAATATGGCAAAGAGCAAGCTGGTTTGACAATATTAAAATGTAGTTATGAGTTCGTTGCTACATAAATAAAATACAAAACATTTTATTGGTGATTACTTGTTTGAGGTGTAAATACTTGTTTAAGCAGTTGTACATAAGTTTTAATGATTAAAAAACTCTGATACGTTTACTAAGATTAACTTATTTTTTTTAGCTTTTTTAGAGCGCTTTATAAAAATATTATGTTCACACTCGCATTTTACCTGTTATTTCCTGCGAACCTTAATTTTTTGCTGACGATCTTAAAACTCTACCCGACTGTGTAACAAAAAAAACAGGACATAAATAATGCAGGCGAATGGTGTCGTAATAATGGTCTATTTTTGAATTCGTCTAAGTGCAATGTTTTTATCTTTTCCAGCCGTTCGACTATTACTCGACGTTTGGGCAAAAAAAACCAATATCCTTTTAACTCGTTAGTTAAAAAAAAATTTTAACGTGTTAAATGTCAATTTTTGTATCTATGTTATTATTAAAATAAAAGGTGGTTTTGTACGTTTATTAATTTCTTGCTATGTCTAGAGTCGCTGTTAATAAGATAAAAACTAAAATAAAAGCGAATGCGTATGCGTGCGATTAATTGTTTTGGCGAGAAATATCAGCGTCGCGAGGAGATGCAAAAGTAGGCAATGAGTATTGAGGTGTCATTTTTGACAAAGAGAAATGTTCTTGATTTTGGCTCTGAGAAAGTAAGGTCTTTGGCCATGATGTGCCTCAGGCAGTGAGAGTAAGGTCTTTGGCCATGATGTGCCTCAGGCAGTGAGAGTAAGGTCTTTGGCCATAATGTGCCTCAGGCAGTGAGAGTAAGGTCTTTGGCCATGATGTGCCTCAGGCAGTGAGAGTAAGGTCTTTGGCCATAATGTGCCTCAGGCAGTGAGAGTAAGGTCTTTGGCCATGATGTGCCTCAGGCAGTGAGAGTAAGGTCTTTGGCCATAATGTGCCTCAGGCAGTGAGAGTAAGGTCTTTGGCCATGATGTGCTTCAGGCAGTTTTAAACCCCTAGCGCAGAGTGCCCGGTTAACAGCCGTGGTTCCTTCGAGTGGGTGACTTGCATTCCGGGGGGTAATGCGGGCTGCTCGAATGACATAGTTCTGGTGGAGAGGGTAGCCTTATTAGGTGCCCCCGATCCGGGCTATTGGAATGCGACCCTATAGGCCTTAGGGTGAGCGTTCGGGGAAGCCTCTACTATTTCAGGTTGACACTAGCTAGTTGTTGAAGAGAGAAAACTAACAAGGTATTCATAACCACCATTGATAAAGATGTAATCTCAGGGATGAAGCCATAGACAGGACAAGGATGAGGCCCTGGGGTGAAAACCCCTCTGTGAGTCTTAACTGTATCTATCTGAGTTTAACGGATGAGTAACTTATGTTTTGTTTTTGCATCTCCCGCGCATATGTGAAACCGCCTTGTCTGTCCACCGGAGTGACCGCATTGTTATGACCCACGGATGAAGGCGTTGATAATGTAAGTTTTTCTTGGATATTCCCGCATTAGTTTTTCTATGTTTTTCAAACGATCTTGAATTGAGAATATAGCCCAAGTGCAGTATGGTGTATGGTTGCGCAAAAAAGCGACTTGCTTACAAATTCCAAAAGCAAATGGCAATAAAAAATATTTCACGACCTGGGATGAAGAAGGAAATAGCTGAAGAGGAACAAACGCATGGTTTCTCAATAGACATTTGATTAATGTAATTAATAAGGAAATCGTAAGTGACCAGTTTAAATCGGACTTCCACCTTTGATTCTTATAATGTTAAACAATTTATCAGAAATTTGGAAGATGTACGTAATAGATTTGGCGCTTTTCCTCTAGGAGGATGTGACAGTACTGAAAGGAGTAATTTTTGCCACCGCGAATGTACTGAAGCAACTTAAAAAAATTACATGAGTAAAATTTTCTAAGGTGTTAAGTGCTATTGAATGTACACATCTTCTTCGCATATTTCTCACAAGCATTTTGACTTTTTCGTTTATCCTTCTCTGAAGACCTATCACCGTCATCTGTGAACACATGGCTCTATACCAACAAGGGAAGCATTTTTGATACATAGGCCATTGCAGAAGCTTTGGGAGTAGCTTATCCCCTGACATTTTTACGTCAGTCCATATTCTTTCTGGTTTCCGTTAAGTCAGAGGTCTATCCAGACAGATTCTAAACAACACCAATAAAAGAACTGGCAATTAAGCTGAGTAATGAATTAATAAAATCAACTAAACATAGAGCGACAAAATTCATTAAACCTATTGGTGATTACGTTAACTTCTCTTAGACAAATCCAAGCACTTCTTCTGATGCTCAGTAAATGCCCCGGTTATGAATTGTAGTCTAAATGCTTAGAACAGTTGTGAGTTGATGATACACAAAGGATAGCTAGATAACAACCAAAATATGCCATGAATGAATTTAAATCCTAATTGGGTATTTGCCATGTATTTATATTTTATTAAATTGCACATTAATAGGTAGCATCTAATCCACAAAACGGCTGTGACAGCTTATAAATTCGAAAAAAATGGATCGTAAGGTGTATTTTTAATATTAAAAATGTGAATATTTAAAGGGACCGCCAAAACATATTGGCCGTGACGTCACGTATCTTGTAAATGGCCGCTTGTTTACATCGGGGATCAGGGCGTCACATCGTTTACACGAGAAATACATATGTCCAAACCAAATTAAATGAAAAGAAATGGTACGTATATTCGTAGCAATTCAATACAAAATAATTATTTTTCCTTGGTTGCTACAGTTCTAACGTCACGCAGGATATAATTGCACACAATAGACTATTTCATATTCATATTATGTAAATTAATATGCGATTGCTACAATATATCTTTACTTCTTTTTTTATGTTGACATATGACTGCACCAAAACGAATATATTTCAACCACAAAACGAGTAGAACACATTCAACGCGATAGGGACTTTTAAAGCCCAGGAGCGAATCCATTTTTATACGTCAAAGCGGGACGCCAGATCTCTCGATGTCCTGGATGGTCATTCAGTTTTATGTGCCCGTAAATGAGGCTGTAGTCCGGCAGTCGGACGACACAGCGATGAGCTGTGCTCACATCAGTTACCGGATCAGACCCGGTGTTTTGTCGGATTTATAGTTGGCAGAAGAAACGAAGCGTACGTCAAATTTAATTTCGGTACGAATGACACGCGACTACGCAATGGGATACTTTGGAACACTTTCACTAAACAAAATGTGTTGGTTGTGATTATGGAGCCAACGACCCAAAGCATCTGTTGCTTCATTTGTTAGGAAGACGTCGGATCGCTGTTTTCCTCTTCTGAAGTTTAAATTGTACGAGTTTAAAAAAGCTATTACATTCCACAAACATTAATCCTTTTCCAATCAGGCAAAATCAGTGTTGTACGTATAATCCATGCGCCGTGAACCAAGAACGAACGATAAAGCTGCACTGAAGCTTGAGCTTTTAAAGAAATATACGGGGTGTCCGGAAAAGTACCACTTTTCTACTAGCAGAATAATGAAATTACTTTATTCCACTAGTGAGATAAAAAAATACAATCTTAAATCAATCACATTTTATTTATTTATCATTAACATTTATATTTATAAACATTTCGTTATTTCTCTTATCAAATTTTACTCTTTTGCCATTAACATTAAGTTTGTAGCTGTCATCTGTTACAGAACGCATGCTTGTCGAAGTTCTTTTAAACCTCCAGATGTCTCTTCTTGCAAGGAGAGTGACTAGTACCAGCAGAACCTTGGATTTTCCATGTCCAGCTTATTAGAAGTGGAATCCTCGATATAGCTTTCTGCTATAGCGGAGCTTCTCCACCCATCATGTCGTTTAATTGTTGTGAGGTCAGCACCTTTATAAGCTAGTAAAGTTGTTGAGGTCCCCCTCATACAACATTTGTTAGAAAAAAATTTACAATAGTGCACAATAAAATTTATACACGGTATCGATTATGTTCATTACAGCTTGTTAATAAGCACATTACGAGAGTCACAAACTAAAAAAAATTACTCACTATCACTTTCACTGCTAAAATCACGATTAACTTCTATTATTAATTCTTGTACATGATTCGCTCTGCACCTATTTTCAATGTCCAGTACATGCCGCACTGAATTTCAATTCGTGTCTAATTTTTAGCAGCATTTCATTGCTAAATTTTCCACCGGTGTTCTCTCGTCGAATTCTTTGTTTCAACTGCCCCCATATCATTTCAATGGGGTTGAAAATGCAATGATATGGGGGTAATCGTAGAGTGGTGTGTCCACATTCAGAAGCGAGAATGTCAATTTTAAATTTCTTCGAAAATTTTCTTCCTTTTCGAAATATAAATCTTCTTTTTTTTAAAACTCTTGAATGGTTGCCTTATTAGTTGTAGTATTTGGAATTTTATCCAGCTGCTCCGAATGGTAGCTAGCGTTGTCCATTACTATGTCGTTGTTTGGTGGCAATTTGGGCAATAAAACGTTTTTGAACCAATTTTCAAACACTTCCGCATTCATATCAGAATGATAATCGGCGCTTGCTTCTTTTAAGTTTAAAATCACTAATTCGACCAGTTGCCCCACCAGTCAATAAGAGATTAGGAGATTAAGCACTCAGGTATATGCCGCGACAGATCCTAATGATAAGAATGAACATATTTAATTGTTTCGGAGGTACTCAATTGCCCCACGGTTTAAAATCAGCAATAATCTGTTTGACCAGTTTCCCTACGAAATGTATTTGTCACAAGTGGCTAAATGTAAGCATATATGTAGGTGTGGCTGAATAACTAAAAAATATTGCACTTGGTACGCTTCTGCGCTGTAAAACTTTAAAATATAAGTAAACACATATGGTGTCAATACCGTTTATAGTAGGAGTAGAATAGTTCCGATTTCTTCTTATTTCTACAAAAAAAAAATACAGGTAGAAACTGCATTTATGACCCTACGGGTTAAAAGAAAATTTTAACCTGTGAAGAAACAGGGCAGAGGACGATTGCACACCGCGATCAAAAATTAGAAAGTATGGGCTGCCATATTGATATTGGCATGTTTACCATTCATGGTTATAAAAATAGATACTACTCATTAAATTAGGAAAGAATACGACTTAGTCATACATTAAAACCTATTAGGTTAGAAATATTTGTAGTTCAAATAACAATACCAAATAATGATCATAGATTGTTACTTGCAACTATATTTTTTATAGCAAACTGAATGTAGTTTTAAAATTAGTTATTTCAAAAATATTAATCTTCAAGAGAGTAATGAAAAGAATAATAATAATAATAATAAATCCTTCATTTTAATTATGTACATAATTTTAAATGTTTCTTTTTTATTATGTACATAACAGACTAACAATTAAAGCGAGAAAAATAAGTTTACTGTAATGATTCGAATTTAAGAGATTTAGAAAGGCATTTATTTCTATTCTACAGCGGGGCAGTGTTTGACGTGAAAAAAGATTCCTCGCATTTTTCGAATGGGAAACCGAACACATTCGGTCGGACGCTACAAAATTCCGTCCATTAATTCTGTCCATGGCATAAATAATTCACGAAATCGCAAGGCAAGGGACGAAACGTTCCGTGTAAAAATACCATAATTAACCAAGTACGCTAAGTAATTGAACGCGGGGTGAACTACCCCCGAGAGCGCTGATGCATTGCAACATTCAACAGTGGTACTTCCCGGGACAGCTTGCTCCCATCGATTTTCCCGACTTCACGTACGCGATGCTGTTGATTTTAACCGGAGCCCGCGTCTAAAATTGATAACGCGAATGCGATCCCAGGATTCTCTGGCCCCGTTTAAGGGGTTGCCATCGACACACGCCACCTATAGGCCGCTAATTACGTAGGTGTCTGCTTGCTTGCGAACGCGATAATTTGTATGGTGGGCACAACGAGGCGGCGTTGTCGGATTCTGGAAAATGGAGCAATAGCATTGAGAAGATGTTGCTTAGTGCTTCGATCTCGGAGCTACGAGACCGGGACTTGCGTGGTTCGGTCTCGGTCTCGGTCTCGGTCTCGGTCTACTTAGTCTCGGTCTCGTGACGAGAGTCTCGGGTTTCTGAGAAGTGGTGGTATTCCTAATATTTTTGAAATCCCGATATGTTCCTTTTACAAGAATGTCATCAAAGGCAATATTAGATATATTTACAACTAAAGTGCATCGTAAATATCTTCAGATATATCTTCTACAGTTACATGGTGGTGGTTACGGGTAATTAAGCTTGGTATTTCGGTATTTGTCCTCTGTAACTTTTTCTTTTAAAATAACAGTGCAGCACACCAAATACATTTGTAAGCCGTACTAAAATTATATGCGATAATATATTTGTGTTGGCATAAATATGTCAAAATGACCATTATTTATCAGATTCTTATAATCTTTTTACATACAGTGATTTAAAAAGTATATAGTTTCGTATATATTTATTTGAGAGATTTTTTTTAAATGGTATCAAGTTGATAATGCAAGTAACTAAATTTTGCTATCCACTCCATCACACTTGGTCATAAATGGGTGTTTTCACATTTTTTAGAAATCATCCCATGTGTATATTTGGAGCACCCTTGTTAGGTCCTAAAAATTCAAAATTTTTCTAGCACCAGTTTTCGAAAAAAACCGTTCTGAAGTTCTAATATAAGAATTGACCACACAAACGCAGTGTCCCGGGATGGAGACGGTGTGACGTAGCACCCCATGTAAACAAAGAATATAGGTTATGTTACCTACGTGCCTTTGATTGTGCCGAGTGAAACGAGTTGTTTTCTTGCTTTTAACGGACTCCTCCTAACAACTGGGAGAATGTTTAAGCATGTACAAACCAGAAGCTAACAGCAGATGGTGCTTTGTGCCAGTGTTCAAATTTCAAATACATCCGTCAATAGTCTCAACAAAATATTCGTAAGTGTACCCGGAGACTACGAACGCAAACGGAGATGGTTTAAAGCAGCCAGAAGGGGTATGACCAAGACAAAATCTACATTTTACTGTTGAGAGACTTGGAGTAACTGCATAATTTTTTGCACGAACTTTGTGTTCCGGACATATCTTGGACTGCAGTATACATATAGGCCCCTCTCGCTTCACCTGAAAATAACCTATAGCTGCATCTCCGTGTTGCTCACGACTTGCACTAGACAAAAGATGCATTTCGTTCAAAATTTCAATGATCCATAATGTATTAAATTGCAGATTAAGCTACTTTATTAATTACTTACACTGCTGCTTTAGCGCCTTTGATTTCGGCAGCATTAAAACGTGGGTCGCTCTTGATATATTCGGTGACTATAAACATATCTACAGCCGGCAAATTGTTCGAAGCAGCTTTAACAAAGCATTAAGAATACGGTAATTATTTAGTATACCGGTTATTTACCTATCGAGCTGAAATTGTGCATACCTCTAGAAAGTGGCCTCCTGAACACGAATATGAAATCCGTTTCTTGCGCTCGCGCTTAGTTTTCAAAAAATTAATGTTTCAATTTGGAACTACTCTACGACGCGGAGTAATCTCCCTTATGCCGCGCAGTGCCGCATGCTCCTTAACGTCTGGTCGTCCTACGCGGGTGCCTTTTCAGGCAGATTTGGGAGTCGTTCTGTTTTTACCTCGTGATTTTTGAAACGTTTAGGCCGTGATTTACAACACGCGGGGTTTTTTGTATGCTGTGCGGTATCGCGTATTCCTTAACGTCCGGTCGTCCTACGCGGGTGCGTTTTCAGGCAGATTTGGGGTTGTTTTTTTCACCGCGCGATTTTTGAGGCGTTTAGGCCGTGTTTTTTGCGCGCGGCGCGCAAAAAACACGGCCTAAACGCCTCAAAAATCGCGCGGTGAAAAAAACAATCCCAAATCTGCCTGAAAACGCACCCGCGTAGGACGACCGGACGTTAAGGAATACGCGATACCGCACAGCATACAAAAAACCCCGCGTGTTGTAAATCACGGCCTAAACGTTTCAAAAATCACGAGGTAAAAACAGAACGACTCCCAAATCTGCCTGAAAAGGCACCCGCGTAGGACGACCAGACGTTAAGGAGCATGCGGCACTGCGCGGCATAAGGGAGATTACTCCGCGTCGTAGAGTAGTTCCAAATTGAAACATTAATTTTTTGAAAACTAAGCGCGAGCGCAAGAAACGGATTTCATATTCGTGTTCAGGAGGCCACTTTCTAGAGGTATGCACAATTTCAGCTCGATAGGTAAATAACCGGTATACTAAATAATTACCAAGAATACATATTGTTGAATTCATAAAAAATCAAACGAGAACACTCTCAAACATAACCAATAACGCAAACGAAATACGGAAAGTAGCGGACGCTATCTTGTTTACATGGGGTGATACGTCACAGCCAGTTCTAGTCAATCTGAGCGTGTCTTAAAATTGCGTTGTTGCCACGTTGCGCACTGAGAAGTTGTAACCAATTTATCTTGGTTAAAAAAATTTTTTGCAGCCTTATGGATACAGATACATACTTAATTAATTAAGTACTCTTTTTTAATGTATAAAAGTTTATATTTTATAACTAGCGAACACACCCAATTGACAACAAAATTTATACAAATTAATGTATTGCGCTATAGCCTTCATAGTATTTATGTACCCACGCAAGATGTCTTGTTGATTTCGTAGTAATTATACTAATTGATTTGACTGTATTATTGTATTTTATTAATTATTTGTCAGGGCAAAATATTAAATTGAATCTAACAATGCTTTTTGTGCAGTTAAAACCAAGTGCGTTACAGCTGAAATCAAAATTTAGTTACCTACTTCCATCATACAATTATAATTATTTAGAAAAAACTGATGTTAATTCTTACATTTTACGTTTATCGTGTCTGGTGTATTTCTTGTAAAATACTCTCTTACGTCGCCGAATATAGATACCAATGTTTTATAAGAATTGTAGAAAAATATGTTTTAAAAATAATATTAATAATACAATTCTTTATTAAGCCAATTTGATACAAAAGAAACAAAACGAAAAAAACTATGACAATTAGCCAAAATGGCGTATTTCAATGGCGTAGATTTATACCATGTTTGCACTAATACCAACACGCAACGCAAAAAAATAAACCAATTGACGGTTGATTTACTTGTATTTAGTTATTGTCAATGTACTGATATTCAATTTTGCATGAAAAGCAATCTTTAGAGATTGCGGTTGAAAACTATTCGTGCTACATATTATAAACATTATAATACATTGATTTTGATTGATTTTTTGATTTGATGCTTCTTGAATTTACATCAAACAATTTTTGTTCGTTCTGCAAACTAAACCGAATAAAAATGTTTAATGAATTATTTTGTTAGTTTGATAAAAGCGTTGTGCTTACATTTCGAAACAAACATTAATAATTATTTTTATCATGTTTATTCAAGTAACATTTTTATTCATCAAACATATAAATGAAAGATTTTTAAACTGAAAGCATCGCCTTTCCTGCAAATTATTACGTTTGTTGAATTAAAGTTTTCGTTGATATAAATTGTTGATAATTCTAATTCGTCGCTGAAGTCGGTGGCCAATAGATCAACTGACAGAATGCAAATATGACAACCCTGAAACAGAATCTAATCTCAAAGTACATGTTGCAACCTGCATTTGCAAGTCCGGGTATTGTAAAATTAGAATTCATAAATTATAAAATGAGAAACGTTAAGCAAAACGTTAAGTAAGTGATGTGACAAAAGACAAACTTCTGCCTGATTCTTATCCTTGCAAAGGCTTTAAGTGTTGCGTGAATTTTGGCACAATATGTAGTTATACGGTAAATATTTTCGCTATTTTTGAGGATATTGCATAGATATGCAGGTAATATTTTATAATACGCTTTTATTTTAAGCCTTTCCTAAAAATTTGCATTTTTCCATAGCCCCAGTGCTTGTACGTGACTAGTAGTTTACTGTTCCTGTAAACATGTAAAATCATTCAGATAAAAACTCACTATATAATCTGCAGAGCTTTACCGCTTACTATTTTATTACTACTTGAATTAAAACACTACCAAAATTAGTAAGTAACAGAATTAGGTAAATAATTAAATTATATTGTGCTAATTTAGTGAACTAAAGAATGGGTATGCATATGATAATTGTGTTATTTACATTTAAAAGTGTCAAGTTTGAAATCAACGTCAGCTTTTTATACATAGACTCTCGAAGTCTCGTATGGTTCTCGGGTACCTTAATCTCGGTCTCGTCAGAAGCACTAAGTTTAAAAAATGTGCTCAATTATTCAAGTAGTTTAGGGATCTGGAACGTTTGCTTTAATATCTCGCTTAGTTTTTGAAATATTTCGAAAAAAGTATTTTTTTGCATTTTCTTGTTGCCTCCCTTCAAGTTAAATTGGTCTGTTTCAGTATATTTTTTTCAAACTTGTACACAATGGGAGATTCTAGGTGGTTAAAATTTTATTTAGAACAACCTGCATATTCGTTGTATGCTTGTGTTCTTTAAACTCATGCTTTGAAGGACGTACGTCTGGGGATTATTGACCACCATATAAAAGCCACCCTTACAACAATATGAAACAACTCATTATCTACAACCCATTTGGTAACCAGGGAAACTAAACTGTTTTCACATTAAAATTACGGATAGAGCGAAACTGTTAGCAAATGTCATATAAAATTAATAATAAATGATTTATGCAAAAGCACATTTTTTGACGACAAAAGTAGAGCAACTTTTAGAAAAACAAAGTTTATTTAATTTACAACAACAGAAAACAACATTTTATCATTGGAAAACAGAAAAACAGAGTTATGATTAGAACTTAGTAATTAATGCGATACCTTTCTGACAACAACGTGGCATTGATAAAATTAAATTTTCGATAGTGCTGATGGGCAAACTCGCCTAAACTTCGTTAATTTTGTCAATTAAAGATTGCTTGTTTGGGAATGTTGTAGCGCCAATCCGACGTTCAACCTCTTCCCACAAATTTTCTATGGGGTTGAAGTCCGGTGACTGTGCCGGGCATTGCATAACGACGAGATCTATGTTTCGGATCACTGTCTTGTTGAAATACGAAACGCAAAGGCATTTCCCATTCAGCGTAGGGCAACATAACATTTTCCATTGTGTCCCTGTATACTAACCGATCCATATTACCCTCTATAAAGTGCAGTGGACTTACTCCATTCCACGAAAACCACCCCCCCCCCCCAACCTTGGGTTAAATCTCATATTAACCCATCACTTAACCCGTCTCATCCCATCAGAATTAAAAATTTTGTAACGAGTTTCATCGCTAAACAATATTTTTCTCCAAACAGTCCTTGTAGTAACTGTCAGTTCAGGAATTTCAGCAATTTTTCGTGGTCCTGACTTCCAAGGATCTCTTTGACTAACCCTTTTGATTCGTCTATCCATCCAAAATGTAGTTTTTTTAGGTCTTCCCGATTTTGGCAATTTTTCTACATGTCCTCTCTCATTTTAACGTGAAATTTTTTTGGATACACTGTATTTGGGTAAAAGAAAGTGTTTGCAAATGGTAGTTACAGTCATTCTTTCCAAGAAAGCGTTCACCACTATTTGTTTTAACTCTATACAAATTGGTTTACCTTTTGGCATGTTTCTTTCTGTTAAAAACATTAATTATCTACTTAATAATCTCACAATAAGTTTTTTTTTAATTTCCTTGTTCTTAACCGCCTTTTTTGTTGCTTTACTTTTGTCGCTGTCTGAAAGTGCACTTCTCATAAACATATAACCACTTATTACTTATTTGACACTTGCAAACAATTTCATTTCTCCTGAAACAGTAGCCTGCTATGACCTTTTAATCTGAAACGTTTTTAGTTTCCCTGGTTACAAGGAGATTTTAGAAAATGACTTATTTGATTATTTTGCAACGGTTACTTTACTCTTGTCCAATAGTGTAGTTCTTTTCTCAGATATCTGTCGTCTTAAAACATTAGTTTTATTAGCATTCAACTTACATAAAACTCTATTATAAAAAAACATATTTATGAGGATAATAACCAATTTTAAGTGCAAGAATCTTGCGCACTAACCAAATATTAGTACTTCCTCGTATACTACTGTCATGATAAAGAGCTCGCCCTAATATAATGCCCGCTTTCATAATTAGCGAATGCCATTATCTTTCAACATATACACCTACGTTTTTACGTACTTCATCGCGTTTGAATGGTCAAATTGGGAGCTAGTCCAATGAATTATTTCACGCCACGCTTAATTGATGATCCTTTCAGAAATATTCAAATTAATATCGACCATGCCTGTCAGGGCCAAAATTTAGGGCAACACTAATTTCCCTATAGCTTCCGCTGAAAATAGAGGAAACGTTTATATTACGTGACATTCTAAAAATCATACAAAAGGACATCAAGGACGATTGTTGCACAACGTAATTAGTTACCTACATACAGAAAAAGAATAAGATACTGTTATACTTATTATAACTGTACCTAAATTTTGTTTCGCAATCGCGATTGCTACTGGCCAAGTAATTTTACACCCGCAGGACCTTGGCTGGAACTTCATATTTCACACATCGCAGGCAAAACAGTCCAAGGGTATCGTATGACCGCCTACAAAATGAGTTCGCAATCGAAAAACCTTTTTCCCATTAACTTGTAGACAAGCCCCATGTCTTGAAGCATAATTTCTCGGAAGACTGGTTCGCAATACGCGGCTTTGTCTCATGCATACGAATCCTGGGAAACAAAAGACGTGGTGTGGTAGTTTCCAATAGTCTCAAGGTCCCACTTTTCTTTTAAGAGCAAACAATCTCTTTAAAATGGTATCTCGTTTGCCTTCCGAGCCGATAAATTGTCTTAGCCTAATTTGTACAATCTATATCCCTTATTAGTTAGTTAGTTTCCGCTTCTTGCGTTTTCAAACCTTTATCCAATGATATTTTTCTCTAAATGTAATACCCCATATGTTTATTGACAAGGAATTATAGTATTCAATCCAAATAAGGTATTCATTGGCATAGTTTGTCACATGTTTATTTTGATCAAGGGCTTTAAGTCATTCAAACATGTTTTAGAAATGTATTCTAAGTAGAATTTCCAGGCACCGTTAATTTAATTGCAATTTCTTTTTCAATCTGACATATCTTTAGTCGTGGTTATTTTCGGTGGAACTAGAGGCGAGCTTCAAGTATCTAAAAATGAAATATCTGAAAACCCTTGCGTTTTTCGAACTTTTTCCGTACTTTTGATTCAGTTAATTGGTAGCTACAGTTTTGAACAGCTTGGCTTCTAAGATTCGCTGAAATGCTTTCATGCCAAATCGTCTGGACAATAGATGAATTATTGGAAGATATTAACGATTTATTATTAACAACAAGCCAAAACGTGCGGACGGTGTTCCCGTACAAAAAAAGTATCGCAATTAAACGGCAAACGAATGTATTCCGTTTCTCCTTACGTTATGTGGAGGACCCTAAGTAGCCTTTTACCAAAGCGGCCGTTTGTAACTTCTTACAAGTCTTTGTTCTTAAATAACTGCCGACGCGCTACCTCTTGTACACAGTTTTTCAAGCCCCAGGCGCAGCAAACCTCTTTGACGACCTCTCTTACATTTTCCCGCTTGTCTAAAGCACTTCAGCCGTCCTGGAGCATTTAAAAACGCCGCTAATTTCAAGAATAAAAACTCATTCGTACATCGAGCTGAACAACGAACTAGGAACAACATTATTAAGTACACAATCAATTCTGGTAACAGAACCGGATATTCCATCCTGGGCTGAGTGTGTGCCAAAATAATCAGGAAGCGCATCAATCTTCTCCCACTTGATATCGTCTACAACCTGACGGATTGAGTATCGAACCGCTAAGTTCTTTTGTTAAGCGCGTCCTTCGCGTTTGAAGAGAAAATAACTCGATGTAGATGCAGGTTGAATTAGTAGAGCAAACGCGACTAATTTAGTTGTTTTCGTTAACGATGTTTTGGTAACATGCTTGTTTATCACAGGAGCATGCCATGAACACGAATATTATTAGTTCCTGTTGGTCTTCCAGTGTTATTTGTTGTGAGGTATGTGTTGTGGTAGTTTTCTTTCACAGCAAAACTAAATTAGCCTTGACATCGGACCAAAAAGGAAGAATTTCACTACGATGGTGTAAGACCTATAGCGACCAATTTGTTTATGAAAAACTGTGTAGAGGGAGCGATTAACAATTTTCAGTTTAAGCCAAAATGTTGGGCTAGGTATATGTAGATGATAATTTAGTTATATGGCTCCATTAAGTAGTTAAGGGTGTCAAACGCTCTACTATAGTCAAGAAGCATTAAACATCAAAGTTTTCCCTCATCTAAGGATTTAAAAATACTAGTAGTTATATGTATTAAAGCCGTGGTCGAACTGTGGTGAGGCCTAAAGCCTGACTGACATTCAGGAATTGTATTTTTTTAGCAAAAACATACTCTGCTGGCTGGTTAAGGAGGATAGCTTCTAAAATTTTAGAGAGCGTTGCTTGAATTCAATGGGATTCAAAACGTTGGGCAAAGGAATCACTTTTGCCCGCTTCCACAAGGCAGGAAATCGCAAGTGTAAAATACATGTATTAAAAATATATAAGTTAAATGACTTGATAATGGCTTAAAACATCTCGAAGCTCAACAGTGTGAAAGCTGAATTTACCAGAGGTGCATTCTCTTTCGTAGTTATTGAGTACGTGAAGTAAGGCCCCTGTTGTAGGTGGTGTAAGGACCGTATTTCAGACGTTCGTTCCTTAAACAAGAAATATGTACATCAGCAATAAGAATATATGGTCAATTTTTAATAAAAGTACTTGTCCAAATCATGTAAATTCTCAATCACTACAAAGTAAATTAAAGTTGGGTTTGCATTATGTACAATTCCTTTCAGAAAAAATAAAAGAAGCTTCTTAGATAGCGTGATATTCTAATAATTGTTGATAGTACATATAATAATTTAGATAAAATTTTATAGTCTACTAAAGATGTCTACAATACTAATAATTTTAATAGAGATAGTGGAAATTATGAAATGGGTGATAGTTGGAAAGCTATTTTCTAGTTCCTCTTATAAGCTGGTTCTAGTAGGTAGTTCCTTTTTCCTCGATAAGTGTAAATACTGTGTATATTAAATTACATAATAATAAACAAATCACCAAGAAAGCGAGACGTCAAAGAATCAACATGTCAATCTCACAAAATCGGAACCAGTTGCCTTTCAAATATCATAATTCATAATTAAAGTCATTATAAATTCTAAAAATTTGAATAGATTATTTTATAAAAATTATGCAATCATATTTTTTCTGGACAAAACTGCTGTTTGTCAAAATCAATCGTGTCTTTAGTTAGATACGAAGAATCCCTACTTTCCTTTTGGTATCACCTATATCACGCTTTACTTTATTTATTAAAAACTAAACAAATATTCTTATTACTACAACTATTCTTACTAGGTCTAATTTAATATGATGATGAATTCCTTGCTGAATGCTCTTTTGTCTGAAATGAGTTCAGCCCTAACAAACAACGCCCTTATGTATGGGAGGCTAGTATGTAAATATTTTAGGTTGTAGGCTGTAAAACTATTCACTAACATTTTCGCGTATAGCGAAACTTTGCTGGGCGCAGAAATCTCAATTAGCCAGAGCTGAAGACGATAAATTATAATGTGATCCATCAAAGTMGTTGTTGTCTTTCCATGGTTATTCATAGCCAGTGGATCGCAACACTATGGGGACAGTTTTGCACCTGTTCAAACACCGACAGATGCCAATGCAGTTCCCTCATTTCGAATGATATGTTTCCTTCTGTCTATCAACCACACAACTGGTTCCTCGACAGATAGTGGCATGTAAGCGGTCCATTTCTGTCATGAGCTGTTTGTGAATTGCAGAAAAAGGGTTTTCACATTTTATAACTTTGTGAAGGTCTATATTGATTTATTTTTTAATAAATGCCGAAGTCAAGATGTTAAGTGTAGATAATATTAACTGCAAAATAGGACTACAATGGCATCTTACTTATATTACTTATATTAAAATCGCCATAGTTACTTTAGTGACTTTTTGGTAGGGAAGGCATACACCAGAGAATTATAGCAGCATTTAAACACAAGAAAGTGCTTAGTTTGCAAAAATAACCAGATAATCGCAAGTTTCTCCAAGAGTATTAGAGACAGACTCAAACATACCTTAATAAAGTAGAAGAAGTTGAATGAGCTACAATTATAGTGTGTATTTAATATATTTTTGCATCTGTTTTTTCCATTTTTTATTATTGTCGTGTTACGTTTGAAGCTGAATCGAACAGTAAACGTCCCATCTTTCTAAATTTCTCAGTTTCTGAGATATAAGCACATATTTTCGAATTAACACAACCTTAAAATTTACTTAGGAAACATTAAAACAAGTTGACCAGCTCCCAAAAAAACATTATTTTTCACTTTTTAAGGTTTGTTTCTTGTTTTTGGTTAAATGAGTTATTTGTTTCTGTTTATTTTTCATAAATCGTGGTTTATAAAAATAAAACAGTTGATCTAGATCGGCTTAACTCTGATTCTGTTCTTTCCTGATAGGATACAGAACAGTGTAATCGAATAATAAATAGTGGAGTTTTTTGGAAGTTATTAAATAATAATAAAACACTTGTTTAATCCTACTTCCAAACTTTTATTTTTGGCAAAGCCAAAAATAAAAGTTTGGAAGTAGGGTTAAACAAGTGTTTTATTACTAGTGTAATCGAAAATGATACAATCTATAAGAAAATGCTATTCCTTGAAGGAAACGTAACAAAATTCACTTCAACTTCAATGATTTCATGATTTCTGGAGCTAGGATAAGTTCTTCGTAGTATCCTGGTGTAACGTATTACGACTTCAAAGAACTTACTAACCCTCATACAGTAATCAGTGCATCTAATCCCAATCATGCAAATGATAGTACTATTATAAATAACGTTAATTGCTCTAATTTTAACATTTTTCCTTTTCACTTGATGATGTAACAGCAAGAATATAACTGGAATTGACTGAATTTCAGCATTTATTGCTAAAGACTGTGTTCCCGATATTCAAAGTGGAGTTGATGTTATAGTTATATACATGGTCTCTGCCGCCATCACTAAATTTCGGTGTGCCTCCAGAATCCACCTCGGGTCCACTATTGTTTATTCTTTTCATAAACGATTTTTCTAATGAACTTAAATGTGGAAGACCATACTATTCGCTGATAACTAAAATATTTAGTAAAATTGAGACGGTTGCCGAAATTCACGGTGCGTTATAAGAAGCTTGCCAGGAGCCGCCTTTCAGAGCGTTGGACTAGTGTTAAAGACGACCACACAAGTTGATGATCTCATACTGCTACCGACAACACTTTTGCTGCTATTGTGGCTACAATAGTGGAAGAAGACCATATGGACAAATAAGCAATATACAAATACAAACAAATGTATTTATCTTCTTTGTAGAAAGAAGTTTGCAAGCAGATCTACTGGAAATTCTCTCACATCTCCAGTGGAAAGGAGAATATCATGAAGTCGGATTTATTGACTTGGAAGGATGAAAGTACTGTAAGAGCAAATGCGTTCCTACTGCTGAAACACCTTGACAAAAATGGCGTATTTAACGAAATTACATTACTGCCGAAGCGATGGGAACGTATTTCCGATATGCAAGGGGATTATAATGAACGACTCTGTTGCATTTTTTTTGAATATACATTTCATTTGCGAGTTGTGTTGTTGTGTGTAGGAATTTTGACACGACCCTATAAAATAGAATTGGCTACCTTAAGACAATGTGATAATATCAATTACCTAGATGTTCTTTTTTGTACTACTTGCAAAAATTACAAATTCTCATATTTCATAATGGGTAGAGATATTAAATATAATAATAACTGCCTGATTTCTGTATAATATTCACTAGATTTAACTTTGTAACTCTGAAAACAAGGAGATTTTTTTGCATCTGTTTCGTTTGCTTTTACGTTAGGTCATTATTATATTGAAAATTAATTATATCAACTAATATTTAATACAGTCCGTCACTGTTAGATATGTTACGTTTTCTTGTTCTCACAAGTGGATCCCACTCTTTGGTTGTCATTTATTGTAAACAAGCATAAAGTATAATGGTCTAAAAAAATCGCCACTTACGATCGCGTGTACCAATTTTAATAGTCTCTTCTTTTTGTGATATTTCCTCTAATACGCTAAAAGCTGTATTGTCTAAGACAGAAGAGAAGCTATCGGTAATCAGTTCCTAATGTATGTTTTATTTCCACAATTATCATGCAGCATAATTAATCCATCATTATTAGTATTATTTCAATAAAGATTTCGCGCCACTCAAGCTCGTCAAGTCCAACAGCAAGACACAGCATCTTCTAATCAGAGATTCCCGACAAAAGAAAACCGCGTTCCTTCATCATCATGGACCATCCACCATCGGTCTTCACACTCACCAAATGAAATCCTTGCAGTGCGAGCAGAAGGTGGGCTGCTTGAAGAACCGCGGTATGAAGTTGTGGTCCTTCACATTGTAGACGTTCTTCTTCTTCAGGGCGCCCTTCCTGCCCCTGAACTTCAGCCCCAGCTTATTGTCACTCATGTCATCGTTGTCGTCTTCGGCCATCGCGACCGCGAAAGAACCGGAGCCCGCGCACCGACCGCTCTGAATGTCAATACTCTCAGGTAGATACGCGAGGAGGCGACTGCTGCGTCGTGTCCGTCGATCGTCGCGGCGCAGCCGGCCAGAGGGAGACGCAAGGCGCGGGCCAAACAATCCCACGCTATAAATAGCGCGACGCAAGCGCCCTCACAATCGGGGCTGTCCAGAATCGCGAGGAATTCGGCGGTTTCCTGCTGACCAGCAGGAAGAGAAAGCGATTAATAACGTCAATTTACGCGCTAGTCGAGGTGGTGGGATTCCCCGACCATATACTCGTCATACTCATCGCTAGGATGCCCTAATTTTAATGTGCGGTCTTGTATTAGTCATTTTGGACGCGGAGGTGAGAAACCCAGACGAGCTTCCACCTTTTTCGTCGACAGACACATCTGTTTGTGAATTGTCCGTCAAATTACCCAGAATCAACGTACTTTTCCCACGATCTGGCATCGTTGCAGAGGACGCGCGTTACGCACGCGCTACTTTCGCATTGATCACATTTACAATGTTTAAAATTTAAGAGATCGACACGTTTGCACCCCTGACCCACATTCTTTAAGTAACCATTAACTGGATTATCATTCACAAGGTTTCTACAGAGTCTGGGGCGCAAGAAACCTTACAATAGCCAATTAGAAACAAACACGCTTTGTCAATTCACACTAGCCGTACATTTACGCAACACCTGCAGTCCAGAACGACCTGCATGCTGTTTTTTTTTGTTGCGTTTGAGATTGCGTGATTATTAATCAAATAAATTAAAACCTACAGAATTATTTTGTTTTAATAATTCTACGGCATTTTTAAAGAAGAACGCCTGTTGCGCATGCAGCCCGATATACGGGTCTCCTATGCACGTTACAGCGTTGCCGATTAAGGATTTACTTTAAAGAACAAAATAATGAAAGATTGCCCTCACTGAATAAATATAACACACAAAAGCGTGTGGACTATCATAGTGTATTGCTGATTTTTTCCAAATCAAAGTTAGCGCTTTTGTACCTGCTTTATTTTGAGTATGAAGTATAAAATATTCATTGCAGGCATATATTAATTGATTAATATTATTCTTAAACTAAGTCAGAAGAATTTATAAAGCGTCAAACTGTTGTTATAAACATTTACAAGGCGTTAACAAATGAAAATTCTCACTATTGTAAAATAGACAAGGACATCTGATAATAACCTCTATATACCGCTGTTCGCAAAACTTTAAAGTTACTTAAAAATTGAATCCTGWATAATTTGATTTTCTAAATATAATAATTCTTCTATTTCAACTTTATTAATATACGTATGGACCTATGTTTATCTTTAGCGATTTTCTATTTTGCATTTTCTATTTTTTTCGCAATACGCCCAAGTTATTATTGCTATTATTAGAATAATTGCTACAATTAGTTCTATTTAGGAGAACTATACCAATAATTATATATAAGTGATTTTAACACAAGATTTTCTCGACAGCTGATGTTAAATAGGTTGACTTGAATGGCGACCCATATTGTACGTAATTACTTTATTTACTAAAGAGTGGGGTGTAAAGCTAGTTCGCCTCCTTGTGGTGCACCCTGGGTAGCGCTAAATGAACTAGCACAATTGGCAGCAAATCCCTGCCTTGCATCACAGATACAATTATTAATATCTAATATAGTGTCATGAGTTAAATAAACTACTGATGAAGCCACTTTGAATTTCATGTAGTATTAGCATGATAATGATGCGCCTTATCATTATGCCCGGAATGTTTTTTTTTAATTATTAGTTTCATAATCATTGAGCCAACAGGGGAAGTCCCGAGTGATGCCCTGCAAGATCGCCTATTGGATTTGTTGTGTTTGTCCCGTACTAACAAGAAAAAAATTAAATAAACTACCCATATATTGTTTTCATATCTTGTTGAAATGCTGCAGTTTAATTTAAGAAATCACTTTCAAAATCGCGTTGTATTATGACAGGATTCATTAAAATCAGTAGGAACTTGGTGTATGCTGTTTTAACGGTTGGTGTTGGCAGCATTGCCCATTGTTATGTTGACAAGTGGCAGTTTACCCTTGACAGTGACGTTAACTGTCAAGTCAATGCTTTTCCCAGCTTGATAATGTTGACAAAAATTTCGGCACTTACATTTTTAAACGCGTAAATGCTAACTTAGTGACTCATTCGCTAGTTTATGACTCTGAAACAATACAAGTGCGCGTTAGTGTTGTGCAACAATCCGGCATGAGTTTAACCTAACAATGGAGGAGCCAAGGAACGTCCCCAAAAACAAATTCCTGGGGAACTTCTCCCGCTTCATGTCTGGTCTGTCGGTGAAGAAGAGCGACGTAGACGAGAAGGCCATGTTCACCACCCCCATGACCATCGAGGCTGCCCACAAAAACAGGCGGGGCCTCTTTGGCAGCTTCCGAAGGGTTCCTTCCAGGTTGAAGCTGCTGATGACCAAGCAGAAGGTCAGGTCGGTGGATTCTAGGATCACTTCAAGTGTAAGTCAACCGGTGATTTTAGAGACTGGACAGGGTGACAGTGATTGCTTCGATGTAAGTAGGGGTGGTTTTTGGGGTGATTAGATGGCAGGTTCGATTGCGTTTTGTTTTAGGATGTGGCGATTCAGGATCACGATTCCATGAATGGGAATGTTGGTCATACGGAGTCTCCTTGTAACAGAGATTCTACAGCTGCTGATGATAGTTTAGTTGATAGTACCGAGGGGTTTTCTGTAGTAAGTTACATATTTATGTTGAAGATGACTGGGTTGTCAGATGTTTCTGTTTTAATTAGAGTAATTTCTGCTAAAAAAAATTCTTGTAGATTATCATACTGTTAGATTGGGATATTGCTAATGAGAGACTAATCATTTAACAACCGAATTTACTGCACTACAGTCTTCCCTATACTGCACATTTTAAACCTATTCTCTACAGTGTCCTACCAGTTGTATATATATTTATGTATAAACTCATTAGATGACCGCCTAAGTGTTTAGCTAGATCATGAACGAGTAAAGGAGTGGTCTTAGCAGAAAAATAGCTTAATACATTACACAATACTGTTGATATCATGCGACTATGGCCGATTTTTATAAAAGCGTATAAAGAGAAAAAATTTTTCATTAAAAAAGAAGAGATCCCCATTTGTGTGATACATGTACACAAGCAACGTGATAACTTACGGATTAATTTTCGCTTCTAATAAATTAAATGTTGATTATAATTACTGACCAAAAAATACTCATCAAGTTATTAGAGGTTTATATATGAAAAAAGTGTTTTTATTTACTTTTATTCAAATTTTTTTTTAATTTAAATAATTTTCTGATGTAGATGGTAATTGTTGTTGCTCAAAAGGCACTTCATCTAATGGCTGGATACCTTCGATTGCCGCAAAATCTAATTCTTCCACTTCTTTTTCTTCATCATCTAACAGATAGTCGTCATTGTCACTGTCATCTTCATCTTTGCCTCTCGCACGTAGCCATCTCTTCATAACATTCAAATTTGGTTTTTTTATGTCTTGTTTGTTATGATAGGGTGCGTTGTCAAGGACAATTACGCTCTTTGGCGGTAAAAATCGCTCCAGGCTTTTTCATTAGTATGTGACGAATATTTATATGTTTCATCCATATATATAACTGGTCGATTTTCCTGTCTGTATGACCGCATTGTTCGCAAAAATTCAACTCGTAGATGACGAATTTCATGTTTTTCCATTAGTAATTTTCGATTGTTCTTAAACTTTCACCAGCAAAATCCAAGCTTATGAATTTCTTTTCTTATGCTTTCTCTGCTGCCTTGATAGCCGATATCTTCGCAGAATTTTTGGTATACCTGACCCAGTGTAGGTACCTGAATAATCCAAAAAATTGTTTGAGTAAACAAGTCAGGTAAAAGTGTAATTTTAAGAAATTTTAATCCTCGATGGAATATAGTTTGGAGTCACCCGTTTGTTTTGTAACATGAAAATTTATAATTGTTCTTCTTAAAGCAGCCAGATCAAAGTCGTCCAAAGTATTTTTGATTTTCTGGTTATTCGTTTCTTATTCGGGGTCGAAAATACGGTTTTTTGATTGTTTTCAATCTGTTTTGCCTCTTGTTTGATTCGTTTAATTGAGGCAAGACTAACCCCGGTTACGGCAGTAACTCATTCTAATACCTAAATAAATTATAAAAAAAGTTTATTATAAAATTTTACTTTGACGTAAATGTACCTTTGTTAAAGATATTGTTGGGGCGCCTTCATTCGCTTCTTGCGTCATAAATTTAATGACAGAATTAATAGTTTCACGACTTTGGCCGCTCAAAACTTTGCTTTTTTACCATACTTTGAAAGGGCATCTCAGAGCTTAGCAAAGATTAAAAACAAGCAAATAAAAAATATATCTATAATACCTTAACGAAACACTTAACTACTATAAAATGTTAAAACCTAATAATAATGGTAACTAAGAACATAATATAAAACTACCTGTATTACCTAATAACTTACAATTATACTACTAGAAATGAAAAATGGGATTGAAAGCACAAGAGCAAGGCGAGAAATGGGATAGAAGCAGTGGAATTTATAAGTAGTCTGTACAAAAAGATTGAAAGATGTCATTCGTACTTAGGGTAAACATCTGACCTCCCTACTTTTTACCACAGCTCATGACGGTGCATAACCCAACCTTTTTCAGGTATCTAGTCCACTTTTACCACCGACAACCCCCACGCCACCCCTTCCCACGAGAAAATACCGCAGTCCGTCGAAACGCAACGATAGATCATCGCCCAGCGTGCCGGCGCAGGAGATAACGAACCTGGCCACCAACTGCTGGTACTGGGGCCCGCTGAGTCGCCGCGAAACCGAAGAGAAACTGCGGGACCTGCCTGACGGATCCTTCCTAGTGCGCGACTCCGCCTCCGACAGTTACCTCTTCACGCTCAGTTTCCGAACGCTCGGTCAAACGTTCCACACCCACATCGAGTACTGCATGGGTTTGTACAGGTTCTACTTTAACGACGGCTACCCGACCATCGCGCAGCTCATAGAGGAGTCGATGCTCCATTCGCACCACTCGGAATACTGCTACACGATGCCCAGGGACGAGGTGTCGCCTCCGTTCCCCGTTAGGCTGACCCGACCCGTCTCCAGGTTCACGCAGGTCAGGTCGCTGCAGTATCTCTGCCGATTCGTGATACGGCAGTTCACGAACATTAACAACATACAGAATCTTCCCATTCCAGTGTCGATTMAGAATTATYTGAAGCAGGGGCATTATTGATGGCTTTTCGTGTTCGGTGTTGTTTTTCGTGGGTATTTGAGTTTCTCGTTTGTTTTTAGATGTGATTTCGTTTGAGAATTTTGTTTGAATGCTGGATTGATTAGGAAATTCAAAGAGGCAATCTTCTTTTGATAGTTAAATTAAGAGTTCAAGATGAATTATATAAAGGATATGCCTGATGTATATGGGAAGTCTGTCCCCACAGCTTTTTTAGTGCCACATGAAAATAATTCAGTCAAATTTTAGTTTTTCATATCAGTTTCCGAGTTTTTCAATTTTATTATTTTTTAATGGTAAAATTGAAAATTAATGAATGGAGATTTTTTTCTCAGTTTTTACAAGAAAATGGCATGAAAGAATGTTTTTTTTATGATTCCTGCCTCTTACTCATAAGAATTAATTTTTAATCTTACTATTCAAACATAGTATAATCGAAAAAGGTTTTTTTTTGAAAAACAGATACTGTTTGAAATTAAGAATTGAAAATTTTACCAAATTAGTTCCAATAAAAAATCTGTGGGGACAAATTTTCCATATATAACCGGATGTACCCCCATCTTTAAGTATGTCTGCATTTTGGGTATATTTTTGATAAAAATACACAATTCTTTATTATCCTAAATGTTACTTCGTTCTTTTTAATTGTCAGGTATTTGATTATATTTTCTGTGTGACAATTACAGTTTTAGTTTATTATAAAAGAATGGGGATATTTTACATTTTCATAATTAATTTAAAAATCACCTGAAAATCTAAACACACTACACTTTTTTTGGACTCTAATAATCAACAGAATTTGACACAAAATCGTAAAATTGTGGATATTTCAATATGAGGGTGCATTTCAAATTTCACACAACTTTAGTCTATAAACAAAAGTAATTTGCCTTAATAAATACATTTTTACCAAATTGTTTGGGGACCAAATTGGTTTTGGTGGGGATAGCATTTCTTTAAAACTGCCCTTAACTGTATGGATGTTGAAACTATTTGTTGTTTTGTGGGCTGTAGTATCAGAATGGGATATTTGAGTTCCTCAAATAAGCAAAACAAAAAAAAATGTGCAAAATGGTATTTTTGCATATAGTATGAGTTGTAGTTATGTTGAGTAAGTTTGACAACTTCTTTTTTTGTATATTCAACTGTTTTATTCATATATTGAGTTTGTTCCCGTAAGGCTTTGTTGTTTTGTTATGTATTGAATATTTATAGTTGTTTTTGTAATACTCCCTTAGGTCTTAAGGTTATGACTGAATAAAAGGCGTTTTGCAGAAATAAGCTTTGTTTATTCTGACAAAAAAACAATGAAACATGTAAACTTAACAAACTCAACTTTTTGGCTAACTTACACAGACATCAAAACATCCTGAGTGCAATGGAATAAAAGAAACCAAGCCCTACCTATTCCAGTTCAGTCCCAATATGTTTCTCGCCTGTAACAAAACGGGGGATCATCACGATTTTTTTGTTGAATATTTGGTGCAAAGTTGATTGTTTGAATACATTTAGCATCATAATTGTTGCCAATTGGGCACAACATTCCTTATAAGCTCTGATAGCAGTGTTACCAGATCTACTGCTTTATTACAACTTATAATATTGTTTTTTGACAAAACATCTGGCAATCTGCTTTATATAATGTTCTGCAGTAGAATAATGCCGATCTGGAGACAAATCACCGAACCTGGCAACACCGATCAGTGCACTGACGTCACTGAGCGCTTCTGCGTCCATGATTTTACGGGCCGTTTCAGGCAATGATGCTAAATGTGACGATTTTTCGCAAAATTACATTTTTACCGTGTTTTAACACAAAGTCTCCAAATTCGTATGAAACACATAAAAGAGTGAATATTAAATTGTCACAAAAACTACTAATTACTACTGTTTCACTACCATTACGCCTTATCAACATGACGCGACAAATTGTTAAATGCTACTTACCGTGATGAATGCTGCACTAACTGTTTCTTTGGCCCCTTGACTAGCTATATCCGACTTGCTTAGCAATTCGTATATCTGTATCGCTTCAGTAAGCCTTCGGTTGAGGAAGTTCCATGTTTCCATATGGTCGGGGGAGCCATCTTGTATAAAATACAATTCTGTCGCCTTGTAGACACCAGCTAATGCGATTCTTCTTGCATACCAGTTAAACTATAATGGAAATTTGGAGCAGGTTATAGAATAATCTAGTAGGAAAATCTGTATTTGAAAAATTTTGTTAAAAATAATTAAAAAAATGGTTATGCAAACTGACAAGTTTACTTTTGAATGTGTTAAGTTAAAAGATTCAGATAAAATACTGGTAAAATTGCCAAAAATCACTTTCTTTTAGAAGTGACTATGTTTTTCTCCAAATCCAAGATAGCTCCACAGTTACTAACATATCAAAAATTTCAAAAGGCAGGGGGGTATCATGTTAAATGATTTTAAATTCTGCGAGAGTGTAATAATTTATGTTGTTCTAATTACAAGTGAGGTAGAAAAATTCACAAGCACTTTTTGAATCATCATCAGTTCTTTAATTTTTAATCTAGAATAATACTCACATCTACTGATCTATCTCCAGCGTAGTAGCATATATCATCGACCATAGCCAGTAAACTGGCAAGAGCATTTGGTACATTGGGAGGAAGGGACATGATGGCCAATGCCTGTGGCCACTTCGTCTTATACGGCGATATCATCTCCAACTTTTCCTTTACGGCTCTCTCCACAAACTCCCCAGGTGGCAAGGGATTCGTCTGGTTTTCGGCCATGTGCTACAAAGAACCAGCTTCAAACAACACCAAAATACCCCTCCCTTTTTTTTACCTTTTGAAGAAACTCTACGAGCTTTAAATTCGAAGACTTCTGAAAGTAATGCACCAAATCTGCACCACCTTTCGTGAACATCCCGTGCGTTACTCCGGGATAACCCATCGCTCTGGCACCGGCACTTATGGCTTCTTTCGACCACCCCAGTTCTATTACGAAGGGTAAGGCGGCCTCTAGAATTTTGTTTTTTATTTCTTCCTCGTAACGGTCTGTCGTTTTCTGGTTCGAGTTCGATCTGCACACTGTCCATATCACACAAGAATGATCTGAATTAAAGATATATACCTGGATGAATAAGAGATGTAAGTGAGGCCTCCAATAAGAAAAAATGTGGATTAGGTGGTAGGTCTCTAAATTTTAGTACTTCTGATTCTCATAACAACTTTTTTCTTTCTTTGTTTTTAAGATATAATCGATTTCTCAGAGACACTACATTTCTTCAACTCACTGTAACTCGTTTAATGTTGCAGATACAAAAAAATGTTAATAATACTCTTATTGATACATATTTTTGAACGATATCAATGAAATGTATAATATGTAGGTACTGATTTTGAGTTTATAGTTGGCTTAGGCATAGTTAAAAGCGCAGAGGAGTTATTTAGATTTTTCCTAACAAAAATATATATTTTATTGTTTTGCATTTAGCTAAATATGTCAACATAATCAGAGCGAAACACATATCTACAACATGAAACGAGTTACAGTGATTTGAAGAAATATCATGCTTTTGAAAAATCAATTATATATCAAAGAAGAGAAGACAGAAAAGTTTTCTCAACGGCAATGAAATCGCAGTAAAAAAAGTAGTACACTAAAGTTTCAATATTCTTATTTTCTATTACTATTATTACTATTATTTGGTCCCAGCATTCTATTATTATAATTGATACCTTTTCATCTCTATGGAATTTTACACAATACTTTATTCTGAATTTACATGCGAGAAATGACATGACAAATTGTTCAACAATAAATTTATTATCCCCCAATTCACAAAAAATACACAACAATTTCATTCTTTAAGTGCACGAGCATCAATAAGTTCCGTAAGCCGCCCAAGAATGCTTTCCATAACATCGAAACCTATCAACGCTGATTGCAGAGCCTTCATTTTATCACTGACTTGCATATCCGGTAGACTTTCCCCGGCGACAGTGACGGAAACTTTCGACATCTTCTGCTTCGTATCTCCCTTCGCAGTTTCGGCTTTCATATCCTGCATTTTGAGCTCGTAATGTGCCCTGGACAACATGAGACCTTTCTTGAGTGGCGCTAAGTAATTCCTTTCGAGAATTTTTATGTAATCCCAAATTTTCGTAACGTTTCTCTTGTCTCTTAACACCAAGTAACGCAAAAGATTCAAGGACGATATTATTTGATCGGCAAGTTCAATTAAATCACTCTGTTCACCTTTGTGTAAGTGACAGAAGATTTGTAGGAGGGTAAACAATTTTTGTCCCTTGAAGTAATCCGACAAGTTCTCCTCTTGAGTATTTAACGCATGGTTTAAAATGTTCTTGTAGTACGTTATGAAGAAACCTATAAGACCCGTGTGATTCACCACATTCACCAAATTATAGACGAGCAAGTATCGACCGCGTGTTTCGAAATTATTTAAGTATTGCTCAAAGATTTTCAAGGCAGTTTGACGATTCCTTTCCGTAGAATTGTAAATAACTACGTGAGCAAGCTGTTTACAAAATCTGCAGTGATTTTCAGAATCTAAAAGGAGGTAACTCAGCTCTAGCCCCTTTAATCTATCTAAGAAGGCTTGGATTAGCTTGAGCCCTTTAGATATCAGAAACTGATGGTTATTATCAAGAAGCTCCGGAATCACATGCAAATAACTATAGAAAACATACACGGGATCGTAAATTTGCGGTATTCTCTCCAAAAGCAACCCTTCTCCATATATCAAATAAAACATAACGCCTAATGCCAAATCGGGTGCCTGGCAAACAGCATTCTCTTTGTTTTCATCATAAATCTCGACAATTTTAACTGGATCTGGCAAAATTTGTATCAGATCTTCACAGATTCGTTCGGATATCCGTCTCGCTCTGCTTTTACCACTACCCACACACTCTAAATCCAGAAGGGCAAATGGCTTATCAAAAAGCTTTATCACGAACTTGCTGAGGATTAGGGAACCTTCATCCAATTCCTCAGACTTCAATTTCGGCAGAAATGACTCATAAAATGGAAGCAAACCTTCACCTATGACATACGTAATTCTATCAACTGTTGGATCAGCTTCAATAAGGTTCCGTTCATCGTTTACTAAATTAAAATGCCGTGGAAGCTTCAATTTATCCAAATAACTCTGCAAGGCATTGAAACACCACGCCAAAGAATGCTGGTGCTTAATTGGAACTCTAGATAACAATATCTGCAAGGGTTCTAACAAAGCAAAAAATGTAACGTCGTCTTTAGCTATTTCAATCTCCTCAATGAACTGTAAGATCGCCTCTTCAGGAGGGGAATTAACGGCGATACAGTTTATCAGTTCCGCACAGCACTCAAACACTTTCACATTGTTCACTTTCACGTCCTGGTTGAGATGCTTGCAAATCGCAGATATCAGCTCCCACGTCTTGTTGGTGATGTCGTTTTGATAACGGTCCTCCTTGAAAAGGCCGAGGAGTTCTTCAGTTTTGCCCTCGTTCAAATGATTTTGAACTAGCGCAGCAAGATCGGTATCCATAGTATCAATTTTCTGAAAAACGATAACTCACTAGCTTGAAGAAGTGATTGGCTGTCGAATCACTCAGTTCCACAGTTAAACACCGAAATATTTTAAGTACAAAAAAAAACTAACTAAAGCGTTTTACGGAGACCGTGCATGTTAAATCGCCCTCTTTTTATTAAATCCTAAGCAGCCAACTCATTACTTTTCTTAGCAACTCAGAAGTGGGGTTATGAATGCCTATTTTACAGAATACGTACGTTTAATACTATGTCGTAACGATGTATAAAGAGCAACGAGTGCCATAACTGAAACACACTATAATTTAAATCGTCAGCACTCCAGTTTTCCAAAAACGTCCAGTTCTTTTAGCATCATTTGATTTCACGAACGTAACCTACACACAACATACTTGAAGTTAGCTGGACACTCAGTAACTTTACGCTTTTTAGTGGAAAGTGACACCACCCTCCATTCATGAATGACACTGACAGTTAAAGTGCAATATTTGTATCAGTTTGCAAATAGATTTTCCTGCTTGCCGCAATGAAGAACTGTTGAATTTTTGCGTGCGGTAATTGATGCCTCTTAAAGAATGTCTACCAGGTCACAGCTTACGAAAGATTTGAACGGTAAGTGGCAGTGTTTCGGCTATAAAAACGCAATGTTTACGAACCTGTAAATGGGGAGTGTCAGCTGAATGAAAAATTTCGCACAGATTCCTTTAAACAATACTGTTTAGCTTGCATTAATACTTTATCGCCTTCCAGTTATAATATTTCTAGACATGTAATTTACTTGGAGTTTGCCTAACCACCACGTTTTCCAGAACTCTTAAGTGAAACGTTCTTCTAAGGAATCCCCGTGTATTACTCATTCGATTTTTAAATGTTACTATCAGTGCATGCACAATAATGAATACAATTGATGATTTTCATTTGTTTTCAGATAGTGTAAAGGCATTGCTAGGAAAACAGGTGAAAATTCTTTTCAAAAATGTTGTACGCCTGGAAACTAAGGGAGATAAGACCGAAAACAGAGTTTTGGTAAGTTCATTGTTGGTGTATCACACCTTTATATTCATTTGTTTTAAAATTAATGCTCCATTGTCATTATCACGGCCAATTGCCCGGGACTCCGAATCGGAAGTGGTTACAGAGTCGCCCATGGACAAAGTCATGTCCTTTTTGTTGCTGTTTGGATGCTTGTATTGAAAATTTTTATTTGCTTGTGCGTTTATTTGATTTGTTATAACGTAGTGGTCTTAATCGTATTATCGTATAATGTGTCAGTACGTTGGTTTATATGTTTATAATTAAGGACTTTCTTTTTTGTGTGTTGGTGCGGCTGTGACAATTTGACACATTGACAGCAAGGTCGTGACAGTGACAGAGTCGGACATATTTGATTATTGTTTAGGGTGAGGAGGTGTCTTCGTGTATTATTAGTCATTGCAAATATCCAGAAATTCTACCGTTTTGAAATTCTGAGGTTTAGCAAGCAGCATCACAATGCCAAGGGCGGAAGTAGGTACCCCAAAGTACATCGCCAACAAAATGAAGGCCAAGGGTCTTCAAAAGTTGCGGTGGTACTGCCAGATGTGCCAGAAACAATGCAGGGACGAAAATGGGTTCAAGTGCCACACGATGTCTGAATCCCATCAGCGCCAGCTGCTGCTGTTCGCTGACAACTCGAGGAAGTACATCGATGAGTTTTCGTATGAGTTTGCGAAGGGATATTTGGAAATCCTTCGTCGGCAGTTTGGCACAAAGCGAGTCAATGCGAATAGGGTCTATCAGGAGTACATATCTGATCGTAACCATCTACATATGAATGCCACAAGGTGGGTGACATTGACAGGATTTGTTAAGTGGATGGGGAGAACGGGTAAATGCATCGTAGATGAAACGGAAAAAGGTTGGTTTATCACTTACATCGATCGAGATCCTGATACGATAGCGGCACAGGAAAGGAAGGCCAAGAAAATGAAAATGGACAAAGACGATGAGGAAAAAATGTACGAGTTCATTCAGAAGCAAGTGAAGTACGGCGAACAGCACGCGGGACCTTCGAAGGAACCCGTTTACACAGAGCTTCAGAGGAAAAGCGAAGACGAAAAGCTGGCTTTGGATTTAAAACTTGAATCGGCAAAAACAAAACCCACCTCGATTGTTCCTCTGAAAAAACTTATCAAAGAAACAAGTGAAGGTTCTGTTAGTAATTTCGATACTAAGAGCAAGAAGAATGATAAGAAACGTACAGCACTTGACGAGATTATGGAAACGGAAGAAAGCAAGCGTGAGAAATCAAATCGCAAAGACTATTGGTTGACGGAAGGTATCATTGTCAAGGTCATGACGAAATCTCTAGGTGATAAGTATTACAAAGAAAAGGGTGTGATCCGCGAAGTGAAGGACAAATACACTGCCATAGTTAAGATGTTTGAAACGGGACACAAGTTAAAATTGGACCAGCAGCATTTAGAAACTGTCATACCGGCCGTGGGCAAACTTGTTAAGGTAGTGAATGGGGCATACAGAGGTGAAACTGCTACACTTCTCGCAATCAATGAGAAGAAGTTTTGTGCAGAGATTGAAATTGCGACAGGACTCTTAAAAGGACGTAAAGTTAGTAATGTGGAATATGAGGATATATGTAAATTGGATGATAGTCAATAGTTTTAGAGGATAAAGTCTAGGATATTTTGTATATTATGTTGAATAAATATTTATTTTAATGATGAGTGGATTTTTTTAATAATGCTTCCTACATTCTTATACTTTTTCAAGCTTATCTAATGCTTTAAATTCATTTTGTAATGGTTACCCTAGAATTTTATTTTAAAAATGTGACTTTGTCATAACAGTATACTACATGCCTCAATATTGAGTCATTTTGCGAATGTTATTTATACTTGTAACATCTGTAAGGTTATTCATCATAAGCACAAGCGTAATAAGAGACTATTTCTGATAAGATAGAGTCTGTTCTAAAGCGATGGGCAGATGTTTCTATTATTATTTTCTTTTAGACAGACACATCTGGCTTCATATGTATGAATTGCCTCAATTTCAAGAATATCAACTAGCAAATTCAAAAACTGTTTTTCTAATTTAAGTTCTGTTGAAAGGGGAATCTTAATCTGGAAACTGGTCCTTAAGTTCTTTTGAAGAAACAGGGCTGTGCATTTACTATCTTATTCAGAAAGATTTTTATGTGAGGTTTGGCCAAAGTTTCGGTAACAAATAGTTTTCAGTTGAGTTGGATTTAATGTAATTAATTACCTGCAGAGTGGTAAAATATTATGGATCAAACGACATTTTATTTTACCACTTCACAAAAGTGGGCATCAGCCTTAAAGTATTGTTAAACTTGAAAMTTTTATCACACTGAAACRTATTATTTTGTCAGGCTATTATTTTAAATTGTGAAATTGAAATTTCCGTTTTTAGTTATAGCTTTATTTAACTTGTCAAAATTAAAGCTTAAATTTTTTTTCAGAAAAGTCAGTTTTAACCTACTTTGATAGGATTGTTTGTGCTCTAACTGATGGCAAAATCAGCATAGCTAAGATATCTTTTTTACTTCTTCAGATATTCTTTTATCTGTTATGTTCGAATTTCGAATAACTCAGGAATGGTCAACTGTAGGTAACATAATACAGAGTGTCGTTAAACTAATGTATAAAATTCAAAACAAGAATTATTTGCAAAAATTGATTGAAAAATGAAATTTATGTTTGTTAAAAAAATTTTGGGTCATAATAAACATTAACATATTAGAGGAGATTAAATTAACAAAATTATGAATAAGAATTATACTGTATCAGACTTGAGTTTTCTGTAAAGATCAAAGATAGTAATGGTCTTCATTTCCAATCTATGGATCTGTATAAATGATTAATAAAAGGTTTGTAAAAGATTATACTACTACCTATAAAAAAAGACCAGTATATAATTAACATAATGCAACTAGTGTTACTTTGGAAGAGAAAAGAGTGTTTCAAAAAAATATTGTGTTCTAATACATTCGGGAAAAGCTTAGACCGATAGAGAAGTCTATGATTAAAAATTGTGTTCATAATGCTCATTATTAAGATAACTATAAATTTTCATTCAGTGGAAATTTAATATTATTATGCCCTGTACTTCAAGTGACTACACTGAATTCATTATTTAAACAAAACTTGACTTGTTAATTCCAGGTCTTCTCCCCATGTAGGATTTTACTCCTCACAGCAAAAGTACCGACCAGGGTAAGTACCCTCTCCCTTTGTTTAATATCACACCTAACAACTAAAACTTGAAGATCGACTGCCACTTCCACTACCTGGAAATTCAAGCGTTGGAGAGCAAAAGGGGCAACCAGTTTAGTCTTACGATAAACGACAAAGTCTACTCCTTCTTAACGGGGGACGACTCTACTTGCAGCTTAGAGGTCGACAACATGATTTCTGCGTTGAACAATGCGATTCGTAACATTTTTCCGACGATACCTCTTCAGTATATCATAAGAAAGGTTGTGGGGAGGGTGATTTTGGGGACGTGCATTGATCTGGGGTTGTTGTAGATTGACGTGATACCTCATAGTCGACTTCAGCAGCTTAGGGATATGGAGGCTGTGGCTAGTAGTAGGAGGGAAGTGGGGCCTTGTGGGGGTTTCTCCACCCAGTACGCCTGCATGTGTGATTACCATAATATGCCATATAGGGACGAGGTGGCTTGGGATGTCGATAATATTTACGTGTCGTTGAATACTAGGGAGCTTTGCCTTAAAGACTTCGATCATCTGGATCAAAAGTAATAAGAAATGATTGGGGGTGTTGGAAAAGCGTCCACAACAAGAATAAATAAGTTTAGTTCCTGAATTATTATAAAATGGTACTGCGAATGAAAGATAAAATTTACAGACATTTTCCTAAAATGAAGATATTCAAGAATCACCCTGTATCTCTGATAGATATTCTATTGTAATCAAACTATGATAATGAAAAAACTCTAACCACAGTGATTAGTAGATTGAAGGAAATCTTGCATGTCTAGGTCTAAATGATTGTGGTTAGGGTTTTTTCATTATATCATTTTTTTAAAATTGAGAATAATTGTCTTCTTTTTGTGTACGTTTTTTCTACCCAACGAATCCGTCACTTGAGAAGCCTTCGGACTCAACATCTGCCCCTTTCAGAGACCTAGTTCCGATAATAAGTGCTTTAGAATACAACACATGGTTTACGAAGTTACGGGCGAACCACGTTCGCCTCTCACATGACAACATCGAAAGGATACTCCACGTGATGCGGAAATCGCTCAACTTGGAGGAACTCTACCTCGATAACTTAGGTTTAAAGGCTGATTTCGTTAACAAGCTATCGAACGTGATCAAATCGAATCCAGCTACTGCCTTGCACACTCTGGACCTCTCCAACAACATGATAGAGGATAAAGGTTTTTTTTGATTGAAATCTGCATGGGTGTGGAAGGTGAACTGATTTTTTTAGGTGCTAATTATCTGGCTGGGTGCATATCTAAATTAAATAAGGGTTTGGTGCATTTAAACTTGTCCCATTGTGGGTTGACATCGAAAGGAGTGAATCAGTTGGCTCAAGCTTTATTGACGAACAATAGTATGTTTACAACGTTGAACTACCTCAATTTAAGCGGAAATAATCTTAAGGATGATATTAGTGTATGTTACCAATGTTTTAAGTTGTCTTTTTTTTGTAATTCTTCTCTTTTTACAGCATTTGCATAATTTTCTAGGCCATCCCAATGCTCTAAGTCACATAGATATATCATCTACTGATGTAATCTTAGAAAACGTGAGTTCATTCAAAAACTTCTTGCATCTTCTAACCATGAACTTTTCTAGTTGTTTGGTGCTCTAGTACGTGGTTGCACCACAAATTTAGTACATTTAAATATATCTAGGAACCCATTTAGTGCTAAAAAAAGCAAAGAGGCCCCAATATCTTTCAAGCAGTTCTTCAGCACGACACTGAATCTTAAATATCTCAATATATCGAACTGCAAGTTGCCTCAAGAGGCCTTGAAGTAAGTTTAAAACACACCATAAAACGATAGGTTAGATTCTGGATGCTTTTAGGAATCTGCTGCTTGGTCTGGCCTGCAATGAATTCACCAAAGATATGAGCCTAGATTTGAGCAACAACGGTCTGGGCAGTCAGGGAGCTCACGTTTTGGAGTCTTGTGTTCATGGTGTGAGGTGTATTTCTAGTCTGGACATTTCTGACAACAGTAAGTCGACAATAATTAACATGGCTTCTTTATTGATGTAGAGTCACAAGAGAAATATTTATTATAGATATGGACGTGGACTTGGCGAACGTGGTACTAGCCATAAGCAAAAACAAATCCCTCAAACACCTGAGCATGGGTAGAAACATGCTGAACATGAAACAGAAACACATCGCCACCATCATGGATGCTGTGGTCCAGATCCTCCAAGATGATGAGTGTCTCTTGCAGTCTTTGATAATTCCAGACTGTCGTCTCAAAGGCGACTTGCACAATCTCCTCAATGCTCTCGGTGATAATAAATGCTTAGAAACAATCGACATTAGTGGCAATTTAATAGGTGACTCCGGTGCTAGATTATTGGCCAAAGCTTTACAGATAAACACTAAGTTAAAGACGATTATTTACGATAGGAACAACATAACGTTGCAAGGATACCATGACATAGCGTATGCCTTGGAAAGTAACAGAACCGTGCAATACATGCCGTTCCCTTTGTACGACGTAATGCCCTGCATGAAAGCATCAGCGGAACGTACAGATTTAATCATGAGAAAGATCCAGGACTTGCTGAACAGGAACATCGCACTGAAAACATACTCCAACAAGCCTTTCGCTCTTCAGGCTGGATTCCTGCTGACTTCGAAGCAGCAGGCTGTCGATAGATTGGCGGTACAAACTCAAGATGCCATCAACAACGTCGCGGCCGACTCGATATCCTTGAATAACGATATCAACCATGCCACTGGGGTTCTGCAGGATGCGGAGAACTCGAAGCAGCTATTGGTCAGGTTGCAAGAAATAGCACAGCATCGAGAAGATGGACATCCCGTTGAGGCCAAGATGCATCAGGCCGGTTGTGATATTCATAATTCGATCTGTGATTATTTGCAGGTAAGTCACTATCATTTTTTCTTCCAGGTACAAAGGATTGGTTCAGAATAAGCAAGGCTTAAGCATAAAAGTCACTATGCCTCACCTTTTTTTTAATTATGAAGACTAGGGTTATTTATGTTGTCTCCTGGCTTAATTTTGACCTTGAATTCTTAAAAAGTTTCTTTTAGGTAAAAATGTCCAAATGGGACTGTCTTTAAGAATGAGATATATTTGGGATTGTTAATAATAGTTTTCGTTATTGAACTTTCTCTCTTTGATTTAGCTGATCATGACATCTTCAAGTTAACAAAACAGATTAAAACTATGAAAGTCATACAGTGTAGTGTTAAAAAGCTATGTGAAAAAAATATATTTCAAGCACAATCCCAAGGATATTTTATACCATACTCTGTCCATTAAGTCGTTTTTAGTGGTCACATGAGTTCTGTACACTTGATCATCATTTATATAACCCCAAACAAAATAATCTGGGGGTGATAAATCAGGAGATCACCAAACATTTCTTCTTTCTTATTCAATTTCTACAAGTTGTTTTTGAACATATCCGAATATTTCTGAAAAATCCAGGAAAAACCATATCTGATGATTGAATGTTGCATATAATGCTCACTTTTTTCGCTAACGTTAATGTATTGGCACAGGGGGATATAGAATTCTATCCCTTCCAGTACAAAGGGTTGGTTTTGACTATACAAGGGCTGTATTTTCTCAACACATTTAGATTAAAACATATTTGACTATTGAAATTTGAGCAGTCTTACTCATTTCTTTACAAAATCATCAAACCAATTGAAGCATTTGTTATATTGTGATACAAGCTGCAAGGATTGATCTCCTGTTTGATACTGATGCGGCAAAGCATGGATTTTTGTATTCATAATGCTAAAATATCCTATTAGTGTCACTGCTAGAAACTTGAAACCGGTTTAATAACTTGCTGCATACCCCATTTCAATAAAAGAATTTACAGTCCATTATAAGATCCAGGACAATAAGTAAAAGAATGCTTGGACAATAATACAGACCAGAAACAATTTTCTTTAAAACAGATATGACGAGTTTTTAAATAATTCAGGGTGAGACTAGAAAGCCACTTGAAGAGATACTCCTTTACTTCAATAAAAATAGCTGGTGATTCACATCAAATGTTCATAACAAAAATCTTTTCCGTGTAAACTAGAAAGGCAGATCTCAAACATAAGTGAATACAATCTGGGTTAGAAGAATTAATTGCTTCATTAAATATATCTTTATTGAAGATTACATTATTTCAAGCATTGATTATTTATATTCTGTATTCAAAGATTTCAAGTTACCTAGTATTTTGCATAGAAGTTGAACATTAAAATTGTCTTTCAGAATACCACAGAGAAAATGCTGAAAGTATGCAAAGAACAATGTCCGTACGTTTTACGTGACAGTACAGTCGTCCAAGAAATCAAAAAGGAGTGCAAAAACAAGAAACAAGTCCCACTAGAATTTGTAACAACCTGCATCAAACAGCAAGCCGGTATAGACATCATGCATAGAATATGGTACATCCATTCCATCCGTCTTTGTATCTTTTACTATTCTGATCTTTTACAGTGAACAAAATTTATCAATAGCTTCACAAATAGCGGAGCAAGTAACGGATGAAGTTTACGAAGCCTTAATGCGGAGTTATAAGATTCTAGTAGGTGACGCCACGGCCATAAGGATTGATTCGCCACAGAGAAGATCAAGACTGAGTAGTTCAGATAGTTCCAAGCACGGTGCCAGTGATATTTCCATAACAGACAGTAGTCATCAATCCGATCATTCTCCATTGGTGAGTAGCATTCATATTTGTTAAGTATTCACAATAATCATCTTCCTTTACATGCAGAAGTTGGAATATTTAAATCTTGTAAGTAAGAAGTTTGTGTGGTTGTGCAGGTTTATCCTTGGTGTTATTATTTACAAGCATAATTTGTTTAGGCCACTCCCCACTTGTCAATTAAAAGGAAGAGCCTCCATGGTAGGAAGCTTCGTCCAAAATCCGTGGTGGATAGTGTAGAAGGTCTCTCAGCTGATGACATACCGAGCCTTCTTCCTTCTAACACTAGAAATTCTGAAGAAGAAGATTCAGTTACTGAACTTCCAAATGCCACACACCAATTACAGCATCTAGTCAAAGGCAAACTATTCTATTTATAAATCAACAAGATATTAATTGTTTCTTTTATAGGTCGTCCAAGAAGAACGAAAACCAGAGCACCAACCAGGCCTCTCATCAGACCTGCCGATGTAACCGATGCGGTATCCCACGATCTGGGAGAGGGTTTGGATACTTTCTTCAGGCCGGGATCGGTAACTCCCACTTCTGATGATTGCAGCTCTTTCCAGGCAGAAGGAAGCCCGAATCATGATTTTGCATCTCCGAATTTGAGCGAGGGGAGGAAGACTCCGAAACCAAACAGGGCGTCACCTTTACTGAAAGGTTTGATGAATCCAACGCCTAGGTCCAGATCGAGCGACAACCTCGAGAAATATTCCCCTTCGAGTTCGAGGAAAGCTTCTGGGGATGCCTCACCGCTAACCAGAAGACTCACAGGAGATGGTTTGATACCTAAAGATAAAACTGCATCCAGCGGAACTATGGATTCTTCTTCCTCGAGCACACTTTCGAATAAACCGGACGATGCTGAGTCTCTGAGCCAGTTAAAATTAAAATCGACGCCTGTGATTGCCCCCAAGCAAAGACCATGGTCGATGGTGACCTCAGAGGCGAAGACAGGGGATTTGTTGAGCGACGGGACTTCCCCTGTGAATTCTAGTGGAAATACGCCAGATTCTGCAGATGCCTTAGAGAGTCCTGAATCTTCATCGATAGATAGGAGAATTACGAAGGAAGTTAAGCTAAAAAGAGGAGGTATGTGTGTTGTGCAACATTTTTTATATTTTTGTTTGTTTTTATTTTATTTTTTTCTGTTCTGTAAAGGTATCTTGCAGAATTATTTTCCTGATCGCAGTGACTTGAAGTTTCTCAGAAACAAGGTACTTTTTATTTTTTCCCCCCATATTTCTTGTGTTATGTTTTGTGTTTTAATTCGATTTCTTCACAGCTGAGAACATCTAGTAAAAGCAGTGACTCGGCCCCTAGCAGCGGTGCGGATCGTGACAGTAACTATAACTGTCAAGAGGCAGAAGATGCGCATTTAACTAGATAGATTTATCTAAAGAAGACATAGTTTAGGCTTGCCTTAGCAAGGTGTTTAAGGCCAGTTTGTGAATGGTACTTCCTCATTCCTTTTCCGTGGCCATTTTTTGCCATAGCACTGCCAGTTTTAAAGGATTAATTTGCTGTATCGGCATTTTAATTTTTGACAGTGGCAGTTCAGTATTTTCTAGACTGTTAGGCTTCAACTGATTTTTTTTAAATAAGTTAGGGACCATTCTGCAATTGTTTGCATTTGATCTTCGTTTCATGTGATATTATGAGAAGATCTCAAGGTTCTCAAAATTTTTGTTTGTGATAATTAATGACCGAAAATTACGCAGTTGGAATTTGTATAGGTAATTGCTTTAAGTACTGTCCAATGTTTTTATTCGCTTTTTAGTAATTTTTTTTTGACATGCGATTTTATCTTTTATATATTATGTGTAGCATGTAAAACTACTTCCATCTTGTGTAACTGATCATTTTATACATATAATAAAGTATCTTATCATTCTGTGTTGTTGCTTAGTTGCTTTTATCTTTAAGGATCCAGCAGCTGATTGAATAGGTAAGTGATTTGCAACACTATACAGGGTATAAATAAATAAGCGCAAAAAAAAGTAGTATTATCTTTGTCATGGTTTTAAAAACTATTGGACTTCATGTTTAATAACTTCCAGACTCTTAAATCCAAAGAAATCGTAACTTGATCTCGTTTACTTTACTTCCCCTGAAGGTGACAGCTTAGCTAAGAAATCCATTTTTAGTTTTTCTGAATTACTGTGTGAAGGGTTTTTTATACCGTCACAACAAATTTTTTGATATACAAATCACTTTTTTGCTATTTTTTGGTATTGTTGATGTCCAGTATGAAGTAATAATAAAGCCAAATTAATAAAAAGCAACTGAAAAAAAGCGTTTAAGAACGCCAAATTTTCATCACAAGTCAATTATCTCAAATCCCTTTAAATCTTTAGCTATCTGTTTTTATGCCATATTTTTATCGATACTCTGTATATCATTTAGTGTCATGGTAACATTTTTGTAATTGCTCTTAATTGATGTTAGTAAAATTATTACAATTACTGTGATTGTTTTTCAAACTTTCTTATTATTATTGTATTCTAATGAAGAAACGGCAATATAGTTTTCATTTGTTCTCTTGCTTATGGCTTAGAAGCGCCTAAAAAATATGCTGAAAGCTGAAATGTATCCTCAACACACGGCCTAGGCATTTTCATAATATGTTACTTGGACAGTAACTAGTATATTTGAAAAAGGAAAATACTATTGAGGCCCCCAATGTAAAGTTGCAACACCTGCATTGGATGAATCAGTACAAATTTTAATCAACGGGCAACTGAACATTAGTACCTACTAGAAAAATTGATTTGCAGTTATAACGTAAATTTATCTATTGCTTGTTTTACAAATAGTCCCTTGTTGTAGTTAGAAAGATACATACTGGGTATCATAGGCCTAAGGAACTTTAATAACAACATTTAACACTAACTAACTGTTCTAGAACTTCGTGATGACATACCAAAGCAGAAAAACACCTAAGCTTCACATATTTGGTATGAAAAACAAAAACCATTATACCTTCTAATACAATCATTTCAGCAATAGTACACCTTGTGTAGCTTATCCAGCTTACCACGTATACTAAACACCATCAAGTTGGAGTCTACTTTCTGCATAACAATCACTTACGATGCAAATACTGTTCTCGATTGCCGTTAAATCAAAATTCAAAGCAAAAGTGAGGTTAAGTGTGCCAATAATAAACTGACGTTACGGGTTACGGAATGACAATCCGTGGAGTGGGCGGAGTTAGGAGAAAAACAAGAATGAAACAACGTTATCGTACATGTGCTTCGCTCTGATTGGTCCAAACGGGGAATGTCTAGACGACCTTGGGTTTCCCGGAATTTCGTAGTAAATTCGTAGTAGGGGATTCCACGCGTAGTAAAATTTAAAGGGACAATGCGGCCCATTGATAACGCGCGTTAGGGCGATTCTTGAAGGATTCCGTTTGCGAAAATAGGAAATAGGGGATGGTTATGGGTACAATTAAGCATGATTGGTAAAATTAATTAGATTTTCATATTATTATAAAGGGTGTTGCAATTAAGAGCGAAGTAGGTAATTGTATTGTATCTTCGGTTTGCTTTGAATTAGATGCTGGCGAAAAAAAATTGTAAAAGGAAATGGGGTAAGCTGAAGTCATATAAACTTTCACTGAATTCCTCAAACCCGAATGCATCTCAAGTGACATTTTTTTTGTCAAAAGTTTTGTAAAACATCTGTTTTGCCGCGTGGCTATTCTGCTAGAGGGCGCAATTCTAGGATGTTGTATATTTTTTAATCATACAGGTTTTCTGCCCTAGGGGTAGGAAAAGTAGAATTTAATTTAATGGATAGTCTGACTCATTCTAAATAAAAATGGCTTCAAGTTAATGATTTATGAGTAAATAATTAATTTAAAATCATTTACATGAGATGATTAGAATAGGCTAGAAAAATCGAACTTTCACGCATATAAAGAATGTTGGTTTTGTTTGTTGGATATATACATTAACAACATTGTGTTATTGTTTCTGTCGATCTAACCTTTTTTGAGAGATATCGAACTCCAAATAGAAATTTTTATTATGAACATAAGTGCGTCGTTTGAATTGTTAAACAATAGAATATTATCCAATAAACATTTGAATATGCATGAACTGCAATAATTATTATTGTGCTACTAATCCTTTTCACTTTTGTTTTGATAAAAATGCCAAATGAATCTATTGTTATAAAACTCAAACACGGCAAGGTTTCCTAGGCAAATATTTTAACCTAGACCTGTCTATAATACGTCCTTGCAGGTGATAATGCAAGGCTGTTTCGATAAAACAATTAGTTGACGGTCATTGACAATACACTTAAATGATGTTTCAATTGTGTCTGATTGCCTGCTATCATAATACGTTGCTTTACTTGTCCATACATTGTAATGCATCATTGTTTTGTGTTTGCAGTTGTATATACTTATCGATTGCATTCGATAAGAATCTGAATTAAAATCTAAATTTCTTGGAAATGCATTTTATTGGGTCGGTAACTGATGTTTGTTACAACGCCTTATTTAACTCTCTGTATTTAAGGAAATAATACCTAATAGGACTTAGATGACCTTCATGCGTTTTCGCAGTTTATTCCGATAAAAATGTGTCACTGTGTCATTGTCAAAATGGTAATTAAGAGGGGTTGGCGAGCACTTATCTTTAAGTCAAACAAGCACGAGACGTAAAAATCGTTTTATTTACGTACATCATATGAGCACTAAATACAGGGTGTTTCGAAAGTGATCTAAAATTTTGTTTGCAATTCACGATTCAATTGACTAAGTTCCTATAAACGTGTATGATAAGTTTGGTCACCACATATTTTTCTAGGAAATTAAGATACTTATCACTGTTCAGTCGTTAAGGAAATAATGTGGTTATTCCTAATGCCATGCCTTGAGAAGTTGGCTCCATTAGTTTTTAACGGAGTAGCAGCAAAATTGGGATTGTCCGCAATTTTTTAGAATACGCTAAACTGTATTGTAACTAAGATTTACTTGTCGAGCAATTGTTCCAGTGCTTATTTCTATCGTTTTAGTAATAACACAAAAATTGTCAAAATTCTAAATGCTATTTAGAATAAACATGTTCTCTTTTTATTAGTTTCGAGTACCATTGCTGTCACCATTTATTTTCATGTTTATTGTAAAGAAATATGTATCCAATATCTCAATAACGGCATAACTTATCACGTATATTTATAGTATTATAACATTTTTGCAGATTACTTTGGAAACATCCTGTGTATATACTACTTGTTTCAAAACTCAAGTCTTCGACGTAATTTCATGTTGTTGTATCATTCAAAGTAAACGTTTAACAGCTGCAAGTCTGATGCACTCGTTTTGGTCGATTACTACCCTAAAGATCGATTTTTGCGCTTCATGATGATTCCTGCAATAGCTTATGGTTTCAAAATCATTTAGAGATATTATATCCGGTATCTGATCTAATGGGTAAATCGCAGTACTTTAACCACCCCCGAACACCAGACGTTGCGCCGGTTCACTTTTTCTCACACGGGTACCTTTACAGCTAACATTTACCGAATATCGCTTATTGACAACACATTAATTACAAAATTATCGTGACCAAACGGCTGAAAAGTTATGACATTTGTTTCTGAAACTGACTGCTCAAATATACCGCCAGTTTTGGTGGTGTAAAACTATTGTACGATATATTTTTATTTCGAGCGCAACAAAAACGCCCGTTTTTTACCCTGGTGAGCCTCGAGTTGCTGCGCCAGTAGTTTTTGCCCGTGCAAACAAAAAAAACTGTTGTTTGAACTGCGTGCTTAAAACTGAGTTTTTAAAGGCAGTAGTGGACGTGTTGTCGTGATGAGGTGGTGTGGTTTTGAGTGTTTTGTGTTTAAACTATGGATTTTTCAGGTTTGCATTTTGGGCCAAGCACTGTAAGTGTCTAAACATAATCTGTCTTAGCTAAGAAGGTTCATGTTAGTTAAATTCAAGTGGTTTTAAGTCTTTATTTATACAACTGAAATAAAACGACATGAATGCATATCATCTTCAGAAACAGAGCATTTCAGTTCATYTGAATAAACCATTTTATTAAATGCATGTCTATGCTGTGCTGTCTGCACCGCAACCAACTGCAGATAGATCTATTTAGCTATCATTATAGCTCATCAGTGCATTTTATGACTAATTCTGTTAGTAATACCGTCTGATTGTATTTGTACGCAGTCTTAGTCAATTATCGGCTGTAGTTGAGATTTCTAAGAATTGAACAGTCAATTTTTATACTGGACGTGGATCAATATACCATACGTTGACTTTATAAAACCCAGTTCCGTTTCAGTTATCAGTTATTGTTTAAAGTGCATTCTATATTAAAAATAGTCTTAAAACTTAGGATTACATCGTCTTTTATCGCGGTAACGGATAAAACTACATTATTCGGGAATATAACAAAGACCATACATTTATATTTACATAAGAGTTTTAATTAAATAAATGACCTTGTTCAACATTTCGCGATATCGATGGATTTAATACTTACTGGTTGCATGGGTTGTTATTTTGGAAAGAATATAGTGTGTAAATTTAAAAGGCAAATTCTACTATGCATGTATGCACGTATTGTTAAACGTTTTGGTACAATTAATGCAAATTGTATAACAATACCGCCCATTAGAGCTTAGTGAAGATGCAGGTACATACATACCTTACAATAAGATAGCTTCAAGATAGGTATCTTTGTAGTACTCATTTTTCGTATGGCCCAATAAACATTGCGGATTATTGGCGAATAAAAATTAGTAAATAATTAATCAGCAAACACATTCCTGCAACATTCTTCTAGTACAAGGAATTTCCATAGCAAGTCGCCAAGTCAAGTAAAAGCACAGCTGTACCTAGCTGCACCCCCAAATAACATACTAGTTATAGGTGTACCTCTACGAACTACAATCAGTTAAATTGTTTTTCACACATTCATTCACCGATCATCAAAATTCTAAAGTAGTTTCAGTAAACACACAGACTTCAAATTTTGCATTCAGTTAGTGAAACATCGCGAAATTTCAGTACTGTTTCCTAAAATTCAGGTTTTCTGATCGCTGAATATCGTCCACACTCAAAAATCGTTACATCAAAGGCAACAGAAGCAGGTAGTGGGCTTTAAGAAAAGACGTAGATGACGTACAAGAATATTACCCGAAAGGTAGTCAAGAAGTGAGCTCTCATAAACAACATAAATTGTACAAAAAAGTAAGGCTCGCAACGTAGTCATTCTGCAGAAAAAAGTTCTGAGATCTCATTTAAAAACAAGTCAGTTATTTATGTATCTGTGGACGCACTTATTCAACAACTGTGTTATAAAGCGCGTCCGAAAGTATAACATGTATATTTTTAAAAAGTTTACCTCCTTGTAGTCAGAAATTAGTTAATATTTAACATTTTTCATTGCAGGAGCACTTACATAAGACGGTGCTTGGTCTGGGTAAGTTTTTCGTTATTGTTTTGTCCATTTTCATAAGATATAACGTGGACTTGGTATAGGGAGATATAATGAAAGAAATGAATTGATTTTTATTTTTTCGGTTGTTTCATTGTTTGTGCTGTGTTTTAAAGTAACACGATGAGATCAAGATCAAGGTAAGTGTATCTATCAAGATGTGGAACAAATTTTATTTTACCTTTTTTTTAGGATCTCAAGAAAGAAGCTTAAGTAAAGTGACTACAAACAATTCTTAAATTGAGGTGAGTGCTCATCATAAGCAAACAATAGTAAATTCCAAAAAATTGTACGAATGTTTTTTTTGCATATTATACAGTTGCTTCGGTGTCTTTTCAATATTTGTTACTAAGTAGCAGTCACAGTTTTCGCAATGAACCTTTCAAATTTGCTGTATATGTTTACGTAAAAGTCTTTAACATTGATTCTTTTTTATAAAGAGTAGTTTTGTCCAGCGAAAAAATTGTTTGAAAATGTACTAGTCAGGTTTAATTCCAAATCATACTTTACCAACGCACTGGCTCTGTTATCACAATGAAAACAATGGCGACCTTAAATATGAACAAGGTTGTCTAGGTAAGTTATCTACCCTTGAGGTCTGCAGCAAAGTGGGAAAAATCCCTCCTACACTGTACGATGGGTATAAAAACAAATGATCAGCCTCACAAATCATGCACTAATTAGCTTAGTTCTCATCAAGTAGCATTAGTGCATCAACACACCCACACATCTAAATTTCCTAATCCAAAGAATCAACAATGAACAGTATACAATCGTTTTTCTTCAAAAATTTAGTTTTATCTTCGTTTTTAATTAGTGCACACGCCATGCATAATTGTGAGTATTGCCAACGCTAAAACTATGTTAAGGTTGCAGCTGCATACTGGTTGTGCACTTGTGATAAACGTTATGCTCTTGATTCTTTTCAGTCGCGGATATTGAGTGCGGCAAAACTGCGCAAACGAAGACAGGAAAAGTCGTGGGTGGACAAAATGCTGGTAGAAGTGAATTTCCTTGGCTGGTTTCCATCACCAGAAGAGGTGGTCACTTCTGTGGCGGCACGGTTTTGACCTCTAGGCATATTATGACCGCTGGACATTGCTTGTGCAGGTAAGTTGCAAATTAGCCATCTTTGTCACGCAAATTTATTGAAGTGTTTTCTTTTTTGGTTATTTCCATCCATTTAAATCTGTAATTTTTCACGAAATGGATTAGCCAGTCTGATCTGAGTTGTTTTTAATCCTTTTAGTTCTGTCTTGGGTAATTTTAACACTCCATATTTTACCAGCGGCTCATGTGATATCCGCAGTACTATCCTTAATAATTTCCAACTTTTCACAGGGCAACGGTATTTATAATTATTAAGATCGGACTGTAGTTTTGTATTCTAATGTTGTTTCTGTTTCACATTTTTTTGAAGATTATATATATAATCAGTTTCCTTTTATACCCGTAGGGTGTAAAGGTATGCAGTGTCTCTCACTCGTTTATTGTCTTTTGTACTATTTTCTTCTACTTAGTCCTGTCTTTTGCTATTCTTCTAGCTTCGTCCCAGGTGAGGTTTCTCTTCCTCAAGGTCTCGGCCACTGTCATGTTCCATGTCTTCTGCGGTCTTCCTCTTCTTTTCTTTCCTTGTACTTTTGCCTCCCACACTAGTTTTGCTGGTCTTTCCTCGTTCATTCTCACCAAGTGCCCGAACCACTTTAATTTATTCTCTTCAATAGTTTGTTTAATCGACTCTATTTCTAGTTCTTCTCTGATTCTGTCGTTTCTTATTCTGTCCATTCTAGTCACCCCTTTAACAAGTCTCAAGTATTTCATCTCTGTTGCCTGCAGTCTACTTAAAAGTCTATCACTTAACACCCAACTTTCACTACCATATGTCAATATTGGTCTATAAATGGTCTTGTATACCCTCATTTTTGTCTTCTCACTTATTTCCTTTTTACTTATTAACGCCCTGTTTAGTGAGTGATACACCTTTATTGCACTAGTGATTCTTTCACTTGTTTCTTCATCCATACTTCCATTGCTTTTTATTGTAACTCCTAGGTACTTATAACTTTTAACATGTTCTATTTGTTTCCCATTTATTGTTATGTCTATCTCTTTGTCCTTCTTTCCTATGACCATTGTTTTAGTCTTGCTCGTATTTGTTAACATTTTACGTTTTGTTAGTTCATTCTCCCACAACTCTACAATTTTCTTGTAACTTTTCTTTATTTTTTGCATAGATCATCAGGTCATCTGCGCATTCTGCTAGCTTTATCACCTTTAATTTTCTATACCCTAATTTGACTTCGTTAGCCTTGTTGTGTAGTTCCCACAAATATATCGTCCATTACCATGATAAACAGTGTTGGGCTTAACACCCCCCCTTGCCTTAATCCATCCACTACTTGAAAATCCTGTGATTCCATGTTGCTTGTTCTGACATAATTTTTTGTGTTGCTGTATAAACTCTCTATGCTTTTCTGAGCTTATTATTTATACCTCTTTTCTTCATACTTTCCCAGACCACTTTTCTAGGGATGTTATCAAATGCTTTCTCTAAGTCCAGGAATGCTAAAGAGATTCCTTTTTCTTTGCCTATATTTTCCGCCATTTGTTTAATCGTAAATATATGGTCCTGTGTGCTTCGCCCTCTTTTGAAGATTATGTCTTCAAACCATTGAAGGTTGCTGTTTTTTTCAGCGGCACCGGCAGTGACATCCTTCATCCATCAAGCATAAAAATAACCATCGGACAACATGATCTTACCCAGTCTCCCTCAGAAGCTTACGAAGTATCAGTGGAATCTATAACAGTTCATCCAGAATACGTTTGTAACAAACCGAGGAATGACATTGCCATCATCCACGTCAATAGTGAGATCTCGTGGTCCGAACTGGTGACTCCAGCTTGCTTACCTACTTCTTTCGGAGAAAACGGATACGATAGGTTCGACAATAAGCTAGCCACCGTCGCTGGTTGGGGATGGACCAACGAAAATAGTCATAAAGGTAACCGAAAAAGCACTAGTCAGTTATTTACCGGTGCACAATTGACCAGTTCTGGTTAATTAAAAAATTACATTTTGGGATTATCTTCAGTTACTCACTTACCACAATTTGCCAGTTATTATGTCTTTAGATTTTGATTTCGATTTTTAGTGTCTGTCAGTACCCACCAATTTGTACAACTATATGACATACTGGGGCTATAGCCGCTAAGTATATAAAAGGCCACTCTCATTTAAAAATCCCTTACAAGATCTAGCAAAAGTAAACTACGACACAAAGCTTACCTCTTACTTGCAAGGTTACTCCATACTAAGCAACTAGTTTCAGAATTGGCAGTTTTTCAAATAGTTTTGAGCACTTTTCTTTAATTATAGATAAACTAAATATCTAATAGAAGAAACACAGGTGAAATTTAATTTACCAGAATATTTGTTAGCGTAACTAGGAGTTAGGAGTAACTAGATTTATGAAATGATACATACAAAACATCGTCGTAAGGTCAATTATAAATAGGGACATTAAAAAATACTTTGCCAACAAGATAAGACGAATCAATCATACCATTAAAATCAAAAGTCCTCGTTTTCAAACCACTTAACAGTTTTCTACTTTTGTCAATAATAAAATCGTAGTGAATATGGAAAGACAATTTACCATCTAAAAATATTCCCAAATCTGGTACAACATCCATAATGGCTAGAGATTTATTCTTCAGTAAGTAAAGGGGGATAGAAAGAGACACTTTTTACTAAAACATAATACTTGACATTTTTCCACATATCATTAAGATTGCACCAATTCTCAATTTTCAGTATATCAGATAGTAGAGTAGCAATATCACCAACAGTTTAAATATTTGGTACAATTTTAAATCGTCGGCATATAACAAGCAAACTGATGACATATCAGAACAATCATTTACAAAAATATTAAATAAAATATATAGAATCCTGTGACACCCCAGATGTTACAAAATAATGCGATGACCTTTTATACAAACTCTTTCAGTGCGATTATTAATATAACTAAGTAAAATAAAAATGAAGCCGACCAGCAAAATAATATCAAAATCATTATTAATACCAGCAAGATAACAATCTTTTAACTTACTTCTGAGACCGTACACATTTTGATAGAAAACACTTATGTTGATTTCATTTTTTTTCACTTCTGTTAAAGTCACAGGGTTTTCTTTGGAAAATTTTCGTTATTAACAGTAACCTTAGATGGACCGACAGGCTCTTTACGGCGCGTAGGATAATGGAACCAGCAGGTTACAAGAAGCATCAAAAATAATACTAAATTAGTGTGTGTTCTCCTCTGCAAAATTTGCGGCCATGGTATTATTTTTTGCAATTAAGAAATGTGTAGATTCTCTAATGCCTTATATTCACCTYACTTTTGAACGATTGTAACATTTGAATTTGCAAAGGTTCAGCTTTTTCCGTCATTGATTGACAAGAAAGGTATCCACTTTTGGATTACGGTTGGTGGGGTTAGATGGTCGTAGGTAGCCTTAGGAATGCTATTGTTACAGCAGATTTCTAATTAAATAATTAAAATTAATTACATTTTTATAACAAATCACCTAAATTATCGTTTTTTTTTTCAAATGCAGGAATTTATTAATGACCAAAATTTAAAATTGCAATCATGCTGATGCATGACGCAATTATCTTGTCAAGTGATACTACTATAGATGTTGCGTGTTCCGCAAACCACCACATCTCATAATAACACACCGTAGGTGGACGCGCCAAAGTTCTTCAAAAGGCAAAAGTGAACGTAATCGAGAACGATAAATGCCGTGAGTGGTACAGGTCCCAAGGAAAGAAGACAAAAATCCAAGACACTCAAATCTGCGCTGGGCATGAACAGGGAGGCGTCGACTCCTGCTGGGTAATGTTCTCCTACGTCTTTATATCGTCTTTTTACGCAATGTCTTCGGCAATTAGACGTACAGGAATTACTGAGGTTTATTGTTTCATCGTAGGCCGACAGTGGAGGTCCCCTTATGGTAGCTACCGGCTCCAAGGATAAGATGATGGTTGTGGGTGTCGTTTCAACCGGTATCGGCTGCGCTAGGCCCTATCTTCCGGGGCTGTACACTAGAGTGTCGGAGTATATTCCTTGGATACAATCTGTGGTACAGGCAGCTTAAAAATGCGATTTTTTTGCTGGCCGATTGGATTTTGAAACAATGCAAGGTATTGTATTTCTAGTCATGAGGATACCAAATCTGTTTAAGGTTATTTACTTATATTAAGTACACATGCTCTTGTGTTCTGTGAAATGCTTCAATAAAGATTACTTGAAACGATGTGTTCTTTTACGAAAATTATTTATGAAAATCGGTTTTTTTTTGGTGAAGCCGTTCTCGATCTTTATCACTAACTGAACCGATGTTTTTCCGAAAGAAGCTCAAATATGAGTGCAAAGAGTCGGTTGTAATGTTATATTGATTTCTCATGGAATTTTTCGTGACGTCCATACCTTTTTCTGTAGATTTTRGACTGGGTAGAAATGAGAGATAATTAAGTGAGTTATTTACAACCATTAATTTGGCATTATTTGGCAGAGCCATGGATATTATATTTTGCCGCTCTTTTCATACCTTAATAAAATATAGTGATAAAATAGAAAGAAGGAATATGATTTAGGATTTAATTACCAGGTGTTATAAGAACAGGACACTATATGTATAATAATAAAGGACAATTTTCTTAAAAATAAAGAAAAAACAGAAATGTAACGAACAATATCTCATTTTTTAAGATATTACCTGTTACAGAAGTGTCTTTCCTAATGTATTTATTTTTTGGTAAATGCATTATCAATCAAATTCCATCAAAATTAAATACAGTAAGTTAGGGATAGTAGGTATATACAAGATGTTTCACGAACGATAATGCCCTGACGAAATTAAAAATGCAACGCAAAATACATTCTCGTAGCCAATAAGGTTATTTTACATAATGGTATTACTTTAAAAATAAATTAGTAATCCATGACGGCTATGCGCTATGGTTCCTGTCACTGTATTTGTTAAAAATCAAAATGTATTCAAATGATGAAAATACAGATTGGATTCTGATTTATGGTGAATGCAGGAAAAATGCTTTCACTGCTGCCCATTTATACAGACAACGTTTTCCAAATAGAAGAGCTCCTGCCTATACAATTTTCAAGAGACTTGAATTAACTTTAAGGACAAACTGGCAACCACTGAAAAAGTCAAGAGTATTGGAAATGATTGACGAAAATCCTCATATTAGTCAAGGGGTAGTTTTAAGAGCAACCGGTATTAGTCTGTCTTCAGTACACCGAATAATTAAAGGCAATCAATTTCATTCGTATCACTTGCAATTGGTTCAGGCCTTAAAGGAGATAGATTATCCCAAAAGAGTGGCTTTTTGTAACTTTTTTCGGGAACACCAAAATTTGAATGTGAGATTTTATGACAACATATGCTTCTCAGATGAAACAAGATTTTCTAATAATGGTGGAGTTAACAAACATAAAATGCTTTATTATGCACAAGAAAATCCACGTTGGATTCGAGAATGACATTTTCAAACTATCTACTCGACGAATGTTTGGTGCGGAATATTGGGGAATCAAATCGTTGGGCCTTATTTCTTCGCGATAGTTTAAATGTTTTTAAGAAACGTTTTACCGGTACTTCTCCAAAACAAGATGGGGCACCTGCGCATTATCATAGAATAGTGCGAAAACATCTTGATTTGGTTTTGCCTAACCGATGGATAGGAAGAGGTTCAATTAATCCTTGGCCACCGAGAAGCCCGGACCTTACTCCTTTGGATTTTTTCTGTGGGGATAGTAAAAGAGCAAGTATACCAAACACTAATTGAAAATGTAGAACATTTAGAAAATAAAATACGTAATGCATGTAGATCCATCACTCCAGAAATGTTAATGCATGTTAAAAGATCGTTTTGGGCACAAATTCAAGCTTGTGAGCGGAGGGCGACATTTTGAGCATTTATTACATTAATGTTATTGAATAAACATTTTTCAAAAATAAAATTTGTTTTACAATACCGATTTTACTTAAAGCAAATGATCAAAATTTACGAATTTATACAGCTCTCTACGTTTTATAGTTTTTAAGGCGATGAACAATTATCAATGTTACCTCGGCAAATGTATTTTGGGTTGCATTTTTAATTTCGTCAGGGTCATTATCATTCGTGAAACATCCATAAAGAAACAACATAAAGAATCAAAAGCCATAACGAAATCTGATTTCCTCGATATTATTAATAAGTTTTGGTAATTTTTATTTAAAAAATGACTTCAAGACTTTTTGATAGCAAATTCATCAATCAGTTAAAAAATCTAAGCTATCAGAAACGTCACTTTCAATCGCAATGATGGCCAGATTTGGTAATCGATCTTGAATCATGGCGTATCGGAGATAGTTAATAATTAACTTGAGATTAGAAATGCTTCGCAACAGAAATCGGTAATGTTAAAAAAAATTCGAAGTCACAACACAAAATTGGAAAACAAGAAATCAGGTCTTTAGATATAATATTGTTCATTTTATCCACTGATGACATTCGCTCTTGCATCTGATCAGCAAAAACTTCCTTAAAATATTTCATTTCATTATACAGTAGAACACCTTCCAAATCTTTGACAGTTGTTTCGTTTCGTTAACTCTCATTTTTATGTCAAGATCCATATATCCTTTTAAAGATGTATCATCTATTGCAGAAGATTCATAAACAAAAAACAAAACTAAACAATGACTTGCATACTTTAAGTTGGTTAAATCATTCACTTATAACAACGCAAAATAGAAATCTTTTTTAAAATCTTGTTTAGGTTCTAATAATTTACCTGGGATTTATAATTCTTCTTTTTGCGTTTTCTAGTTACTTATAATTCTGAATCAACTCCCAATCTTCTAAAACAGATACTGCAGAATTAATGAATTGAGCGTAGCTTTCAACATTTCTTTTGAATTAAAATAGTCTTGTAAGTTTTTATTTAGGCCGTCTACACATTTTTGACATATTTTTGGTTTTCACCCTCATATTAGAGATATGTCACAAAAATAGGAATACCTACTTACTTAAAAGGTAAAAAAGTTGTTTCTGGGAAAAAACTCTTACTAAGGGCATTAAGACAGCTAGGTAGTGGTTTAGTTCTAATATTACGTGATGCAAAATTCATAACAGCCTTCTTTAGTTTTAAATAAATCCCCGGACAGGTCAGTTTTGTTTCGCAAAATGTCATCTGCTGACGAGCAAAATATGAATATGACGTCGCTGATTTACTAGCTACGACGTCATAATTTTTCGTCGAGGGTTTATTATAACAAAAACCAGAAACAATGTTTTATTTAGTATAAGTACCCATCATATACACGACAGTACTGTCACTGCTTTTATTGAATGGATGACGTTCGTAAATACAAATAGATGTTGCAATTTAGGGATCAGTTCGTGCCACATATACTTTTGCATTTTTCACAAACCTTGCTACAAAAATCACAAGTTGTTACTTCTACTCGAGCAGAAACAATGCGAGCATTGTAGATGAACACGAGTTGGTCGGACTATTTCGTGATCTTGGTTCTCGATTGCAGCTCATTTTGGCTTCCTCCTTTCTCGTTTCGACGCTTGTCAATTAGAATAGTGCACGTGTTCTAACAGGATTCGCTGTCTCAAGACTGAATACGGCGTTAATTATAATAAATCAGTCCTCGGGAATACTAAGTTAGACTAGATTAGCGATGCCGCAAGTGTTTAGAAGATTTTCGAGGTGTTATCGGAAAATGACCTTATTAGTTAGAATCGACTGAAGAAAGTCGCGTTATTTCTTGCAGTCAATCTTTTATTTAATGTTGTTAAAATCATCTGGAAGAGCCTGAAGAAGTGGCACATTTGACCTGGACACTATTCTTTTATGACGATAACAAACAGCAATAAACAAACATTTACTTCTCGATAATTAACTAGAGTTTCTGCCGCTCTCAGGCTCGCTCTAGGATCATTTTCAAAATGATTTAAAACGTTTTCCAAATTAAAGTTTGTTTCTTATCTTCGTTGACCACGCAGTCTTTCAATAGGATCCTGTCTTTCTCTACATTTAGAACCCAAATAATTGAAATTAACACAATTGTATCGGGTAACTTATAGCTTTCTTCAGGGTTTTGTAACATATAAACCACAAATGGAAATTATTAGGTTATTTAATACAATTGACAAATAACTTTTCCAATTTAGCTAACAACAAATAAACAACAAGCAACATCGCATTTACTGCAGTTTTCAGTTTTGTGACATTAATATGTCAATTTTTATAACATAGTTAAATAACAAAACTGAATGAGATATCACACTCGCATTTGAGTTAGAAATTTGATGTCACCTAGTGTAGTCTTCATTGGAGTTATAAGATGTGCTATTGTTTGCATACTGATCGGCACTTTTCTAATTTGGACAAATCACAGATTTTGAGGGGTGCAAATTTTATTTGGGATACCCTATATATTTTTGTTACCGGAAAAGAGCCTCAACTAATGCAACCTTTATCTCAAACATCACTGGTATTTCGAAAGCTGCAGTCTTGCCTTAATCAATCACGTCAATGATAGACACAAAGAACAGACGCGTTGAAAGCAGTTGGCGAAGACAACATAATAATTTCCCTAATGACAATCTAACACCCCGGATCAGCACCTTTCAAGGATGCCCCTTGGTAATGAAATAAATTAGTGTAATTCAAGCAAATAGATTAATAATTTACGTTCGTATTACAGCATCCTGTTCAGTGTAACAAAAGAAGCACGACATAGTTACGCGATGAGCAAGGTTAACCCCCTTGTTCAGTGTCCTTTTTTGGACGAGTGCCGTTCTAGTTACGTTCTTTTAGCATAATGCGATTTTATTACGCATGGGATGTGAAAACAAATTGCCTCGGTTGAACGGAGTGATCCGTGTAACCAGAGAAGATAATCGTGTTTGTTAGAGAAGAATATAAGAGGATGGTAAAGAAATGCAGCTATTATTAGTAATAATGATGATTTGATTTGAATATCCTTTGTATTGACATCCGCATTCATTGGAAGTAAAATTAAAAATGGAGTTTAAAACGAATGCATTTAATCTAAAACGAAAAAGTAGCACACTTCCAGGAGTTTTTTTGTAATGAATATTTTAACATCTTTTATGTCTATTCTTTTCATGTTAAATTTTGGAACAGCTTCCCCAAATGAAAGAAGGTTTATATTGCAGTTGTAAAATACCCACCACCCAATAACTCCTTGTTTACTTGCCTGTAAATAATCTTCTAGCAGCAGATAGGATGCTATAAAAGAATAGATGCTTTGAAGTTATTTCCTACTAAAAAATATATACTTAAAAACAAATATTATATATTTTTTATGATACCGCTTTCGCTAAAAGACAGCAAAATGCTACTTGTTGTTGTTTATATATATTTTGTCTCTCCAAAAACGCGCAAGTGGTTTTGAAGAAAAAAAGTTAAACCAAAGAACTATTTTTCTGTTGTTTTTAGAAGTGGGGCTTGTAACTCTAAAAGAAACCAGCAACAAACATTTACTGGGGTCACCATAGTAGTCTCATCTGGCTATACCCTTTGAATATTTAGAAGCCACTACATTTGATGCAGTTGTAGGAGTAACATACTCGAAAGTTTTCTATTAATATATGAGGAATAACGTTCATTTAGTCAACTAGTTTTTCTACCTCTAAATCAAGGTTTAAAATTTATTCTACGCAAGAAAATTGATATTAATTAATAATTAAAATCATTTACAGGCAGTAGATTGTGAAGCAATTTTAGATAATTTAAACTTAGAAATTAAGAGATCTTTGCTTCCAAATATAATTTCGTTATCGCAAAAATCTATTAAAAGCATTTCCTCAGAAACCAAAAAAGATTATTTGTCTTTTGACTCAATTAATTTKCTTAAAAGTATAGATTCTAAGAGAATAATTGAAAATTTAGTGTTTTCTAAAGCAAACAAAGGTAATTGTTTAGTTATTTTAGATAAGAATGATTATTTAAATAAACTTTTTAACTTTTTGGACAGTGAAAATTTTAGAATGGTTGATACTGATAATACTATTAAATTTAACAACAAATTAAAAAACTTTTAGACAAAGTTGAACTAACATTAACATTATTTAACTGCACTAAATCAAAATTGTTGTCTATGAATCCATTAACACCAGGGCTTTATGGACATCCTAAAATAAACAAAGATAACTGTCCTATCAGACCTGTTGTTTGTTACATAAATTCTTCGTGTTATAAATCAGCTAAATGGCTAAATTTGACCCTTCGTGAAGTTTTACATTTCGAAAATTCAATTGATTAGACCAATAAATATAAGAATTTTGAAATTCCCTAGAACTCTTTCCTCGTTTTTTTCGATGTCAATAATTTATTTCTTTCGATACCTCCATAAGACTATCTTAAAATATTAAATAATCTGCTGTTAAATTGTAACTTTCGTGTATTTCACAAAAGTAATTTGGTCTCTTTAACAGAATTTGTCTTAAATCAATTTTTTTCTGTTTCGATAGTAAATATTTCGTACAAAATTCAGGCTTAGCAATGGGTTCGTCGCTTAGCCCACTTTTAGCAGAACTTTTTATGAATAACTTAGAGCAAGATATTTTCAAAAACGCTTCCTTTTCTTCCCATATTAAATTTTGGTATCGTTATGTATATGATGTTTTGTGCCTTTTTACAGGAAATGACAAATGATTTTCTTACATTTATTAATTCTCTTCATGATTCTATAAATTTTAGTTATGAATTAGAAATTAATAATCAAATTCCATTTTTAGATTTATTAATTATACGAAATTAGTCTTCTCCGTACCTATCTTTCGAAATTTTTAGAAAACCCACATGAACCGATAACTTATTAATTAATTTTGTTTTCACCCTTATACACACAAAATATCCGTAGTTCATTCTCTTTTTAAATTACCTCTTTTTTTAAACGCTTTGAAAAGGAACTAGGTGTAATTCTTCAAATTGGTTTTAATAATAACTTTCCAAATCATGTATTAAAAAATTATACTTTAAATATTTAACAAAATTTGAGTTTTCTTTTAACACCATTTATGTTGAAGAAGCTAAAATTTGTTTATCCTCTTAGGTTTGTTGGTCCAGTCTCACTTAGTTTATCTAAATTGTTTTCCTCTCATGGAATAAGTGTTGAATTTTCTACGGTAGGCAGTGTGTAAATATAAATTTAAATTCTTTACATGTTTGTAATAAATCCTCGAAATTAAATTAAATATACAAAATTATAGATAGCGGTAATTTTACAATGTTGAATGATTTTTGTAATTTTAGTTGTCCTATTCTAAATTGATTTCATGTTTGTGCTTTTGGCATACAGGCTACATTTTGCTTGAAGTCAAGATTGCTTATTTCGATTTTGACAATGTCAGTTTTATAATTTCTTGTATATTTCTGTTTTTACATTATTAGGCACTGATGATGGCTAATTATAGCTGAAAGCGCTTTGCCTATTTATTAAATATAGTGGATTTGATTTATTGCAGAAATCCAATTGGTTACTTTTTAGACTAAATTTACCATTTTTAGAGCAAAAGCAACTCCAATACCAATCTCCAACCGATGTCGCAAAATTATGACAAGTGCATCGCAGAAAAAAAGCACGACGTTCACCTCTCTACAAACTTGGGCAACCCCAATTAACGGCAGTTAACCCAGAACATATTAACGACTCCTCCAATTACTCTATTGCTCTGTGGATGCACCTTAAAAAGTAATCGACGCGTTTTCGGTCATCTGATGGAATCCGCAGCGATAGTTAATTGAGCATTGATCTTCAACCGTTGTGTCACTCGTGTTGGCTCATGCAAGTGCGCTCACTTTCGTGAGAATGCTGTTGCGCAAGCATATCGTCTTAATAAGACAATATTTTGTCGCCATTAAAACGAATTGTGCGATTTTCTGAAATTATGCGGGTTCCTCGGTAAGAGACTTAATTTCTTGCGTAAGCCGACGCTTCTGCGGTTAAATTATCGTAGCGCGACAAAGAGACGCTTGACGGCGAATATTCTTGTGTGATTGGGGGTATTTACTTTGGTTATTAACATATTTTTTTTAAAGATACTCTTAACGGACCCAAATGAATGTAACTCTTAAATAATATGTTTTCGGAAGGACCGCTGTCGCTATAAAACACTGAGAATTGTATGGACTGTAGGTCTAAAAGTGGACATTGACATTAGTTTTATGGATTTTGGGCAAACCATACAATTTAGGTACCTTGCAATCGGAAACAATTAAAAAACGCTTCTCCTCATTCGAAAGAGGTGAAGTTTTGATAAGATCATTAGTAATTTTGGAAGCTTTTGAGGTAGGATCTCGGGAAAATTTTACATATATTTTCTCATCCAATAATTCTCTGACTTTAGTCTCATAATCTGTTCTACCTAAAATTACTTGCCTGAACTATTATTTGCTCTAGTAGCTACAACGAACTTATGTGTGCATTCAAGTAGCTTAAATGTCATCCAAATTTTATACTTTTTGTGTAAACTTAATTATGCTTTCAAAATTTTGATAAAAAGGGTTATGAGGCAGAATGTGCAATGTGCTTATATCTTCATCAAAAATATCAGGTTGTCTACGTGTGTCGTGTATGCTTTCCCTTATTTGTTTTATAGTGACAGCGGTTCTTCCCAAAACATATTATCTAACATTATGGACACTAAAAGTATTCACTCTCGTAAAGATCTGAGGTGTTGAAGATAAAATATAACAAGCTGTATACCAACGTAGAGAAGATAACAGAAATTATATGGAAAAAATGATACCAGCAAGACTAAAAGCATTATCAGCCATTTACAGGAGAAGAAAACAAAATCTACCTATTTCACCGAAGATGACGGAGGTCTTACATTTATTACCCAACAGAAATTTCCATTTACAGTATAAAATAGAAAATCAACATTTTTAGTAAATACACAGCACACACTATAATATAATATACTACTGCTCAGTTACTACAAACGACAGCAGCTTTTTCAGACTATCACAATGAACGTCATAATGTGCAGATATCCTATTAAAGTTATTCGAGATAACAAAAACAGGCGAGTTAACAAGCAAAGTGTCACCATCCCGGGAACCAAGCCTAGGTTAAATAATGCCAGTAAAGAAGGACAGTCAAGATCGACATKAAATACTTTAAATAAAAATGTTAAACTAGTGCGTATCCTTCTAGCTTGCAAAGAACTAAGGTCAAACCTTTGCAACAAAAGTGTATAATTATATCCTCTATGCAGATAATAAATAATTGTCTACTCGATACGACAAAAACTTAAGAAATCTCTGAATTTTCTGTTTGGTTTATGTGTACTTGATAATAAGGATACCATATCAAACTGCAGTAATGCAACTTGCAAAGAACATAAATAAAATATAAAGATTTCAGTACACTAATATTATTAAACGATGCTGAGTGGCGAATAATAAAACCTAGAGCTTTACCGTTGAGTCTATGTGACCAGTAAAAGACAATTTACAATCATAACTCAGACCAAGATCTTTAACGCTGTAGCAGCGCATCAACTCGACTGCTTCAATTGTATAATTAAATATTAAAGCTTGCCTTCWAAGGGTAAAAGTGCAAACCGTACACTTGTCAATATTAAGGGGCAATCTATTCACAGCACACCATTTAGCTACACGGTTAACCTGCCCTTGCAATACTAAACAGTCATCCTCGCCGGATACCTCAAAAAATAATTTCAAGTCATCCGCAAAAAACAGATGATTAGATTCTAACGAAAATGATAGATCACTTATAAACAAAATAAACAGCAATGACCCCAAGTTAGACCCCTGAGGAACTCCGGAGGTTGCTAAAAAGTTGCATAAATTAAAACTGTTATATGTAATATATAATTTACGTTGAGCGAGAAATGATTTTACTAGCTGAACGAGATAACCACTCAATACAAGCTCCTATAGTTTATTAAGTAGAACACAATGGTCCACCCTGTCGAAGGCCTTCGAGCATCAACTTGACCTTTATTATCTATAATATTTGCAGTAAACTGCATAAACTGGGCTAAGTTAGTTACAGTAGAACGTTTAGGATAGAATCCATGTTGGTTAGGTGAAACGCAATGCTTAATTTCATTAAAAATTATATTGTGCAATAACATCTCGAAAATTGCAATCGGGCGATAATTTTTTAAGTCAGAGGAATTGCCGCTCTTTAAAATATGACACACTCTTATAATTTTCCAAATACCGGGAAATAAAGCTGTAGACAATATAAGATTAAACTAATCCTCGAACAATCTTTAATTAGCTAGGTATCTGATCATCTCCACAGGTCATTCCGTTTTTTAATTTGAAATCGGGTTCAGAAAATTTGTTAAAATGTGTATAAGCCTTGTCTTTCATTAAATTTGAACCATTTATATTGCCGGCAGTAAAGACATTTAGTGAAACCATTTACTATCTGGCATGGATCATCAATTTTTTCATCATTCAAGAAACATTCATTAGGAATTCTCGAACGCCGTTTCTTATTTTGAACAAAAGCCCAAAAACTTTTGGGATCATGACTAAAATTTGTTTGGATTTTATTAATGCAATCATTGTAAACCTGTGATATTTTAGTTCACTGCGTAAACGTTTAAATTCATTAAAGTAGTGGCTATATAGTAAGGTTTTCTAAGAAAGTCGAAGTTAAAGAAACGGAAGACTTCATGGAGAAGGCGAAGGAATAACAAGGATATGCTCGTCTGTCTAAAAACTCGCAGGCTACACGCTGTCGCAATTAGAATGCGTAGCTATTTTTTGTTAATTTTATTAGAGAAATTGAAAGAAGTGGAGCTTTCCTGCACTTTACAAAAACTAAATTTTCTTCTTCCAATGGAATTCATGTACCTGTATGGGCTAACATTTAACTGAATGTTGAAGGCAATAATTAAACCCCGGCGCGTTTCAAAATCGATCGTATTTCCCATGCTGTAGGATGAGCGTTATATCTGAACTACTTAATGCACGAACGGTATCGTTTACGCTGATGTTATCCGATACGGAAGATTAAAAGCTGAATTACAAAACGTCAGATAGCATCTGCATGCAATGCTGTGTTCAATTTTGCAATCGACAACTTGGAATTACAAAAGTTCATTTTAGAAGCGCTTGCCTAGAAGTGTCTTTTTTGACAGGCAATGTTTATCAGGAATGTACTACCTACAATTGATAATGTCAATAAGAAACTTTCCAAGGCAATAATGGAAATTTGTTAAGTGATAGGTACCCAAATTTGTATCTGTAATAGCTGAGCACCACCCACGTGTCAACGCTACAATTCACAAGCTCACAAAATGCGATAAAATTCGAAATGAAATTGTGTCTGTTTTAGCAAGGGAAATTCAAAAGTTATGCAAGCAGAATTAATGTTTTTCATTAATACCGAATTGATATTGCACACGCAGAGCAAATAAGTATAAGCATTCGTTTTGTTCATTTTACCACTGGTTCTAATGCATTATAAGTAAGTGAAAATTTTTAGCGTTTTTCCGAGCTTTGATACGACTATCAATGGCTTGAGTTCGTTTATATTAGAAGAATTTAAAAATGTTGTTTAGATATAAATAACGCGTGGGGATTGCAGCATTTTTATTTTTGCAATAGAAACAACATCCTTAAAAAGGTGGTATATGGTATATTCATAGCAAGTTCATCGAATACATACAAATAATACATCTAGATTATTGCACCCATAAGATTGCCGAAATTATAATACATAATAATAAATCATAACTAAATTAGTAAAGTTACCTTGCTATGCAACTTAAGTTGCCTATATATACACTTTCAAAAAGGTCCTCCATCTTATCATATCGCCAGTACAATATCTTCGTGGCCTCCGGTCCTTCGTAAAAAAACGCTCATTCTGTGGCTGGTATCAGAAAGCAGAGCACGGGGCCTGTTAGCCTTTAAAAATCATTAACATTCTGCTAGAGAATAATAATATCTTACCTGCTACAACTATCAGAAAGTTGCATCATCCTTTGGTACTGATATAGAAGATTTGAACCATTCATTTATCTGACGGTAACCTTCGACAATCGAGGTAATTATTTTGTCAGTGTTTGAATATTATACTTACTTAACAAATTAAATAGGGTCCTACGCACGGGCCATATCGTTGGAGCTCGRTTCACATTCAATTGCAATCCATAAAACGAATCTGGGCCATCCAATCCACCAGGCTTCTGTAAAGCCCATCCATTTCACGATCTGGTCACCTATATTGCAATCGAGGGGAACACGAAGGTATCACATCTAACCATTCCAACATAGCGTAAATCTACGGAAATCAGATAAGTTATAAATCGTGGCAAGGAGCAGTTCATACTTACCATTTAATATTTCTTATACTAACCATACCTATCTGAATGTTAAACCAGGTTCACTTCAATGCTGACAGGACGTAAAAAGACCGATTGCTTTATTCATATAGTCCACGATCCATATTTCCAATTTTAAGTGTCGTTGTAAAAATTGGTGGCGCCCTTACTTGACCCATAGAAATTTTGGACCCACGGATTCCGCTCTACCAACGAAAAGGCTGCCGTTAGCGTGTGTTACGGTAATATTACGTCACAGGATGTCCTAACTAAACTACTTAAGCATAGTCCAGTCCAAAAAGGCACTTTTTTTATTGATTACGGGATTTTATTTAGTGCACAATCTATTAATTTGTCGATATGTATTTATGCTCAAACAAATCATTTTCAACAACCTTTATCACCGAAAAACCGAACATATGACACTATGAAATGGTTTGGTATTGGTTTTCTCAAATGAAATCTGGAGCCTTCTTTACTTGTATTCTAAATTGATCAATCTAGACCTTTTCAGAAAAGCAAAATCTTAGCAATGGATCTTGTTATCCTTAAGCGACCGAATAATCTACTTGATCGTTCCTTTGTGGCAGGTAGTGAATTTGGATGTAGCTGTAAATCTGTACGTTTTTAAAAATAAATATGGAAATTGGAGCTTAACATTTCAGTAGAATTGCAATTTGCCTAAATTTCTGGTTCGCCACTGGATGTTTTAATCTTTACACTTGGAAGAGAAAATTGTGATTTTTGGTTTGCTCAATCGCCTCCATCCATGATCTGAATAAACGAGGTCGACTATGACAAGAGCAAGGCAATTCGTATCAATCTCCCATAAAAAACGAATGTCGAAGAATCGCAACCTTCATCGAGAAATGCATCGCATTGTGAGTTTTGACATTTACGGGCGATATCTGCAAATGCGAGCAATGACAACTTAATAATGGCAGATGCTAAACGCGGTAGGAACACAGTCGTGTGTTTAGCGTACGTAAATGACTGGAGACGCGGAACAATGGGCATCACGCTTGTTACAGTGAACGCAGACAACCGGTGAAATGGGTATTAGTTACTGGGTTCTGAATGAAATGTGCATGTAAAATGCGGTATAGTATTATGAGATTTCTTTAGAGAGAATGACACCATAATTTGATTCTGTGTGTTTTTTTTTGTGTGATGCTTTGTGAAAGCAGGATTATTCTTAAACTGGCACATGCTATAATTACCTAGATAATACAATTAAGCTTGTGTTATTGAACTGACAGATATTCCACTGTCCAACGTTCGTAAAAAATATAAAATCATGAGAGAAGTGAGGTTTGTATCTCTTAAAATTGCTATTTATCAAGAGTCGACGGACAACGAGCTGATTATTTTATGGAAAACTTTATACTCGTGGAAGAGTGTTCTATTTGCAATTCTTGTTATTCTTGTCTTAACATTTTCACAGGAAACAATATTTTATTGGTCCATGTACAAGTAGTTTAGGTATTGAAAAAAACCTTCCGATACTAGGTATATAAGTCCTTAAAAATATAACTTCGCCGTCCCGTGTGAAGTACTTGATGTTTATAATTTTATTTTCCATATAGACTTTAAAGGCACCAATTGGGATATTTCCCATTCGGAACAATCGACCTCTCTTACAATAATATCAATAGTTTTACGCTTATACATAAATTTTATTAGTATGTAATGGGGCCTGGTCTTTCATTTTGCCAATCGATATAGATTTTTACTCCTTTTTTTTAAGGCTAAACTTAGAATAACAAGCAAATTTTAATCTTTCCCTGAAAATCCTTGTTGATATTCACTATGCACCATCATCCAGTATTCTTCAACGGTGTCAAAAATCATTTGTAGATACCAGTCTCATCGCAGAACACACTATTACTATATAATAGTCCAAGCGCGTTTGGTTTCGTCTTTTTGATTTGCTTTATAAACAGTTCTAGTTTATTAACTTTTTTATACTTATTTTGTTCTAATTTATACGTATGAAAGTAACATTTTTTTACTAGTTTAATAATGACTTTGATGATATTTTGCCAAACATTATTTCCTTTATGAGATTTAGTTTTACAGTGATACTTCACGTATGTTATACTTTTCAAGCTTCAGTTGTAAAAGTTAATTTTATTATATGGCCATGAATTGTTGCTAAATTGTCAACATAAAAGATTTTGATTTGTTTATATTACTTTCAAATATATTTTAATAATTGCCCTTTGTCGCTTTCTCGGGAAAAGGCGAATTATTTTCTTCTAAAAAATTTTTACACGTGCATTTTTTCGGAATTTTCTATTCTTGTCGAGAATGATAAGCCGCATTATCCATAATAACAATCGAGTTGTTTTCCAAATTTGCTATAAGTTGTTTTTCGAACGACTCTTCCAATACTGTGTGGTTTATGTCTGAGTGGTAATGAGCACTATGATTTGAAATATTTTTTGCTGAAATTAACGAAGTATTCGGAATACATCCTTTTGCTCCACAAGCGTTTAAAATAATTAGTCGCTTTCGGCTGCAGGGAATTATGTCCATGTCCTTTCGCTAGTTCATCAACTCGATACTGTTTAGGTATGTTGAGATTTTTTATTATTATCAACACATCTTTTTTGGTAACTTTTCCATCCGGAATTGCAGTTTTATTYTTTTTCAAGTAATCAGTTATTTCTATCTTTTTTGTAGCTGTTGTTCATTAATTTTGAATGATAACAGATTCTGGTGGTAGCCATGGCAGTAACTGCTGCTGAAACCAAGTTTCAAAAAGGGCAGAGTCCATGTCGCAATGGTAGTCAGCAGAACAATTTTGGATCTGTTTCGCTGACAGTAATAAGCCATTTTCCACCCATCCATCACTTCCTCCCGTATGAAGAATTAAAATTCTTTTTCCTCTCGAAGGTGGTGCTTGCAGAACGCAGTTATTTGTCCCATCTGTCAGACCTTTTTTTTATCAAGTCGTGGGTGTCGTACCACGTTTCATCCAAATATACAATATTACGATTTTCTTGGCGGTACCTTCTGATTTCGTTTGTATAATCCCATCTCATTCTTATTAGTCGGGTTGATGCCATTATGGACAAACTTTGGTTTAGTGTACTATAATTAAAACCGATGCTCCTCAAGTATTTTCTGAACCACTCTTTGCAATAACTTATGTCATATCCTAATTCCAAAAGTTTTAATCTTAGACTTGCCGTAGTTGGAACTTTATTTTCCTTATACATTTGGTAAATCACTTTTTTAATTTCTAGCCCAAGCTCTTTTGATATATTTAGAAATTTCTCCGATTTGCGTGATTAATTTGAATTGCCTTTATTTTCAATAATATCTCTCACAATCGTGTAGGGGACACCAACAATTTCACTTGTCACTTTTAACGGAGCACTGCACTCTTTTTTTATCAAAAAATTGTATACATATTTTATGATTTCTTTGGCATCTTGGGTAAGGTAACGACGATTCCTCTTGTTTTCTTCAATTTGCACTTCCATGTCAGCGTCAGCAACTTCATTCTGAGCGGTACGTGGAGCAGCTTTTTTCCAAGGACGGAACATTTTTCGCTTCTCTTGTCTCGCGCACAGAAATACTAAGACTGAATGCTAGTTTTGGTTTGAGCGGTAGTGAACTTTAAATAATCCTACCCTGCTTAACCATCTTCCGAAAATCGGACCTAAATTTATGGTAATCCGGTTATTTGCGGTAACTTGTGAGGGGCCGCCTGCTGTTCGAGATGAAAGATAAATTTTATTGCAGGGTTGTAATAACAGTAAGAGAGTTGCATTACTATACCATCGGCGCAATCATGCCCGTTTTCAAGAATTCACACTTTTGTCACAATTGAACTTCTGCATGCCAAACTTTGTCAGCTTATTTATAAAACATTATAGCTGCCACCATAGCAACTAAATTAAATTTTGTTTACTGGAAAGAGTCCAAGCTATGCTGATGATGAGCCTCTCCGCGGTTTCTTTAGGTAATAAGCGTCAAATGGAACTCCTGCGACAAGAATACGAATATACATCCATCTAGCCAGTAGCCACATAAAACAAGAGCTCTAATTACGCAATCGACGTCGTCGTCGAAGACGATCCGCGGACCTTGCTCTGGATTATCAAGCAGGCGTTTAGATTTTCGCAAACACCCCGTTTCCCAACGCGATCATCACGACCAAGACGCAGCTGGTCGCTGTTGTGAATCCCCCACGTGTACGGTGCACTTTTTCGAGCGCCGGCATAAATTTGCACATACGCGGAATGCAATATCGAGAGGCCTCTGACGCAACGCGAGGATGCGGCGACGATCGCGACAAAAAAATCGAGGGGCTGCACTAAATACATGGCTCTGAATCACGATTCAATTGCTATATAAACCGAAGATGCTGCTGGTGGTGTCATTCAGTTCTTGGAATTTGTGCGTGCGTGGATGAAGTGGGAAAGGAGGTGTGCGCGGTTTGATAAGCAACATGTTTCAGGTGAGGTGTGATTGGGTATCAGTTTTTGTCGATATTGATTAAAAAAATCCCAATTTCGTGCTGAAGGTTCTAAAATTCGGTGTATCTCGGATTCTTTTATTACTGAAATTTGTAGCGCCCTCTGAAGTGCAATAGGCCAGCTATAATCATGCTGTGTCTTTATTTGTTTGCTACTATTCCAAGTTTAGTTTTACTTTTCACGGTTTCTTTATTCAGGACCGTTTTTACTGTTTTTTTCGAGTTGGTTCGCATTCTTCTATTTCTTTCGTTTAGGTCCTTTATTTATTTCCACTTATTCGAAGCTGTTTTTAGAATAAATATATCGATATCAGTAATTTTGTACCTTACTCGAATAAATTATCATCATAAACTTTTATACCTTCTCAATCTTCGATGGCTTAGTCAACTTCCTCAACTATTTCATGTTTAAGAAGGACTATATTACATATTAAGATGACATCGGAAGCACCGTTGATTTAGATTGATGCAGACTATAAAGAATTTGATTGTTTACGAAATTTCGTAGCGTCAGTAAGCAATTTTGAATTTTCGATGAAAGAAATACAGCTCAGCAAAAAAGTTGGGTATTACGACATGAGATTAAGCTTTGTAGATGTGTAAGTAATGCATTAATAATTCAATAAATAATAGCAAAGAATAAACGTGGTCACCATAACACATTAAAATAGAAAATTCTCTTCAGACTATTAAATATCAAAGGATTAGGCACATGGATATCGATAGGTAATAAACTAGCTGTGCTACACAAATCAGCACTGTTGTTGGGGATAATTTCAAAATATTATTAATATAATTATAATATTTCTTTCCACTAATACCGAAGACAAAGTTGATGCTTATGTGACAGTTCTCATAATTCTTGTTTTTACCCAAATTTCTAGTATTACATGATATAAAGATGAGGGCTATTTTTTAATCTTTGGGCCTTGTAAATAAAAAAAAGGTATTCTTTGTTCAAGCAGCTAAAATTGACCTTTTCCGAGAAAATTGCAGTTGAGTGTTAAGATTTACATTTTTACTACTTAATTAAATCATGTTTTTCATCATATTGGCCGTGATAAATAATAAAACTGTGTTTGAAGTCACTGTTACATTGACATTTTAACAATATTCACATTATTTCTTGCAAAAATTATGAAATAATAATAATGGAATAAAACGAATAACATGTCAATGTAACAGTGGCATCTAACACAATTTCATTATTTATCACGGCCACTTTGTTCAAATAATGATATAGTTAAGCAGTAAAAATGTGAATCCTAATATTCAACTGATATTTTATTGGAAAGKGTCAATTTTAGCCGCATGACCAAAGAATATCTTTTCTTGTTTACAAGGCCCAAAGACTAAAAATAACATATTTGACTCTCCCCTGGCCCCCAAAACATTTATTAAGAAAATATGCGCATCATTTTAACGGCTTCCACTTCAAATAATAATAGCCAGAATTTGATGAAATTATATCAACCGCTCTAAGAGAAATCTTTGAAAAACTGTTTTTCTTTCCCCATCTTTAAGAGTCATTATCCCAGTAGGCCGACGTTTTTTCAAAAAAAGTTGTAGTGTAAAATAGTGTTATTTTTGCACCATCTTTCAGATTCCGAGAGGTTGCCCACATAATGCAGGACACCCTGTATATTTTGGTAGTACAGAATTAATGTAAATTGTATGTTTACATCATATTTCACTATTATATTTTATAATTTTTTGTACAGAAGAATCTTATGTATTAGAAATACATTTAGTTAACAGGTAACTCTTTAATAGCAATTGAATAGAACAAGCAGTATGATCTAACAACTGCATGCAAATTTCTGAAACAAACACTAGATTTTTTTATTACATAGATGTTTGGTACTAATCAGCTTTAATTGTCGAAACTACTGTTATTATAAAACTTTATTACCCTAATCTGTAGAGTATTGAGGTCAGTGTAAACTTTCGAAGCTTTTAAAGCCTAGTTTTAGAAGATATCGAAATTACTCATACTGATCGAAAATATATACCTCTTATAAAAACTAATATATTTGTTGTGTTTTTATTTTGTCATAGAATGCTGCAGCGTTTTACACTTTATATAATATAGTTCCAAGGGTGCCAAACCAAGTGATATTTTACAAAGACTTCAAACACGATATGAGGAGTTCATTTTATCAAAGTACAAAGTTTTAAATGGTGTAAAATGTTTAAACTGTTAAATCGCAAATGGAAATTGAGTTGTGCCTATTTTGATTGTTTTTTTGCCTAATAACATGATAGTTGAATTCCTGAGACAACAATGGCTAGACGGACTCAAAAATATATATAAATAGGTCTATTGAAAAAAGAAAGAACTCTGAAATTACGAAATAGAAGAACCTTAAAGTGAACGAGAGATCGTGTATTTACCGTTTCGATTGGTCGTTATAAAAATTAGTTACTAAAACCAAAACTGCCAGGTCGTAGCATAATCATATAGCTTTTTCACAGAACACAACTTTCCACTTGCATAATAATTATATTCCCATTGACAACACTTGTCTATAATTTATTTTGTTATTTTCAGCAAAAACTCATCCTTTTTCTGTCGATAGCAAGGTTAGCTCTCACAGAACCACCAGCAAGTTCATACCTGCCACCTGGAGCCCAAAGTAAGTATAATCTTCGAGCTGATTTTCCACAATTAACACGTTTTTTTTTTGCAGATGGAATTCCTAGCTCAGGGTACGGCCCACCAGGTAACGGGAATGGTCTCATAGGTGGAAGAGACCCAGACAGCGATCAAAGACCAGGAACCAGCTACCAACCATTGAACGGTAACGGAGTTCCAAGCTCTACGTATGGAGCGCCCAKTAATGGAAACGGGGGAATACCGAGTTCAAMTTACGGTGCACCAAATGGGAACGGTTTCGAAGCCCCAGCTTCTACATACGGGGCTCCTAACGGCAATGGAAACGGAGCACCACCAAGTTCCACGTATGGTGCTCCTAGCAACGGTAATGGTGCACGAAATGGTAATGGAAATGGAAGAAGACCAAGCTCTACATACGGGGCGCCGAGTAATGGCAATGGGAACGGCGCTAGACCGAGTTCAACGTATGGTGCACCAAATGGCAATGGATTTGGCAATGGAAATGGAGCCAGACCCAGTTCTACCTATGGTGCCCCCAATGGCAATGGATTTGGCAATGGAAATGGAGCGAGACCCAGTTCTACCTATGGTGCACCAAATGGCAATGGATTTGGCAATGGAAATGGAGCCAGACCCAGTTCTACGTATGGCGCACCCAATGGTAATGGATTTGGCAATGGAAATGGAGCGAGACCCAGTTCTACCTATGGTGCACCCAATGGCAATGGATTTGCCAATGGAAATGGAGCGAGACCCAGTTCTACCTACGGTGCACCTACTAATGGTAATGGTAATGGTTTTGGAGCAGCCCCAAGTTCGACGTACGGCGCACCAAATGGTAATGGTGCCCCATCTAATGGAAATGGTTTTGGCGCTCTGAGTTCAATGTATGGAGCACCAAATGGAAATGGCGGTGGATATAATGGTGAGATTGTTGCGCTTTTTAGTTTTTCAGAGACTTGAAGATGTGTCTATCAAAAAGTTAGTCCTGAAGAATTTATCAAATGATTCTATAATTTGGGTTGGTTAAACTCTACCTCTTTAATCAATTACAAAACTCTCCATGCTCTTGTTATCAGTAGGTACTAAAATATATTAATATGTTGACAGGCGCTGGTAATGGCAATGTAGGACAATCGTATCTCCCACCAAACGGCGGTAATGGTAACGGTAATGGTAATGGATATGGCAGAGGAGGACCAGGACAAAATGGGGACGAAAGTGATGTAAGTAAGAAGTCTACTAACTGCTTATCAATTTGAATTTCTAAACCATTTAGACTGCTTGAAATTAGTATCTCATTTAATTTCAAAATACCGCAACGTATCTACCATTTATTTTAGTTTTTAGCAGTGTATAATTCAGTGTTCTAGATGTTTGTTTTTATTCATTTAGCCCACAAAGAGAGAGTGACATAGGTGGTAGTTAAAGTAGTGCGGTAAAAAAGATATCGCCTATCTTTGTACTGTACAACTGTTGGATATAAGGACACTTTCAGTGCTATAGACCAAAGAAAAGGAATGACCCTCCAAAAAGTACAGATTTCCAAACAAAATTATCTCGGCATACCAAAATATCATATAGACGTATTTTATTAATGATTGTTATTATTGCGCGGGAGGGGGCATTTTAAACAATAAGAATATCAACTTGTTAGTCTTAGTTGTCGCAAGATAAAAAATTACAGAAGTTTCCACAAAATTTACCCTCCATACGCTGTCGTTTTCGAACGTATCTACCCCCTCCCTCGAAAAATAAGGGCCCCAAAATTTATAAGTGCCTAGGCCCCCAAAAAACCTAAAGACGACCCTGAAGGGGTCTTTTCAATACGAATAACTGTCCATAAAAATAGTTCTCTATCCCTCTAGTAGGTAGTAGTAACAATATTTGGGAAATCTCTTTTTTAAATAACATCCATTATGTCGTGATAATCCTCCGATTTTATATTTCTGACGTTTCGATTACACCTGTAATCTTTGTCATTTTAATCTTCACTTTTCACAGAGCTGCCCTTTGCTCTTTCTTATAAAATGATGTATCTTTTTTCATCACTACTATTTGACGATCTGCAAGTACTGAGTCATTTTATCATACGTATTTACTTCCCCCTTTTGCAAAATCCAAGTTTCGTCAAGAGAGCAACAGTTGTATATACTGTTTGCTCTTAGCTTTTTAAACATCCATATAAATTTTATTTTTTTAACAATGTCAGGCTTTTCACAAAGAAGTTACTTATACGACGTCATTGCATAGTGGATAAGTATTATTTGCAAACACAAATAAAATTGTTTTTAATCATATTTTAATATCATTGTGGTTTCATGGTTAACACATTTCTCGTGTTAATTTGAGCTATTTCAAAACACATAATTTCTTTAAGTAGAATAAATCAGCTGAAGGAAAGTGATCGACATAGTTGTTGAATTTTGCATGGAACATATATTACAAGGAAAATTGGTGGATAGGGCTCCGAAAAGTGAAAGAAAACCTCAAAAAATGATAGAAAACAGAAAAAGAAGCTGATGGTCGAACAGTCATTAAGAAAACCAGGTCGAAAATTTGATAAATGATAAATATTCTTAAAGCAAGAAACGTGACTTTTAGAAAACTTAAATCTGCACCCAAATATGTATATCCAAAAATAATTAAAATAGCAAAGAAATAAACTGCAAAAATTGCGTGAAACTCACTTAAAACCTTCTAGCGATAATTTTGTTATCATCAAGGATGAATCTTATTTAACACTAGACGGCAGTGATGCAGCAGGAAACAACATCCACAACTTTAAGAAGGGTAGTGAAGTGCCCAATGAACTGAAATTTAAACGTCATGCGCAAAGTTTCAGAAGAAGGTTTTGGTATGGTTAGCATTGAGTTCAAACAGAAGGTTAACTCCATATATAGTGCTTTCAGGACTAACTATTAATCAAAATGTTAGAAAAAAACTAGCCCCCTTCATCAAAAAATTTCATAATGATGGCAAATATATATTTTTAGCCAGATATAGCAACAGCTCATTATGGCACTCAAACGGTTGAGACTTTTCACCAGGAGCATATAAAATACTTTCCGATTGAGATATTTTGGGCCCTACTAAAACAAAAGGTATACTGCGAAGGATAGGAAGCAAAAACAATAGAACTACAGCCAAGAATTCGTAGCAAACTTTGCCTTTTTAGAAAAGAACATTTTTAAAATAATTAATCTTCCCGTAAATGCTATTTTTAATCAGTTTACTAACCATTAGGGAATAACGATTTTTACACACCCTTATTTGGACACGCTCCAATATTTAGTATTTTTTTTCTACAGTTAGTGTAGTAGTGTTAGGCTGTTAAAGTAACCTTTAATGGACAATGCAGTAACAGTTTTCGTTTTCAGGAACCTGCCAAGTATGAATTTGAGTACGAGGTAAATGACCCTGAAACCGGTACGCAGTTTGGACACAAGGAATCTAGAGATGGCGATTTAGCTGTTGGAGAATACAATGTGCTTTTACCTGACGGTCGCAAGCAGATAGTTCAATATGAAGCAGACAGTGAAGGTTATCGACCAACTATTAGTTATGAAGGTAAATGACCGTGAACTGACAATGTATTGCCTGAGCATCCGTATAAAACTCTCTGGACTAATACTTGGTACAGCTTCACCCCTTCTTTCTTCTGAAATTATTTGAATTGCAGGTGGAAATGGTAACGGGTATCCGAGCGGTGGCCCTGGAGCAAATGGCAATGGAGGATATCCCAGTGGTAGACCGAACGGTTCAAACGGATACCCTAGAAATGGTAATGGGAGTAATGGCTATCCCTCCAACGGTGGATATCCATCCAATGGAGGATACCCGTCAAACGGGAACGGTGGGGGTTACCCCGCAAACGGCGAGGGCTATCCCTCAAATGGAAATGGCGGTGGCTACCCCTCGAACGGAAACGGCGGTGGCTATCCCTCAAACGGGAACGGTGGTGGATACCCCTCCAATGGGAATGGAGAATCAGGGCCTTATTAAGTGTGAAGACCTTTTACTTTCCCAAAAGACTTTAATGTTGTTGAATGGGCTATATTTTTGCGTGTATTGATGTTTGGTTGTGTGTGTTTTGTCCCTTAAGGGATGTAAGTATTAGTCTGTTGCAGGGCAAGTAACAAATGGGAGTTTAGCACCTTTAATGATGGTGGTTTATGGATGACGACCGCATGTATTCAATGGACACGACTTGGACTTGCTGAATTCTTAGGTTAGCGTTTTTTATATTATTTATTGTTCTTCTCTTGACTTGTGTATATATTTCTAATGTAGCTAGATGGAATAAAGATTTGTATATAAAATCTATATGTGTATATAGTGATTAACTACTGTTCTTACCATCAGAATTAGTTGGTAGTGCCATTGCGTTGTTACAACTACTACTACTACCGTCTATACGTATATCACAATTTTCTCGTATACATCAGCTGGTAATACAGTTGGTATATTAGTTGCTCTTTCTACTGCTCTGAGGCTTGCTCTAGGATCGTTTTCAAAACGATTTAAAGCATTCCCAAATTAAAGTTTGTCTGTGGTCTTCCTTGACCATGGTCTTTTAGAAGAGCCTGTCTCTATCAAGTTCCTATGTACTGTAGAACGCATTCGTCTTCTTGGCCGCTTCTGTTTAGATATTTGCGCTGATATTCCCTTTGAGCTGTCAAGGCTCTTCCATTATAAAATCCATAAATGAAGTGTATGCCAGCTAATCCGCTGTTCGTAAAACCATTTATGATTTTTAAAGTAAAAAATAAAGTTTACAAAGAATGTTACAGTCACTATCACGATATCGCGATACGAAAATACTTCAGAGAATAAACAAATTGCCAAAGAAACTCGTTTTCCTAGTGACAGATAACAAAGTAAAGAAACTTTATTTCATGAAGCCTTATTATTATGTCTACTGATTGTTACATTATTTGTGCTCATGGTAGTATAAATATTTGTTGTCATTTTCTGACGAAGCGAAGACATGAGAAAAGAGTACCATTTTTGTTTATTTTGAATGGTTCTTTAAGAGTATTATCGAAAATCCGCCTGTATAAAAAATTATGAAAAAACAGGAAAAGTGTTTTAGCTTAACTGCTAGTGATGTCTAAGCAACAATCCTTAAATTGAAGTGTCTTATGTACCCTACAAACGTATCATTACATACCAAGTTCCAAGGAGACCCTGCTTCAGTAGCTAACTACATTTTTGCAAATCTTATTGAATGATTAAGGAATAATTACTAATTACTATTACCTGCACTATTTGGCTTCAAAACTGGTATTTCCCTTTCTTCAAAGTTAACTCCTGTAGTTTTAAATATTTAAACGATTCCTTTTCATACAAGTTTCTGAAGACTCATCTTTGTAAATTCTAATATCGTGATGCATGAATAAAAGTATTAAGAAATCTGTGTGAATCAAGCACACCATCATCATTGATGGCTCGAAATCTTATGCTTATTATCTTTTCGTTTTTGGCTGAAACAATCATAAAAAATATTTACTTCCGAGCTATAGCATGATTGCATATAGACAAAAATGACACCATCCTTGCTTACCTGACCGTGTAGCTAATATTTTAGATATTCTCATTATCTTTTTGGATCCATCAGGTTTAGTTTTGCACATGTCATTTGATTAACCCATTCAACATTTTTTATTTTTTACTGTTGTGTTCAGGAATAATTATTAAAACGACATAATATTCCTGTGAACAAAAAGTTCTAATTAACGTAAGAAAATACAAGTCTTTGAGCTCTGATTTTATAGAAAAGACAAATGTCATACTCGCTACTCAGTTTCTTGGACAACTTGGGAGCTGCATGAAAACAAATACGAGGATTGTGCTCGTACCTTCGTTCTCCGAAACAATACTGCATCTTTCCTATTTGTTCCGCATTTAAATACTTGCATCCACGGACTCTTTATATATACTTACAGAACACTTGTGGTCTGACAAATCCTACATCGTTGATGTATGGGTGTTCTGAAGGATATGCATTTCATAAGCGGCGCGAAGGAATTTAAACGAGCTTTTATTGTTGTGTGGGGTTACATAGATAGATCTAGGTTAATTACTGTAGACAGTGGGTCTTGATATGCAGCACTGCCGTGTGAATAGATTTTCATTCTGCGTTTCTTTCCTTACGATTACGTGCTGTTGCTAAGTGTTCGTGAACTTCAAAAAAATATCCGCCTTGGTTTACTTAAGAAAATATGAAATACATAAAATTGAAGAACTCTTATCGCGCCCTTTGGTAATGCTTTTACATTCTCATTCGTTCAACAGACATAAATATAGGATCATTATTGTTTATTCTGTTTCTGAATGATATAACTGAGACTGTTGGTGTTCCCTGGCATGAAAATTTTTTGTAGGATTAAGAGCATTATTCAATCAATTGCAATCGTATGCACGCGAGATTGGTTGCGTTATATCGTTGCTGTCTGGGCAACAATCCTACACTTAACGTTAGTATAATTCTTTCGAGGCTGGATATTGTGACTGATCTGGGTACTTGATGCTAAATTGTCTTTTGTTAGCCACATCGATAGTCATTGCCCAATAATTCAGTGCACTATGATAAATTTCTATACCACTGTTTTGTGAGACCTAAATTAGAATATGGTGGTGTAGTATGGTCTCTCTTGCATTCGGTTCAGGTAAACAAGAGGAAAAATGTTCAAAGACTATTTTTAAGAACTCATGATCATATTTTCACCATTTGAAGACCTGTTGTTAGATACCTATAAGTAGTCATAACTGAAGCATAAAAGTGAGAAATACAAATTTTCATTTAAACAGAACTCTAACAGAATATGTTACGGTTCATTTTTCGAATATCAGGTTTATTGTTTAAATTAGTGGTTTGGAAATCGTCGCCTACATAATATTCAAATGCCATGTTAAACCGCTGGTTTGGTTTTCACAAACCCAAAGGTGACATTATCTGGGCGAATGTTTTCAAACTTTTAATTTTGAGTCGTAAACGTCATAAGACGGATTTATTATAAGTGTAGCCCTTGTTTTCTGCAATTTTGGTGGCAATAAACGTTTCCTGGTGTGTTTATTGAACCAAGCCACTTGTGGGATATCGTGGAAGCAGTTGAGTTACACACATTCTCCATTCTAAGCGATAATCACTATTGTATCGCCAATCCACATAAGGCCGCATAACATCCGAAGGTATGCCTTGGTATTCATTTCAATTCCAACCTAATGTGCGTTTCGTTTTTATTGTAGGCCTTTTTTTTTTACTTGTACMTTTCCTTTTTCTTTTCCTGTTGGTCCCCTATGTTATATTTGGGTTGTACCTTGCTTATCCTAGTCGTTGCGTTAAAAACCGCCGATCTACGGTATCTTTGAGAGACTGACCCACCATCTGACCGTAGCAGTAGAGGCTTCGGTTTACCATTTGCACGACGTCAAGGGGGTTGTGAGCCGATCTACCTTACCGTTGGAACAACACCGCCTGGTCAGCTATGTAACAGCAGCCCTGTGACGCAGCCGATCGGACAACCAGATAAAAATTTAATATTTATAATAGCTTACTGGTTCATACCTACCGTTCTATACTTGGGTAAATGCGTGCCGTAGTTTGGGGTTTATCTATAAACCAAAGGTAAAATCTTGTACGCCTCGTATATACGAGTATACCTGGTACCAAAGTATACTTTAATATTGTCTGTGCCTCATACAAAATTGTATTCCGTATTTAAATGACATGTATTATTTATTTTGGTTTTCCAATTATAATCAATAGTCTTGAGTGAAGCAGTAAGTGTTGTTTAATCATCCCACTTTAAGCTACTGTATTTCCCGCTTTATTTAAATATCTGTTGCTGAGCGGTTGTGAGAAAGCGGGTGGCGTCCTTTGCTCTAGTAAATTCTGTTATATGGTTATTTAACCCACCCCCCTCTACGCTGTGTTAGTGGGTGCTGTTTAGCAACTAGTCTTTCGTGTGCGGATTAATTTCGAACTGCCAAGCTCATTGATCTTTTATTTTTTTCTTTGCCCCTTTTTGTTGCGCGACATTGGCGATTGCTACAAAACCGTTTTGTGTCGCGTAACAAATAGTAAATCTAATTTTGAAAGGTTTTCTTCCGAAAACATAATTTTGATACAATTTTTGAATCTCTTATCTACGAACTTAAAAACTGCTTTGCTCACTGATAATTCTTTAAATTTATTACTGCAACCTTCATATTGATTTTGTATCGAAAACTACATAAAATTGAATAACTATATCTTGAGAAATTTGATTATACCAGATTCCATCATATTTTTCTACTGAAAAGATTGCCACGAAGAAAATTACGTTGAAAACAACGTGATCTAAAAATTGCAGCGCTATTGTACAATCCTACGCTTAGATGTGCAGTTTTTAACTGTTCCATTCAAACTTTTGCATTGTATTACCTTTAAACCAACAATCATTTATGCAAAATTACTATAATCTCCTTCTTTCGCATGCTACAAAGCACGTCGGAAAAAATCGCATAAATAAACAACATGTTCCAGTTCGGAGCCATAGCCTACAATTTTAGATATTAGTCATGCAGTCCTTGGCTTAAGAACAGGTTAAGAAGATGTAATAAGCGTTATGCAATCGGCTGTAACAACTAGAGCTCTTCCATCGCAGCGTACTTTCGTCCTAATGCGATGATAGCCTGCGGCCGGATGCACAAACTGCGCTATCTGCACTCGTTACTACATCGCGACTTTATGCAAATATCGGGATTTCTTTTTGGTAGGCAGTTAAGATGGCTATCTTTCTTGGCGGCGAGGTTTTAATATCCGTTTCGGGTACGTAATTGCATAAAAACACTGGTAGACTGTTAAAATAAGTTGGTATAATGAGATTCTTTTCTTGGGCGAAGGGATAAACGGTTTTAAAATGAACGTATTTCAACAGCCGAGTTAAATTTTTGGAGTAGCTCCTCCTCTCTGTATAAACTAATGATGTCGCAAATTATTTGGATTTTATGCAGCTTATTAGTTGGAATTCAAGCGTGCATATTTTAGCCTCGATTTGAATATCTGCCATTAATATATCTGTCAAGTCTGATCACGACTTCTTTTTAATGCTGATGGGCCATAATAACATTCAGAACGGATATCATAGAAACAATATATTACTAGTTTAGTCTACTACTGTATTAAACATAAAATAACCTTATGCTACTCACTGCCTCTGTAAATGCAAAATAAAGATCAAGCTATAACAGTACCGAGCAATAATCAATATTAATTCTTGATGGTGAATCAACAATTTCGTCATCAGACTTAAAATCAAAATCTCTATCTGAGGAAAATAAACAATCGTCAGTTTTTTCTCTAGCCCTTGTCTCAATTACTCTATTGTTATAATTTGTGATACGTTTCCCTTAGTTCAGTCAACGAATGGGGTTGTAGCCCTCGATCACAAATCATTATTGCAACACATTTGTAGGTTTTCCTAGACCCAATGAAGTGAGATACTAGTAACAAAAAAATATTTCTAATGATATATTGTCTTATTTTCGCCCTCTAAAGTTTTCCGCCAGATTCAAATATTGCTAGCAACGTCACTTGACCCGGCTAGAGTGGGGGAGTGTGGTGGGATCGCATTTCGCCAACGTAAACTTACCGTGATTTCGTGTTTGACTCATAGAAGAGACATCTGGTCAGTGTTGCCAACTTGGCGGATAAAATTCTCGCCCAAGCGAAAAACATACGTTTTAGCAGTAAGCGAATATTTTAACGGAATAAGAAAGCCTTTAACTAATATTAACTGCTTCACTTTAGCGTATAAATATGGGAAACTTAGATATGAAGTATCTACAATCGATTTATTTATGCTAGGTGACTCGATAATTACTGCATTCCTTGCCTGGGAAATATTATATTTCCTGCTTTTTTTACCTACCAATCCAAAATTTTACCAACGTCTCACTAGTGCTTGTGTGTTTCACGTTGCAGCTCAGATTGTCAAATGACGCAGATATTATTATCTTAAACCAAGTAAAAAGCAACGAAACATATTTCCAGAAGGAACACGATGAGCTCGACAACGAAATTTTTAACGATATAGCATAATATGTAGAAAAATAATAATTATTTATGTAAAATAAATAATAAATCCCCTTGTATATCAACAGATTACCCTGTCTTAAAAATATTAGCGGATTCGATACGCCAATCTAGCGGAATTTCTATCAGCCCCAGTGGCAACACTGTACAGATACACAGATGATCTGTTTGTTTACATTTGCGTTTGGCTTGGTTTTGCGAGGATTTATATTTTTGCCTCTAGTTTCTTTAACACAACTGTTAGCTGTTAGTGCATCACACCACAATTTTCATCTTGATTTTTCTTCAGGTACAATTAAAAATTTCTTCTCTAGAGCAACAATACTAGTGTTTGTGCATGTTGGCACAAAACATTTCCTTTCCGCAGCCATTTCGTCCGCATTTTGAACGATATAATCGTGATCGATAAACAAAAAAAAACAACACGAGCATTACTGAGAGGTTATGAATGATGCTCGTCATCCGTTTGTCGGCAGTTGACAGCGAAAAACACGCACAGGCAACTGGAACGCTGAAAATTATTGTGCTCTGGCAACAACACACAGCTGCTGCCAATCACAAGCGGCAGGGTCAACCTACGTCACACATTCAAATATTTAAACTTTACCATTTTTTTTACGTTTATCTAAGCGCCTTGGAAAATAAATGAATACACAGGGGTCTATTATTTTTTATGTAGATTCATATTCTGCAATAAAAAAATATGGTCTACAACCCCATTCCTTAAAAAGGAGTATAGAATGCGTAAGAAAGCATTTTAGCCATTTTTAGTTTGGGGTGCTTAGGGGGTGAACATACTAAACAGTGTTGGTAGATGCAGTTGCGAAAAAATCGTTATATTCGGCCTCGAAAATCGCTAGAAGTCGTGAGATTGGTATGTATATTGTTTAATGTCCAGTAGTTACAGAAATAGGCTGTATTCGACCTTAAGTTTTAATAAATTAAGCAACATTTTATTGACTTGACTATTATTGTCAAGTTCTCTAGTAATTTCTTCTTAGCAAAGTCTTCACATGAGTTTTTTTGACTCTCATATTGGTCATCTAGGTCTGTCAACGTTTTATCAGCTTGGCGAACGTCTTGCTTGGGATTCAAATCAGTAACGCAGGATTTAAAGCATTTTAAAGATAAATTCGATATATCACGGGAAACCAAACTCGTAGATCCATGCGTTAATATAAGTATTTCTGGTTATTCTGTAAAATAAATAATAAGCAAGTAGGGATGGATTTCAAGCAATAGAGCTGGGTCCACGAGATTGTAAACTATTCCCTTCTAAAATGCATGTCTATGCTGTGCTGTCTACACCTCAACCAACTGCAGATAGTACTATTTCGCTGTCATTACAGCTCATCAGTGCAGTTTAGGTCTAGTCTAACTTTGCTTGCAGCTCAAGATGCCCCATACTGGTCATAAAACAACACATCTGTATATAAAATAAAATTATGTTAAAGAGGGTATTCAAATGACATTGAGTGATCAAGCTATAAAAGGGGTACGGCCTCTTAATGCAAGCTTGTAAAATGTGCATGACACAGTTTTAGATAAGCGGGAAAGTAGTGCCGTTACAAATGCGTTTTCACGTAGTATTTTACGAAAACTGTAAGCCGCTCTTTAAGAAAAAAAAATATAATACTTATAATTGGCGATGTTGTGCCAATGCCAATTAAATACACAGATTTTTCTACTAAACTTCACCTACATTTTCTTTATCACTTCTGGTAGTTACCTGTTAAGTATATTTGAAAGAAACGTAGCATGTTTTTGTTATTTTCAGTTATTGCAATTTTAATATATAATAAAAATAATTATTTAAATATTTACTTATTAGGATCGAACAAAGTACTTGATATGGTCATTTATGTAGCTATATTTCTGACTTTTTTTAAATCCCTTCAAATAAGTTTTCTGTTAACTTTAGATCACTCTGCAGGTTAATTAAGCGAACCTATAATATTTGTACAAGCTTTTTGGTCACAAAACATTAAACGAGATATTTTTATTCTTTATAGGCCCCCCGATAGAATGACTATAATTTAAGCAAATTAATACATCCTTAAAATGCGTTATTAAAAGTAGATTATACTAAATAACCAGCATTGCAAACAAACTTATTTTTTCCCCAATCAAAATGTCGATACTTCTACTTCTTCTATTTGAACGTATTTTCCAAACACTTTGTGGAATATCCGATTGCAAATTTCTTCGATGCTCTTTAAAGAATTTGTATAAATAATTCTCTAAATCACATTTTCGAAATCTATTATACAAATAGATAAACTAGGACTGAGGCTTAACCAGGTAACAAACAGACAGAAATGACCCTTATTTATAAATGCACTGAGGGTCATTGGTACAACATCGCAAATTATATTAGGTAGACTTTTCTTAGAGAGCGGTTTAGGGTTTTCGCAAAATACTATACCTGAAAATGTATTTCTAACGCCACTACTTTTCCGCTTATCTAGAACTGTCGCATGTACATTTTACAAGCCGTACAAGTCTTTTATTGCTTGATCACTCAATGTATATTTGAATACCCTATACCAAATAAACGTCTAGTAATTGCGGAAAAAAAAGACGACGGCACAGTATTCTTTCTCCGGAGCAACCCAATCTGGCGTAAGAGATAATTGCTCTAAGCACCTGTTTAAGGAAAAGTAATAATCCAATTTGCTCTAAAACAGCCATCATTGATGGGAGACGCGCGTTTGACAGGTCAATTACAGAGGCCATAATTGGCCCAGTTCTTGAAGTATGTAACAAATTGCATTCGACAAGGTCGATTGAAATATGACAGAATAATAATAAGTTTTATTTGATGTTTAACAAATTTTTTTGGGTTTTACTTAGCGTTTTATTTGTTTATTCTTCAGGAAAACTTTTATTTGACGACGTTTCTTCCGAGATCGTGTTTTTGTATCCGGTATTAGTACCCGCAGTGCTTTTTTTCAGAAATTTTTCGGTTTGATTTCCCTTCAGTATCGTTGCCTTCTTTGGTTTATAATTTATTGATCTGGCTTTCACGTATGAAGAAGTTTTATCATATTTTGCCCACATTGAGGAGACAACAAATCCTTTCTACACATTAAAAAAGCAGAATTCTAGCACTTCAGTTGTAATTGTTTCTTCTGCTTTGCCCTTCGTTCGTTAGTTGTTGAATTCCACCGATTCCTTCTGGTATATACTTTTGCCTTTTGCTGGTAACAGATGTAATGTTGACCACTTTGACGGGCTAAAGTCTTCTTAATTCCTTTAGATACAGTCAAGTCACCATACATGGGACGGTGGCTTTATTTATTTTCTGTACAGGCTGATTTATTAAGAATGGACAATATCTGAACTGGAAATACTGCACACCAAAATATGGTGATAGAGCTTAACATGCATTATACAAATGTTGCAGGTTTACGAGATACAGGGTGTTCAAAGTTGGAATTTTAATTTGAAATTTCTCAATAATTTTGTGATTTTAAGCAGTATGGTCTGGAAAATTGGCAACTTTATGTTTTTTTTTGGAAAGAGAATTACGAATTTAATGCTAGTTGCACCCTGTTACTTAAGTAAATTACAACTTATCTTTTTTGCCTAACGGGTTATGGTTAAAATGACTAGAAAATCTAAAAGGCAGGTCCATTTTTAATAAAAAGGCACTCTTGTTTATTTCATGTAACTCTATCAGTTATTTGCATTTTAAACATTTTGTTTGTTAGTTTTTCTAGCACTATTTAAGCTTTTAGGACGAAAACACCCTGTTTCGCCTAGGCGGATGTAAATACGTCTGAACAGTTTGTGATTGGGTTGTCTTCGATTTGGGTATAATTCTAAATACCTTCTGGCTGCACCAAGTCCAGTATAATTTGATTGAGCAAAACCACAAATCAAATCACGCATTTCACTGTTAGAAAGTCGTGGCATTTTCTTATTTTAGAATTTGAACTACAAATAATACTAAGTAAATTAGAAAAATACAATAAACACTGTTACTTAGCGACAGCAAAATTGTCAAATTGATAAGTGCTGACACAAGTCTACTTGAAAAAAGTCAAAGTAATAACGGTGGCTTAGGAGTCTTTACACTGAATGTTTAAAATGCCAATAACTCAAAGTTACATGAAATAAAAAAGAGTGCCTTTTTTATTGGAAATGGAACTGCCTTTTACATTTTCTAGTCATTTTAGCCATACCTCGTTAGGGACAATATATGTTGTAATTTACTTAAGTAATAGGGTGTAACTAACACATTAAATACGTAATTTTCTTGCAAAAAACATAAAGTTGTCAATTTCCCAAACGATACTGCCTAAAATCACAAAATTATTAAGAAATTTCAAGTTAAAATTCCAACTTTGAACACCCTGTATTTCGTAAACCTGCAACATTTGCATAAGGCATGTTAAGCTCTATCATTATATTTTGGTGTGTAGTATCTCCAGTTCAGAGATTGCCCGTTCTGCGCAATTAAAGTAAAAGAATTGTCCCATACATGGCGACTTCATTGTCATTAATAACTATACTGACAAGGTTCCATTTCGTGTTTTTTTTTAGATGTAGATGCGTTGCGTTCATTGCGTCTTGCTTAAATTCTTTTGAATTCCAAACGTCTTGTCGACAACAAGTGACACCTAACAACCCTAGAAAGAAGCCTCGCATGACACTTTTTGTAACGACCCGCAAACGAGTGTTGCTTGTTCGATAAGAGTAATCCCGATCGTTAGTAGTCAATTTGTATACCGTCCGAGAGAGGCGAAATGGATCCCTAGTCGTTGGTTATGACACGATCGTTAAGGCTAATTGGATGCACTTTATCACGTGAATTACGGTAAACGCATACAAATACACATTGCCACCTGGTAATTTGTTATGKGCTGCGGTGAGCAAGAAAGAAGTAACTAAATTGACTATTCGTGATGACCTAAGCTAGTAGGTAATCCTGAAACACGAAAATGCTGCCGGAAACAAATTCTGGCAGCAAGAAGAAGATTTCCATTAATGTTAAAAATAGACTCTTATTCTTGTTTGTTGTAATTTTAGGTCAGTCGGATTAGGTTTAGCTACTGACTGTTTGGAGATGGCTTCCATACAATCTAGTGAACTGATTTGTAGTTTTTCATTCAGCAAACCTTTTAGAGAACACCAATAATGCTAGACCACAGTAGAAGTAGCAAAAAGCGTCAAATTTTTGTTACCTTTTTGTTATATGCAGCATAATAAGAGATTTAGGGATTGGTATTGCACCTCTAAATGCTTTAAACTGCAGCTAGATCATGCAATTCAGTTCATCCCAAAGGTTGTAAGATATCTCAGAGACCGCATATATAACATCAATCCGTCAATTGCTAATTCGCTCGTTCCCGATCCATTCAACTCAAGTATGTGACTACAATATGATTTACATCCCGTCATTTGTTACCCAGACACAAAAGAGATCCGCTATTTTGAAACGGACTAGATTAATCGTTCGAAGCGGATTTTCAGAATTTGTAATTAACCGTATCAAAACACCATGTTGCTCAAGAGCTGAACCCGGCTAATTGCATTGATTTTTGCTGGATGTTTTGTTGTTACATCGTGATCTTGCTGTCTGTTTATGGTGTTTTGCGGTTGGGTGGGGTTACGCAAGTATCCTCATGATGGCATGCAGCTCTGCTTAGGATGAATACACGGGCAATTATTCAAATGTATTGCTTTCGTTTTTATTGCGGCTGGTTTTAGAAGGTCTGGAGGCTGGATGCAATAAATAGTCAGCTTGACCTCGAGTGCCATCTAGAAAAACTTTTCGAGGATAGTTTTCGTTGTAGATGACAAAATAATTAAAGGCATTTCGTATCGTTTCTGCTTTTAGAAGAACAGTGCATTGCCAAACACTATTTCGTTAGAAAATCTTCCGGAATACAAGTTCATTTTCAACAAATGCTTGACATACCATTTCACTGTGAAGAAGTTTGAACTTCATCTCTAGATAAAATGCATGTCTATGCTGTGCTGTCTACACCTCAACCAACAGCAGATAGTACTATTTCGCTGTCATTACAGCTCATCAGTGCAGTTTAGGTCTAATGTAGACAACACGGCATAGAACTGGTTTTGCTTATATACCAAAGCAATGGTATGATAAATTTTATAAATGAAAGACTTAAAAAAGGGATGCCAAATCAATTGTAATAAATCTACTGATAATTACAAATCAAAATAGGGATGTTGACTATTTTTGGGAAAGTGTTCGTACATATCCCCGAATATTAATTATAATTTTTTAAACAGTTTAAAAGCTTTAAAAATCATGTCTTTAATTTCAGTTTCAAATTTTGCTCCAAAACACCGATTCCTTGTCACCGTGACAGCTGTGACGTCACCTGTTCTGAAACACGGTTAAACTGATAAGGCGTTTTAAAGTTTTTTCGCATTTATTGCTATATAATATGTATTCTAAGTTTTATAAGTGTTGTGCGGTGCCACAGTGTGCATCTACTACAATCAGAACACCTAACAAGCTATTTCTTCATGTTCCACGTTCAGCAAATTGCAGGAAAATCTGGCTTTAGCTTGCCCACAGGGACCAAGCGCTTATAGAGGCGCAATCAAAAGTGTATAGTGTATTATTACTCTAATTTATAATTTAGGTACAGAACTAACAAATATTGGTATATTACTTACATGGACGTCTTCACATTTCTGAATTTAGCTGAACATAAGTTACTATTTGTTGCGAAGAAGGTAGCCACTGCAAAACAGTCAAATTTCGGCAAATTTCAACTATTTGCCTTAATAAATCCACTTTTCATGTTATAAAAGCACCTTTCAAACGTTTTCAAAGCGAATCTCGAAGAAATTATTGATTATTACAAAATTATTTTATTTAAACAATGCAGCGTGCAGCCTATTGACAGGGTAAACGATGTATAGTAGAGATGTGTCAGTCCGTTCGGACTCGTTCCACGGATCCGAATCCGCATCGGTCCGTGATGTGAACCGTGTGTATACTGGAATGACTGACTCCGACTTTAAGCCGTGAGATTTACTTGCGTGGTTTCTTTTATTTGATTATCTCTTTCGAATGTAAACGTCATTTTTTCAAGGTATTAAATCTTTAAATAAAACTGTAACGCGTAAAAATGTTTCTTTTTGTATAGGCACGCGCATTAAACCTTTTTACATTTATAAAGAATTTATATTTATATTTAAGTGCATACAACTACATTAAAAATATTTTTCAGTAATTTTATATAGTCTGCTTACATACCTACATATTAAAAAATCGGATTCAAAATTTACAACATACTAAACTGATATGAAATTTTCAAAAATCTGGTTTTTATAAATACATTTGGCATTTCATTTCAAGTTGTGTGTAATATGATTAAAGTAAGTAAAGCAATGCGAACAAATGAAATTGCAGTAGGATGCAGTCATAAATTATCGAATGCTTAATACTAAAGCCCAACTAAGTCTACGCCTTTCGGATCTACTGCACTGGTTCCACTGAAGAATCGGTGCCCAACATGTAATTTGTTACACGTCGTTCCACTTCGTGTCGGACCCACTGGAACGGGTCCGCAATCTGTGGATCCCGGACTACCCAACTCTAATGGATAGGAACAAGTGACGTCATGCGCTCTTCATTGTCACGTGACTTGAGAGTGATTTAATTACATTTTGTTTGTAAAATATTAATAAAATTACGTAAAAATAAAGAAAACTATTGTCATTTTCAGTCAACATTCCTATTGAGACTACCTGTACAATCGAAAACCGTGTTAAACAGGTAAGGGAGGTTATAAAATATTGTTTTACGTTATAATCGAGCTCAAATTCTAAAGAGATATTGCAGTAGTTTGTAAGTTTATTACAGCTAAAAATCACTGGTGATATCTCTAATTTGCTATGGGAAAATATCTTATCCAACATACATTCTTCCCTAATCTGAGATTCTAAAAACAACAAAGTAAATCTACAAAATGCGTTGTATTGTATATAATACTTTAAAAAAAATAACGGTCATTGTCATTCAAGGTGTGCAGATTTCCGAAACTGTTATTTCAGTTATTTTTTGCGCAAAATTGTTTTCAACAGTTGATTTTGGACTTACCTTATCCTAAGGTGTGAACATGCGAAATCAGCTACAAATGGAAATCAAGCTTTTAATGTATTTACGTAATGGATAACTCATCTACGTTAGCCACACAATTTACTTGGTAGCTCGAATATTAAAAAAGCAATTTTTTTCGTTGAGATATGCCAAGAGCAATATAAAAACACGTGTCAAGACAACAACCAACGAGTCATCAATTAATTAACTAAGTTGGATGGGTATAAGGACACGAATGTAAAACAGTAGTTTAAACATTCGGACTTATATATCATGACCTCCGACCATTTGACCCTAGAGTAAAGTAAAGCGCCTTCCTATTACACTAAAAATTATTTTGTGTCAAAAAATCGTATAAACATGCTTTTCGTAATAGAACGTTAACAGAATCCGTCCTCATTATCAGCGTAGAGGAAATGCCAGATATCATCTAAATCATTCATATGTGTCTATGTATGATGTATACTTTCCTGTTTGTCATTTCCGTGGGTCGAATAACCAACACCTAATTAGAAGTGTATTAATTTGAATGTAGCTATAAGTATATCCTGGTTTAATAAATCAAAAGTAATGGTACAGTTCACACTTGATAGTAAAAACGACTTTGACCTTTAGCAAGTTGGAATTTTTATTAAAATTGAATACAACATTGTGTGTGAATTCTTAAAGTCGTTATGTTTTATAGGTAAACAACTTTAAACGCAAAATGTACACGTACCTATTGCTGAAAGTTGAATCATAGAAAACTTGTTTTTTTTTAATAGAAAGATCTTGTTCGATTTAATACACATATCTTTGTAGAGTGGGGTGCGATGCAACAAAAATGAATAAAATGAAATGAAAATAGATTGTAGCCTTTGCAAATAAGGTGACGTTCGTTTTTTGTACTTTCTTTAGGATGAATACCAAAGAACGTATACAAGAATGCTAGAGCAATGGCGGGTCCTGCAGTCTGTATGATTTTTGCTTGCTCTTGCGAACATTCGACTTGATTTGCTGTGAGTTCAACATTTTTTATATCAATTTATAAACAGCAATTTACCGATTATCACGATATTCCTATAACTCCTCATTAGCAGATGAGTGAAGCCAAAATAATCTGCGATTAAATACCTGCAAGGAGAGAGGTCGCAACCGGGCTCGCATGCCAGTTTTAATTTTATGTTCGTTATAATGACATTAAAAAGCACTATAATGGAGCGGTTTCATGATTGGAATTATCGAGGGAATGCCCACTTGGCGAATTTATGGCACATGACTTCCAGTAAAGTACCAAAGCATTATCGTAATTGGTTATCAAAACAAGACGCTTTTACTTTAATATTGGAAAGCGAATTGCAGCATTTTGAAAAGTCAGGACGAACTGAAATAACGTCTCTTTACTTGAAGGTTTATCTTTCTTTATCTGGCTACTAAATGAGAAATAAATCCTATCGGAATGTGGTGTTAAATAGCTTTTCTTTAAGTCGAAAGCTGACCATACCTTCGTTGTATAACACACCTACGCGTCGGGTCGGATAAGCCCGTAAAATATCTCAACAAGTTCCTTATTGCTTATCATTTCGAATTGACAAGTTAATTGAATTTGCTGGTTAAATCAAATATTGCAGATTGAGGTCTCAGTGTACTGTAAAGAGCGAGATGGCACGCTAATTTTTGTCAACTTAATAACAAGTTCATTGACGTCTAAACCAAAAGTTTTTTATACGAGGCATGTTTTTTAAGTAAGTATCGTTTTGGAATTAAAAAAAGACATGCAAAGATATCGCAATAATTTTATCTTACATGAAAGCCTGTACCTTAATCTACTTTTCTACATAATTTCCGTGAATATTGAGGCACTTGTCATAACGTGGCACCAGTTTTTGAATACCCTCCTCATAAAATTCTGCCGCCTGACTTGTTAACCACTGTATCGCAAATGTTTCGACTTCGTTACCGTCTTGAAGGCGCTGACCACCCAGGTGTTTCTTCAAGTGCAGGAACAAATGGTAGTCGCTGGGCGCCAGATCAGGGCTGTATGGAGGATGATCTAGAGTTTCCCATTTAAAAGATCTAATGAGATCTTTGGTCCGATTAGCCACATGTGGACGGGCATTGTCATGCAGCAAAACGATACCCTTACTCAACTTGCCACGTCTTTTGTTCTGGATTGCACGACGCAGATTGTTCAATGTCTTACAATAAGACGCTGCATTGATTGTCTCATTACGAGGCAGAAACTCCACTAGCAATACTCCTTTTCTGTCCCAAAAAACTGTGCACATGATTTTCCGGGCAGAAATTGCTTAAACTTCACTATTTTGGGTGATGATGAATGTCGCCATTCCATGGATTGTTGTTTCGATTCTGGTGTGACGTAAGCCACCCATGTTTCGTCACCAGTAACAATTTGGTCTAAAAAATCTTCACCTTCATTGTGGTACCGCTCAAGGAAAGTCAATGCGCTGCCTAAACGTTGGGTTTTGTGCAAATCCGTCAACATTTTCGGAACCCAACGTGAACACAATTTCCGGTAATTCAGGTTCTCGGTCACAATGCGATACAAAACACTACGAGAATATTGAGGAAAGCAGTCGCACAATGATGAAATTGTAAAGCGTCTGTTTTCTCTCACCTTTTCGTTCACTTTCTGCACCAAATCTTCATTAACGACCGAAGGACGCCCACTCCGTGCTTCATCATGCACATTTGTGCGGCCATCTTTAAATGCTCTCACCCATTTCCTTACCATTCCATCACTCATAATGTTTTGTTCGTAAACTTTACAGATCTCACGATGAATATCGATCGGTTTTACGCCTTTAGCACTAAGAAGTCGTATAACAGCCCGTACTTCACAATCGGCGGGACTCACGATTGTCGGAGGCATCTTAAACACTCAGTAAACAACGTATACGTATACAATGAAGAATCAAACTGTAATGGCGTCAGTGCGTAGACAAGAGATATAGGTAACCAGCGCGCATGCACGGAACGCCGACCGTAGCGCTGCGGCGGCGGAATCGCAAAACGGTACTTTCTTAAAAAACATGCCTCGTATATTTATTAATAATTAACATATAAAAACAAACAGGTACAATACAGTTAATAGAAATAAGGTGTTAATTATTAAAAGAGATCAGTTCAACTGTTTTCAATCGCAATTCTTAACTCCTTTAGCAATTTATTAATCTATTGATTATCTATTAAATCTAGTTTAGTAGAAAGTTCGTTGCATGTTTTAGACAGCTTATAGAGCCTACAGAATTTTTCCCATTATTAGTACGGTGGTGTAGAATATAGAATAAAAGGTAGTTATACAAGAAATACGGCCGGATAGCATAAGGATGATTCAGGGTTGTTTGTAATGTGACATACCTCGGTAATGGTTATGTAAAGGGAATACTTTGATTCATTAATGTACGAGCATTGATATTAAACGGACGTGTTAGTGCAGATAGTATTTTACTGGATTTTCCCTGTTCGACACTAAACAACAGGACACTACAAGCATTCTAGGCTCTCCAATATTACAAACAGGTACATGCATTAAAAATAGCGATAGAATAGATTTACAATTTACATTACCAGGCATATACGATATAGCAACGACGCGTCATATATATTCTATGAGAAGATAATAAGGATAGTCTTAAATAACGTTTATTTTGTGACCTACAAAATTAACAATTTTTTTCTGAACATTGGATTAATATGAACATTATAAAAGGTGTCAAATAACTGTGCAGTATTCCAAAGTTAGACGAACATAATAACTATATAGCAACATTACAACGTGCAAACTTGAAAAACTAGAACACTGTCTTTTGATAAATCCTAGTGTTTTGTTTACTTTAGACAAAATGTGATTAATGTGATAGCCAAACTTAAGTGGAAGCCTACAACAACATACAGATCACAAATATGTGTGACAGATTCAAGTTGATTGTCTGATATAAAGTAACATGGTAAACTGTATCATAGTTTTCTAGAAAATCTTAGCGATTTACATTTATTTATGTTCAGTTCTAAATTATTTTTCACGCTACATACAGAACCTATTTAAATCACAGTCATTTTGACTATTATTAACTTTAAAGATCTCTACACATCGTCCTCGAAAAGAAGGATTTCAGAGCTTTGAATAGCTGTTTTGACACCGTTTATATACTATAGAGAAAGAAGAATTGGCCCTAGATGTACTTAATACTTACTTACTTATAGAGATTGAGATGGTATAGCGTAAACCTTAGATTTTAGATAGCTGTAAAAAATAAACCATAATGTTTTAAATAGACTATTTGAGACGCCAGATTCCTGTACAATTTTCCCCATGATTGCCTCTTGATTATTAAACGATATATTAACAGTCACTTTAATACTATCATTTCACACAGGATGACGAACAACTTGCTGATCCGCAGGCTTTTGGTAGAAGAGTCTGTGGTAGTCACACTATACACCAGTTAGTTTCATAGTGGAGCTTAAAATCCAAGGTTTATGCTACACCACCTTACTTTTAAATGTTTCAAAAAATGGTAGATAAATTTGGTGGATAATTCGTTCATTGGTACTTCTTTTTATGCTATCCATTCAAAAAGTTTCCCAGGTCTCTGTTGTTATGGGCATTTTAAACTTCACGGGAAGCAATTCTGTTTTCTGCTTCTTGTGCTCTTCTATCATAATGTATTTTTTTCTGCGACCAACCCCAGTTACAATGAATTAATTATGCCATGTATGACTAACTTTCTCGTAGAATTTGTAATAATCTTCTACAACTTGCCGAGGCATTTGATACCATAGATCATTGCTTGCCATGTACTAAATTACGCTATTATGGATTCGAAGATGTTGATGTGGGTATTTTAACTCATATCTTCGTAGTCAATCCCAAATTGTAGTTTTCGGTGATAATATATACGAAAACCGTTCTATTACTTCGGGTGTGCCGCAAGGCTCAGTACTGGGCCCATTACTTTTCTTGATATACACTGCAGACCTCCCAAACTGTATAAAAAATTGTAGTATTCAGTGTTATGCAGGTGACTCGCAATTACAATTTTCTTTCAACCCTAAAAGCACTGCGATATCCTGCGAGCTCGTGGACCGTGACCTAAGGGCTATAGCTGATTATTCTCGAAAAAATAATTTAAAGTTAAACCCAGAAAAGCGTGCAGCAATGTTGTTCTATCCAAATCGTATGCGAGAAAGTATATTGACATATACTTTTAAAATTAATATTAATAATCAACCATTGACTGTTGTTAACAGCGTAAGAAACTTAGGTTGAATATTTGAAAGCGATCTTCGTTTTAAACAACATATTGCCGGTATAGTAAAGAAGGCTTGTCTAGCTTTGAAATTGCTTTATTGCAACAGATATTTAATAAATTTCAGAATGCGTAAGAAACTCTGTGAACCGTTAGCGTTGTCCATCCTTAATTACGGTTTAATTGTGTTTTACTTGTGTCTGGATAAAATGACTAAGTTAAGATTACAGAAAATCCAGAATAGCTGTTGCAGATTCGTTTATCGCATACCCCGCGATGAAAGAGTGTCCCAAAGAAAAGTGGCACGGGGTTGGCTTAGAGTAGATGATAATTATAGGTATAAGTAAAAATTTAGGATGGCAATGCCATCTGTCAGCATTACACTGACATGATGACAAAGCCACCTAGCTGTCTTAACGGGTACTACTTCAGTGTAATGCTGACAGATGGCATTGCCATCCTAAATTCTTACTTACATCATACCATTGCTTTGGTATATAAGCAAAACCAGTTCTACGCCGTGCTGTCTACACTAGACCTAAACTGCACTGATGAGCTGTAATGACAGTGAAATAGATCTATCTGCAGCATAGACATGCATTTTAATTATAGGTATAGTTTGTCAGTGTTAATATGTTGGTAACCTCCTCACCTCCATATCTTCGAGGCAAGTTTCGCTTTAGATCTGATGACATAAATGTTAATATGAGGAATCTATCTTCACTATCAGTTCCTAGATATCGTACTACCTTGTTTCGCAGGTCATTTTCGTATAACTGTGTAATTATATACAACAGTCTGTCTAAAAATTTGAAAATGCTTTCGTTGGGTCAATTCCGAAAGCAGTTGAGAAAAATTTTGTAACTTTCGCAGTAATTTATATGMCTAGGTTGGTTTGTTATTATTATGTGATATAAATAAGTTTAGTATAAGCTATGTAGCTATGGATTGTTCGAAAGATTGTTCCACTACCATGAGCAGCTACTCCTTGTTATTGTTCGTATTGTTATAATTTGATCGTTGATTATGGCTTGTAGTAATGGCAAAGGCTGAGTTGAGTAGCCTTTGGCTAGACTTCGCCTTAATAAAGACGTATTTTATTATTATTATTATTGTGGAGCCAGCGAACTTCTTCATTGATCTATATCAGTGAACCACACAAGTCGAAGGCACGTGTTGCGCAAACGCGTGTGTCATAAACGCAGTCATATTTGCATATTATGCAGGTATTTGAACCAGTTATGTAGAATTACGTATTAAATCAGGAGTTAACTTCGTTGACATTTGACCCATCGTGCAGCGTCTGCCAGCAGGCGGTAGGTAAACATGAAAATGCCTTGGCGAAATATGCGCCTAATTAGGGAAAAATGTGGGTGAAATTTAACCGTTTATGAAACCTCCGGAGGCAGCTGGACTTCTTGTATATTAAGATGTAATAATTGCATGATCATGATAAAAGCTGAATTTGAGTTCTACTAAGAGAAAGATATGGCCATCAGGATTGCGTTATCCCTGTTCACAAAAAAATTTAAAGTCTACTTCAGCAAAAAAAAAAGGATTATTAAGTATTTTTGCGCAACTCCTATACTGGGTGTTTCTAGAGTTACCTAAGATATCGTGGTCGATTCGAGTTCTATTTTAAGACTAAAAATTCCTATAAGGGTGTTGATTTGTTTGTATTTTGGCAAAATACCCCAGAAAAACGTACTTTCGCTATGTATTTTTTTTACTTTGTTCATTAGGCACCAATCACAAAATGTTCTCGCAACATTTTTCGTAAATCTTACGGGACTTTTTTGTTAATAAATGCCCAGCTAATTGTACAACAGATTTTTCAATACGTAAGTGAACTTGACTTAATTTTGGGGATAAGAGAAATAATATCTGAATCTCCGAGATGGAATCCATTACACATCGGAGCAAACCAACTAATTAGCCATCCCGTTCCAACTGGCTCATCTGCAAGCCCTTGAGCACCTCGCTGGCATGATCATTTTTGTTTCATCGTTCACTTTCACAGCGACGGGTAGTAAATACGGCGCATTATAAATAGAGATTATGGCATCGCTCGTATATGTGTAACAATGAGCCGTTGAGCAATCAGTGATGCAAAGAAACTGCACTCTTCTTTCCACTATTTTTGCGCGGATGGATGTTACAATTACATGATTGCCTCCGCACGCGTGAGGAGAAAGGTACGCAAAGGATGCACGGTGCAATACCTCATCCTCGGACACGAACAACAGGTGGTCCAAATATGGTACCTATACGCCTTATTTCAAATGATTATTTGATACGATGTCGTTCTTAATGATATTCTCTCTTCGATAATTTTTGTTCTTCTGGGTTCAATATTGTAGCGTTGTCTAAAACATGGTACACGGAGAATATTCCTGAAAATGAGATAATCCCTAATAATTTTTCTACCTAAGCTTAGGTTTATATAACCCCAATGGTTTGGTCAGGATTCGGTGCCTTTGTGACAAGCTAAAAGCCCTTAGGTTGTATAGATGTTCTTAAAACATTGAAGGCTGCTAACAATTCCTTTACTTCTCGAGTAGTGGTATTCCTAATTGCCTCTTAAAGAATTGTAATGTAGGTACTTTTCCATACCGTTTTCAATCTTATCAACACACAACAGTAGCACAAAAACAGCATATCCATACCTACTAGCAACAAATTAAATTACAATAGATTCATCTTTTTCGAATGTCAAACTTGGTGATACAGTGGACGTTATACAGTCGAAAGCAAAGAGCAGTGAAAATATAATAATAATAATAAAAAAACAAAGCCACATCCTCAATATATTGGAGGAATACAGAGCTGTGTAAATAACTATGTAAAAGTTTCTGCAAAAATATCAAGCCCAAAACACTCCTACGAGTGACAAGAGAGTATTCATCAACAATACTAAGAAGATTTTTCTGACTGCAGTGTCTAACCAGATACACATTAAACATCTTGAAATAAAAGTAGTTCGCCATCTTTCTGAGAACCCCCTCGAGTAAGTCTATGTAAGCTCGATGACTTGGTATCCATATTATACAGTAGTATTCCAGCGTAGATTTAACAAGCGAATAAAAAGTCCTTAGTGTTACAAATGCCTAGTATTTTCATAGCTTTATTGCAGACATTTTGCATACGCGGAGTAAATGTTAAGTTCTTATCCATCAGTACACTTAGGTCTCAGATCCCGCTGCAGTTACTTAAGGCATGTCCAGGTACATTATAATAAAATTTTATTATATTAGTATTCCTAGTCAACGATATTGTCGTGCATTTATTAACGTTCAGTTGATTCTGGTTACACCATAAAACTAGTCTGTCCAGATCATATACACTGCTATTTAACTGGTAACAATCATTGTAGAACATTATAAACAACAGAGGGCCTAAATTAGAGCCCCGCACAACCCCTATAATCACACTGTAAACGCATGATACTCAACATATTGCTTTCCATCGCTTATCAAAATAGCAATTAATTTATCACAACGGAGAAAACTTTTCAATTTCATGAGTAAGATACAGTGATGCACGCGGTCGAACACCTTTGTTAGCTCCGCATACACAGTGTCCACTTGGATTCGTTTATCCATGGCAGAAGCAGAGTTGTAAAATGACGAATATTTTAAGCACTGTGACAAATGACCGTCACATGACGGTCGTATGACCATCATTTTGGTCACATTCATAATCTTTGATATTTCGTTAATACCTCACTTTTTTAATCATACGAGGGCAGTTCCCGTTCTGTTAAGTTTACTATAGAAGGACACTATATACAAATCAACTTATCACATTTCAAAATAATAACTACCACCAGGGGCAACAGGAAAAATGCTAATTAGAAGGTTAAAAAAATAAAAATTAAAGAAACAATCAGAAATTTATTAAAAAAACAAGAAAAAATCGCAAAGTAAACAATAAAATTATACTTTAACAACACATTGTATTTAAAAAGTATTTCTTCAGTCTGAATCTGAAACTCGAAGTTTCTTTCCAAATATTCATCTTCTTCAGTTTCGGATTCCGTCTCTGTCTAAGTTCCTGTTTCCGATCCCAATTCGGTTTGCATTAAATTTGTTCTGAATTTTGTTTAAGAGGATTGGGTCAAAGTCATGGTCATCACCTATTACAACAGGAGCTTTGAAAGTATGTGTTGATGATGACGAATATGCAGCACCTGCACATGCACATGTGACTGAAGAATTGAAGAACAAAATGCATTATACACCTTAAACTATTATAAATTAAGAAATAATTAATGGTAGTTTTAACTAAAGATTGTGGTATTTACTATTTTACTTACGTTTGTGTCGTAGAATGCACGTCGTACACAACAAAACTCAACACGTTTTTTATTTTTAAGGTTATGTGCAAAATGACCTGACAGTCATTTTCGAATGTGACCTGACTGTGACCGACGTCATGACAGCCAAAATGATGTGGTCATATGACCGACCCACATCACTGGGCAGAAGAAATATAGTGCTTGAATTAACAATTAGTAGCGCTAGAGCGTCCCCTGATAAAGTCATGCTGCTCTGGAGCAATATTACTGATAACATGCGAATACACAGACAGAATAGATAAATTAGCAAAATTGGACATCAAAGCAGATTTATACACAGGAACAAGTCGCGAGACCTTCCATGCCTCAGGGTACCGGGGGATTTCAGAATTAAATAAATATTTAAAAAGGGTTCTACTCATAGGCCAGTTTCCCTTCTTTGCAATTTTCAAAAAATATTTGAAACGCTTTTATATCAACTGCAATATGAAAGTGTCAAGAGAACAGTTTTATGTATCGACATGGTTTAATAAGTAAAATATCGATTGGATCTAATCTTTTTTAAGTTCGTGCCAAATTATTTCCAATAAGTCATGTTCTAAAAGAAAGTCTTTGATTTCTTCTTTATTTGAGAATTATTATTTCTAAATAAATATTTTAGAGGAAGTTTGCCGGTGCAATCATTTGTTTTTAGGAAACATAATTAAGTTTTATATTTATGATGAAGATTATCTGCGTTTTTTCATAAATTGAACACCATCATGAAGCCCTATACTGAATTTAATCAAACAACACAGACAAACTGAACAAAAATAACAGAACAACATGAGGAACATAGGTGAAAGAAGAATCGAACAGAACAGAMCCTCCTCGAGCTCGGATCACGGCTTCTATGCGCCTTGGCATCCCCTCAAAGAGGTTCCGAATGCTTCCCTGATCAAGGTTTTGCCATTCTCATACTAGTGCTTCCCTGAGTGCTGCCAAATTTCCAGGGGCGGGAAATTGAGCTCTGATCTTTCTTCCAAGCATGTCTCAGACGTGCTCTATCGGATTTAAGTCCGGGCTTCTTGCTGGCCATATAATGCGTGGGATGCCCACCTCATCCAGGTAATCATTTAGTATGCGTGCAGCGTTGCATAAACCAAAAGTTATCACCGACAGATGGGGCAAAAGGTACAACCTGGGGCTCGAAGATATCGCGAATATACGAGGCATGTTTTTTAAGTAAGTACCGTTTTGCGATTCCGCCGCCGCAGCGCTACGGTCGGCGTTCCACGCATGCGCGCTGGCTGCCTACATCTCTTGTCTACGCACTGACGCCATTACAGTTTGATTCTTCATTGTATACGTTGTTTACTGAGTGTTTAAGATGCCTCCGACAATCGTGAGTCCCGCCGATTGTGAAGTACGGGCTGTTATACGATTTCTTAGTGCTAAAGGCGTAAAACCGATCGATATTCATCGTGAGATCTGTGAAGTTTACGGACAAAACATTATGAGTGATGGAATGGTAAGGAAATGGGTGAGAGCATTTAAAGATGGCCGCACAAATGTGCATGATGAAGAACGGAGTGGGCGTCCTTCGGTCGTTAATGAAGATTTGGTGCAGAAAGTGAACGAAAAGGTGAGAGAAAACAGACGCTTTACAATTTCATCATTGTGCGACTGCTTTCCTCAATATTYTCGTAGTGTTTTGTATCGCATTGTGACTGAGAACTTGAATTACCGGAAATTGTGTTCACGTTGGGTTCCGAAAATATTGACGGATTTGCACAAAACCCAACGTTTAGGCAGTGTATTGACTTTCCTTGAGCGGTACCACAACAAAGGTGAAGATTTTTTAGGCCAAATTGTTACTGGTGACGAAACATGGGTGGCCTACGTCACAGCGGAATCGAAACAACAATTCATGGAATGGCGACATTCATCATCACCCAAAATAGTGAAGTTTAAGCAAACAATTTCTGCCCGGAAAATCATGTGCACAGTTTTTTGGGACAGAAAAGGAGTATTGCTAGTGGAGTTTCTGCCTCGTAATGAGACAATCAATGCAGCGTCTTATTGTAAGACATTAAACAATCTGCGTGGTGCAATCCAGAACAAAAGACGTGGCAAGTTGAGTAAGGGTATCGTTTTGCTGCATGACAATGCCCGTCCACATGTGGCTAATCGGACCAAAGATCTCATCAAATCTTTTAAATGGGAAACTCTAGATCATCCTCCATACAGCCCTGATCTGGCGCCCAGCGACTACCATTTGTTCCTGCACTTGAAGAAACACCTGGGTGGTCAGCGTCTTCAAGACGATAACGAAGTCGAAACATTTGTGATACAGTGGTTAACAAGTCAGGCGGCAGAATTTTATGAGGAGGGTATTCAAAAACTGGTGCCACGTTATGACAAGTGCCTCAATATTCACGGAAATTATGTAGAAAAGTAGATCAAGGTACAGGCTTTCATGTAAGATAAAATTATTGCGATATCTTTGCACGTCTTTTTTTAATTACAAAACGGTACTTACTTAAAAAAACATGCCTCGTACCTATCCCAATTCAGTCTGTTTCCATGAACCACCACTAATTCCGTTCGAGCTTCAACATCAATATTTCTGGTCGGTCTTTACAAATAAATAAAAGCAATGCAACCCAATGAAATCTTTTAAACGGCTACATAACTGGTTCCTCAGTTCGCCCGCGAATACAAATCTTTGAACAATAACAATGACATTGGTCACGCAGGTTGCTCAAGCTCAAGCCAATGTCTTCTAATCCTGGGTGTGCACGAAATTAATTAACCCATAACTCGTAGGCGTCACACAGCCTACCGCGAAGGTCCCAGCATCCTTGCGTTACATTTTTCAGCGCGCTCTTTGTCCCGAACTGAAGATTCAGCATCGGATGCGCCAGTGGGCAATCAATCATGAATGGACCGCGCAATTAGGTGTTTATTCGAGCAAAACCACAGTCGGATTGCAACAGGGCCACACGGTCGGACCTAATTACCAACTTCGCCGGTATGTGTTTATGCAGCTCAAGATCGATGGGGTACGGCGGCAAAAATACCCCGCAATGGTAGCGATGAATTGTTGCAGTCACGTGCGTTACAAAATGTTTATTAATGCAACGCGCTAATGCAAACAACCTAGATTCTGGAGGATCGATTTTTTCCGAGATGAATGGGGATTTGAACAGTTAGAAGCCTGGAAGGCTGTGCAAGCAGAGAAAGCAATTTCACGTACCATAAGGTACGTTCAGCTTCTGAAATACACCACGACATAGTAATGTAACGAACTGGTGTATATAATTGATTTGGGATGTGAATAAACAGTGGCGGTCCTCATTTGGAACCTTGCGGTACTCCCCATGTTGTTGTGAACTTCTCCCTGCGCTCTACCTATCAAGTACGTTTCCATCAATCTAATCAGAGAATCTTTCAATCCAGTTATAGACACTTTTATTGTGATAGGAAACTGGCAGCACTAATATTGAAGTTGCATAGTACCCACCAAATATAATAATATGCAGGATGTTTCACGAATGATAATGACCCTGACGAAATTAAAAATGCAACCCAAAATGCATTTGCAGAGGTAACATTGATAATTGTTCATCGTCTTAAAAAAATATCAAACGTAGAGAGCTGTATAAATTCGTAAATTTTGACATAAACTTCATTCATTTGCTCTAACTAAATTCCGGCATTGTAAAACAAATTTTATTTTTGAAAAATGTTTATTCAATAACATTAATGTAATAAATTCTCAAAATGTCGCCCTCCGCTGTTTTCACAAGCTTGAAATCGTGCCCAAAACGATCTTTTAACATGCATTAACATTTCTGGAGTGATGGATCTACATGCATCACGTATTTTATTTTCTAAATGTTCTACATTTTCAATTGGTGTTTGGTATACTTGCTCTTTTACCATTCCCTACAGAAAAAATGCAAAGGTCCGGGTTTCTCGGTGGCCAAGGATTAATTGAACCTCTTCCTATCCATCGGTTAGGCAAAACCAAATCAAGATGATTTCGCACTATTCTATGATAATGCGCAGGTGCCCCGTCTTGTTGGAACCATAGACCTTGTCTTACTTGTAAATTTACATTTTGGAGAAGTACCGGTAAAAKGTTTCTTAAAAATTTAGATAAGTATTGCCGTTTAAACTAACGCGAAAAGAAATAAGGCCCAACAATTTGATTCCCCGATATTCCGCACCAGACATTCGTCGAGTAGATAGTTTGAAAATGTCCTTCTCGAATCCAACGTGGATTTTCTTGCGCATAATAATGCATGTTATGTTTGTTCACTCTACCATTATTAGAAAATCTTGCTTCACCTAAAAAGCAAATGTTGTCATAAAATCTCATTCAAATTTTGCTGTTCTCGAAAAAAGTTACAAAAAACCAGTCTTTTAGGATAATCTGTGTCCTTCAAGGCCTGAACCAACTGCAAGTGATACGGATGAAATTGATTGCCTTTAATTATTCGGTGTACTGAAGACAGACTAATACCGGTTGCTCTTGAGACTACCCTTTGACTAACAGGAGGATTTTCGTCAATCATTTCCAATACTCTAATTTCGTTGTCAGAGCCTGTTGCTGTTCTTTCTCTTAACTTTTTCAGTTTGTCCTTAAAGTTAATTCAAGTCTCTTGAAAATTGCATCGGCAAGAGCTCTTCTATTTGGAAAACGTTGTCTGTATAAACGGGCAGCAGCGGATGTATTTTTATTGCATTCACCATACATCAAAATCATATCTGTTTTATCATCATTTGAATACATTTTGACTTTTAATAAATACAGTGACAGGAACCATAGCGCATAGCCGTTATAAATTCCCAATTTATTTTTAAAATAACACCATTATGTTAAACTTTGGGTTGCATTTTTAATTTCGTCAGGGTCATTATCATTCGTGAAACATCCTGTATATGATCACAAATGATGGTACCATTCATTATCATGACCAACTTTATCGTGTTTTTAATATTTCAGGCTAATGCTTTGGATGTTTCATCATGCAGCAACTGTTTGTGATCCCTCAGACTGTCTAACTTGTGTTTACTAAGCCTCTTTTCAAAGACAATAAACTGGTCCTTTCCCTGACTTGTTTAGTGATTTTTGACTTGCACTTAAAAAAATGTACATACACTAACTGGTACGAAATGATTCTGAATTAAGGCCAAAAATATATGGGCTAAGACGACTCTTGATCTACATTTATGCATTTTTAAGTATAATAATATCAGTATTAAAAATTTGGAATAATAATATAGCGGTAGTATTGTTCCTCCAAACAAAAAAGTTGGAAAGAAATCTTTGTGTTTAACCAAAGGTAAATTAACCTCTACCGACAGTCGCTCTAATAATTTTATATCCTTCACGAACCTCCAGTTTTAATATTTTTGCCTACCCTTCAGTTTCACTTTCATATCTTTTATAACTCATTTTCTTCTGATATTATTTTTTTACCTTTCCTCTCTTCAGAATAAAATTCGTGCTTTTTTATTTTATATTCCTCTTCTGATTCTGAATTAGTGCAAATTCAGCCGCTAGTTACAAAAGTACCTATTTGATTTTTAGTTCTCCTTTCTGTTTCTGCTTCTGAGGGGAAAATATTTGTCAGTTGCTGTTGTGACGTTCTGCCACTTTTCATAAAATTGCGACCACGAACTTTTCTTATGTGACACATCTTTCTAATGATGTGATGAAATGTGATATTTTATATACACGTTCAGGGCTATCATTTTATGTTATACGTGTTTCAATTAGTATCAATCTTGACCTTTAAATAAGTACAACATAGGCATTATCTTTTAATAAATAAGTCTACTGATTCATGCGTAACAGCAGCATAAGTTGTTATTGGGCAACTAAAGCACTTTTACGCTTTGACACCTCTAATTAAAATGTTGCACGATATACTAGATGAGCTCTTGATACAGGGTTATAAATAAAACATCAATATTTACGGGTCACTTCATAAACTGCCGCGGGAAATGATTTTGTAACAAGCGATTATTTCCACGCCACCTAGAGGAATGGTACTTTGCCACTACGCTACATGCGCTTTTTCGCTTCAAGATTTAGATGATGTTGAAATTATTTTTCACGACTAACGTTGCATTTTTATTCATTTAGTAAATAGTTTTCTTTACCAGTAACAATATCGAACAGAATTTAGCTCATGATCTTTAAAATAAAATATACGTAGTGTACATTTCTTACAGTAAAGTTGGTCGTATCAGCTGAATTATATAAAAGCTCCAAACACTTTCAGTAATGGTACTTCTATCTTAGCTGGTAACACGCCTAGTCATGTTTCCACTTCAAATACTTAAAATATTCTTTTGAAATTAAAAATTTGTCTCTGAACACTTTTAGGCATCGCAGACTGTAAGAAGACAATTGTTTAAATGGTGTTAGCAGTAAGTTTTTAATGAAAGTGCTCGTCAAAATCAAATAAATTCTCAGCCAGGACAAAGTAAATTGAAGTTGAGTTTGCCTTATGTACAAGGCCTTTCTGAAAAATTAAAGAGGATGCTTAGAAAACACGATATTTTAGTTGTTGATAGTACATATAATATTTTAGATAAAATTTTAGGTTCTACTAAAGATAAAGTACATTTAGAGAGTGAAAGTGTTTACAAAATTACTTGTTCTTGTGGCAAGTGTTACATATGTCAAACTAAAAGAAAAGTAGGTATGCCTTTGAAAGAACACATACGTGATACTAGACTACAACAGATAGATAAATCTTCTGTAGTTGAACACTCATATTTTACTAAACACATGATTGACTTTGATAAAACAAAAATTTTACATGGAGAAAAATATTATCACATACGTCTAATAAAAGAAGCTATAGAAATATGTAGGAATACTAATAATTTTAATAGGGATTGTGGAAATTATGAGTTAGGTGACATTTGGAAGGCTGTTTTGTAGTTATCTTTTATAAAGTAGTTCGTGTATATCTAGTAATTAGGTAGTTCCTTTTTCGTCATCAGGTTCTTTTTTATCAGGTTGGTATGTTGTTTCTATGACGTCTCGCTTCCTTGGTAATTTGTTTACTTACTTTAAAAATTTTGTTTGAACTTGTGTCAGGCAAATTTTGAGGTTCTTCGTCTTTGACAAAGATTACAGGTGTAATCGAAACGTCAGACTAATAACTTTTGGTCAGTGTTTTCAAGAGACAGTGATCTTTCCGAGAAAATATTATCTTCGACTATCATTGTTTCTATTAGAATTAATATTGTTGCTCAAATAGTAGCATTTAATTTTAAAACAATATTTTCTCTTATAATTACTTTATATATTTTAACAAGTAATGGTGGCAATGGCAAACGATCTTTTTGCGTATAATATTGCGTATTAAGACAATTATTATATTGATTAGTTTATCCATTTAAAAATCAGATCACTTCATCTTTAAGGCATTCGTCTTGGCTTACAAAATTATTATTATGATCAAATACATCAACCTTACATGTCTTGTTTTCGAGAAGGCATTTGACAGTCTCGATGACGACTCCTAATCAGATCTCCGATAGATGCTCTTTTGTTCTCATCTCGTGTCAGAAGGTGCCGGCAATCATCTCAGTCGACGTGCGGAATCCAAAGACCGTTATTATGTCTCGGAGACCTTGCACCTAGACAAACGCACGCTTATTAATCGATCGTTGATTTTGCGTAATGTTTCTGAGCTTCCCTAATTAACTGGAGTGAGTTTCTAGATCGCGCGGACAAAGAAGAGCTAGAGATTGTCCTTTGTCAGGATGGACGTTGATTAATCTCTCACTAATGAAGTTATACCGATTATGAATTTGTACGGTTGAGTTTTTGTTGTAAAATAGGTCAAGTTCGAATGAAGTTGTATTGTTTATGTGTTATTTGTTAATAGTGGTCACTGGTCATCTGAAATCGAACATTTCTGGCAACTTAGTACCCAGTTGCTATATTACTTATGAAAATTTGTTTTGTAAGTCTTAATGAGAAAAAATACGCTCTTGCATTTATCATTAATAACATTGAGCACATTTATACAACACCACAGGACTCTGATAATATTTCCATTAGTTTTTTGTTATGTGCTTTGCCAGTACTTTTGCCATACATTACTCATATTGTCAATTGCTGTATTGATCTTAATTGTGTACCTGAATTATGGAAAAAGTCTATCGTGATACCGATTGCTAAGATAAGCAAACCAGGGGAGTTCAAAGATCTTAGGCCGATAAGTATCCTCCCTGTGCTTTCTAAAGTTTTACGTTAATAGGTTAGATTTACTCCCCACTACTCAATCAGGCTTTAGGAACGGTTATAGCTGCGAGACAGCACTATTAAATACTACAGACAAAATTATAACAACTCTTGATTCTGGTAAATTATGTTTATTGGTTCTTCTTGACTACTCCGGAGCCTTTGACACTGAACCATGATCCACTGTTGGCTATATTACATCATTTGGGCTTAAGTCAGGATGCTATGCTTATGTTCAATAGCTACTTCACACACACAACTCAAACAGTAAAATTCGACGACGATTATCCAGTACCATCCGCCGTGCCATGCATAGTTCCGCAAGGATCAGTTTTGGGACCGTTGCTGTATACCCTATACACTTCTGTTATTGTGTCTTGAGTCAAGTTTGGTCAGTGTCACTCCTATGCTGATGATACCCAAATTATCTATTCCTTTGATAAAAATTGCATTACTGAACTAACTGATAAGGTTTCTGTAGATCTAGATCACCTATATAATGTCTCACTGGCACATTCACTCACTATTAATCCATCTAAATCTAAGATGATGCTATTTGGGTTCTCAGCTGCCTCTCTTACTTATAACAACATCGTTTCCACCTTTAATATGACTGTGCAGGGTCAGAAAATTGATATAGTAAGTAGTGCAAAAAATCTGGGACTTGTTCTCGACAATATGCTACGGTTCAAGCAGCATATCAGCCTTTTGATCGGTAGAGCTCTCTGTAACTTAAAGATAATTTACAATATCCGTAATTTCTTGAATATTCAGCAAAAAATTCATTTATGTGATGTTCTAGCCTTGTCTCTTTTTAACTTTGCTGATTCAGTTTATGGCCGTAGGAGGATACAGGTGGTGCAGAACTCGTGTTTGAGATTAATCTATGGAATCAGACGAAGACAACATATCACATACAAGTTGAGTTCAATACCATGGCTGAGCATGACGGCAAAAAGAAAACTCCATTCTGCCTGTTTATTCCATAAGATAATTCTGTATAAGACTCCGGAGTATCTTTATAATAAAAAAAATACCGAACGGATCGGCATACGCAGGACGGATGCACTTTCGCTGCCTTTACACAGACTCAGCTTCTTCCAACGTTCCTTCTCGTACAATATCTGTAAACTATACCAGGTGATTTTTTGAAAACTCCACATCTTAAATAACTTTAAATAGAGGAAAAATTTAAAATTTTGCAAAAACAGGTAAACTTTTGTTTGCAGGGGGACAACTTTTGAGATAAGTTTTTAATGGATAGCGCTTACCCTCTTAGCGGGGTAGATACCCCTTCAAAAATTTTAAATGAAACTACCCATCTTACGATACATCATTTAAAAGCTTATTACACAAGGAGTCTTGCCATGTAATTAGTTTTACTATTTTTTACCCATTGACGGGGTAGTKAGTCAAMAAGTGCATTGCAGCAAGTGGCTTATAAAATGGAATATTTTGGACTTTTTTTAACAAAATTATTGTCTTGCAGTTACAATAAAAATTGTCCTTACTTAAGCCTAAAAAAACTTGTTAAAAATAATTGTTACACCTAAGCAAAATGCCAAAAATACTTAAAATTTTCTTTCGACATTACTTGATATTATAACTCGACAGTTTATACTGAATTGGCTAAATAATTATCTACTTTGTGTTTCCAATTTTTTGTTTCAACTGTTTGGCTACTCCTTTGGCACGACCACCTTTTTGTTCACATTCCTTTTTATAAATCGCGTGAAATTTTAAAGTGAGAGTCCAAGTGATAATGGTTTATTCAACTGCCGAAAGGGTAGAAATAATTTTTATTTACGGTGCTGAGCATAGCTGTGCTCGTGCGTCAGCAAGGGTGTTTAACGAACGGCACCCCGATAAAAATGTTGACGCTAGGTACATTGTCGATCTCGTGCAGAAATTTCAAGACACTGGATCTGTAGTAAACAAAAAAAGGGCAGGGAATAGAGTCGTTGATGAAACGACCCAACTTGAAGTACTTGGTCATTTTGCAATGGATCCAACTAGCTCTGCGTAACATTTCTACAGCCACTGGACTTTCTTATTCATCTGTAAGGAAAGTTACAAAACTGCACAAATTCCATTCCTATAAGATGAAAACTGTCCAGGAACTCGGCGAAGATGACTTCGATAGAAGACTCCAATTTTGCGAAATTATGACAGAAAAGATTATAGTAAATCCAAATCTAATAAAAAATATCTGCTTCAGTGATGAATGCAATTTATTTTGAACGGCTCTGTAAATAAACATAACGTCAGGTACTGGAGTGACGAAAATCCTTATATTTTTCGAGAAGGTCATACACAAGTTCCTCAGAAGCTGAACGTCTGGGCTGGAATACTTGGCAACGCAATTGTAGGTCCAATTTTCATTGATGGGACGCTAAATGGGGGAATGTATTTAGAATTACTTGATAACGTTATTGATCCTTTAATCACAGAGCAATTAGAAAACCAACGTGACCCTGAAGGAAATCCAATGTTGGATGAATACGAATTGTTTTACCAACATGATGGAGCCCCACCACATTACGCCATTAATGTGCGAAATTGGTTAAATCATAGATTTCCTCTTCACTGGATTGGTAGGCGTGGAACAATTGAATGGCCGCCACGATCACCCGATTTGACTGCTTTAGATTTCTTTCTATGGGGTCATTTAAAATCTGTGGTTTACAAAACACAGCCTACTAGCCTGGACGATCTGCGAGAAAGAATTATTAGCGAGTGCAGGAGGATTCCACCTGAAACTTTCCGAAAAGTGCAGCAGGAGTTCGAGAACCGTCTGTATTATTGTATGGAAAGAGGTGGTGCACATTTTGAGAATCTATTGTAAGGTTTGAATTTCTATGGTTTTGTTCACACTGTTTTTGGAGTTACAAATAAATAATTTTTCTTTTTCGTGGACATGGACTTTCTAAAAAATTACATGATAAATACTTTAATGTTAATAATAATGTTAAAAGAAAATTTTCAGTATTCTGGGAGTTTTTTTTAAGTGTCATATTTCTTACAAGTTGTTTGTTTAAATTTTGGGTTCTCGTAAGGACAAATTTTATTTCCGCTCTAAAATAAAATACATTTTGTTGAAAAGAGTCCAAAATATTCAATTTAATAAGCAACCTGTTTCGTAGGCACTATTAATCTATTACCCCGTCAATAAGTTAAACGTGGTAAAACTAATTACATGGCCAGACTCTTTGTGAAATAAGCTTTCAAATGATGTATCACAAGATGGATAGTTCCATTTAAAATTTTTAAAGGGGTGTCTACCCCGCTAAGAGAGTAAGCGCTATCCATTAAAAACTTATCTCAAAAGTTGTCCCCCTGCAAACAAAAGTTTACCTATTTTTGCAAATTTTTAAATTTTTGCTATATTTAAAGTTATTTAAGGTGTGAAGTTTTAAAAAAATCATCCTGTATAACTCAATTCTTGTAAATTTAAAATCTAAATCCAGCTATGTCTTCAAAACTGCTTACAAAAAGATCCTACTCTCTACTTCTCAATTTTTTTCTGTAATAAAGTGCTATATAAAAAATAGGATGAGAACGTATTATACTAGATGATAATAGTTATTTATTGTATAAGTGTTTCAGATAGCTCAGCTAGCAGATAGCTTCGAAATGAACGTATGAATTTAGCTGTTCCTTTGACATCTAAAAAACCGGATATTCATGGATCTATAGCGGGAACTAAACAATCAAAATCGCCGTTTGCCAATTAGCATGTGAATTATATCATCATCAAGTGTTTACATGCCCATCAATTCACTGCTATTAAGCCCGCATCAATTAAATAAGATGTTGCCCTGAAAAACGTAAATGTCACACAAGTAGCGATACCTGTTATTAACCGCGGCTTGTTATTAGAGCGACGATTTGTAAATGCAAATTACGTCTCAATGAGAGAGTGGAAGAAGAGCTGCCTCGTTTAGCGATTACACAAACTTATTGGGATGTGTACCAGATTTAAAATTGGCGATTCCGTTGACGTGTAATTCGCAAGCCTTGAAGCTATAGAGGAGCGTGCAAGCTTCATGGTATTATCTGTGATTTATGACCGATTCGTCCTAATAAGAACGCGATCTCGATAGTGTTCAATCGCATTTTTTCGCTGACTGATGGCCGTGCATTCTGCAAACAAAAATGCTTTTTGCTTGTCTTGAAATTAAAACTTTATCACTCTAGCTCAGCGGGAAAAGGTTCATTTTATCTTGATTTTGGATTTGGCAATGGCTACTCAAAGAAACAGATTCAAGAAAAAATAGCTCAAAAACAAAGCTTCTTGAAACTTCTTTGAATTTTTTCTTATTCTACTTTGGAATTCTCCAACATTGTTAAATCGGGACTCCAGGGAGGGCACAATACTGGGATTTCTTCCAATACCTGATTTACAAATATAACGTTTAACCAGTTAATAACAATGCGATAATAATGTCCCTTGTATATCTAAATATACAGCGTGGCCCATGACTCGGCGACCACACTAAACCCATGAATTCTAGGGGCAATTCTAGGTCAATTGGACCAAAAACATCTATACCCAATTTTTTCTCTAAGGGAGCTACGGTCCTTTAAAGGTGCTACCCCAAACACCGTTTTTATTTACTTATTTAATGGTTTATTTTTCTAAAACCTCTGAATATAATTAAATGAAATTACTTTGTGTGAAGAGTTTTTCGGTTAATGTTTGGTGTGGTTGATTAATGATTAACAATGAACTTATTGTACCATTCGTATTTGAAGATCGATTAACAACCGATAGCTTTTTATTGTTTTGACGAAACGATTTGCCGGGACTGTTGGCAGAATTTCTACTTGAAAAAAGGACAAACACGTGGATTTATTTAGATAGTGCTCTTCCTCATTTTGGTAGAAGATATTTAAATCATACGATTACTAATAAGTGGATTGGAAGAGGAGGTTCGGTTTTTTCATGCCCACCAACCAACTAACTTCTCTTAACTTTTTTCTTTAGGGTCACATGAAAAGTTTAGTGTATGCTGAGATATCTCAATCTACACTTACTTAATACCAAAACTAACGTAAAAATGTTAAAAAGAGCGTGGCAGTTCGCGATCGTCTTGTCAACTGATATGTTTAAAACTGTGTATCTCCATTAATAACAAACATATTGGCGTCAATGAAAAAAGAAAAGGTTCAGGATAAGGCTACAGTTTAATTCTAAATGACATCTGCAGTTGTAGCTGGTGCTTTGTTTGAACTTTGTTAAATCCTTTAAGCCTTTATCATAACATTTAAACGTATTTTGTCACTCCAAATGCAATTTTTATTCGAAAATATTTTGTGTGGTCGAAATTTGTCCCTATCGTTTAGAATGCCCTGCTTTGGAAAAAACCCTTCATGAAAATAAAAAAATCTTCGTCTTTGACTGTTTTGGATGTGGTTCAGCAGTGGATTAGAAATACAAAAATATGGGGGCAACCTTAAAACTTCGCATTTGTACATCTTTGTTATTTCATCTACAGTGTAAGTTTTTGAACAATTTATACTGGCAACTAAAATTAAAAGGTCTTTCTTTGTTTTCGCTATAACTGGAATGGTTACACTTTTTGAATTTAGGAAATTAATAATTTCGGACTTTCTTGTCGACGCATTTGGAATTTTCACGGTTTGTCTTGAATGAGATGACGCATTGTACATTTATGCGATCTATCTGCGAATCCTTTTTGTTTAACGTTCATGGGTATCAAACCAAGTCTCACCCAATGAAACTATGTTTCGGTTCATACTTCGAAATTTTTCGATGGCTTCTAAATATCGAATTCGGGCTTGAATTATGAATTATGTAACGTCTTCGATTTAATTTTGGAAATGAAAATCCCATAGTTTGAATGAGGTTGCTAAAAGTAATAAAAATAAAATTATTGAAACTTGACAATTAATAATTAAACTTATTAGTTACCCACAAAGGGTCAGTTTGTAGGGGATTTCGATCCCGTCGTCCAATAACTCTTCCAATACTGACTTTACAGTTGGAACCATATTTTTGGAGTATGCTTCATACATTTCTGAAACTATAGCACCTTTAATTGCATATGTTATCTTTTTAAATTTTCGTGTGCAAAATTCCTTTTTTTGAGATGCTTTTTAACGACGACTTTCTTTACAGTGGAGTACTTTATTTTTAGTAATTCTTCAGTCCTTCGTAGTGGAGTGTTATGCTTCTCGGATACAAGAGTATCATAACAGTTTAATATGCACTCCTTCATTTCAATTTTTAAAACTTTTTCTCGCTTATACGCTATATTAGTGCTGACGTAATGACGGCCATTTTCCTGCGGTACGTCAAAGTCCTGGATCCTGACAAACCGAATTGTCATAACATGAGTAACGGACCTCAGCGTTAGGTGCAATTTTGTGACTTTAAAAGAATATTTAGAAGTGTTACTGTGCTTATTGGGGTAGCTTACACTCCTTAGTTTTTCTTCACAAGTATTACAAACCGAAATTACATTTAGTTTAGATCCTGGATCAAAACAAACCAAGTTGTCATAACATGCATAAGGAAGTTAAGTATTTGGTGCAATTTTTTAGTGTTAAAAGAATATTTTAAAGTTTTACTGTGTATGTTTGAGTAGCTGACACTCCTTCGCTTTACTTTGCAAGTATTACAAACCGAAATTACATTTAGTTTAGATCCTGGATCAAAACAAACCAAGTTGTCATAACGTGCATAAGGAAGTTAAGTATTTGGTGCAATTTTTTAGTGTTAAAAGAATATTTTAAAGTTTTAATGTGTATGTTTGAGTAGCTGACACTCCTTCGCTTTACTTTGCAAGTATTACAAACGTAAATTACATTTAGTTGCAATGTAGGTACTGCTGAAAAGCTAAACCTACAATAAGTTTGTGTGTAGAGCATTACAATTTACATGTTGTACCAGAAGATGGTAACGTGCTAGGTCCCTGGATGTTCTTGTTATAATAGAGAGAAACGTATAAACTTTAAGCACTTATTGTAGATAGTCTCTCAACAATAGATTGCAACTTAATGTAATTTCGGTTTGTAATACTTAATGAATAATACAAAGGTATGTAAACCACTCAAACATACACAGTAACACTTCAGAATATTGTATTATACTATAATTTTGCTCTGAACATTGAGTGTTACTGTGTATTTTTAGTTGTTTACATTCCTTCGTATAATTTAGTATTATAAACCAAAATTACATTTAGTTGCAGTCTATTGTTTAAAAACAACCTAAAAAAGTGCTGTAAAGATTACACGTTTCTCTCTCATTCTAACGGGAACATCCAGGGACCCAACCCATTACCATTTTCTGGTAAAACTTGTAAACTGTAATGCTTCACACACGTACTTAGTATACGTTCAGCTTTTCAACAATACGTTGTATCTAAATGTAATTTTGGTTTGTAATACTTGCTAAATAAAGCGAAGTAGTGTAAGCTACTCAAATATACACAGTAACACTTAAAATACACTTTAACACTAAAAAATTTCACCAAACGCTGAACTCCCTTATGAACATTATGACAACTAAGTAGGTTGGTTTGGATCCGGGATCTCGACGTATCGCAGCAAAATGGCAGGCATTACGTTACACTAATATAGCGTATTGTGCACAGTATTTTCATCACACTCTGATTCTGAGCTTACGTCAAATACTGGAACCATGAGTAGGCGTTGATTGTTCTAGTTCTTCATTTAAATGCGAACTGACACAAACTACATCGTCACTACCACTTCTTTCACTAGTAGATGCAGATTGTTCAACAACTACGGACATTTTATCAAGATCTACTGGACGCCAAAAGGCCATTTTGATTCACTGGTAACACTTTTGCTTTAGATCACAAACTTAACCGAACGAAACTAAACTGATAATACGTACCCACCACTGAATAAGACTGTCTTCCTAATATATTTCTAAGAGATGAAATGATTAGTAAAATTATGGAATCGGCTACCTCACTACAAGCTGACCACAATACTTTTCAAAGAGCAACGTTTTTGTATACAGACCGAGGAAGGATATTAAATATTTCTTGTTAATTGACCTAGAATTGTATCTAGTATCAATCGTTTCAGTTTGGCCATCATGGGACACGCTGTATAAAAATAAACATTTAGTTCATCGATACCTACCGAGTGCCGTCACTTTCGAACGTCATATTAATCGCTTTTTATTATCTACTACCATTTCTGTATTCAGTACACGACACCTCTGCCGTTCTTCTAATTAATTAGCACATGGGTGGGTACCAGGCTTGCACAATCAAATTAACCGTTTGTGTAATACACTTTCAATAAGGAGGACTCCACAGTGGAATGTTGAGGTCCATTGAGACATCCGATGGTCATTGCTATGAGCAAATGGACTGTGCTCTCATATTTTAGTAGTGTCATCGTTAGTTGATCTGAATGCATTCGTTAATGTCTGACATGCGTAGATGGAAAAATGCGTAGGCTTGTTTTGCCAGAATGTATTTCTTCCCTCGCTTGTTACCTTTGATTTAATATGTTTAATACACTGCTTTTGAGGTTTACACTTATTTATAAGAGCATTAAATAGTTAATCATTTTTGTATCCTATTACTACGTTACGCGTCAAAATTAACGCACTACTAAAATACTACAACTTTAAAATGTATTTTTTCTTGAACGATGAATCCAATTTTGACATTTTGTTTCAATTGTAGCTTCATTTCTCAGTAGTGGGCATGGGGCGATTTGACGAACGTTGCATTGTACATTACGCTCATTTTGTCGTCGGAGAACCCTTAGACGGCGGTCGCAGTTGTGTAGGCAAAACACGGACTCGTATTTTCCCAATCCTCAAGATTCCAATTCACGTGTGGTCGAGCAAACTGCAGTCTCACTTTAAGATGGTTTGCTGCTAACATCGGTCCTTTTGAAGGAATTCCGAAGCTCAAATTCTGCTCCCTAAGACACACTTGCTTGGGCAATATGGGTGCCGTAAAGTTGTACTTGGATATATCTTCCTGGTACAATTCGCGCAATAGAATGAAACGATCATGGTTCGCTGTTGCTCCACGAGGTCTTTCTTGTCCATGGCATCGTTTGCTATTGTTAGTTTCTTCAAAATGTTGAATAACACGACATAATCAGTGATGGGCGCGTAGAATACTCCATGTAGATTACGCCATTATCTACGCGTAAACTATGTAATATTCTACTTTAAAAGTCTACTGTAGAAAATAACTTTATGTAGATAAACAGCAAACTAGTAATATTTAGTACTTTTAACAGCTTCAAATGCCTCAAATGACAGTATTATTTTGTATATTATTATTTTCGTTCTCCCATCGATCGTACCGCGAGGTACGTGAAAAAGAGAACTATATATATCACTCAATGGAACGGAGTTGATCCGATCACAACCAAACTTGGTATGGTAATAGTCCATGACCTTCTGAGCTCCAATTCAGAGCCCTATGCTGTAGACTCTCACCGTTCAAAAGTTACAGGACATCAAAGTTGCTGCAGATCGCCGTGCACTAACGTCAGTAGGTTGGAACTACGCGTGGACCACGATCGGAACTACCTGGAGTCGATCATAGGAGAACKTTTTTTTCGTTTTGGCCGATTTCACTGGTTGTTGCTTCCTAACTAAACAAAATACTACTTCGTTGTAATTAAAATAACTAGAGCCACGTTAAACAACACTAACTCGTTTGGACGTAGGTACATTTGTTAGGGTCAGAAGGCACAAGCGTGCTTTGGAGCCCTCAATCGGTCAATGGGTTCTTAAATGACTGTAAACTATGATTTTATTATCTTTCTTGTCTATAAACGGAAGAAGACTGGCTATTTCATATACTACCTATTATACCTAATATACTCGTAGAAGAAAAGACTTCGAAACGCATGTTTTGTCCGAAAGAAGTAAGAAAACCGTTTGGGTATTCTGATGACTTACTAAAATAAGTTATGCAAATTTATAATATAAATATTAAAAAACTGCAGTGCTTTAAAAATTTTTAAGAATTGACCCATAAAACAGGGAAATTAGAACAAAATAATTTGCACAATACACTAAATATACAATAGCCATAATATACTCGTCTCATATTTTCTACTCAAAATCTACGCCAAAAGGCTTTATCTACATTTTCTACGCTGGTAATGTAGAAAATTATAATTTACGCGTAAACGCCCATCACTGGACATAATGTTGTATGGTGAACTATCAGCCTGTAAGCTGTAGAACGATAGCTTAATAATCCTCTTTCACACATTCATTTTAATTCAAATTTCTTGACATGTTGTTTTCCGGGTTGGTTCCCACGTTGCTTATTTGACCTTGACGTTTCGAGACTCATGTCGGTGTCTTCCTCAGAAGGAGTTTCAGAGCTACTTCTGTTGAAGACACGTGGGAACCAGCCCGGAAAACAACATGCCATCGACAACAACCACGGATCCCTTCAAACCAAAATTCAAATTTCTTAAAATGCATGTCTATGCTGTGCTGTCTACACCTCAACCAACTGCAGATAGATCTATTTCGCTGTCATTACAGCTCATCAGTGCAGTTTAGGTCTAGAGTAGACAGCACGGCATAGAACTGGTAATTTGTCAGGCTACAGGTCACTTCCTTTAGGAAGTAGTACCCGTAAAGGCAGCTAGGTGGCTTTGTCATCATTTCAGTGAAATACTGACAGATGTCAAAAATGTTAAAAAGAGCGTGACAGTTCGTTATCGTCTTGTTAACTGATATGCTTTAAAACTGTGTATCTCCATTAATAACTAAAATATTGGCGTCAATCAAAAAGAAAATATTCAGGATAAGACTACAGTTTAATTCTAAATGATATCTGCAGTAGTAGATGGTGCTTTGTTTGACAAATGTCAAATCCCTTAAGCCTTTATCATAACCTTTGAACATATTATGTCACTTCAAATCCAATGTTTATTCGAAAATACTTTGTGTGGTCGAAATTTGTCCCTATCATTTAGAATGTCCTGGTTTGGGAAAAACCCTTCATGCATGAAAATGAAAAAATCTTCGTCTTTGACTGTTTTTGATGTGGCTCAGCAGGAATTTTTTGGTGAATTCCTCCATTTTAGACCATGGCTCGCTTGAAAGTCACGATCAGGAATAAACATTTAAAAGTAACACACATAACGTGGTCTCGAGGGCTTATAAAACTATTAAATCGAGTATCTACAAATAAAATGGCATCATCACCAACAAATGAGTTACATCATTGACAAAAATGTGAAATCTAGTTTACCTTAGAATCACTCGATGCAGTTTATCGTTATTTATTGTTTAATTTGATAAAAATGTGAAATATCTATTCGTTTTGAGCGGGGTAACGGCATTGCTAAATTGGGTAAACAATTTCGACACAATCCGAGTGCTGCTCTTTGCCAGTCACCTTTTTTCCCAAATCTCCCCGACAATCTTCCCATCAGAGACATTTCGCGTCGCAGTTCAAAACATGCAAATCCTCTTCGAGATTTTGAGCGCCAATCCGCCTGTCAAGGCTGCTCTGGATAAAATCAGTCCATCCACGTGATGGACGTACCAAGGAAAGGCATTCGAATCATTACGAAATTAGGTGATCCTTTTGTCCGGCCTGAATGGATACGTATCCTAGAAAATAACTTGTACCGCGCTGAGGCCACTCGGCCAAATGAAATGACACGAAAACAAAGAAGCTTCTCAGTTGATGTAACGTAGTCGCGGCTATTTCCTTATTGCGTAAGGTCCGGCAGTTTTTGATGCAACTTTTAATTAATAACTCGGGTGGATATGACTGCGGTTTTCCTGTTTAGGTAAATTTATGACTTATAAACACGAAAGAAAAAAGTTCTTCTGATGTTCTTCAACACACAGTTTCATGCAAAATCGAAATCACAAATCTGCCACAGTCAATTGTTGATGCTATTATGTCTATTAATGCATTAACTAATTAGTTGAATTGCATTAACGCTAGTTACGCGAGGAGGGGACCAAAAGATACTTTTACCACTGGACTGACGGTACATAGCTTTATTCTTTAAACAGAAAACTATATGTATAATAACAARAAAAAATACCCGTAAAAACAAAAATAGAAACGTAACCAACAAAATCTCGKTTTAAGGTATTAAGATAAGATCTTTAATAATTCCTTTAAAACCTAGGATAACTACACGGTAACAAAATAATGTCTCTATAGACCTACATCTATTACCTGTAATTTAAGCAGTGTTTGAAGTACTTATTTGTTTTCATGTTAGTTATCCTGTATATGTCAACAACATGGTTTTTTGACCTTTCTCTTATACTGGTAACTTTGCTTCAATCCTGTTTACTGAACAGAATATAATTTTTGATGTATTGCATTACATTTCGAGTTATTGAAGAGAGTAATATTAGTCTTGTTTTATTTGCCATTTTGGTTATATGCTGATGATCTAGAATAGGGTTGCCCCACAATTTTTTTATTTTACATTTAAAATGTACATAAAAATTGAAGCACAACGACATTTTTTTGCGATTTTTTCCGGTTCTTCTTTGCTGAGAAAAAAAATGTGAAAATATGGATTTTTCAATATCCGTTTCAAATGCCTTGATATTCCGCCACGGAGATGACGTAAAAGGTTCGCATGCTGACGAAAGCGAATAGCCATTGCTCTAGCGGCATTGCAAGTAATATTTGTTTACATTTTTTTGAGCTGCGTCGCGTTGCCAGTATTGGCAAATTTTCGCGATACCGTGAGGAATGTACTCGTAAAGTGGCATTGGGACATTGATACCTAGGACAACTTAAGACGTATTTGTGAAAATAACTTAAATCATCCTTCAGTCAGTTTATTCTATAATGAACAGTTCAATATAATAAGCGCATTCACTGGCCTTTTGCTGAAATACGAAAGCACTTTAACCATCGAAATTGCTTTAGAACTAATGTTTTTATTATGAGGAATTAAACGACGCTTGAAGCTTGATAATGTTTAGTTTGTATACTTTCGTAAGACAACGATGATATGATAAATTTTGAAACTGTCAGGACGATCTCTGGCCGTCATTAGGAAGAAAACGGTAAAGTACCGCTAACAGCATCGCACGTTCGCACGTGCTGCAGGTGTCACATGTGTAAAGAATAACCCTAACAACTCTAGCCATGCGTTTTTGTTTACATAGCTTGGTCAAACTTTCGAGTTTCGTATTTGTCAGATTAAGTGGTGGAGCAAGATGATGTCGAAGTATTTGGGTAATCTGTTGTTTTTTAATGCTAGAATGGTCTTACGTTAAGAAGTGTTTTGTTCCGTGTTGTAAGAATACTGCTGCTGATGAACAGTTACAGGCTATTCCTATGTTTGCATTATAATATTGACGTTGACGGTTATACTTATACCTTCGCCCCTCTCTCTCACTCCCATTGTATTATTTGYATTTCTCTGGCTATTTATAAAACTGACAACAGTGAGCATCTAGTTATCTAGAGAGCTGTAGCAGTGCGCATGACGGAAATTAGGAACCTTTTGCGTAGTTGTTGGCGGATTTAAGAAAATGTTTGAAACAGGGTAATTTTTCTACCGCCGTTTGTTACAAGTTGAATTAATTTGAAATCAAAATAGATACGTGGTACTAGTATTCATGATGTAAGCAATAAAAGGCATAGGTTAAAACTATCAAATTTTAATGTGTGGGATGTCCCTATTGTTTTTATATTACTGGTGTAAGAACAATAATCTTATTCTGAATGTTAGTAAATGCAATTAGATGACTTTGATTACTGCCATTGTTGCATTCCTCTCTCTAGACTAAACACTGTGTCTGACGTGGAGGTTACATTTGAACCAAAATTGTCTTTCATTATTCACAAAGCCAACATTACTGCTACCGCACATAAAATGTATGGCTTTGTATTAATGATGTGGTAGAGACTTTTACTGATGGTCGGTGTTAAAGCTTTTGTACCTTTGGAATATGCTTCTGTAATGTAGTCTCCGTTCTATGGTACATATAAATTGTATACATTCCGTTCAAAAAGGTTTTGTTAAATTCCTATCTCTAAATTTCATGTATTTTACTCTCTCACTTCAACTTGAGTGTCCATTTACTTCTGTAGGTAACTGGTTGAAATCTTTTGAAACAGAATCCTTAACTTAGGCCAAAGTGCACTCCTGATTTTACATTTCTGCGGGGGTTGTGTAAACGCGGCTGCATTAGCTTCTACCAGAAAAAAATATAATTTGTTGACAATGATAATGATGATAGTGTTAATAGAACGAAGATTTTAAGCTTTAAGTAATGCATTGGCGTAAGATTAATTTGTCGTGTACGTTCAGTAAAATCTACATTCATGTCAATTGTGGAAATGTTATGGAAGAATAAAACATGCAAAAATAAGGGGAAGATTTAAAGTAGAACTTGGAAAATCAAAAGAAATAATCGAAGATGATTTCAACAAAACCTTTTTTGGAGCTACATTTGGTTGCTGCAAATAGCATTTCGATTTTATACCACATCCCATTCTACGGGGACAGGCGTCAATAGAGCTTTATGCAAAAAATTCAGAGAATGACGTTAAAAAATGTAATTCTGTTTGTTATTCATCGTTTCCAAACATTTAACCCGATTTAACGCTAAAAATCGTGCCACATCCTGATGGAGCCATAATGCAGGTGATTAGCAAATCGACCGTCGTTTTTCCACCCAGCAGCCGCAGATCATTCGATAGCAATTAGCTCGGACCAAAATAAGAGATCATCTGGGAAGCATTAATCGTTAGATTCAATGGACAAACGTTTCCTAAATGTCAAGGCACCGCCAGCGACGCTTACGCATTAGCGGAACCGCCCCTTGAGGTGCCGCAGCAAGGGCAAAGGAAAATGGAGCAATTGTGCAACGATCTGCACGACAGGGTATTAATTATGAAATCAGAAGCTCTATCATGACAGGGGCTTCCGTGCTCTGCATTTTTTAACCGCACCTCACTAGCTTGCTCGCGTTTTAGGAATACTGTTTCTCTTTGCTACGTATAGTATAGTAAAGACATTCTCGTTGTCAGCTAATAAAATGTTATGGTTCACCACGGCCTAATAGCCTAATAGATTATTGGGGGTCGGTTCCAAACAATGGATCTGATTTGCTTATTGTAAGACGGCACGCGCCCTAAAGTAAAAGCAGGCAAAATTCCAACATCGGACCCACAAAACTTTAAAGAACAGAAGTCAAAATAAAATTCTTATTTTACATACAAACATACATAAATAGCCATATAAGTTATTACAATTACAAAAAAAATAATATTGATTAATCTGTGTTCGAATCTGAATAATCATTAACATTAATGATAATCTCTTCAGATGGCTGATTTTTAAATGTTTTTTTCTACTTTTACAATGTGTTTAACGCAGTTTTTCCATTTCTGGACATTTATTAAATTTGTTTGATCTCTAATTACATTTATAACAGTTGGAGAGCTTTCAGGGTGAGTATTATGTTTTCTTATATTTCGTTTAAGGTCCCCTCATATAAGCTCAATTGGATTAAAAATACAGAAATATGGGGGTAACCTTAAAACTTCGCAATTGTACATCTTTGTTATTTTATCTACAGTGTAAGTTTTTGAACAATTTATACTGGCAACTAAAGTTAAAAAGTCTCATTTTTGTTTTGGCTATAACTGGAGTGGTTACATTTTTTAAATCTAGGAAATTAATAATTTCGGACTTTCTTGTCGACGCATTTAGAATTTTCACGGTTTGTCTTGAATGAGATGGCGCATTGTCCATAACAATAACAATTCAAGTAGGAACATTGGGAAATAACTGTTTTTAGCACCACTCCTCAAACAATGATGATGACATATCTTCGTGATAWTCAGCATTGCACTTTTTTTATATATTTGACGGATATTAGGAGACCATTTGATACCCACCCTTTAATCCCACCAGCACGCCAAATGATTACTCGTTTACCACGAGAAGGTGGTGCTTTTAACATACATTTACGCGATCTATCTGCGAGTCCTTTTTGTTTAACGTCATGGCTATCAAACCAGTCTCACCCAAATAGACTATGTTTCGGTTTATACTTCGAAATTTTTCGATTGCTTCTAAATATCGAATTCGGGCTTGAACAATTCTGGCCGATTCCAATACTGACTTTACAGTTTTAACCATATTTTTGGAGTATGCTTCATATATTTTTGAAACTATAGCACCTTTAATTGCATATGTTATCTTTTTAAATTCCTTTTTTTGCAATGCTTTTTAACGACGACTTTCTTTACAGTGGAGTACTGTATTTTTAATACTTCTTCAGCCCTTCAAAGTGGAGTGTTATGCTTCTCAGACACAAGAGTATCATAACAGTTTAATATGCACTCCTTCACTTCAATTTTTAAAACTTTTCCTCGCTTATTGTGCACCATATATTCATCACACTCTGATTCGGAACTTAGTCAGTTACGTCGTTGGTGGAACCACGAGTAGGCGAACTGACACAAACTAACACCACTCCTATCACTAATAGATGCAGATTATTCTACAATTATGGACATTTTATTAAAATCTACTGGACGCCAAAAAGCCATTTTGATTCACTGGTAACACTTCTGCTTGAGATCACAAACTTAACTGAACGAAACTAAACTGATAATACCTACCGACCACCGAATAAGACTTTCAGTTATCTATAGGATAATCTTTGCTCATCTAGCCTAAGAGCCGGGTCTGCCCCAATCTACACCTGGCTGTCGAGATTTGGTCACCCCACAATAAAAGTTTTTGACTGTGACCTGCCATAGAATTTTATTAGGTGACAACGAAAGTGTCTTTACTATATAGTATTCCAACCTCTATTGCTATTGTTTAGAAAGTTAAATACTTCTACAATGGGTATTTATTGGGGGGGGGGGGGTCCATAAATTTCAGCATGAGCCCTTATCTGGTCTACAGGGTCAGGAAATGTGCAAGACGGTATTCTGTTGGATAGGGGAATGATTACGCTCACGGATAACTGTAATCTTTGGAATAATTTTTGTAATCTGTCCTCTTGCATTCATCATATCGCTCTTAAGAAATCTAAGGTTCACCAAGTTTTGAAAATTTTTTGATTTTTGATGGATTGATTGATTGATTATACCAGCGTACGGTCAGCATTTCTGCTACTCCCGTAAATACCGCCTGGCCGGCCGTCCAAACTGGGTTGTAATGGTACATGCTGATTGCTAGTAGTGCGACTGCCTAGCGCATGTTAAGGGAATATAAGGACTGAATGGAAAGGTTATATAGGTAACATACATTTTCTTTGAATGTTTTCTTGGTGCTGTTGACATCATTGGTCCATTTCAGAGTCGATTGATTAATTTCTTGTACCTTGTGATTTCAGTTCTAGCCATTATTTCTCATTTTTCCCTGGTTTCTGAGTTATCCTCTATAGGTAGTTGTTCTTCGTGTAAAGCACGGTCCTCCTCTTTTTCGTTGGTCTCCGCTTAGTTCCCAAGTCTTCCGTGTGGTTTGCCTCTTTCCTTTAGATGTGTCCCTAGTATTCTATGTGTTTGATGTCGGTTTGACTCGGCTGCATTGTTCTTCTTGTTGGAGGTCGTTGAAGAGTGCTGAGATTCTGTTGGCATTTTCCATTGAGGTTTACGTTATTCGTAGTTCTTGAACAGTTTTTTCCAAGCTACTTCTGAGCTTCGAGGGTAGTTTCCGTCTTCCAGGATTTTATGTGCCACTATTGTGTAAGTTCTTGTATACACTTAACCATATACATGGCACATCACTATAGCGACCATAACAATTATAATAGTAACGCAAACATAAGTATATAACACTAGGACACAATGTGGATTAAACTCTTACAATTTTATGTAGTTGTTCGATTTCTGTATCTTGTTTAGGTTTCTCTTTCATGATGATGTTGACGTTTCCTTGTGTTATTTCATCTGTTTGTTCGGTTGCTTGCTGGAGCAATGATTATTTTGGGGATTATTCTTGAATGTGTGCATTTTTATATATTATAGATTACAAATTATGTACGGCTGAAAAATTCAGTATAGCAACTTCTTCTTTTGATTTGCCGATATCGTTTGTTACTGATAGCTGCAGATGGTTACCTGTGTAGGGAACGGACGCACTCCAAGCTATTGCAACTCTTTTGAGTATCGTGTAGGCTTTTACAGCATTACAACAATAAACACTGATTTTAATTCTCCACAAAGTACCGAGAACTGCAGGAGTCATACTGCGTGCTTGCGTAACTTGTAGAATGGATGTTGACCGGCCCACTACATTTCTCATCATTATTTTAATAATTGGGCTTATTTCATTATCGATGTGGGCATATGATACATCAAACGAAAGGACCCATTAACGGTGATGTACAGATAAATCTAGTACTCTCAGCATTCCAGTGCGGATCTGTTGTCGGTCAAGAGCACCAGCGCAAAAAATTGTCGTTCCATAGAAAGTGCAAGCAGTTTTTAAATGGAATCGAGGTGGTGTAACGTCTTAAGAAATCTCGACACACTAATCGGATTTGTCGGAAAACATTTATGTTACTGTGCTAATGTTAAAATAAGCAGTTGAGCTGTTAAAAGCAGGTTGCAGTGAATCCTTTGCTGTCACTATTACAGATGCATCCTTGCAATTTCCTGCATGAGGTGTTTCGGAGGTTTCATTAACAGGTTTTGCCTTCGTGAGTTAACTTTCCTTATGTACATGAATCTGCAGGTATTGCACAAAATCCAGAGCTATTTGTTTAACAATGCACTTCCACCGATCCGAATTAGCAAAATTAGTGATCTTGCATCAGTACAACAGTATTTTGCAAGGCTCGCCTTTCTAAATGCATCTGCCACTGTGTTATGACACCCAATACCTAAAATAATAATAATTGGATCGTAGTGATAGCACATTTCGAAACGCTATAACTATGCGCCCTGGGGGCTGTGATAATTTGCCTTTGTTTCCAGAAAGAATTATATAATTTGCTAGGTTTCCTTCTTCCTAGGAAGATATGCAATACTTGGTAATTAAGAACTATGTTAACGAAATTCTAAAGAACATAAATAAATAAAGTAGAAATGTATATTTAGGTATGTCTAATTAGAATTTTAAAACGAAAATGAAATTTAACGGTCTTAAGAAACATACTAATAATAATAATAAACGACTTTATTAGATACAGTAGGTTAAATACAATCAAATCTATTATGTGGAACGTAATAGAAAAACAAAAGAAAAATATATAATATATATACTGTATTAACCTACCCAATTATACGAACCAAATATTTTTTTTGTAAACTGGGAAGCAGGGCGAAGTCTAGCAAAATGCTATTCTACTTAACCAGGCATCCCAAGCTATAAGGGAGTAAATGCGGAAAGGGGCAAAGAAATCAACAAATCGAGTGTTTCTAGAGTGAATATCTGAGTGATATGTTAATCGACCTTTCAAGTTAGAGTTAGGAGATGGAATGGTAAGTATTTTATGAACAAAACAGTCTCAACACTTCTTACGATTATCCATGTTCAACCAATTTAAGTCATTTATAAACGCCATGATATGATCACGTCTACGCAAACCATAGACATATCGGCAACATGCATTCTGTATTTTCTGCACACGACTTTTCTCGGTGGCATCCAAACAAACCTAAAGTCACAATGGTTACAATGCGATAATACAAGACTTTCACATAATTGTTTCCTTAGTAAAAAATTTAAAAAAATATCTACTCGAATATAACTTATAAGCTTTGTGTCATATTTCCTAAACCGAATTGCACTATCTATAATGACACCCAAATTTCGAGTGTGATCAACAAACGGAACATTAACACCTGCTAGAGTTACCGGTATAGAATCGCATACATATTCTTTGACATTTTTAATGCCAAAACACATAACCAGTGATTTGGAAGGGTTTAATTTTAAGTTATGCTTCTCAGACAAAGTTCTGATTCCATCTAGTTCTTCATTAATAAGTATAGATGAAGCTAAGCCGTCCTCAAGTCTGAAATGATGATAAATCTGAATGTCATCAGCATATGCTTGAAGCTTATACCTACTCACAGATTTAATTATATCTGCAGTATATATAATAAACAATAATGGGCCTAGAATAGACCCCTTGAGGAACTCTAGTTAATATTTTTGAAGTATTGGGATAACGGTTACTGGAAAATATTTTTTGACATCTATCGCTCAGATAAGATGACAACCAAAGAAACAGACGATAAAGAAAATCCACTGTACCTTAAACTAGCACACATCAATCCGTCACTAATAGTGTCGAAAGCCTTAGAATAATCCAACAATACCAAAATCGACGCTAGACCCTCATCAGTTGCTCTAATAATGTCATCAACAACGCAAGTTAAAGCTGTAGCTGTAGAGAAGCCCTTTCTAAAGCTACACTGATTATTGGGGATGTGGTCATTATTAAAAGCGAATTCATGAATTTATACAAGGTTTTTTCGAAAATTTTAAAGACAACGCAGGTCCGATAAACTAGCAGGGTTTGGTTTTTTAGGCAACGGCAGACTTCTCAAAGCAACAATTAATTGTATGAATAAAGTAGATATCAGTGTGAGGACTGCAGTATCTCAACATAGCCACGGTCATGCCGTCATCCCTTTAGACGTGATTGAACACAAAACACTATGAACATCATTCATCGACACCAGAGCAAAATCAAAGTTAAGATTGTATTTCAAATAATTATTTTGCTAATATTCAATCAATTCATTAGACAAATCATTGTCATCTTGAATTTGCAAAAATAGTCATTAATATCATCACGGTCAGCCAGATGTTCAGGAACCGAGTGCACAGTAGACTGATATACAGAGAGTGACTTTAGGGCATTCCAAGTTTTATAAGATTGTTGATTATTGCTGACTGAACTCGGGTAATCCCGTTTAGACTTTCTTATAGCTGAAACAGTTCTGTTACGTATTATTTTATACGAATTCCAATCATTCTCTAAACGAGACCGCTTAAATCGTTGTAAGGCAATTTCTTTTTGCTTCATTAGATTTTTTACATGTTGTGTAAACCATGGCGCCCTTGCTTTGGTTACACGACGTGATACAAAAGGTGGATGTTTGTTAAAAAGTTGCAATATAAAATCATTCAGCATGGTGACTTTATTGTCAATTCTTAAAACATGTCCTTCCATGGTAGCTCTAGAAAATCATTAAGAAAATCAGTTCTGCTGAAATTACCCCAGTATCTGTACCGAACTATTTTCAGTTCACACACAGTATCACTAAGCTGAAGTTGACAAAACACCATCCTATGATCTGAAACACCATCAGCGAAAATGGTTCCATATGAAGACAAAAATTTAACGTTAGTAACAAACACTGGATCAATTAACGTGCTTGATGTGCCGGTAACTCTAAGTAGGCTCCACAAGTACCTGAGTAAAATTACAAGACTCAAAATAACTATTAATAAAAAAATGTTTTAAGATCACCCATGAGCCAAGAGGGGATGACAAACTTATCTATCGTATAGTTTAACCATTTTAACACCTTTGCTTGATGAAAGTCTTACAAAACAAAAAACTCGCATTTTCAGTGTTAATATTTTAACGTAACAGAAAAATAGAGGGTGTATTGAAATCAGCACACTCAACACGTTGATCAATTAGAGGAACAAGCTATCGCCAAAACCTCTTACGGCTAAACTAGGTAAAGCAAACATACTCTTCTGGAATATTACTGTTTATTAACGAAGAGAGCCTCGCATCTCCACATTATATAACATTTATTTTAAACGTGATCGTCCCCATATGGCGGCATAAAATGAAATCCTAAACGTCCAAATTAACTGTAATTGACTGTGTTACACCGCCGTAAGTCAACCTCGCAGCCTAAAGAATGGAGACGCTAATTCGTTCAGGACAACGTTTGCAAACCGAGACAAAATTACGTCCCAAAATTCTCGGAAACGGAACCTAAATCATGTTTGCACACGCACACTAAACCACATGCGGTGTTAATTGCGGAGATTATAAAACGGTGAAGCCGTTATTACGATAAAATCATAAGCCCGAACGGTCGTGACTTAAATGCTTCTAAAGCAGACCCGAGAAGGTAGATTAATTGCAACAAGGTTTTTTTCTCTGTTGTATAATCCAATTATCCAGCCGAGATTTGGATTGTTGGTGTTCTTAGACGCAATGGTTGAGTGTTCATCTAATTATTGCAACAAGAGACGTCATAACGCTTGCTAATAAAGTGCATTTGCGACATACGTCACGTGCTGATATGAATTATTTCAGTAAAAATGCAACTAAAGACCAGTGATGGGCGTTTACACGTAAATTTTTCTACGTTACACGCGTAGAAAATGTAGATAAAGCACTTTGGCGTAGATTTTAAGTAGAAAATGTAAGACGAGTATATTACGGCTAAAGTATATTAGCTATACGCTAAAATTAATGGAAATTATTTTAGTTCTAATTTTTCTGTTTTGTTAGGTCCTCAGAGTTCCTTAAAATTTTTAAAATTTAATTCATTTTTTATATCTATATTATAAACTTGCACAATATATATTTAGTAAGTCATTACGGTATCTAAACGGTTCTTTACTTCTTTGGACACAAAAACAATGCATATGTTTCGAAGTCTTTCCTTCCAAGACTATATTAGCTTTGCATATAGATGTATTGTACATTCTATATTCAAAGATATTAGGTATATTCTAAGAAACGTATCTTTGACATGCTATAAAATTGGGAAGCGCATACTTCAGATAGAAATTGATTTTTCTTCAAAGAAAGGTATTTGTTAATAATCAATTGCCACTTGCTCCTTTAGATCATTAGGGTAGCGTATTTCCGACTATAGAGAAGAAAAACAATAAAATCACAGTTTATAGTCCTTGAAGAGCCTCTTCACCGATTAAGGCATCCAAAGTGCTTTTTTTCAGCACGCTTGTCCTGCTTAGTAGGGTATTCTGGCCCTAATTAACGTATGCCCAAATAAGTTATTATTGTTTTTTAGATATTCATCTAGCTAGTTTAGTTACCAAGGAATTAAAATTATAAAATACAAAATAATATTGACATTTGATAAGTTTTGAGCAGTACCGACAACACACAATGATATTTTCTACAGTAAACATTCAAAGTAGAATATTACATAGTTTACGCGTAGATAATAGCGTAATCTACGTGGCGTATTCTACGCGCCCATCACTGCTAAAGACGCAAATGGTAGAAATTTCTAATGTAGTTGTAATTGGACTATTTTTTATGTTCTCCGTAAAAGGAATCTACCGCAGTACCAATGATAATTGCTATGTCAGTTTTCGTCGAAGCATATTCTGGGATTGTTCAATTTAAATATTTTAAATAGAAAATTTGGTATATTTGGTACCTTTTTAAAATACTTGGATGTACTCCTTCTTCAATGGTTTTAAAATTTTTGTTAATTGAGGAGTTTGGTCTATTATAAGTTGGTTCAGAATACAGAATATTCAAATACATAACAAATATAATAATAAAATTAATTGATTGATACGGTAGGCATTTCTGCTGCTCCGGGATATACCGCCGGACCTGCTACCACTACGCTGGGTTGGAGGAGTGACACGCTTGTTGCTAGTAGGGTTGCAGGGTGCATGTATTAAGCCAGCAAATGCGTTCCTTAGAAGTTTCCGTGTTTGATGTTGGTACTTTCCCTCTTGCTAGATTTTTTGTACCACAATTACGTGTTGTTTTTTCTATAGTAGTCTAAATACCCGAAACTACTGCACTGTAACGATAATCACAGTAACAGTGTAAACTCAAGAACAAAGCCCTAGAACACATTATGAACTTCAAACCTTAAAATTTAAAATAATTCTTTGATTCCTGTTTAAGTTGCAGTTTTTTGATAGTATCGATGCTTTGAGTGATTACGTATGTGCTTATATCCATTCGCTTGCGGGATCTCTAGATGGGGTGATATTACCCTACCGAAAATTTCCTCGTCTTGTTTATTAGTTTCTTTCCCTTTCTATACATTGGAACTTCTTTAGGACTATCCCATTTTTTGTGGATGGACTTGTTTTCATGCTTTCCTGGTTTCTGTACAATTGTTGTCATGTTGCTTCCTTACTTACTGTATCTTTCTTGCCACTATGATTTCTTCTTCCAGCTTTTTTTTAAATTTTTCTTGCACTGTTATTGTGTTCTTATTGGGTAATGTCCTCCTCGTATATTTGGTAACTTAATGTGCTTCAAAGTACTTCACTGTAACAACCAATAATAACAACAATAACGACAACACAAGAACGTAACACTAGAACACACTATGAAGATTTCTAATTGTTCGATCGTGAGCTAACCACAATCCATATTAATTTTTGGGCTTATATATGTTGCCAACATTCCCTTTTCCTATACACCTATCTTACTGTCTTCTTTAGTTAATTCGTTGTTGCCACAAGAAAATTTTTTCTGAAAGGACGTTTAAAAGGACGAATGTCTGTATATTTGTTCGTTCTACTTGTTACTAGTACAACAAATGTTTGTTTTTTTAAGCACCCAGAATATTTTAAAGTTTTCTAGAGGTCTATTATCGTGCTTGAAACAGGTGGATATAGTTGCATTTGACTTATTTTTGGACATGCCGGTTTTTCCGCGTTTTACCCTCTTGATAGCTTGCCTTCAGTTGAATACTTTTAACASCACATGTYTCCTTTTTTAATATGCACATTATTTAGGTTTTTTGTTTTAAGAACGTMGAGTGTTGTTCTTGCTTKCCAGTTTTTTCATGGTATGTTTAAGGAATTGTATGATAGTTGGGTCTATTTTGTCGATTTTTAGAATGTAAAATAGTCATGAATGGGCAATTGAGTCATAGCTTTTTGATAGTCTATCCATGCTAGTGTTTTACTTGTTGTTATTTGTAATTTATAGTGTTCAGTGTCAAAAAATTGTGGTTTGCTATTTATAAACGTTGCAAACATGAATCAGTTGATCGATATTTTAACAAATTGTTGTAAATTGCGTTAATTGTGTGTTAATTGTGAAAAACAGCCCTGAACTGTGTCTCATCTGTCTATGAACAATTTGCTATTTACCTTATTGGTTACGGAAAAGCATAATACCTAAGTTCCTGTTCTATACTTTCGTTAAAGTTCCTTCTCCTTAAATCTTCACAATTTTTCAAGTACTTTCCTGAAAACTGATGCTGCCCAACCTGGACCCAGCCGAACGCTCGAGATGAATCTTCCACCATCCCGGCATGATCTGATCTCGATCAGCAGCCCGTAATAGTGACCCGATTGCCGGCCCAAACGAGCGCGGTGGATCTTTGTTCTTCGCGTCGTACCGCGAGGGGGGGACCGAAACGGCGGCGCTAAAGGCGGGAATTATTGTCCAGAGTGATGGTACGCAAGGTTTTGGGATGAAAGTGAAATATTTTGTGAAGATACCACCCACTATTGCGGATTTTGAGGTATATAAGATACATGGCGGCTGCGAAGATTTAGATCAGTTATTCGCTTAGAGCACGTCGCGTATACTATATTCTGTCGATACATATAGTATACGAGGTGTTGAGTTGTGGTGTTCGTAAATTCAGTGCCAACATGAAGGTAATATATGCGAGTGCGCGTCAGCAGCTTACAGGACGTCTTTTTTATGGAGTACGGGGTGTGATAATGATTGATCAGGTTCTGTGAGTTGCTGACGAAATAGCTGAGGTACTTGCTGGATTAAACATAGCAAGAGCCCAAGACATATCAGCATGTCTTTTTAACGTTAAAACCTAGTTATTTGGTTGTTCTTTCATTAATAGTTTTTATCTGTCTTGTCTATAAAGTATAAATACAAAAAATTTATTCTAAATTTGATGATAATGAATCTTGCACTAACCGCCATCACTGTCTCAAACAGATAATGATAATTGGTTTTGCTAACCTCAGAAAGAAATAGATCAACTACCTACACAGCTGTGAAGAGCCACAGTAATTCTCACATTTTCGCTTCGGCCATATTAAAAGTTATTTTCACCATCTGGACGTTTGGACTGCACTGGAAAAGTAAAACATCTCTAAAACTTTTAAAGTTCTTTTAAAGTTTCTGTCGTTTATGTTTATGTATATTTTAGWATAATCCTTTACATATTCATGTAAATTTCATTCATATAAATTTAACTTGTCAKAGAGCTAAACTAAAKTAGAAACCTATGCCTTACACAGCTATCACCWTCATTTTTGCAAATTATTTAATACGCACTTATCTCGTTTTAGTAGTAATTATTTAAATCTGAATAGTTAATAGCCTAAAAATACCTATGGAGTTCTCTAAAATAAGTATCTAATACTTTTCTTTCAGTATCCTAGTTCTTTCAGCCAACAGACAAACTTTTGTACTGCTTATTTTCATTTACGTCCTTTTACTTTAGTTTAGTATTTCTTGATACTATTAAACGTAAAACACACCATTTTGTGGAGATACAAAATCGCCGAATCAGTTCACCTACTTAATGTTTAGCCGTTTTAAAAACCGATACTGTTCAACATCGTTATGTTGTTATGTCATTACCTGTCTGTCATAGTCGTAAATGAGGCAATATTTGATCTATTTTTAGCAAAGAAACAGCTCCACCCAGATATGATCCATTTAATCGCAATTCATGCTTTTAATAACAATGATTAAGTACAAATTATTGCAACTATTCCACATATCCGAGAAGTTGACTGGCGGATCGCTATTGCCTGCTTTTTTTACTATTATATAATGTAATTGTTTTTGAGTTTTCCTAGAAAATGTTCTTTATCTATTCGACTACGTTTTTATTATATTAATTACACATCTACCCGCGAGTATAATGTCTTACGACATCCATATTTGGTTGTTTTAAGAAGTAGTTCTGTCCATCAAAAATTGCGATTGTAAATTGCTATAAAAATTATCTTGAAGAACGAAAGAAAGATGATAATTTTACTACTATAGACTAGTATACAGTGTTAATCAAGAATGTTTATTTCTCTAAATATGAACTTTACGGCATACTGCATACTGTAAATCTCCTGCAGATTGGAAATAACCTAGTCTATCATGGGAATTGACCGAAAAATGTAGTGTCAGGTACAGTATTTTCACGCACTAGGTTGAGGTAGATATCTGCTGTCATATTCCCATTTATTATTATTTATCTGCTTACCAACCTATATAGACTTCTTCAGAAAATATATATGTGTGTATGTAGGGTTTGTAGAACACTGTTAACTTGACCATAGGACTTTTCTTTGAGTGAACGTTATTAAATAAATCAAATACCTTCTGAAAACGTTGTTGATCGCTACAGCCATCGTCAAGATTTCAATCTGTTTAGTTTCATTCAGTTTTACCATGTTTATTAATTATGTTACTAAATGAATCCTTTAAACTATTGGAAGCTTCTTCAGTCTGACATGAAAGAAGGAAAAGCGACAGGTAACAATACCTTTTGTAGAATTATCATTAAATTTATGTAATGCTGTACTGGTACCTGCAGAACCTGCATTGAGGAAGCTTTCTGTCGTGTACTTAGAAACGAAAAAAATTATTGAGTTGTAGATGTGGATCCATGTATTTAAAAGCATGGCATCACTTCCAATGTATTCGATGAATATARAGGCTGCAAAATCTGCGACCTTCTCTGAACTGCTCGCGATCCGAGGTTTTCATAAAAAAACCAGAAGAAATCGTACCTATATCAGACTTAATTTAAAGCACCAATCATTTGTATTAATGGTAAATCAGAATTCCGTCTTGAGAGAGCTAGGACTCTCATAAGAAATCATTTGGACGATTAATCCATGAATTCCCATCATTCATTATAGGCCCTCCTGACAGTTCTCTCAGCGCTGGTGCTGGCATCCGCAGMACCCCCAGTGCCCAGCAGCCAGTACCTCCCCMGCAGCCTCTCGGCGCCATCKAGTCAATACGGAGCTCCCTCCTCCCAGTATGGAGCTCCATCATCCCGATCGTCCTYCTCCCGTCCATCGTCCACCTACGGAGCACCCTCCTACCAAGCGCAGACCACGGCGGTGATCAAGCCCAACTCTCTCTACGGGGCGCCCAGCTCAGCCCCCCAGTACAGCGCACCGGCCCCCAGCTCTCAGTATGGAGCTCCTTCTGCACCCAGCTCGCAGTATGGGGCGCCATCGCAGCAATACTCTGCTCCCAGCTCGCAATACGGAGCGCCTTCCGCCCCGAGTTCGCAGTATGGTGCACCTAGTTCCTTGTATGGAGCCCCTGGTGGAGGATATGCTGGTGGGCGGTCGGGATATGATGATCAGTCGGTAAGGAAATGTTGAATTGCTTGGAAATTTAGTCAAAGGAGCTAAACAATTGAAGTTTTCGAGCCTTTCTTGGTTATTTCAAAAATTGGATCATCTTCTCTTAATTTTAAAATGCATGTCTATGCTGTGCTGTCTGCACCTCAATCAACTGCAGATAGATCTATTTCGCTGTCATTACAGCTCATCAGTGCAGTTTAGGTCTAGTGTAGACAGCACGGCATAGAACTGGTTTTGCTTATATACCAAAGCAATGGTATGATGTAAGTAAGAATTTAGGATGACAATGCCATCTGTCAGCATTACACTGGCATGATGACAAAGCCACTTAGCTGCCTTAACGGGTACTACTTCCTAAAGGAAGTGACCTGTATCCTGACAAATTGGCATGCAACTGCATATTTCAATTTGACAGCAGGCCCCACGGCACTTTTAGGCAGCTAGGTGGCTTTGTCATCATGTCAGAGTAATGCTGACAGATGGCATTGCCATCTAAATTCTTACTTTCTCTTAGCTTTATTAGGTGTATACAGAGTGTCGATAAGATAACGCATTTATTTTTTTTTCTATTGTACATGTAATTTAACTTATTTCACTGTATGCGGATGGTCTACGTAAATAACCCCACAGAAAAAGTCAAATCTGACGATCTGATTTGGGGGTTAAAAAATTGGTTGGGGTTGATGCAGGCAAAGATGACTCATATCTTTAAAATGTCATTAGGTCTTGTGGGGTAAGAAAATGGATCCAAATAGTTTATTCAATTTGCCGACGAGATTTAATAATTTTGTTATAGATAATGCACCGGTGACCTTTTTGCTTCTCATTTTATACAAATTAAACAGCTTGTACATTCATTTATATTGTGGTTTATTACACTTAACTTTTTTTACAATACATTTTAACTCACAGTTCCTATATGTTGTTTTTCCAGGACTACTAGAGCTCTAAACTCTTTTGGCCAACTATCTAATAATTATAATGCAACATCTCCCTTTTTATATGCAATACATAATAAAGGACAAGACCTAATTCTAGTATATAATGTACCCTTTAAGCTTTCTCTACCAACTAATCCATCTCTGTTATTACTGTTACTTTCCTCTTCACAATTATGAAATTTATTCTCTTCACCAACAAAAGTTTTACTAGATTTATAGTCATTAAGTGACTGTCTGATGTGAAAACTATTAAGCCTGAATTCTACTCCCGCTCTATCTTTTACCACGTAAGACCTTGGAATCCCACCTACTCTTATCGTCGTATCTTATCGTCTTTCTTAAAAGTCACACTTTCACCCTTCTCAAACTGCTTTTTCATAATATTGTTTAGCCAATATCTGCTTTTCCAAAAGTTTGTCATGTGTTTCGTCTGTTTTAATTAGTTTTGATGTTAAAAATTCACTATAAACTGGAAGTTTTGTTTTTAGACGTCTATTCATGAGGAACTGAGTTGCAGTCAATCCCACTCCTTTAATAGGAATCGATCTGTATGTTAGCAATGCATCAGACAAGTCACATTCCTTTCTCAGTATGTTTTTTGCTATTTTGACACCGCTCTCTGCAAATCCATTGCTACGTGGATATCTAAGGCTACTAGCGATAATTTCAAAATTATTTTGCTTTGCAAATTTTCTCATTTCGTATGAATTGTACGGTATATTGTTTGCCACTAGTGTATCGGGTAATCCATGCGTTGAAAAACAGGTTTTAAACTTTTTTATTATTTCCTCACTCGTCTTATTTTTTAAAAGGAGAATCTCGAGCCACTTTTAATAATAGTAAAAGATTATCAAATAATTCACTCCAGCAAAAGTACACATATCAAATGCCAGTTTTGAAAAGGGCGAGCTGCTGTTTCATAATTCACCATGGGCTCTCGAATATTAGCCGGTTTGTAGATCTCACACCTTTGACATTTTTTTATATACTCAATTATATCTCGATTTAAACTTAGCCAGTATAATATCTCTTTTGTTATTGCTTTTGTTTTTGTTACTCCGAAAAGAATATTATTATGTAGCAACTTTAGCATATATTTTCTTAATGCTTTTGGTACTACCATCCTTTTGTTATAACATAAAGTTTATCTGTTATACAGGATGTTTCACGAATAATAATGACCCTGACGAAATTAAATTGCAACCCAAAATACATTTGCAGAGGTACCATTGATAATTGTTCATCGTCTTAAAAAATATAAAACGTAGAGAGCTGTATAAATTCCTAAATTTTGACACAAACTTTAATCATTTGCTTTAAGTACATTCGGTATTGTAAAACAAATTTTATTTTTGAAAAATGTTTATTCTATAACATTAATGTAATAAATGCTCAAAATGTCGCCCTCCGCTGTTTTCACAAGCTTGAATTCGTGCCCAAAACGATATTTTAACATGCATTAACATTTCTGGAGTGTTGAATCTACATGCATCACGTATTTTATTTTCTAAATGTTCTACACTTTCAATTGTTTTTTGGTATACTTGCTCTTTTACCATTCCCCGCAGACAAAATCCAAAGGAGTAAGGTCCGTGCTTCTCGGTGGCCAAGGATTAATTGAACCTCTTCCTATCCAGCGGTTAGGCAAAACCAAATCAAGATGATTTCGCACTTTTCTATGATAACGCGCAGGTACCCTATCCTGTTGAAACCATAGATCTTGTCTTACTTGTAAATTGACATTTTGGAGAAGTACCGGTACAATGCTTCTAAAAAAATTTAAGTATTGCCGTTTAAACTATCGCGAAAAAAATAAGGGCCAACGATTTGTTTCCCCAATATTCGGCACCAGACATTCGTGGAGTAGATAGTTTGAAAATGTTCTTCTCGAATCCAATGTGGATTTTCTTGCGCATAATAATGCATGTTATGTTTGTTAACTCCACCATTATTAGAAAATCTTGCTTCATCTGAGAAACAAATGTTGTCATAAAATCTCATATTCAAATTTTGGTGTTCGCGAAAAAAGTTACAAAAAGCCAGTCTTTTAGGATAATCTGTCTCCTTTAAGGCCCGAACCAATTGCAAGTGATACGGATGAAATTGATTGCCTTTAATTATTCGGTGTACTGAAGACATACTAATACCGGTTGCTCTTGAGACTACCCTTTGACTTATATGAGCATTTTCGTCAATCATTTCCAATACACTTATTTCATTGTCAGGGCCTGTTGCTGTTCTTTCTCTTGACATTTTCAGTGGTGGCTAGTTTGTCCTTAAAGGTAATTCAAGTCTCTTGAAAATTGTATCGGCAGGAGCTCTTCTATTTGGAAAACCTTGTCTGTACAAACGGGCAGCAGTGGAGGCATTTTTCTTGCATTCACCATAAATCAAAATCATATCTGTTTTTTCATAATTTGAATACATTTTGACTTTTAATAAATACAGCGACAGGAACCATAGCGCATAGCCGTCATGGATTCCTAATTTATTTTTTAAAATAATACCATTGTGTAGAATAACGACATTGGCTATGAGAATGTATTTTGGGTTGCATTTTTAATTTCGTCAGGGTCATTATCATTCGTGAAACATCCTGTATACAATTCGTCTTTAATTCCCGAATATTTTTTTATTTCTTCACCAAGACCATTTCTATCCTTTGGCCAGCACAACAAGCAATACTGCATTATTTTGCTTAATACCGTCCCTTTTCTTGTTTCTTCTTGTCATTTCCGGTTGCTGTCATATAAATTTCCAACCGTTGGTAGTATAATCTTTTTTAAATTTTCGGAAATATTTCTGAATTCTGAAACTACTGATTCTTTAGAAAGATATATCCATGTCATTTTTTTCAGGAACCAGCCAACTATAACTTCGAATACCACGTAGAAGACGCCGCCTCAGGCAACGATTTCGGTCACCAGGAGTCCAGACAGGGCGACGTCGCCCAAGGAAAATACTTCGTCCTTTTGCCCGACGGCAGGCGGCAGGTAGTCGAGTACACCGCCGACACGGAAGGCTACAAACCCAGGATATCCTACGAACAAGTCGGAGGCGGCTACGCCGGCGGTGGCTACTCCGGGGGCGGCTATTCTGGAGGCGGCAACGGCGGCTACCAGTACTAGTCGCGCGGCTAAAAATTAGATAATTTTTCCGTGCCTCCCGCGCGCTCCGGAACCGTCGGCGCAGCGGGAGACACGTCGGTGTACCTTGTGGACGGTTTCCGCCTAGGAAACTGGCAGTTCATAGCTTTAAATCGTTTCTTTTTTAAGTTTATCGTCGATGGACCACGGATGATGCGATGAATACGGACCCTGAGTTGGTTGCAGATTCGACTGGACCTGGCGATTCGCCATGCTAATCACCAGGTCGGCCAGTTTTGTCGATCCTGCTGATATTTATTTAATGCCATATTTATACATGAATAGGTTATAGTCGTGTATGTACCTTCATTTTTTTTGTAATAAATAATTGCATTTTAATCCCTTCTTATGCGCAGACACCTGGGCTGGAGTTTTAAATTAAGTTAAAAGCGCGCGTCTCATCAGTGACGTCAATATACAGTAAACTAAACGAGACTACCAAGGCCATTCAGAAGCATTCGAATTAAATTATCAAATAATAATATTAATAATTATTATTAAAGGTCTTTATTTATCAAAATATACAGTACATCTATAAATATAAAAAATATAGTAATTGTGGGCGAAGTTCAGCCAACAGCCCTCAAATGAAAAGCTGCGTTTGTTCTCCCACTTAACCCCCATCTGAAAAAAAAATAGATTCGTACTACATGAAACTGCTCTAATCGGGACACTCAAATGCACGCTAGCACCCGGTTAAACATCGTACACTGCTTAATGCTCTGAGGCAAAGAGTTATAAAACGAAACATATTCATAAAGAAAACGTCGTTTACTCATCTCAGATAACATAACTGCATATCTATCAACCCCCTATGCCTCAGGTTCAGATGATGGACGTTGGTGCGAAAACGAACTTTATTACACAGATATGATGGTCTTCTGTCAAGTAAAATCCTATGCAATAGGCAAGAAGCATGCGACAATCTCCGGTTTGACATGTTCAACCAGCCAAGCTCGGCTATCTTATGAGATACGTGATTATATTATCTTATACCATAGATGAGCCCAACGCAAGCATTCTGCAATCTTTGAATCCTAATTTTGTCAATAGCTCTTAGGCGCGGACCATACACCGAGTCACAGTAGTCGAATTGTGAAACAACTAGACTATTCGTTAAGATCTTTTTCATGTTTCCTTGCAAAAGTGAACGGTTTTGATAAATACGCTTTAAGGTGTAATTATCAAAACAGTTCACTTTTAATAATATAAATGTATTATAATAATAAATTTTAATTTCTAAAAGGATACAATCCCAGTTACCAGAAATATGAAGAACTATATCTGCATGCACCAAACAACAAATAGATTCTTAGCAATTAAAGGCATGCTTTCAAGTGAATCTGCGATATTCAGATATCAGATTGAAGTTGTCTCATAGTGTTGTTAATGGAGCCGTTGCTAGTACGAGGCATGTTTTTTAAGTAAGTACCGTTTTGGAATTAAAAAAAGACGTGCAAAGAGATCGCAATAATTTTATCTTACATGAAAGCCTGTACCTTAATCTACTTTTCTACATAATTTCCGTGAATATTGAGGCACTTGTCATAACGCGGCACCAGTTTTTGAATACCCTCCTCATAAAATTCTGCCGCCTGACTTGTTAACCACTGTATCACAAATGTTTCGACTTCGTTATCGTCTTGAAGACGCTGACCACCCAGGTGTTTTTTCAAGTGCAGGAACAAATGGTAGTCGCTGGGCGCTAGATCAGGGCTGTATGGAGGATGATCTAGAGTTTCCCATTTAAAAGATTTGATGAGATCTTTGGTCCGATTAGCCACATGTGGACGGGCATTGTCATGCAGCAAAACGATACCCTTACCATTGTTTAAGAATCCTATTTTTAAACAATGCCCTTACTCAACTTGCCACGTCTTTTGTTCTGGATTGCACGACGCWGATTGTTCAGTGTCTTACAATAGGACGCTGCATTGATTGTCTCATTACGAGGCAGAAACTCCACTAGCAATACTCCTTTTCTGTCCCAAAAAACTGTGCACATGATTTTCCGGGCAGAAATTGTTTGCTTAAACTTCACTTTTTTGGGTGATGATGAATGTCGCCATTCCATTCCAGAGAAACTCAACAATGAATACAGTTCGAAGGATTTGAAAAGAAACAAAGTTAAATCTGTCTAGGAGGACAAATTGGTGCAACCCTCTATCGGGATAAAATCCGTCTATGATAAGATACTAGTTTTATTTGGTCTACTGTCAGAGTATATTCTAACTGTAATATATTGTTCACCGTTTCTCCTATACTTATCAAGTGACAAATTATGCAATGCTCCAGAAGAAGTTTCATTTGTGCTTATAACAGCTGTATCGTCTACATAAGACACTATGTCACCTTTCTTAGTGAATTCAATAAATCATTTGCATAGAGTATGAAAAGCAGAGAACCCAAAATCGTTCCTTGAGGAACTCATATCGTTATCTTTCTCACTAGAGCTTTCCCTACAATACCATTTTCATACAATTTCTGATATAGTATTTTGCGATTATCAAAAGCTTTGACTGGGTCAAGAAAGGTTGCTTTTTATAATTTGTAATTATCATTGTAATAATTTGTTTGTTCCGCGTTCTCTAAAACTACATTATCTTCAAATGTTAGAGAACCACAGCCAGTTACATGTTTTTAGGCTGCTGTTGCTACACATTTATGGTGTCAGTTGTGTCCCTACCTACCTATAAACGTGGGTCTTTGTGTAAAAAGAACTTCTCGAATTCAAATTTTTAATAAATATCTGTTATAAATCATGCCACTGTCTGTGGTTGGCTTCGGATAGCAATCAAGTTAATCTGGATAGCTATTCCATGCCTGCACCACACTGATGAGCTGCAACACAGCGAAACAGGGGCAAGATAATGTGTTTGTACGATATCGAGGGATGTATGTAAAGCTGAACTTAGGTGATTAGATGAATTTTCTAACGAACAGCTGCAAAAGTTATGCTTCAGTCTGGTAAGTATTGCACATGCATTACACCATGATTTTTTGTTCACAGGTTTCTCCAGTATGCAGATCTTTTGGACCTCCTGAATCCCAGAATGGTCTCAGTTGGTCGCTAGCTACAATGGTTCGCTCTGAAAGTGTCCTTATTTCGACCGCCCTACGTCCTAGCTCATTTTAGAGCACATTTTTGAAATCAACAGTTCAAAATACATCTGTATGGCGATTTGAGCTAAATCTTTTTTTGTCGAAAATCACAAAACATCCAAGGCTAACCCCTTTGTTCTTTTTTGACCTAAAATTTTTTTCGTCTCCGATTCAGCTGAATACAAGTTTACTTACTGATTAGGACCTCCTGAATTTCGGAATGGTCTCAGTTGGTCGCTAGCTACAACGGTTCGCTGTGAAAGTGTTCTTATTTCGGCCGCCCTACGTCCTAGCTCATTTTAGAGCACATTTTTGAAATCTGCAGTTCAAAATACATCTGTATGGCGATTTTGAACTAAATCTATTTTTTGTCGAAAATCACAAAACATCCAAGGCTAACTTACCTTTGTTCTTTTTTGACCTTAAAATTTTTTTTCGTCTCCGATTCAGCTGAATACAAGTTTACTTACTGATTAGGACCTCCT